>CM035129.1:80521712-81721712 GCA_020205605.1 Panax ginseng | reverse complement strand
AATATTTAGTATTTTTGGAATATTAATGGTATTTAATTTATTTAATTATAATATTAAATAAATTACTTTAAAATGGTTTTAATTCTTGAAAAATCATTTAAAAATATATTATGGTGTTAGAAAATATTTTAGGTTATTTCTAATGACTTTTAATATTTTGAGAGAAATTTAATTAATCAATTAATATTAATGGTAATTGATTTATTTAATGAATATATTAAATAAATTGTGGAAAAATAGAATTAATGATTTAAAAATCATATAAAAATGATTTAAGAGTTAGAAAAATATTTTGAGTTATAAAATATAACTTTTGATATTTTGTCATGAAAATATTAATATTTTAATATTAATGTCAATTATCGGATAATGGATTTAAAGGTTTAAAAATCATATAAATATAATTTTAAGTTATTAAAAATACTTTGATATATTATAAAAATATTATAATATTATGTTATGATTTTCATTAATATTTAATATTAAATAAATATTAATGATAAGGGAATAATGTGGTATTTAATTTATATAAAAACGATATTAATCATTGAAAAATCATGATCAATGGTAATAATTATTTAAAAATTATTACGAGCCTATGAAAAATATTTTGATTGATAATAAAATCATCTAAGTTAATTGTTAAGTGTTTGTACTAAGTCTTAGTAATATTAGGCTCGAGATTTATCCGACTAGACCATCGGGATGTTAAAATTGTGTTGAATTCAACTCAGACTGAAATAGTTTGACTTGAGACCGAGTCTTAGGTAGTTTGTGGACTGATAGGATTATGTTTAGGTTATTCTATGTTTATATATAATAGTATTATACTGTGATGATATTATTCTAATATTTCGAGATTGGTATTATTTACATTAGGTCTTCGGATAAAGGGATTTAAACTGTGTAGCAATAGTCGGTGATACAGGCAAGTTCCTAATCTTGAACTTCTAATTATTGTGCAAGTTTTCTCTAAACTCGACCTCAAGTTGATCTTTCTTTCAATTATGCTTATGGATAATCATTGCTGATTACCATGTCTATGAATTGTTGAATAACTTTCTGTGCAAATAATGCATGTGTTCATCAGGTATGATAATCTGATCACCTTCATTACCATCTAGTCCAGGTAGAAATTGATCATGTTCTTTCTTGACTATTCAATTCCTATTGACTTAGTCTTTCAATTATAAAAATTTGTTCATGCTAGTTCACAACTTTATTGTTGAATGTTAGTCAGTTATTATTCAAATTCTTTCAATCATGATATATCCTCAAATAAACTTTTACTTGCTGGGAAAATTTGTTGCTCAACCTTGCTATATCATGATAAATATTGCAGATTAAGATGAATATGACGGATACAGGAAAAGTCAAAGACAAGTTCAACTTGGGATTATATGTGCAGCTAGAATTATAACAGTAATGTATGACAATATCTTTGTATGTTAGATAGGATAATTAATTGTGTATAAGTTAAGGTTACCCGACCTTAGGGATTGTGTGTAAAGTTTAATGTATAAATAATTTATGTTTATATCTTTCGTAATAGTTATAGAATTAATATACCAGATCCATGGTGATTTGGGACCCAGATTTGGGGCTATTACAGTTGGTATCAAAGCTGTAGGTTATGAACCTTAGGTAGGAATACCTGAGACCAATAACCGCGGCGATTAGGATTGAGTACTAACTCAAATCGAGTTAGTGTGTTGGCATGATTCAAAGACGAATCTCGGCGAGTTAAAAAGATACAGAGTTCCCTAACTCTGATAATAAAGGTGATTAGTAGTGATGAATAGATAGAGTCTAAAAGACTAAAGTACATGGAGAGGAGATCGTAAAACAAAACGATCATAGTATAACAATGAATCATAATATATATGATGAGATCACCCCGTGATGTGATATGGATCAATCAAATGATTGAAAAGTTTTACGGCAAGAATGTTGTGTGGAAGTTGTACTATGAATTGGTATAGATTCAGGAAAGGACAATGAATACGGATTAAATGAAATTCGTATTGAGAAGGGAGTTAGGATTAAGTGAGGATTATGAAATATTTGTGTTGCAATGTTTGCTATATACTTGTTGAGAAGGTGATTCTTTTCTCATGTGTATAACAAATAGATAGGGTATAGGTAGAGAATATAAGATTAAGTACCAGTTCTTAAAACTCATATTTATGGTACGTTCGTGACTCATAGTTATATGAAATGTTTATGAACCCCTCAACGAATGGACGCCAAAGGTCTGACTAGGACAAGTTCTTAAACTCATATGATTGTGGAAAGTTCTTGAACTCATGAGTGTGGTTTGACGAACTGGGAATAGTTATGTGTGAATGGAGAATTGAGGATAATAGGAACAAATAAATTATTTAAGCAATTGATCATTAATGGAGACATTAGGTTTTCTAAATCTTCTAGCTATGCTAGACTCGAAATTTTTGACATCAAGCTAAATACGCACTATGTGATTTTGATAAATGAATTTTTATTCTCAACTCTGGGTGACTATTGTGTATACCTGGACTTCGCGCCATCTACACCTCGTTACTTATTGAGATGATAAAACTATTTTGTAAAGATTTTTGATTGATTTAAAGAATAGTCTATGCTACTTGTTTCGGCTAGATAATAATGATTTGAAATATAAAAAATATATTTTCTATTTATCACTCAAGTACCATGTAACCTAGTGCAGAGATGATAAAAAGTTGATGGAGTTTAAAATACAAGAATACTTAGTGTTGAATTTGATCTAAAAATCGTTGTTCCACTATTGTATAATGTGTTATGACAAAGTCACTCGATGACGGCATCCTCAAACGGACTGTTAAATACAGTACAACATCATGACATCATTTTCAAAAAAAAATTAATTTGCCAACGACGTTTGGCTATACACATTCGTATTTCGATTGAAAGTGATTATTGATATGGGTCTAAGTTATTTGATTCGGCTAGACCAACTTTTATAAAAATTCTAAGCGTTCTTTGAAAACTTTCCCAAACCAAATTGTTTCGGTGCGGATTCCGATAAAGACAGAGGTAAAATTTTTGTGCCTATGGTAGAGACGAGAAATAGATCAAACCAGTATTACTGGGCCAGTACATGGCATACTGGGCTAATTACCCACTATATCTGTAAGATAAGACGGTTTACGGATGAATTTAGGTATAAACCTTTGCGAAAATGAAAATTCATAGTCTATATGACTCCTCAGCAAAATTAGAAAATTTTTACTCTTGTGAGTGGTGTATTGGGTAGCATGCAATGATAAGAATGAATGGTTAATGGTGAATGGTTCACGGTATAAAGTGTAAGTTGAATTTCGGGGATGAAATTCTTAGAAGAATGGGTGAATGTGACGACCCGAGAATTTAGAAAATTATTAAAATCATAATTGATTGATTTAAGGTTCAATATTAGGACCTACACTGAAAATAAGTGTATGGAATTGACAGTTTTGTAAAGGAATATTAAGGATTTAAAAATTCTTTGAAGGATTTTGGTGGATTTAATTAAAATCTTTCGGTGGAGAATTATCAGGGTTAAGTATTTAAGTGTATAAGAAGCTATGTATGTGATTTTATGTGTACATTAATTGTTTATGTGTTCAGTTTGTGATTTAGGATCAAGGATTTATCAGATAAGTTGTAACTTTAGCAAACCTTAAAGTTATGAGAGAATGTCAAGGTTAATTTAGTAAACTCTAACGAACTGTTAGAAACCCTAACGATACGCTCGAAAACCCTAATTTTAGTTTCGGGAATCCGAAACCCTAATTCGGATATTCAAAACCTTAATTTGGGAATTCAAAAGCTTATTATAAATGGCTAAGTGTTATAAGTTATTGAATAAAAGGGAACTGTCTAATTTACCCTTCAAATTATAAGGGAAAAGACCAAAATACCCTTAGTGGGTACGAAATGACGAAAATACTCTTCTCTTAAACTTTAATTAAAAGATTTTCCAAATCTTGGTGAGTCATTGCTCTAACCTAACCCATGTGCTCAAAATCTATCTAATATATCAGATATGTGTGCCACCTTGCAAGTCTTGGTGCATTGAATCAAAACTTAAAAGGATTAAAGTAAGAAAATTTCTTACTTTACTTCTCAAACTTATCCAACCCATTCTCTCTCTATATTTTTGAAACTTAGAGTGAGAAAGAGTGAGAAACAAAGCCAAGATCAGCTCTTAGCCTTCCAAGAACAGATCAAGGATCAGAAAATCAAAGATCAAGCATAAAAGGTATTAAACCTTAACCTTGTAAATCATGTAATTTCATGTTAGATGTTGTTTGTAAGACCCCAGTTTTTATGAATAAAGATAATTTTTCTATAAATATCATTTTTGAATATTATGGAATGAATTTTATATAATGTTATAGTTGTGGGTAATATTTACAAATTTTGCAAAGTATGCAAGTTGTCATATTATATTCGATTGGTCGGGAAATATTCTTTTTGTAAGGGAATATATGTACGACGGTACAATCATTGGTGGACCCCACAATCGAATTATTGTCGGATTGAGAAAACGACAAAAATATTTTATGAAAATAACGGCGAAAGTTTTACCGTTAAACTACTCGATAGTAAAAGTACAGTAATACGCGTGGTTGCATAGTAGCACACGGTATTAATTATTAAGGTTTACGTGATAAGTCACTCAGTTTTGTTTTATTAGTATTATTAATGTAATAAAACAGAAGAACTTTTTATATAAAACAGAATACTTTTATAAAGTTATTCATTTTATTAGGCTAATAGTAAAATCTTTTTATATAAAACAAAATACTTTTATAAAGTTATCTATTTTGTTAGACAATAATTAGAATATATTATATTTTATTATGCATAGTGTTTGCATAGTAAAATCTTTTATAAAGTTATTCGTTTTATTGGATTATAACTAGAATATATTATATTTTATTTAAAAGATTTTGCTTTAAATATGGACCGTCAGATTAAATTAAATCAATCTGGACCGTTCATGAGTTAGTTACTATGCAGTCCATTTTTCTATAAATAGAAGCTCATTCCTTCGTTATTTTCTTAAGAATTCACCGAAACTCTAGAGAGAGAAATTATAGAGAGAAAGAAGAAAAGTATTCTACTACTTCACTACTCCGATATCAAGTTTCTTTTATGGTAAGGGGTATTATTTCATGTGTATTCATGAAGAGAACTTCTGTTATTCCATTCTTTATTATTCTTTGGAATAACCAGATCTACGACTACCCTATACTTGGTGACATTCTTCTATTATTAGTTTTTATTATTACATTGGAATATCCTGCTCATGCATTTTGCTTGGGACACGGTTAAAATCTTTATTATTATTTTGTTGGAATATCCATGCGTACATTTCTACGCCATCAGGGTTCCGTATTTATTATTATTACATTGGAATATCACGCTCTATGCATTTTGTGGGACACGGGTTCCGTCTTCATTATTACATTGGAATATCGTATGCATGCATTTTACGTCGGACTGATTCATTTATTTATTATTACATTGGAATAACCATACATCTAAGTCTTGCATGCATAGTGATTTATGTTGTTATTCAATTCTTTATTATTACATTTGGAATATCCTGTTCAGTGCGTATTCGCTGACACGGTTCCGTTATTTATTATTCTATTGGAATAACACATCTATCTGGATACCGCTTTGCATGGTGATTTCTTTTGTTATTCCATTCTTTATTATACTCAGTTGGTTAAAGTTTTGACTTCTATACTTCATGAAATTAGTAGAATATCCTTGATATTTGCGCTTCATCTAGTATCTTTTCATGGAAATCTTCTTCTGAGCATTCTTGAATTTTACTCTACAAAGAAGTATCATGTTAACAATTTGGACGTTATTAGTTCCTGAATAAATTAATTCTTGAACTTGTTTTATTGAATTCTTATATCATTGTCATCATCCTCATGTTTATATTTTTTTTGAAAGTCATCTACGGCCTGTAGTGCATAGATGGACTTGGTATGATTATGACCAGGGATTATTCGGTGTAATCATGACCATAATGTTACAAATGATGTGGTAAAAGTCCTCATTGGCCCGTAGTGCATTGATGGAAAGTTGTTGGCATAATCATGACCATTGATGAATACACGAATGTCCTTGGCCCGTAGTGCATGGATAATTTGTGGTCGTGATACTAAAGAATATCCTTGGCCGTATTGCAGGGGTGATTCGATGATGTGGATTATTTATTAAGCTGAGTCTCAGCGATAAAAGTGATGAAAAACCTTTTAAATCATAAAAGATAGTAGATTTTATTCTCTATTTGACTCTTTTAATGGATTGCTTGTTCATTGCATAGTTAAACTTGATGTCTATTATATTTTATCATTTAACATTGTTGAAGAATAATGATAATTTATTACGCATTATCTTAGTCATAATATTTCTTCTTTGGGCTAGTTGAGCTCACCCTTTCTTTCTTTGTTCCTTGAGGAAATGAGAGCGTAAATGAGATTTAGTCTGGGGAATGGAGTGATGATCCGGATGATAGTATTAGCTAGTAGTCCTCACTATTACATTAAATAGTGTGACAATAAATGTAATGAGGACTTATTCTGAGAGTGGATATTGTCTGGAAGACAGTATTTGTATTAAAACTCACAGCTCTCTTGTTGTATAATTAAGATTGTATTTGTATTCTATACCACGTATTTGGCTACTCAGAATAGGTGATGTATACCTATTTTGGGGGCGTCACAGTTGGTATCAAAGCTTAGGGATATGATCCTGGCTAAGATGTGAGACAAGAACTAGGAGGGAGAGGGAGAATTCCTTCCGCTAGTATAACCTACCTAAGTTTATTTGATATTTAAATTGGTCGGTCAGAGTATAGGGATAATATGTGATATGTTATTTAACCCTTGTTTTGTGGAAGTATTTGAAAATGACATCCGAGAATGTTGAGAATATCAATGGAGCACAGGAGACCGTCGAGTCTCCATAGATCAATAATCAGGAGAATGTGCACCAGGAAGGCGACATTCCTCAGGAAAACAACAACATTAACCAAATGATGAACGATGGAATGTTCCGAGGCTTCATGCAATTCATACAACATCAGGCAAGAGCGGATCCTGTCCAAAATGCAGGTGGAAATACTGGTAACTCTCGGACGGTCACCGCCAAGCAGTTTAATGAACTGGGACCACCAGAGTTTTTTGGAGAGCCAAAACCACTTAAGGCGGAGATGTGGATTAAGCAGATCAACAAGATATTTGATGTCTTGGGATGCTCCGAGGAGCAAAAGGTTCCCTTTGCCACCTTCATTATTCTGACAGAGGATGATTCTTTGGTGGGAATTTGTAAAGCGTACTCAACTGCATGACTTGAAGATGTCTTGGGAGAAGTTCAAGAACTGTTCAACGACAAGTACTCTCCGAAAGTATTCGTCACATGAAAGAGGTAGAGTTCATCAAGCTGGAACAAAACAACATGACCGTATCGCAGTACGAAGCCAAGTTTGCAGAGTTGTCCCAGTTTGCGTCACATTTGGTTGATAATGAGGAGAGAATGACGCGAATGTTTTTAAGAGGTTTGAAACCTGAGATACGTCAATATCTTATCTCTCATAAACTGTGTTTGTATTCAGATGTTGTTAATAGGGCTCAGTTATTGGAGCGTGATAATGAGTCATCCCAACCAAAAGATAGCAACTGGCAAAGTGATAATACTAGTGAGAGGAGTCATCGAAGCGGTGACAACAAGCGTGGAGGAAATCAACAGGCCAGAAATGGTAACCACTTCGGTGGTAATCAGGGCCAAAACAATAAGAATGGACATTTCAAGAAGAGGAGATTCAACAATGATGGAAAGACGTCAACACCAACACCTGTCGTTAAGGAAGGAGAACGACCACCTATCATATGCTTCAAATGCAGAGGGGAGGGACACATCAGTCCAAACTGCGCAATGCCATCCAAAGGATGTTATAACTGTGGAAGAGAAGGTCACCTAGCCCGATTTTGTCGTTCACCGAAGACAGGTTCAACTAGGATGGAGGCACCAAAGGTACATCCTAGAAAAGTCAAAGCTTTAGAAGTGCAAGGGAGGCGTTTGTTGTGACCTCCCAGAAAGAAAGGAACCCGAACGAGGTCATCACGGGTAAGCTTATCATAAACTCTAGCGAAGTATATACCTTATTTGATACCGGTTCTACCCATTCCTTTATTTCTCCTACTTGCGCTCAACGTTTAAATTTGACTCCAGAGAAATTGGACTTTGACTTATCTGTTGAAACTCCGTTGGGAGAAACCTTCATTACATCCACTGTTTAGAAGTCTTGTTTGGTTCAAATCGGTACCCTCACATTACCTGTCGATCTTATTTCATTGAAAATACTTGCATTTGATGTAATTCTAGGGATTGATTGGTTAACTACTCATCATGCAAAAATTGATTGTTTTCGTAAGGTTGTTAGCTTTCATATTCCTAACCAACCTATTATGCGAATTCAAGCAACCAAACCATTCAAATCAATCACTGTCATCTCAAGCCATAAAGCTATTCATTTATTGAAAAACGGATGTCAAGCTTTCTTAGTTCATGTCACGGATCTAAACAAAAATACGTCAGTTTTGAATGATATTTCTATTGTTAATGAATTTCCTGACGTATTCCCTGAAGAACTTCCTGGCCTACCCCCAGAGTGTGAAATTGAATATTGTATCGACCTTGAACCCGGTAAAAAACCTATTTCCAAAGCCCCATATCGAATGGCTCCTATTGAACTTCAGGAGTTAAAGACCCAACTGCAGGAATTGTTAGACATTGGCTTTATTCGTCCTAGTACTTCTCCTTGGGGTGCTCCTGTTCTATTCGTGAAGAAGAAAGATGGGAGTATGCGACTTTGTATTGATTATCGAGAGTTGAATCATGTCACTATCAAAAATAAGTACCCATTGCCACGTATTGATGACCTGTTTGACCAGTTGCAAGGAGCCAAATTCTTTTCAAAGATTGATCTTCGTTCCGGATATCACCAATTGAAGATTAGAACCGATGATATTCCGAAGACGGATTTCAGAACTCGGTACGCGCATTCTTAATTCCTAGTCATGTCTTTTGGATTGACTAATGCTCATGCTGCCTTCATGGATATGATGAACCGAGTATTCAAGGAATATTTGGATCACTTTGTGGTCGTCTTTATTGATGACATCCTTATTTATTCCAAAAGCCGTGAAGTTCATAAGCAACACCTGAGGTTGATACTCCAATAGCTTCGTGAATATAAGTTTTATGCCAAGTTGAAGAAATGCGAGTTCTGGCTTGAGGAAGTAGCATTCCTGGGGCACGTGGTATCAAGTCATGGAATATCTGTTGACTCAAAGAAAGATTGAAGCTATTCAAAGTCGGGAGCAACCTAAATTAGTGATAGAAATCGTAGCTTTCTCGGCTTAGCTGGTTATTATCGGAGATTCGTAGAAGGGTTTTCTCGAATCGCTACTCCATTACCTCAGCTGACTCGGAAAGATACAAAATTCGGTTAGAATGAAGAATGTGAGAAGAGTTTTCAAGAACTCAAGAGGAGACTCATTTCAGCACCTGTTCTAACAATACCATCTAGCTCGGAGGGATTTGTCATCTACAGTGATGCTTCGGGCAAAGGGTTAGGATGTGTTCTCATGCAACATGGGAAAGTCATAGCCTATGCCTCACAACATCTCAAAGAATATGAGAGGAATTATCCTCCTCATGATCTAGAGTTGGCAGCTGTTGTCTTCGCACTAAAGATTTGGAGGCATTACTTGTATGGGGAGAAAATGGAGATCTTTACGCATCATAAAAGCCTCAAATATTTCTTCACTCAAAAGGAAATCAATATGCGACAGCGACGTTGGCTTGAACTGTTGAAAGATTATGATCATACCATCCAATATCATCTTGGAAAAGCGAACGTGGTAGCTGACGCATTGAGTGGAAGATCATATGCGGGTACGAGTGCGATTTTGTCAATGCAAAGGCCCATTTTGTATGACTTGCAAAGGATGGAGATAGAGTTAAAGACTCCAGGGACCCATGTGATGATGGCAAACATACGATTAGAACCGACTTTAATTGATAAAGTTAAAGCTGCTCAAACTACAGACCTGGAGCAGATGCGTATGAGGAAGAAAGTACAAGAAGGTGTTATGCCGGGAGCAAGAATCGATAATGAAGGAATACTTCGAGTCAACTCCAGACTTTGTATTCCTAAAGATCCTGAGTTAAAGTATAAAATCAATATGGAGGCGCACAACACACCGTTTGCAATCCATCCTGGGAGTACCAAAATGTATCGTGATCTTCGTCATACATTTTGGTGGAGCAATATGAAGAGAGAGATAGCGTTGTTTATCTCAAGGTGTCTCACTTGTCAACGAGTCAAGGCGGAGAATCAAGTACCAAAAGGTCCATTGCAACCACTTGAAATTCTAGAATGGAAGTGGGAGCACATTACCATGGATTTCGTTACTGGTCTTCTCAAGGTTTCTCAAGGCATTGATGCAATTTGGGTCATTGTTGATAGATTGACCAAGTCTGCTCACTTCTTACTAATACGAGAAACTTATACACTTGAACATCTTGCTTGTATGTACATAAACGAGATTGTAAGACTGCATGGTATGCCAGTATCCATAGTTTCTGATCGAGACCCAAGATTCACTTCACGATTTTGGGTTAGTTTGCAAAAAGCTATGGGCACGGATTTACGATTTAGTTCGGCATATCATCCTCAGACGGACGGATAATCAGAGAGGACTATTCAAACTTTGGAAGATTTATTAATACTCTGTGTCCTTGACTTCAAGGGAAGTTGGGATAAGTTCTTACCATTGGTGGAGTTTTCCTACAACAACAGTTATCAAGCAAGTATTGACATGGCTCCATTCGAGGCGTTGTATGGAAGAAAGTGTCGTTCTCCAGTATGCTGGGATGAGGTGGGTGAAGCAACATTGTTGGGACCGGAGTTGGTACGTATGACTACGGAAAAGATTCAAACGATCCGACAACGTATAAAAACCTCACAAGATCGACAAAAGAGTTATGCTGATCTTCATCAAAAGGACATGGAATTCGATATAGGAGATCATGTGTTGTTACGTGTTGCTCCATGGAAAGGAGTTACGAGATTTGGAAAGAGAGGAAAGCTCAATCCTCGATTCATTGGCCCATTTTTAATCCTCGATCGAGTAAGAACTATGGCCTATAGACTCGCTTTAACGCCAAGTATGTCTCGTGTTCATAACGTTTTTCACATATCCATGTTACGTAAATATGTGGAAGACCCAAACCACATTATTGATTTAGAACCGGACGAAATAGCGGAAGATTTAACGTATGAAGAGGTTCCTGTTCAAATCTTGGATAAGAAGGAATATATTCTACGCTCCAAGGTTATACCTCAAGTCAATGTTTTATGGAGGAACCACGATGTTGAGGAAATGACCTGGGAGTTAGAATCTAAAATAAAATCAAGGTATCCTTACCTCTTTGACATACCAGGTACGTACCCTAATTTCGAGGGTGAAATTTCTTAAGAAGGGGAGGTTGTAAGACCCCAATTTTTATGAATAAAGATGATTTTTCTATAAATATCATTTTTGAATATTATGGAATGAATTTTATATAATGTTATAGTTGTGGGTAATATTTACAAATTTTGCAAAGTATGCAAGTTGTCATATTATATTCGATTAGTCGGGAAATATTCTTTTTGTAAGGGAATATATGTACGACGGTACAATCATTGGTGGACCCCACAATCGAATTATTGTCGGATTGAGAAAACGACAAAAATATTTTATGAAAATAACGGCGAAAGTTTTACCGTTAAACTACTCAGTAGTAAAGAAGTGCGATGTCTGGCGTGGTTGCATAGTAGCACACGGTATTAATTATTAAGGCTTACGTGATAAGTCACTCAGTTTTGTTTTATTAGTATTATTAACATAATAAAAGCAGAAAATTCTTTTATATAAAAAGCAGAATACTTTTATAAAGTTATTCGTTTTATTAGGCTAATAGTAAAATCATTTTATATAAAGCAAAATACTTTTATAAAGTTATCTATTTTATTAGACAATAATTAAAATATATTATATTTTATTATGCATAGTGTTTGCATAGTAAAATCTTTATAAAGTTATTCATTTTATTAGATTATAAATAGAATATATTATATTTTATTTAAAAGATTTTGCTTTAAATATGAATCCGTCAAATTAAAATAAATCAATCTCGGACTAGTTCATAAGTTAGTTACTATGTATCCATTTTTCTATAAATAGAAGCTCATTCCTTCATTATTTTCTTTTAATTCATTGAAACTCTAGAGAGAGAAATTATAGAGAGAAAGAAGAAAAGTATTCTACTACTTCACTATCTCCGATATCAAGTTTCTTTTTACAGTAAGAGGGTATTATTTCTTTTGTATTCATGAAGAGAACTTACATTATTCCATTCTTTATTATTCTCATTTGGAATAACCAAAGACATAATACCTGATTCACCCTATACTTGGTGACATTCTTCTATTATTCGCTTTTTATTATTCCGTTGGAATATCTTATCTGTCTTTTTACGCGGACGTGGTTCATCTTTATTATTATTCGCATTGGAATATCCCGTTTATATCGCTTTTACGCGGACTGGTCCGTCTTTATTTATTATTCGTTGGAATATCATGTTATCATGCTTTTTTATTGACGGACTGGTTCCGCTCTTCATTATTTCGTTGGAATATCATGTCTATGCATTTTACGCCATTTTGATTCCGTTATTTATTATTACATTGGAATAACTCATGTCATGTAAGTACTACATGCATGGTGATTTATGTCGTTATTCCATTCTTTATTATTCTGTTGGAATATCCCGTTAAGTGACGTATTACCGACCGGTTCCGTTATTTATTATTCTATTGAAATAACCTGTCTATGTGAAGTACCGCCTCTATGGTGATTTCTTTTGTTATTCCATTCTTTATTATACTCAGTTGGTTAAAGTTTTAACTTCTATACTCCATGAAATTAGTAGAATATCCTTGATATTTGCGCTTCATCTAGTATCTTTTCATGGAAATCTTCTTCTGAGCATTCTTGAATTTTACTCTACAAAGAAGTATCATGTTAACAATTTGGACGTTTTTAGTTCCTGAATAAATTAATTCTTGAAATTGTTTTATTGAATTCTTATATCATTGTCATCATCCTCATGTTTATATTTTTTTTGAAAGTCATCTCGTGGCACCTTCAGAAAGTGCATAGATGGACTTGGTATGATTATGACCGAGGATTATTGATTGTAATCATGATCGTAATGTTACAAATGATGTGGTAAAAGTCCTCATTGGCCCGTAGTGCATTGATGGATGATTGTTGGCATGATCATGACCATTGATGAATACACGAATGTCCTTGGTCCGTAGTGCATGGATAATTTGTGGTCGTGATACTAAAGAATATCCTTGGTCAGTAAAGTGAAGGGGGTGATTCGATGATGTGGATTATTTATTGTCGAAGTCTCAGCCGATAAAAGTGATGAAAACCTTTTAAATCATAAAAGATAGTAGATTTTATTCTCTACTTGACTCTTTTAATGGATTGCTTGTTCCGCTGCAGTTAAACTTGATGTCTATTATATTTTATCTGTTTAACATTTTTGAAGACTAATGATAATTTATTCTGCATTATATTAGTCATAATATTTCTTACTGGGCTAGTTGAGCTCACCCTTTCTTTTCCTGTTCCTTCGTGAAATGAGAACGAATGGGACGAGCCTGGGAATGGAGTGATGGATGGGATGATAGTATAAGCTAGTAGTCCTCACTATTACGTTAAATAGTGTGACAATAAATGTAATGAGGACTTATTCGAGAGAGTGGATATTATTTAGAAAGATGATTTGTATTAAAACTTGTAGCTCTCTTGTTGTATAATTAAGATTGTATTTGTATTCTATACCATGTATTTGGCGACTCAGAATAGGTGATGTATACCTATTTTGGGGGCGTCACATTGTTGTTTTGTTGTCTAGAGTAGTGTATAAGTATGTTATTTAGTGATCTATGATGTTATATCATAGATCCATAACATCTAGAAGCGAGAAACTAACACTACAAGAAATCACACATTTTATGACGAAATTTTTTGCCACGCATAAAATTTTGTCACAATTTGTTAATTAATAATTACGAAATTCATAATCGTCACTAAAACTTTTGCTTTTGTGACGACTTTTACTTTTGTTACTATTAATCATTTATATCGTCACTAATTTACACATTTGATGACGATTAACAAAATTTCGTCACAAAGTTATTTTGGAGGTAGAATTTCGTATCAAAATTTTGGAGGAAACCTTTTCTTGACATTTTGTAATAATTGATGATGATTTATTGTCACAAAATATTTTTTTAGATGACAACATAATAGTTTGTCATTAATTATTTGTAAAATTTAGTGACAATGTGTTTTCGTCACTAATGTTCACATTTAGTGACGCTAAATACAAATTCGTCACAATTTTATTTCGAGGCAAATTTTTGGAGGGAAATTTTTTAATGACAAAAAAATAATAATTTATGACAATTTGTATTGTCATAAATACCAATTTTATATGACGAAATAATAGTGCGTCACTAATAAGATGCGTGGATAAGTGACAAAAATTGTTCGTCATAAATTCTTATATTTAGTGACAAAGTATGTAATATCGTCACAATTTTATTTGGAGGCAAAATTTTTCTGAAAAATTTTGGAGGGAAATTTTTTAAAGACGAAAAAATATTAATTTATGACAAATTGTATTGTTATAAATATCAATTTTATATGACGGGATAATAATGCGTCACTAATTAAATGAGTGGATAAGTGACAAAAATGGTTCGTCATAAATTCTTATATTTAGTGACAAAGTACATAATATAAAATAATTTTATTTGAGGCAAAATTTTTTTCCGAAAAAATTTTGGAGGAAAATTTTTTAAAGACGAAAAAAATAATAATTTATGACAATTTGTATTGTCATAAATACCAATTTTATATGACGAGATACTAGTTCGTCACTGATTAGATGAGTGGATAAGTGACCAGGAATTGTGTATTTGTATAATCATGACGTTTGATGTTACAGATAAAGGTTGTGGTGAAAGTCCTATTTGGCCTATAGTCCATAGATGGACAGGTGTTTGGCATGATCATGACCACTGGTGATACAAACGATTATCTTTGGCCCGTAGTGCATAGATAATTTATTGATTGGAAATAATTATTGATTAGTGTTACAGGGATAAAATATTAATGATGGACTTTTAAATCATAGAAGATAGTAGACATCATGCTCTACTTAACTCTTCTAATGGATTGTTGTTTCCGCTGCAGTTGTTGATATAAATTTTTTTTCCTATTATATTCTATCAAATTTTTCCCTGTTAAGGACTAAGGATAATTTGTTCTACATTATCTTAGTCATAGTATTCTTTACTAGGCTAGTTGAGCTCACCCTTTTCCTTTTGGCTCCATTGTTCTTCTCAAGAGGTGAGATTATAGTTGGGACTAGTCGGGGAGTGGAGTAATGGTCCAAGATGGTTATTAGAGTAGTCATCACTATTTGGTAAAATAGTGTGATAATAATTGTAATGATGACTTTATTTGAGTTTGGATATTGTCTACGAGACAATATTTGTGTTGAAACTCTCAGCTTATGTGGTCTTCTTTCCTTCGGGACTTGACAATAATGTCATCCATATAGACTTCTATCTCTTTGTGCATTAGATCGTGGAAAAGAGCTATTATGGCTCACTGATAGGTAGCTCTAGCATTGATGAGGCCAAATAATAATCGTTTGTAGCAAAAGGTTCCCCAAGGAGTGATGAATGCAGTTTTCTCATGATCCTCTTCAGCAACCATGATTTGATGGTAGCCGACAAAGTAGTCAGCAAAGGAGTACATACTATACTGAGTTGTATGGTCAATGAGTATGTGGATGAACGGTACATGAAAGCTATCTTTGAGACAAGCTTTGTTCAGATCCCTATAACCCACGCAAACTCGCACCTTCCCTCCAGGTTTAGGAATGGGGACAGTTGTATGGTCAATGAGTATGTGGATGAATGGTACGAGAAAGGTATCTTTAAGACAAGCTTTATTCAGATCCCTGTAATCTACGCAAACTCGCACCTTCCCTCCAGGTTTAGGAACGGGGACTATGTTGGATATCCACTCAGGGTATTTTGATACAATGATGATGTCGGCTTGAAATTGTTTTACAATTTCTTCTTTAACTTTTAAACTCCACTCAGGTTTTAATTGCCTGAGCTTCTGCCTGACTGGCTTGAATCCATCTTTGATGGGAAGGCAATGAATGAAGATGTTAGTTGATAAACCGACCATGTCTTCCCGAGACCATGCAAACACATCCTGGAATTAGGTCAATAAAGTAACCATGTCATTCCTTTGGCTTGGAGTAAGGTCCATACCAATCTGGATTTGTTTAGGGTTTTCTGAGGTTCCGAGGTTAAAAGAGGTGGTTTGATCAAGATTATGCTTGGGTTTATCTTCAACCCATTCTTTGATCTCCTAAGGTATCTCATAGTCCTCTTGCTCAGTCTCTATCAATTTAGAGTCCAACTTCACATCAAAGTTGTAGTCCTTCTAAAGAATATGCACCTCATCAGCAAGTTTAGGCATATCTAACTTTACATTCCTAAAACAAAATGCTTTCACTTAATATATGAAACTGTTTAATCATACAGAGTGTTAGCATGAAATGACAAAAATAACTACCAATATTATGCAACAAAAGTAAGCAGTTATTGCTATCTATAGGGCAGAGGGAGTTTCTGCCCCTTTTACCCTTTTTAACAAATATAAGGAGTGCTACTCCAATTACTAAGGGTCAAGTTTTGGTGGACAGCTGTGATGAAGGGGATGTTATCATCCTCATTCTCTTGAATGATGACCATGACATGTGAGCAGTCTTCATCTAAGATGTCCTTGTTCATACCCTCAGTATGTGCCAGGAAGTACATCTTTGATAACTGCCTCTTAATGTCTAGCTTACTCCTTTGATTCCTTTCCTCCATGTCTGGGTCTGGGATAAGGACTTCTTTTCCTTTAACCAGTACCGGCTTAGGAAATAGAATACCTACCACAGAGGCGGGAATTTTCCATAGAGGACGTACAAAATCAGCATCTATGGGCTTAGGCAACAACCTTGTAGATAAAGGAATTGGTGTATGCTTGTGCGGGTTCCTGTGACTGGACCCAGAGGAGTAGTCTAGTCCTGCCTTCCCTGTCTGGCTGGGAACTTGAATTGGGCATTTGATTCCTTGCTGATTCTTTCCTAACCCATGTCCAGGTTGGAAACCCAAGGATATCATTTCTTGAGTTGTCGAAATTACTTCGGCGGAAACTCAGGGTTTCAGAACTGGAGCCCCAATGTGTTGGTAGTAAGTGTTTCTCACCTTAAGGGTTTAGAAGCTAACAGGCTCAACTTCATCATTAAAATTGATGAGAGGTACATCACTTTGTACATGATACTCTGGCTCAACATTGACAATAACCAGATTATTGTTGATGATATACTTGAGCTGTTGATGAAGAGTGGATGGGACGACTCCTGCCATATGAATCTAAGGTCTTCCCAACAGTTAATTATATCCTTTATTGATTTTGAGCACTTGGAAGAATATGTAGAATGTATGTGGACCAATTTCCACTAGTAATTCAATCTCTCCGACAGTATTTTGCCGAGATCCATCAAAGGCTTTAATGATTACATTGTTTCTTCAAATCGTGTTGAGATTGATGTTCATTTTCTCCAATGTGGCATAGGGGCAAATGTTTAGGGATGATCCTCCATCTATTAGCACTCCTCCGACCACATATCCAGAAGACATCACCGCTATGTGCAACGGTTTGCAATGACCCATCACTTTCGGAGGTATGTCATCATCAGTGAAGGATATCACATTACTATTGAAGATGTGATCAACCAGATGATGGAATTTTTCAACATCCACTATCTTTGGCAAGTGGGCTTCTTCTAATAATTTCAGTAAGACCTTCCGGTGATCTTCTGAAGAGAAAACCAAGTCCAGAATAGAGATCTGTTGTGGAGCTTCTTTCAATCTTTGAACCACCTTGGCTTCATTGTGTCCTATCTTGCGGAGGAATTCTTCAATCTTCTCCTTGGGCACTTTTATCTTAGATCTGATGATAGGCTTCATCACTCGTTGAGGGAGATACAGTGGATTTTGTTTAGACACAGCAGCAATTGTGTTAGAAGTTGATCCTTCAGCCTCTCCATAATTCCATGGGACCTTCTTAAGGCTAATGATAAGATATTATGGCCTGAATGGCAATATGATTAGCTCTGGTGCAGCCACATTTAAAGGGTTTTCAACTCTTTTGGGTTTGATTAATTGAATTGTAAGTTGTACGACAGCTACATCTCCCACAGAGGATATAACTGCTATGATTTCCTTCCATCCTTGTGATATTTGAGGTAATATGTTTCCACTCTCAAGTGGTATGGTGTTATCATCTGTCATTTACAGGTCACCGATGTCAATTATATTTTAAATAAGATGGCGGAGTGCCCAGCATTCCTCAGTGTTGTGACCGCGAGAGTGGGAGTGATATTGACATACTCTAGTAGCATCAAATCTTTTTGAGCGTGGATTGACCAGAGGTAGCAGTACTGTGATTTTTCTCTCATTGATTAACATCTTCAATATTTCTTCAATCGATTAGCGTAAATATGTGAATTCTGATGGGCTTTAGCTTTTGCTTTTCTTGCAAGCATTTCCTCCAAGGTTTCAATTTCTTGGGTAAGTGGTGGAGTATTTGTGATAAGAGAAAGGAGACTATTATGCTCCTAACTAAACATCTGTCATGTGATTTGGTGTTGATGAACCACCAGTTCTGCCAGTTGATTGACTTATTCGCCAAGAGACTTTAACTCCCATTCCATCATGAATAGGAACTCTAAATAATCCCATTTATCACAATTATCTTTACTGGGGAGAACCACCCACATATTTGAGGTACATGGAGCTCCCTTCACTTCCTTTATTGATCATGTTAACCTCCTCTTCCTTGTGTTGAGGGAGAGAGTTGTCTTGAACATGGGGTTGCTCGGGCATGGTCACCATGATCTCACCACTATCAATTAAGTCCTGGATCTTATGCTTGAGGGCCCAACAATCTTGAGTATCATGGCTTGGAGTTCCAGAATGGTAAGCACATGCTTGTATTGAAGCCTTTTCCACTTGGGTTAGCTAGTGGAACAAGATGAGTGATTTTCTTTAGAGCTGTCAGAAGTTTGAAAATGTTTTTGAGTGAATCCCCTAAAGGGGTGAACACTCTTGAGCATTTGATTTCTCCACTCTTTAGCAAGGGAGGATTTGAAGACTGTGCTTGAAAAGGGGAGTAGTTTCTCCTTTGAATAGGCAAGTTCTGATTACCTTTTTGTCCTTGTAATATCAAGGAAGCATCCTATACTTTCTTCTTTTGGACCCTTTAGGGGTTGTTCCCATAACTTCCAGATTGGATATGCTCAGCTATGACCTTTAACGCGGTGATGTCTTGAATCTTCCTATATTTCAATCCCATTTCTACCATTTCTTCGTGCTTAATCATTTTTGAGAATGGCTTTCCTATTCCAGCTAGGACCCTCTATCATAGATGGAATAACTTAAGCAGCCAGACGCCTCCATCTTTGGGCATACTCTTTGAATGACTCATTGACTTATTTCTTGACCTTGGTAATTTGATACCAGTCTGGAGCCATCTGAGTTTGAAAATTGTATTCACTGAGGAAAGCATGGGCTAACTCCTCCCAGCTATGAATTTTTGAGTTATCCAATCGGGTGTACCATGCTCAGCTTCTCCAATGGACTTTTTCTCGAAATAGCTACTTTCTGAGCTTTTCATTCTCAAGATAGGATCGTGGCTCTCCAATGAACACTTTTAAGTGGGTATAACGATCTCCCAATCCATCATATTTCTCAAAATCAGGAGTCTTGAATTTCTTAGGATAAGGAGCCTCGGGGAAGATGCAAAGGTCTGAATATGAAACACTTCAGTGTGTTCTAATCCCTTTAATGGACCGGATTGTCTCTTCCATATGTAGAACCTTTTCTTAATATCACCGATGTCTTGATTTTCTTTAAGATGGGTGATTTTAGGGGTTTTATTGATATACTCAATCTGAAACTCAGGTGCTGGAACTTCTCTGTCCAGACCCTAGATTCCTCCATGTGTAGAGGGTTCTGTGCGGATGGGAATTTATGGACCCTGAGTTGATTTATGTAGTTCTTTGAGCAGAACAACCAACTCTGTTATTTGATTACTTAATCCTTCGAACTCCTCGTGAGAGACAGGAGTAGGATTAGGCTGGCCACTTATAGCCTTGTATGGCTGTAGGCTTAGTGCCTTTTTGAACTTTGAACGGGTAACGGGACCAATCGTTTCCCTACAAAAAGACTTATGTAGTTTAGTTTGGGGAAACGTGGAAATGTTAAATGCTATGTAATTGATAAGTGGATTTTATATACACTTATCCGGTCTCTTTTACTTGAATTAGTTGCGTATATTCATGTGTCTTAGTTACTTTTCATACATTTTGTGTTCATTTTGTAGGTTATACATTTAGGAGCGGTGTGAGCGACTATTGGTAAGGAAAAGCAAAGAAAAGTAATCCGGATATCATTTGGGCTTTCATGTTTACTTCATGTTGTTGGTTTGGAACTTAGCTTACATTGTAGAGCGTCTTCATAGCGTTCCAGAACATCCTGAATAATTCTAATCGGAGTTCGGATGCAAGAGTTATGATCGTTGTACCAACGGACGTCGAATGTCATTGTTTTGGGTGGTCATTTTCATAGCAGTCACTGCCAGCCCAATTTCAACCTTCATTCTGCCAGAATTTCTGAATCCTCAAAGAATGAAAGTTGTAGACCTTGTCGATATCTTCAATTTGATAGGTAGCAGGTCCCGTAATCCATCCCGGATCAAAAGTTATGCCCGTTTTACCAGAGGACGCTGTGATAGAAAAATGATGCCCGCCGTGGTGGGCTTTTCCTTAGTAAAACCCCCACCAGGGAGGGGGTACCAGCTGCATAATAGTACTATAGCCCACGAAAAGGCCCTTGACAAGTTTAGACCCCGTAGGAAGTGGGTACTGCGTAAAAAGAAGTGGTTTTTGGCCAAATTTGAGTTCAGGAAGGATTGCTTTCGATCCAATTAACTCAAGGACTTCCAAGAGGACTTAAAGACACATGAAAAGGCTTATAAAAGGAGGAGAATAACAAGGATTAGAGAGGAGATTAAGAGAGATTAGAGAAAAAAAATAAGATTCCATTAGATTAGATTAGAGTAAATTAGATCAAAACACTAGTTCTAATTAGTTTTGGAGATTGAAGCAATTTGAAGACCATTGAAGATCAAGAGCAGGAGCTTGAGAAAGATGGAGATTTGCTGACAACAGATTTATTCTTTACTTTACTATTATTCTTATCTTTTAATGTGTTTTCAATTGTGGATTCTTAGTTTTAATTCAATGAATTAATTCTTTGTTTGAGATTACAATGGATCTTATTGTGTAGTTTATTTTAATATGTTTCGCTATCAATTATTATGTTCTATTGTGAGGATTGTCTATTGTGATTTGGACTTAATTGTTTAATTGATTGGCCATCAATTACCGTGATAATCTATATGAACTCGAGAGATGAAGTATAGATTTAGATCTGATCATGATATCATGTGTTCAGGATTTTGTTAGTAGCTTAAACTTGATGAGTGTTAAGGTAGAGATATGCTTGACACCGCATGTAATTGGATAGAGAACTTATTCTTCAACCTTCTTCAATTGTAATTCACATAGAGATATAGTGGGTTAGTTGATTAAGGTGTTTAATGGATTTCTATCTTAATTGTGGATTGACGTAAATACGGTATTAGTGCATCGAGAGGTGGTTAATACTACTTTAGTGTTCTTGATTAACAATTCGGGATAGAGAATAATTGATGAGAAGTGTGTTAACTTAAATGAAGCAATAAGTGAAGTTGTGATCTAAATCTCCATAGTAATTTAATTTATATAATTTGAAATTCATTCGTTTAAATAAGATTGAGTTGGTTACGGGTTAGTACTTGGTGATTTTTATTAAATAATTCTCTGTGGGAACGATACTCAACTTATCACTTTATTACTTGTTGACCACGTATACTTGCGTGTTGTGCGTAACTAAATTTTACCCAACAAGTTTTTGGCGCCGTTGCCGGGGAATTAGTTTAATATTTTTTACCAATATTAATTTCAATCAAAATAGTCTTAATTTAAACATTTTTATTTTTATTTTTAATTCTCTTTCTATATTTCTCTCTTTTCAGGTACCATGGATGACTTTGCATATCAATGGCCATACACAAATATGACTCAACCAAGGGGAGCGGAGATTGACAGACTCGCGACACTTTCTGCAATGTCAGCACAAATTATACATATGCTAGTTATCATCAAGTTTGGGGGTATCACCCGGATTCATCATGGAGCTATACTTATGAAGACCAATACTACGCTCCAAATCCAACATACACACCAGAATTTTCATGTCCACCTCTATTGCCACAAGAAATAAAGCCAAATCCGAGGGATGTAATATTGAAGGGCATAACAAACCTAGAGGAGATGAGGATTAGCCAAGAGCTGTCAACCCCAAATTTTAATAATCGGATGGAACAACTCGTCACTACCTCAACCAATGGTCCTCAATACATGGCTTCCGAAACTGAGATAGATAATTCAAGGTTGGAGGAAATGTTGTCCAAGTCAATAGCATCAATTGAGGAGTGGAGGATTAATCAAGAGCAGTCAATTCAGAATCAAGAGATATCAATTCAAAATATGCAGAACCAGGTGAATCAAATGCTCAAAGCCCTGAACATCTATCCACAAAATAATTGGTGTTATGATGAAGATTCCGAGATTGATGAAGTGCCAGAACCATATCTACAACTGGATGAGCCACGAGATGTTGAAAAAGAGGAGACAAGTGGGTATAATGAAAATAAGGTCGGTGAAGAACTAACTATGAGTACCAACAAGGATGAGTCGATGTTATTAGTGCCCCAAGTTCCTTCTTCGTAAAAGATCAAGGGTCCAGTTAGATTTGCAAAACCGCGCCCGCTTGGTAGTCATGTCGTCGACAAGGCTCTTTATGACATGAGAGCTAGTACAAATGTGAAGCCATGGTGCGATGAGCTGGAGAAGATAGAAGAAGAAATTGTTGTGTCTGACAAGCCTCAATGCCAGAATCTATTCGAAGACACAATGGAGAAAATGCCTAGATGTTGGACGTACTGGAATGTGATCTTATCTAAACAAAGCATGCTAGGTGACTTTGATGCATTGGCCATCGTAAATGGGAACCTGCCAAAAGCTATAATATTTCCGATGGACGGAGGGTTGCTCAACTTTCGAAGAGGAATTGGTTAGCGTTGACCAAACAAAGTCAGGCTGAAAGACTGTAAATCAAGCGCTGACTGGGAGGCAACCTAGGAATTTTTAGTTTATTTCTTGTATTTTTCATTCATAATTGTAGAATATAATTTTATTAAATTATTAGGTAGTATTATATAATAAAAGTCTTGTTAATCTCTCCATAATACATTATGTTATCAACAATCCACTAATGCTTATGTGTTATATCTTGTAGGATGGAAAAAGGATCATTGAGTGGGTTAGCATGAAGCAAAAGATGAGAAACTAGGAAGAAAGGAGGAGTAGGTATGCTGGTCTGGCATGTGCCCAAATGAACTACACAACCATCACTGGGGTGGGTTTCCCTGTGTTTTCTTGAAGCCATGCATGCCGAGGCGGGCTATTTTAGCTTTGTACCCCCACCGTATGGGGTCCTCTACTTGAGATAACAGATACAAGTTCACGTATGGGTTTCCTAAGCCTAAGACTTCACGGGGTGAGGTCTGGAATCCAACCAACTTTGGCAGTTCCAACTAGACTTCTCTCATCCCCAATAAAACCCCACTTTCTCCACTTCCCCACTACTTCAAACTCCATCCACTGCCTACTCCAACCACTATCTCCCACACTCCATCACTTCTCCCCACCTCCACAATCCACCAATAGAACTCATCATACCACCTCTATATATTACCACATCTCCTACCACATTTCTCACACCAATTGAATTGGGCATTCATAGAGGATACTTGAGAGGAAGTGAAGGTTAAATTGATAAGTTTGGGAGAAAGTTACGGCAATACATGCATTCGAGAGCAAATGGCTTCGCAACCCAGGAATTGTATTGGAGGTTCAATGGATAAGAAAATAATCGTCGTCGCCGTGGCCGCCATCACCTCACGCTTAGCTGATTACAGGGAAGTTCTCGTCTACTTACCACTATATTCTTACAATGAGGACATTGTAATTACTAAGTTTGGGGGAGTTTAGTTTAGTTCTTTATTGCATGTTTAGTTTTAACATATGTTATGTTATGTTATGTTGTTAGTTTCATTAGGTTTGCATTCATGTAGTACAACTGCATAAGTAGTGCATAATAGTATAGTTTGAATAGCATTATATTCAGTTTCTTGTTTGAAAAAACAAAATTCAAAAAATTCAAAAATTCAAAAATTCAAAAATTCAAAAATAATAGTTAGTTACTATATTCATCTTGCATGAGTCCAGCTGTTAGATAGTTCAGTTTATTTTGGCCAATGATGAGAATGGAATTGAGTAGACAAGTATAGTACTAATTATTAGAGCTTTGATGTGATTTCTTGTTACGAATTGAGTCTTTTTCTGTTTGAAACTTGTATAATAAGGATAGCACAGTAGAAAAAATCTTGTTGATTGATTGAGTTTAAATTGATAATAATGGGATTCTAAAGGATAATGCTAGTTTGAATGAAAGAATGACAAGAATAAGTAGTGATGACTAAAGTTAGACAAGAACCTACGTTTGGGGGAATATTTGGGGTATATAAGCTTTATATAAGAAAAAAAAATTTTAAAAAAAGAAGAAAAAAAAGTATGAATAAACACCGTAGCGTGCTTGTCTAGTTTTGTGGCCTTTGTTACTTGAGTAAGTAAGCCCGAGGGGATTGTCTTTACACCTAGCGCCCTAAGGTCTTAATGATCTGGGAGTCGTTGGTCGAAAGCTCGTTAAGGTAGCATTGAAAAGCCTAAGGGAATAAGACATTGCATAGCTATGTGTATATAAAAAATGAATAAAGCGGAAATAAGAGCAAAAAGCTAAATGAAATAAAAAATAAAGCATAAGTATCCCATGTTGACTCTCGATATTGGTAATTGTTTGATTTTAGTTGAATCTAGCTTGTTTTTGGATTTCTTGAGTTTACACTGTATGATGCCTTCGAAGAGACTTGTTATGTGTTAAATTTAATTTTATATCAGTTAGCATGGTTGTTGAGCACACACGCACTATACCAGTAATAACAGTTTAAGACTTGATGATTAACTAGGAAATTGTTGATTGGTTTTAATATGAAGTATTGTCGTGTTTGCTTGATTGCTCTAAGGCCGAGTGAATAGATTTAATTCTATAAATACTGCTGGATTCGTAGGCATATAGGTTAGTTGCATTTCATTGCATTGCATTGCATTATCTTGTGTTACTTGGGGACAAGAAACGGTTTAAGTTTGCGGGTATTTGATAAGTGGATTTTATATACACTTATCCGGTATCTTTTACTTCAATTAGTTGCTTATATTCATGTGTCTTAGTTACTTTTCATGCATTTTGTGTTCATTTTGTAGGTTATACATTTGGGAGCGGTGTGAGCGACTATTGGTAAGGAAAAGCAAAGAAAATGCAAAGAAAAGCAATCCGGACATCATTTGGGCTTTCATGTTTACTTCATGTTGTTAGTTTGGAACTTAGATTACATTGTAGAGCGTCTTCTTAGCTTTCTGGAACATCTTGAATCATTCTAATCGGAGTTCGGATGCAAGAGTTATGATCGTTGTACCAACGGACGTCGAATGTCATTGTTTTGGGTGGTCATTTTCATAGTAGTCACTTACAGCCTAATTTCAACCTTCATCCGGCCATAATTTCTAAATCCTCAAAGAATAAAAGTTGTAGATCTTGTCGATATCTTCAATTTTATAGGTGGCAGGCCCCCTAACTCCTCCCGGATCAAAAGTTATGGCCGTTTTACTAGACGACGCTGTGACAGAAAAATGATGCCCATCGGGGCGGGCTTTTCCTTAGTAAAACATCCGTCGGGACGGGGGTACCAGCTGCAAAACAGTACTATAGCCCACCGGGGTGGGCCCTTGACAAGCCTAGACCCCCGCCGGGGCGGGGGTACGCGTAAAAGAAGTGGTTTTTGGCCAAATTTGAGTTCGGTAAGGATTATTTTCGATCCAATTGACTCAAGGACTTCCAAGGGGACTTAAAGACACATGAAAAGGCTTATAAAAGGAGGAGAATAACAAGGATTAGAGAGGAGATTAGGAGAGATTAGAGAAGAAAATAAGATTCCATTAGATTAGATTAGAGTAAATTAGATCAAAACACTAGTTCTAATTAGTTTTGGAGATTGAAGCAACTTGAAGACCATTGAAGATCAAGAGCAGGAGCTTGAGGAAGATGGAGATTTGCTGACAACAGATTTATTATTTACTTTACTCTTACTCTTATCTTTTAATGTGTTTTTAATTGTGAATTATTAGTTTTAATTCAATGAACTAATTCTTTGTTTGAGATTACAATGGATCTTATTGTGTAGTTTATTTTAATATGTTTCACTATCAATTATTATGTTCTATTGTGAGGATTGTCTATTATGATTTGGAATTAATTGTTTAATTGATTGGCCATCAATTACCGTTATAATCTATATGAACTCGAGAGATGAAGTATAGATTTAGATCTGATCATGATAGCATGTGTTCAGGATTTTGTTAGTAGCTTTAACTTGATGAGTGTTAAGGTAGAGATATGCTTGACACCGCATGTAATCGGATAGAGAACTTATTCCTCAACCTTCTTCAATTGTAATTCACATAGAGATATAGTGGGTTAGTTGATTGTCGCATTTAACTGATTTCTATCTTAATTATGGATCGACGCGTTAATACTGGTATTAGTGCATCGAGAGGTGGTTAATACTACTTTAGTGTTCTTGATTAACAATTCGGGATAGAGAATAATTGATGAGAAGTGTGTTAACTTAAATGAAGCAATAAGTGAAGTTGTGAACTTAAATCTCCATAGTCTTAATTTAATTAGTGGAATTTAATAGTAGTTTAATTTATATAATTTGAAATTCATTCGTTTAAATAAGATTGAGTTGGTTACGGGTTAGTACTTGGTGATTTTTATTAAATAATTCTCTGTGGGAACGATACTCAACTTATCACTTTATTACTTGTTGACCATGTATACTTGTGTGTTGTGCGTAACTAGATTTTACCCAACAGTAATTTGTCCATTTTTTAGGAGTATTATCCTGCAAAATGGATGTCAGTTGTTTTAATGACATGATAGCATGACAGGTTTTGATATGCATGCTCATATATTCCATTATCTTTTCCATTACATTGAGATTGACATAGAAATGAAATTATAAGTAATTGAAATTATAAGTAATTTAAGAGGCTGGCCTATCTTAGGCTACTCTCCCGGCTTTTTGACATGAAGGTTCCCAGATCATCGCAATTTACTCGATGGGAAGTTAATCCAATCTTTTAGCTGGAGCAAATCTGGGTGGTGCCTTTCCCGAGCCTCATGGAATTAGTCTCCCGACGAGTCTAGTAATCAAACATCGACATGATAGCCTCTTGGTGGAGGGACCACACAATATACATTCAAATACATCGCGTCTCAGCGTATGGAAATGATGACATGTGCAAAGAACTAATATCACAGGCAGATATGGTGCGAAGCACTAAGTGAAATAAATAAAGCATTAGTACACATTCATTCAAATGTAAATGCAGCAGCCAAACATAAGCAGGTAAAAGTTTGTGAAAAGTTTATATAGCGGCTTAAGCCCTCTTAGTGGTGTCCCTAGCAAAGTCACCACCTGTCAACGTCGGGATTTTATTTCTCTTTCTATTCTTGTCTTTTTGTGTTCTCATTTTAGGTGAGATTTGTTTGAAAAAACATGTTTAAAAAGGTCTGACATGTATATGTCAAAAATTTGACTGTAAGAGTCGCCAGTTGATATTTTTAAATGGTTGCACCAACTCAACCGAGAAAAGGTTTGCATAGAGACCTAGTGATGTGACACTGTTTAACTCGTCTACAAAACCGAAATTTGTTAGGGTCCAGGGGCTTGATTAAGTGGAGGGAAGGTGTTAGGCACCCCCTAACTTCTGTGATAACACGGTCACTGCCACTTTTCATTAACTTTTACCTGTGAATATGTGTGTGTGTGTGTGTGTTAGGTCTATGTGCAGATATTTGGAAGTCGTGTTATACCTCGTTTGCACCTATATATAAAGGGTTTGACTTTTGTATAAAAGTTCAATTTTAACAAGATATAGCAGTGATGTTTTGTAAAATAGGTTTTTCAAACCCTTGTGTTCAATAGTAATTGAGTCATTTGATACTTCCATTTTATTAAGTGTTCGGCTTGATTGCTTTTATTTTTGAGATGCAAGGCATCTTTGAGAAAATAAGATACATAGCAGTGCCAAACTCATTATGGGCATGATAGCCATCTAAGAATTTTCAGACACCGTGAATAATTTACAAGCTGGCTGCAGCTGAAAATGTTAATCACGGGAACCGAATCTAGATTCAGAAGCTGAATCTGTAATCACATGATTCCTAGGCTCACATGCAATATGTACAAATAGCTAGAAAAAGAACTATATTTGAGTAAATTTAAACTATTCTAGCTTTAATGATTCCAGTTTAGTCACCATGAACTGGTCAAAGTAAGAAATAGCCAGATATAGGTAAATCTAGCCCGCAAGCTGAATAATAATTATATATATATATATATATATATATGTCGACATCGAGATTTTTATTGTCCCTCTTCTATTCTTGTTTTTTGGTGTTCTCACGTTAGGTGAGACTTGTTTGAAAAAACAAGTTGTGAAAAGGTCCAACATTTATATGTCGACGATTTGACTGTAAGAGTCGCCAGTTGGTTTTTAAATGGTTGTACCAACACAACCGAGAAAAGGTTTGCATAGAGACCTAGTGATGTGACACTGTTTAACTCGTCTACAAAATCGAAATTCGTTAGGGTTCGGGGACTTGCTTATGCAGAGGAAAGGTGTCAGGCACCCCCCGACATCCGCGTTGCCACGATTACCGCCACTTTTTAATTAACTTTTACCTGTGAATATGTGTGTGTGTGTGTGTGTGTTAGGTCTATGTGCAGATATTTGGAAGTCGTGTTATACCTCATTTGCACCTATATATAAAGGGTTTGACTTTTGTATAAAAGTTCAATTTTAACAAGATATAGCAGTGATGTTTTGTAAAATAGGTTTTTCAAACCCGTGTGTTCAATAGTAATTGAGCCATATATATAGATATATATGTCGACATCGAGATTTTTATTGTCCCTCTTCTGTTCTTGTTTTTTGGTGTTCTCACGTTAGGTGAGACTTGTTTGAAAAAATAAGTTGTGAAAAGGTCCAACATTTATATGTCGACGATTTGACTGTAAGAGTCGCCAGTTGGTTTTTAAATGGTTGTACCAACACAACCGAGAAAATGTTTGCATAGAGACCTAGTGATGTGACACTGTTTAACTCTTCTACAAAACCGAAATTCGTTAGGGTTCGGGGACTTGCTTATGCAGAGGAAAGGTGTTAGGCACCCCCCGACATCCGCGTTGCCACGATTACCGCCACTTTTTAATTAAACTGTTATATAAATGTATGTATGTGTGTGGGTCAATGTGCAGTTATTTAGAAGTAGTGATATGCCTCGTTCGCACCTATATACACAGGATTTGAATTTGTATAAAAATTTAGTTTTAAACAAGATATAGCAGTGAGGTTTTATAAAAAAAGGTTTTCCAAACCCTGTGCTCAATAGTAATTGAGGCATTTGATACTTCCATTTTATTAAATGTTCGACTTGATTGCTTTTATTTTCCAGATGTGAAGCATCTTCGAGAAAATAATATATAGCAGTGTTGAACTCGTCATGGGACATGAAAGCCATCTAAGGGAATTCAAACACTGTGAACAATTTATAAGCTGCTTACAGCTAAAATGTCCATCGCAGGAACCGAATCTAGATTCAGTAGACTGAATCTGTGATCACATGATTCCTAGGCTCACATGATGCCGTAATTTATATTAAAGTAGTAAGCAGTTATATATATAAAATCTGTAAATATATATATAGAGACATGATCAACCACCATGAAGCACCTCCATGGGGTATTGGAAATGTAAATATATATATATATAAGTGATATATATATATATATATATATACATGATCAACCACCACGAAGCACCTCTATGGGGAATCAAAAATGTAAATAAAGCAATAAATACAATCAACCACCATGAAGTAAACTCCAGGCAGGACTAAATGTAAATAAAGCAGTAAAAACGATCAACCGCCACGAAGTAAACTCCAGGCCTGACAGAAGTATAAATATATATATATATATATATATATATATATATAATGAGAACATATTATGATATATATCGATCCCAAATTCGGTTTATCATTTCGTAGATTTGTCTCTATATATATATATAAAAGAAGTAAACGCATCTAGGAGTAAAATCCGGGCTCATCGAATGCGAGTTAAACACACTTTATATATATATATGTGTGTGTGTGTGTATATATATATATATATATATATATATATATATAAGCAAATAAACGCCTCAGGATGTAAAATCTAGGCTCATCGTAATGTAGGTCGACAATAGTTCATATATATAAGTATATATATATATATATATATATATATATATATATATATATATATATATATACAAAAGCAAATAAACGCTTTGGACATGAATCTGTGCTCAATCGAGGCATAACTCGATAATGTTGGTCCATATATATATATATATATATATATATATATATATATATATATATATATATATATATATATATATATATATATACACACACAAAAAGAAATAAAAGCTATGGACCGAAGTCCGGGCATACACACGCAACACGACTCTCAATGTGAAGAACGGTGTGTGCAAAGTAGAAGAGAAAGTCTTTAAAGTGTGTATGAAGGCTTATAGTGGACTGCCAAAGAAGATTTCTATAGCTTTAAATGGATGAACACTTGGCTCCCACCAGTAAAAATATGACTGAATATAAGCTCACAAGTGTTTAAAATGAGAAAGCACTCAGTTTAGGGTGTGTACAGAGAAAATTGGATAGGGTTTCCTCGCTATTTTCTCTTAAAATATGGCCACCCCAAGCCCTTTATTTATAGGGGAGCAGCAGTACTTCTATGGCGTACCAGCAGATACTACTTGCGGCCGCTCGGGGTCCCCCGGCCTCTGGGTCCGTGGCTGTCTCAAAGCACGTGCATGCGCAGTGCGATGATGTCTGCTCGACCTTGTAGAACTTCAATTCGAGCCTCCAATTGAGGTGTATAAGACCTTTCACGGAGTGTTGTTGTCGAGAGCTACGCCATGACATGGTATTAGAGGTTGTCAGAAGTCAAGAAGATAGGATCATGCCCTTGGTCTTAAAGCTTCAAATTCTATCTGATGTGCTGCCTTGCGTGGTAGTCACTCGGGATTGAAAATCCTTGGCTCTTGTGGGACATTGCTGTGTAAAATGTATGTTGAACTGTTGTTTTGAGACGGTGTAATGTGGGATCGAGGTCGAAAAATGATGATTTTTACCCTCACTGGAGTTATCTCCGGTTTGGGATGATAAAGCAATCGTTGCTTAGGGTTATCTCTGAGATTGGGTGGCTATAAGTGTTGGACGTCCTCAGGGTTATCTCTGAGGTGTGCCTGACCTCCCGGGGTTATCTTCGGGTTTGGAGCTGAGTGCCTCGGTGTGAGTCCCGAGGTTGAAGATGACTGCATAGGTTGAAACGAGCATCTTCGGGGTTATCTCCGGAACTGCAACTGTACTCCTTGGGGTTATGTCCAAGGTTGACATTGTCTTTTTCGGTGTTATTTTCGTGACTGAGAGTGAGTATCTCAGGGTTATCTCCGAGATGAAACGACCTTCTCCGGTGTGATTTTCGGTATTGGAACTGCATACCTCGGGGTTATCTCCAAGGTTAAAACTGACACTTCCGGTGTTATTTTCGGGATTTAGTTAATCCCAATTCATTTAAACCGAACCGTGGATCGATCCGGTGGGTCACCGAATGGGTAAAACCCATTGGGTAACCCATGGGATGTCACTTGAAGGAGGTGGGCCAGCCACCTTGGTGTGCAAGCCAATAATAATGCTTGGTCACCAAGCATTTTACTTGGTGACCAAGTGTGAATAGTAAGGAGGTGGAGAGTGTTTTGTCCATAATGCCCTCCATTCTTGTTTCTATAAAAAGAGAGTTAGGTTGATTCATTTGAGAGCTTTTCCAAGACTCAACTAGATTATTTGAGAGAGAAAAAAGAGTTAGACTTGAACAATTCTCCTACTTTGAAGCTTGATCATTAGAAGTTATCAAGATTGTAAGAGTTCTTAAGGTATAACCCTTATCTTTCCTCTTCATCTCTTTTTGATTTTTCTTTTATATTGGAGAGTCATAGATGGGTAGTATATGTCTTGTATAGGAAATTATTGATGGCTTTTTATAGATTCAATATCTATAAGTCATGAGATTATAAGAATCATAAGGTTTGAAATAATTTTGAACCATTGAAATATTGATAGTTGAGATCGATCGTTGATAAACAATTAAGCTCCATCAATACGTTAGTATATGCATCTTGTTTGGTTAGGATGTAGATATGAAATCTATGGAGAATTCCATGTGATTTGGCTTAGAGAACCCTAGTAACGAAGTTATGGCAAATTTTACGAGAATAGACGTTAAAACGTCGAAAATGTTGAATTCCGGATTAGAAGTCAAAAGTTGCTGTGAGACTTGAAAATGATGGTTTTCAATGTTAGCACGTGAGATAGGGTGATTATAAGTTGTGGGTTCGAGAATCGTCGAATTCTGACTTAAAACAAAGAAAACGAGCATTGAACGCTCATTAACGTTTTCGAACTTATAAAAAATGAACTCAATGGTCAATTTTGAGTTAAAGGATTCGAAAGTGTCGAATTCTTATATGAACGCGTAGATTATGTTATTTGTGACGTGTAGGCTTTTGAACAGACCAAATCGGGCTTAAAACGAAGAAGTTACGGCCCCGGTAATTTCATAAAGTTTTAAAACTTTTGTTGGAATTTGATCGAGAGTCTCAGCCGTACGCCGCATATAGTTCAAATCGTCGTACCGCAAAGGTCTTAAGACAGAAATGATGTTGTACACTGCTAAATGGCACCGCAGCGTTTCTTCAAGCACCGCATGACACCACCGCGACCGAGGCCAGTGACATCGCTAAGCTGGCGCCGTACCGCAACGCCAATCTAGTACTACATAGGTTGCGCCACAGCGCGAGTGTTAAGCCTTGGACAGTGATTTAGATTTTAAACTGCATTTGTTCAGAGACCTAAAGGAATGATGTTTGTACACTTCATAACTGTATTAAAGTTATTCCTATACTACCTATACTAAGGTATAATGTAATGCATGTTAGTAAGTTAACAACAATGAACAAAGTTGATACTTTATCAACAATGTTCGAGTCCGGTTAATAAACGTCAGTTGAGTAATAAACCGGGAGGAAGGGTAATAAGTCTTGTTGACTTTAGTAAAAGATATTAAGTTAACAAAGACATAGAAGAGAAAGAAGCTTGTAGGAACAATTTGAATAGTTGTTTGATAGCTAATTACAGTATGCTATATGAATATATCATGTAGATTCCAGAAAGGTCATGGGTCATCGAGTAAATATTTGAAGATTTGAAAGGCAAGTTTTCTTAACGCTTGTCTAGCTTCCATGTTAGCCAAGTTTTATGTGATTCATGAACTGAATTGTAAGCCTTGTTTTAAAGAAAGGGTTGATGCCAGATTTTAACTCGGCTAGACTATTTGTAATATATAGATTGATTATGATTCATATCTTTCTATATAGAAATGTTAACGCTATCCTATGCCAAGTAATTGTTACGGACGTGAATGTAAGGTTTGTCTATGAACAAACAAAAGTATTTTTCATCGATATTTCGATGGGCACGCGAGTTTGCTAAAAATATTAAACGTAAATACGTTTAATGAATGAGTGTTGATCAACATAGAGTACTATAAAGTTGATCACCGGAAGTTCTCGTAAGTTATCGGATGAACTACCTTAAGGTCTTTGTGGACTCCTTTTCAAGTATGAAAATTGAAAGTTATCGCTCATGGTCTATCAAATCGATCGTAATTCCTAATCTATTCTATACTTTGGGAATTGATGTTATGAACTGTTAAAGTATTATTGATTCATAATACTTCATAACTATTGTTCAGTTATATCAGAATTGTTATATGATTCACGAATGTGGTGTTCCTGTTATACTTGCTTAAAACTTGTTGAGCTGTCATGCTCACTTCTTGCGTGAATCATATAACTACAGTTAAAGATGAACGTACTGTGAATGCCAAGAGAGATAATGGCAAAGCTAAGATGGATGCTTAGGCATTGTGTAATAGTGTAGTAAGTTTATATGTATTATACATTATGAACAATGAACGATGTAACTGGTTTATGAACCTGGGAAGGATTTATACTTTGATTGTAATAAAAAGATAATAATTACCTTCATTTTGTTGTATTTCAATGGAATGATTGTATGGATGTTAGTACAGTGGAGCACCATCTGTCGGGTTGAAAGATACCCGAATTTGGGGGCGTCACAATTGATGACATCCTCATATACTCCAAAACCCGTGAAGACCATAAGCAACACTTGAGGCTGATACTCCAAAAGCTTCGTGAAAACAAGCTATATGCCTAGTTGAAGAAATGTGAGTTCTGGCTTGAGGAAGATTCATTCCTAGGGCATGTGATATCAAATCATGGAATATATGTTGACCCGGTGAAGATTGAAGCAATTCAAAGTCGGGAGCAACCAAAGTCGATGGACAATCGTACGCTTTTTCTGCCAATTTGGTTATTATCGGAGATTCGTGGAAGGATTTTCTCGAATCGCTACTCCACTAAATCAGCTGCCTCGAAAAGATACAAAGTTCGGTTGGAGTGAGGAATGTGAGAAGAGTTTTCAAGAACTTAAGCGAAGACTCATTTCAGCACCTGTTCTAACAATACCATCTAGCTCGGAGGGATTTGTCATCTACAGTGATGCTTCAGGCAAAGGGTTAGGATGTGTTCTCATGCAACATGGGAAAGTCATAGCCTATGCCTCGCGACAACTTAAAGAATATGAGAGGAATTATCCTACTCATGATCTAGAGTTAGCGTGATCATTTTTTGGCGCTTAAGATTTAGAGGCATTACCTGTATGGAGAGAAGGTGGAGATCTATACGGATCATAAAAGCATCAAATATTTCTTCACTCAGAAGGAACTCAACATACGGCAACGACGATGGCTTGAGCTATTTAAAGATTACTATCATACTATCCAATACCATCCTAGAAAAATGAATGTGGTAGCTGACGCATTGAGTAGAAGATCATATGCAGGTACGAGTGCGATATTGTCAACGCAAAGACCCATTTTGTATAACTTACAAAGGATGGAGATAGAGTTAAAGACTCCAGGGACCCATGTGATGATGGCAAATATACGAGTAGAACTGACTTTAATTGATAAAGTTAAAGCTGCTCAAGCTACAGACCTGGAGATGATGCGTATGAGGAAGAAAGTGCAAGAAGGTGCTATTCCAAAAGCAAGAATCGATGAAGAAGGAATACTTCGAGTTAACTCCAGACTTTGTGTTCCTAACAATTCTGACTTGAAGTATAGAATCATGATGGAGGCGCACAACACACCGTTTGCGATCCATCCTGGGAGTACCAAAATGTATCATGATCTTCCACATATATTTTGGTGGAGCAATATGAAGAGAGAGATAGCGGGGTTTATCTCAAGGTGTCTAACTTGTCAACGAGTCAAGGCGGAGCATCAAGTGCCAAAAGGTCCATTGCAACCACTTGAAATTCCAAATTGGAAGTGGGAGCACAATACCATGGATTTCGTTACTGGTATTCCTAAGGTTTCTCAAGGAATAGATGACATTTGGATCATTGTTGATAGATTGTACAAGTCTGCTCATTTCTTACCGATACGAGAAACTTATACACTTGAACGTCTTGCTAGTATATACATAAATGAGATTGTAAGATTGCATGGTATGCTAGTATCCATAGTTTCTGATTGAGACCCAAGATTCACTTCAAGATTTTGGGATAGTTTGCAAAAAGCTATGGGCACGGATTTACAATTTAGTTTGGCATATCATCCTCAAACGGACGGGCAGTCAGAAAGGACTATTCAAACTCTTGAAGATTTATTAAGACTCTATGTCCTTGACTTCAAGGGAAGTTGGGGCAAGTTTTTACCATTGGTGGAGTTTTCCTACAACAACAGTTATCAAGCAAGTATTGGCATGGCTCCATTTGAGGCATTGTATGGAAGAAAGTGTCGTTCTCCAGTATGCTGGGATGAGGTGGGTGAAGCAACATTGTTGGGATCAGAGTTGGTACGTATGACTACGAAAAAGATTCAAACGATCCGACAACGTATAAAAACCTCACACAAGATCGACAAAAGAGTTATGCTGATCTTCATCGAAAGGACGTGGAATTCAATATTGGAGATCATGTGTTGTTACGTGTTGCTCCATGGAAAGGAGTTACGAGATTTGGAAAGAGAGAAAAGCTCAATCCTCGATTCATTGGCCCATTTATAATCCTCGAACAGTAGGAAGCGTGGCCTATAGACCGCACTTACCGCCTAAGTATGTCTCGTGTTCATAACGTTTTCCACATATCTATGTTACGTAAATATGTGAAAGACCGAACCACATTATTGAATTAGAACAGGGACGAGATAGAGGAAGATTTAACGTATGAAGAGTTACCTGTTAAAATCTTGGATAAGAAGGATCATATTCTACGCTCCAAGGTTATACCTCAAGTCAAAGTTTTGTGGAGAAACCACAATGTGGAGGAAATGACCTGGGAGTTAGAATCTGAAATGAAGTTAAGGTATCCTCACCTCTTCGACATACCAGGTACGCACCCTAATTTTGAAAACAAAATTTCATAAGAAGGGGAGGTTGTAAGACCCCAACTTTTATGAATAAAGATTAAATTTTCTCGAAATATATATTATGGTGCGGATATAATATAATGTTATAGTTGTGGGTAATATTTACAAATTTTGCAAAGTAAGCAATTTGTTATAAAATATTCGATTGGTCGGGGAATATTCATTTTAACGAGGAATATTAAATGCGATGACACAATCATTGGTGGACCCCACAACAACGGAACTATTGTCGTGAATAGAAAATGATGTAATTATCTTTTATAAAAATAACTACGAAAGTTTTACCGTTAAACCGTTGAACTACCATTAGTAAAAGTACGAATACGCTTGGTTGCATAGTAGCTGCTGTATTGATTATTGATGCTTACGTGAGAAGTCACTCGGTTATACTCAATTATTGCTAGAATTTAGCATGATATCTCTTATATTATTGATTCAATTATTGTCGCAGTATCATCTGCATAATATTTTATATTATTAAATCAATAATTGAGACGACAAAGCTATTCATATTATTATTTTCAATATTGACAATGTTTAGAAGGTCTGTCAAGGAGAGGTTTGGTCACCTAATTGCGTGCTAATAAGGAGAAATCATTATCGGAAGGCCCCCTCTTTCATGGGAACGACCTGGTTGTTAAATATTGTGAGTTATAATATTAATGATGAATAAGTTCGTATTGATTAAAGATGAAATTGATAGTTCCATTGTGTGAGAATTATTAGTGTTAGTGGAAATTGACATTTATTTCGATAATAATTGATGTCTGGAGGTTATATTGACCAATCGGGTAATTCACCGGATAAATGATCAGTTAATTGCTATTAATTCTCATGCTTATAACTATGTGTTCACATGTGTGTACTATTGATTCACATGATTTACTATTAGGGAAGTTGGTGCAAGATTGATAATACTTGCATGACTAAATTAAAAATGGAGGTATAGATGAAGGTACTATACTGTAATTAGTTTTTTCACATTATTATACTATTGAGTCACATGAATGAACTATTAATTCACTTGATTTACTATTAGGGGAGGTGGTGCAAGTTTGATAATACTTGCAGGACTAAATTAAAAATGAAGAAAAAGAGGAAGGTATTATACTGTAATATTTTGAACCCCAAACGTGCAATTATCGAAACTATATTTTCCTATAAATAGAAGCTCATTCTTCCTTCATTCTCACCAATTCACTAAGTCTCACAAGAGCAATTATTATAGAGAGAAATTGTAAGAACCCGAATTTTCAGAAAATATTGAAATAAGAATTTAGTGAATAAAATTCTTAAGGCTTGTGAAGGGTTCAAATAAAAATATATAATGTGTTACGAGGTATGTGGTATTGTGTTACATAGGGTAATATGAGCTATGTAATAAGTAATGTTGTGTTTAATAAATATATATCATTATTATATATTTGTTAGGAATTGTAGAGATGAAGTTATATGAAGATGGATAAGATTTATCTATCGACATTAAATAATTTATAGAATTATTTTGTAGTATTAAGTTGGTGACATTAAAATATCTTTGATAATCACCAATTTCTTGAGTATATGTACGAGTGAATATCAAGTCTAAGGTAGTGCAATCTTACTCTTTAATGGTTGACGTATAGGAGCTGGGCTAAACGATTCCTTCAGAGAGCGGAGGTATATACGAATTGGTAACCGATCTAACTCACTGTGAAAACAGTGTAGACGGGACGGAAACTGATTTGTTGGTTGTTTGTGGGAAACCACTCAATGTACTATATTGAACTATTAAAGACTCGATGTGTGTTAGGTTTGGACTTGTATATATGTACTAGTAACTGGTATGATGTAACATGAGTTTTAGTTAGTGCTTAAGCTATCCATGGATAGATTGAGATAGTAAAGCATAAATTAGTTAATTACAAGAATTAACTAACAAGTTTAAATATTGGTTAATTTATATTAAATTGGAAGTTATATTATGGGATAATATAATTTGAATATTAGAGCCTTCATTGACTATGGTGATATAGTAAGGGTTTGAAGGATCACTTAAGTAAATAGTGAGTTAATACACGTGTGGAATATGTGATTATAGTAGTTGCCTTTATAAATATTACTTGTCATGGTATTATTTTGAATAGAAAGGATTAATTCACTTACAAAAGACGGTGAATTAATATATGTGTTTAACATAAGAGGAGGAAAGAAATATGTTAATTATTAATTTGATATTTTAAATATATTACATAGTATTGTAATATTTGAAAGATAAGTGATTAATAAAAGAAAATACCAATATAATTATAAATAAATATTGGTTAGAGATGGAGGGATTAGATTAACACTTAAGGTGTGGCTGATTATAAAGATGGAAGAAGTTGTCTTGGGACAATCAAATAATTATACGTATAGTGTATAATTTAAATAATTAATAGAGTAAATATTAATTATTCTAAGTGTAAAGGTTGTACATATTATAAGTATGTAATTATTTAAGTAAGCTAAATAATTTAGCATTATGATAAAGTGTGACATAAATCTTATATTAAATAAATATTAAAATAATATGGAAAAACCAAACGTGGCATAGACCCCTAATATTTTATTATAGAAATAATGAGCTTGAGTTATATGTAACTCCAGTAAATAAGACAAATGAGCCTTGTATGGCCTAAACATTAAAGCTAAGCCAGACTGAATGTTTAACTGAAATTATTAAAAGAGAATTAATGATTAATAATAGTCATTATGATATTTATGTGTGATATGAAACAATGGGTTGAAAGTACTCAACTAAATTATATTTAGCCCAATAAAAATATTATTTGGACTAGCTCAGTTTACTTGGGAAATAAGATTATATTGGTGTATATTTAAAATATAAGTATACTTCCTATATGTGGGTAGGTACATATATATGTGTATATATGTGCTCATAGCTTAACTTAATGTAATAATGTTAAGTCTTTATAATTAACGTAATGAGCCCAAGGGAAATTAACCTTAGTAAGAATGAGGTCTATTTTACTAATAAGTGAGGAAGTAATAGAGCTCGTCCCAAAATCAGTGTCACACTTTTATATATCAGCCGTGTGTTAGGCCATTGGCCTAGTCTACTGTCATTGATGAAAATTAGAACTGATGATGGCTAGAGGGATGGAGGAAGATGGAGTGGTTCAGCAACCCTTCTCAATCTACTGGCTTCTTCTTCTTCCCCTTGGATTAATTCCTTGTGCAAAGATATTAACTGAGTATTATATTTGCTATAAATAGAGCCTTCTCCTTCTCAATTCCCATTAAATGAATTATCTGAGAAAACTTAGCTAGAGAGTTGGGAGAATTGAGAGCAATGGGAGGATGGAGGACCTATAGTTAGCCAATTCCAAGCATTCAAGAGGTATAATTTCCGTTTATGTTCTTAGCTTGAAGTTTTGTCAAATTCTAGTGATTGTTGATTTCCCTGTCAAATTAGTGTGAATTAGCATGTCTCTGTGTTACTTGAGTTGGTATGGATGCTTTGAAGTGTTACAGATAGTCTAGTTTGAGAATTAGCAATACATGTGCTAAGGCTCTGCATAAGCAGAGCCATTTATTTTTGCATCAGAAGCCAAATACCACGCTACTGCTATGGGTGTATTTTCAGAGATACTACTTTATTAGTTACGTCATCGCCTCGAGCATCTTTGAGATAGTTGGGTTATGCATGTGAGTGACCCTAACATGTGATGAGATGTTATTTTGAACATAGAAAGTTATCTTAGCTTGTTTTGGTTAGAATATTAAAAGAAAACTTAAAGAGTTGGAAACTAGTTTTCATAAACCTTTTTCAAAACATGTTCTAACCTTGGATTTCGAGTGTATTACATTCTGATATGTCTTGACATGTGACCAATATGTTAGTTACCTTATTGGTGAGGGTACGTTATATCCAAGCATGAATTAAAAGAAAAAAATGCAAGTAAAAGACCATGATAGCTATGTGTAAATGAACTATGTGTACACTAAGTTTTGAACACGAACACATACTACTATAGATTGGTTTCATATATCTATGAACATGAAAGCATGACTTAAACTAGTGGACTTATTTTGCATGTTTAGAGGTTTAACATGAGTTTTTCAATAAAAATGTTGAAGTTGAAACCCAACTTTGTTGGGGGAATACCATATTAGTATTCTAAACCTATGGACCATTATGATAGGACACTTTATGCATCTAGATATGATTGATATGTGCATCCATCAAATTAAAAATATTATGGACTAGTCAAGCATGGTTTCGAAGGTTTTCTAAAAGAGACTTGAAGATTTTGAAAAATAAACCTTGATGAACTTTGAGTTGATAACATGTTTACAAGGTTTAATTATGCATGATGAAAGATTCAAAGTTGTTTCACATGTATTGGATTGCATTGATTTGGTTTAAAACAATTTCAAGGGCAAACTCGAATGTGTTGTAAACTAAGTTTTATATACATGGAGTGGTTATATTTTGACCTTGTAAATGGGTGTAGAAACATGTACAAACAAATAAGACATGTGAGTTGAAGTTGTCTTACATGATTTAGACTATGTGAACTCATCTTGCATGCTTAAAAGAATCTTACTAGTTGGATTAATGATTTTCCAAAGGAAGTTTTGCAAAAATAAAGCATTATGCTCATTGTATCTTTAAGTTTTGATCTTGAGTATATTCACGTATGATTATGCAAGTGTTATCTGAATTATGATCGGATGTGAAAGTGTGGCCTAGCTTCTATATAGCAGTCTCGGTTTGCACCAGGAGTAGCGCGGCCGCTCCACTCCTCAGTACAAACCAAGCGCGGCCGCGCAAGCTTGCAGTGAAATTTTTTTTCTGTAAATGGTTTGAAGGTGTTTGCAAGCTTGTGTTGTTACTCTAACATGTATTATATGACCAGTACAAATATAAGGTGTTAAAGAGCATGCTAGGTGATAGGATTGAATGTTTAAAGAGGTGATTATATATTTTCAAATGATAAGTCCAAAAGGTATTTGTAGACTATAAAGTAATGATTAGAGACTATGATTATTTGACTTTATGGTGACTTATAATCTGATTTATGCTATGAGTATATAGGATATATGATGAAAGTTTATAACTGAGTTAGACGCTTATGTGTAACATTTGAACTTACCTATATGAGTTTTAAATGTGTCAAACACTTAGCGAGTCAAGCGCATGATAGCTATATATGAATGTTGATGTCAAGTACGAGTGGTTAAGGTATACCTATACGTACCTAGCTATTCCGAGAATATAATGAGAAAGTGGAATGTAGGTTTTACGAACCTAGTTAGGAAACAATGTAACATTATTATTACATTGAGAATGCATGAAATATGTTACTGATGGATATGAATCCATGATTATATAACTGTGTAGGAATACACAAAGTGCAGATAAGCGTTAAGTAGTTAAGTCGTAGTTTATAAACTACGAATCAGACAAGTCTTTCAGTTTCTATTTGATATATGAATTCTATAACTGTTAGTTGAGCTATATTATGCTATGCAAATGTTGATGTATATATATGAAATGCATATAAGATATGTATGAAATGTGAAAGTTGATTTTTGATGATATGCTTGTGAAATAAACCTATATGCCTGTTATATGAGAAATAACATGCGTAGTAAATATTAATGGATTATGAATGCATGTGCTGAGTATGTTATTATATGTTATGTGCTGCATGAAAACTGTTAGAATTGTTGGGCTATTGAGCTCACCCTTGCAAATAACCACTTTTGCAGGTTAAGGATTCACGGTAAAGATTTCGTGCTACTTGATTGATAGAGTTCAATAGTAATTGAAGGAGATCGGTTTATGTGTTTAAATGTATACTCTTGAACCACGTTTATGTTCTACGAGTCGTACAAGATAATAGTTTATGAGGTGCAATACAGGTTACGTTGTAAAGTTGTATTATTTGATACATAGAGAAATTCGAATTGAGATGTAAATATTTATACAGTAATTGAATAGAATGAATCATATCATAATTTGATTCAAGGATATGTAATTGATTCAAGTTAAGGAATCAATAAAAGATTATTTTTCAAAGGAAATTGAAAAAATTTAAATTATTCCGCATATTTATATAACATCGAATGTGCTGTAATACAGGAATAGTAAATGACTAAGTTGTGAAACTTATAATAGTTTGGGATCATTATACATAGATCCTAGATATGGAAAGAATTTATATTTTAAATTGTAATAAGTAAGGTTATATTCATTTAAGTTATGAATAAAAGATATATTAGTTTGACGATAGTAGTATCGTGGCAGACCGGATTCGTGGTTCAAAGGGACCCAAATTTGGGGGCGTTACAGAAATTATAGAGAGAAAGAAGAAGAGAAGTCTGCTACCTCACTATTCCAGTATCCAGTTTTCTTCTAAGGTAAGGGGTATTATTTCTTTCGTATTCATGAAGAGAGTTATTTTCTTTCAATACTCGTAAAGGGTTGTTATTCCATTCTTTATTATTCTGTTGGAATAACTCGCTCACGCGACTCACCGCATGCATGGTGAATTCTTCTGTTATTCCATTCTTTATTATTCTATTAGAATAACCTGTCTACGCGGACTACCGCATGCATGGTGAATTCTTATGTTATTCCATTCTTTATTATTCTGTTGGAATAACCTGTCTACGCGGACTACCGCAATCATGGTGAATGACCCTTCGTATTCATTCCTTGTTAAATTATTGACTTAGTCATATTCTATCCTTGAGTTTTGATGATGAAATATTCATATACTAAATTTTTTTATGGTGTTTCAGGTATTCGTTGATAAAAGAACATTGGCGGGATTTTCAATTAGACGAAGAATTTTTCTTTCCTAGGAAAATCAACTGTAAGGTCAATTGCATAATAATTGATTTTTCATTTAAAGGCTCTAGGACATATTATTCATTTGCATCTTGTTATATGTCTTAAATGAAAAATGATTTAATAAATGGAAAAGGTTTTTCTAAAATTAAAATTAGACATGTTATGGGTTCAAAAAGAATTAATATTTTATGATATGGGTTACGTGTACATTGATATCCTTGGGACAATTCTTTCTTTAGCTAAACGTGGAGTTCTATGCATTTTACTTAGAAAGCTTAAAAGATGGAAGCTATATATCCTTATGATTTGTTGCATGTGCGGTTTTCAAGGAGTGATTATTTCTCATGCATAAATATTGGATATCCGGTTATGATATGAGTGTTTCATGTATACATGCTAGCTAACCTTTTATTGTGATAAGATGTATGTGAGAGTTTCAAGGAAAAGCAATTATGATTATCTTGGAATTTTAAGGATCTTGAGTCTTGGAAAGGATAAGTGTAGTTGCACATCACTTTTACATGCTATTTGAGATAAAACAAAAGTTGTTTAGTGGTTTATCTTTGTAATGGATCTTTTGTTTATCCAAACTGTATAACTAACAAAGAGAGTGATTTGCTAAATTGGATAAATATTGACTTTCATTTCCTTACCGTTGTGAGTATTCTTTGATATTTTAATACCGTTTGACTTGGACAAATTGAACATATCTATAATTAACGGTAATATATTGTTGGCTATAAAAACAGTATTTTCATGTATGTAAAAGATACAATTCATGAAAATATTATTCTGCACTACACTGATATTACCGAGCAACATATTGTTAATTTGTGCAACATTTGATCAGCTAAGTATTTATATTTCTGACATCTTTTATAACTGATATTTTCGGTAAGATTTTAATTGTTTATCTTTTTGTGCTAATTGATCATTGCATATATTGAGCCTTTAATTGTTAAATTGATTATTTTTGCATTGATCATAGACCTCTATATTTGTATTGAATTTTCTATTTTAGACTAAGTGTAGTCTAAAGGAGTTAATCCTAGTATATTAGAGAAAGGTTGCAAACAGGTTCAAGGAAGCAAATGTGCTTAAAGAGTGCATAGGTGCACAAGGAGCAAGAGAGAGCTCAAGAGAAATTAATTGTTAATTAACTTTTTTAAGAATCTGTTTTGTAATCAGTATTTATTTATAAAGAAATAAATAAAGTGAGTCTCCAATACTAGTTGGTATTGGACGTGGACTAGGGTATTATTATAGAGGGTAATAGCTGAACCACGTAAAAAATCTTGGTGTTGATTTTATTATTTGTTTTACTTTAAAATCACAAAAGCCATTTTAATTATCTTAATAATTAAAATTTGAATACTTGCATTATATTAAGATAATTCTTTAACACCAAGTATTTTATTTAATTTATAAATTTAGCAGAATATTTTTTTCAAATAATCAGTCAATTCAATAGGCTATATTAATTCAGTAAGCTGATTTCAATCATTATAGTAGCCTGAACTTAATAGTTTAACTTAAAGTTTAAAAATTGGTCATAGATTGCTCCCACACTTATTCAATCCCCCCCCCCCCTTTTAAATGTGCCTAGACAAATTTCATAAATTGTGAAAATGATCTGTCTACGTGGATTTTTACATGATGGGTGAAAATCCATTTGCAGTTTCATATATTCTATTATACTCAGTTGGTTAAAGTTTTGGCTTCTATACTCCATGAAATTAGTAGAATATCCTTGATATTTACGCTTCATCCAGTATCTTTTTATGGAAATATTCTTTTGATCATTCTTGGATTTTACTCCAAAAAACAGTATCATGTTGATAATTTGGACGTTATTGATTTCTGGATAAATTAAATTATAAATTTTTAAAATTTATCCTTGAAATTGTTTTATTGAATTATTATGTCATTGTCATCATCCTCATGCTTATATTGTGATGAAAGTCATCTTTGGCTTACGTGCATAGATGGACTTGGTATGATTATGACCAGGGATTATTCGATATAATCATGACCGCAATATAACGAATGATGTGGTAAAAGTCCTCATTGGCATGTAGTTCATTGATGGACAGTTGTTGGTATGATTATGACCAGGGATTATGTGGTATAATCATGACCATTGATGATTACATGAATATCCTTGTCCGTGGTGCAGGATGATTCGATTTTATTTATTAAGCTGAATCTCAGCGATAAAGTTGATGAAAAACTTTTTAAATCATAGAAGATAGTAGATTTTATGCTCTACTTGACTCTTCTAATGGATTGCTTGTTCCGCTGCAGTTAAACTTGTTGTCTATTATATTCTATCAGTTTAACATTGTTGAAGGCTAGCGATAACTTATTTTGGCATTATCTTAGTCATAATATTTCTTACTGGGCTAGTTGAGCTCACCCTTTTCTTTCATTGTTCTCTTCAGGAAATGACAATATAGTTGGGATTTGTCGGGGAACGGAGTGATGGTCCAGATGATAGCATTAGTAGTCCTCACTATTCTGTTAAATAGTTTGATAATAAATGTAATGAGGACTCCATTTGAGTTTGAATACTGTCTAGAAGACAATATTCGTATTAAAACTCTCGCTTATGTTTTTGTCGTATTTTTTTACTACATATGTATTATTAAGTTGTATTTGAATTTTGTACCATGTATTTGGCGACTCAAAATGGGTGATGTATACCTATGTTGGGGGTGTCACAATGAAGATAGACCGGATTTCGGGGCGTCACACCATTGAAGGGAATCAACGATTTGATGTATACTTCAAACTCTACTCCTTGCTCCTTCGTGATATCTTCAATCCCCATATCACACGTTCGTCCCAAAGTGTATGTAACCAAGAGGTATCCACCACGAGTAATAGATTGAAGATTTGATTTTAGACTCAATTAGGTCTTGAATGGGTTAGTCCTAATTCTCACTATCTTAAAAACTTAGGGTTTTGAGAATACTTGCAAGAGAGAAGTGAGATGTATGAGCATTAGTCTTTCCCACAATAAGATTTCTTTTATTTAAAGACTAACCCTAATCCTAAACCTTTTAGAAGTTAGGTTTTTTAATTAATTCCCAATCTAATTAGGAACTAAATAAAATAATAATAATAATAATAATAATAATAATAATAATAATAATAATAATAATAATAATAATAATAATAAGACTTCTTTTATTTATTTATAATCTAGTATTTCTTGAAATACTTAATTATAAATATTAGTGTTTCTCCAAATACTATATTATTATTATTTAGTCAATTTAATAATAATAATAATAATAATAATAATAATAATAATAATAATAATAATAATAATAATAACAATAACAATAACAATAAGATGACTAATCTTATTAATTTATAATATTAGTATTTCTCCAAATACTTAATTATAAATCTTAAGCTATTTAATTTATTCTACTAATAAATTAAATACACTTAATTTATTATTGTTAAGCCAATCAATTCTAAAATCATATTTCTCCTTTTTATGGTGTGACCCTCTAGGTTCAATATTAAGCCAATAATAGAATAAATAAATTAGAAAATTTCTAATATTATTTATAATGAATTAAAATCCTTTAATTCAAATATAAATAAATAATATTTATTTTACATCATGAGTGACACCTTATAAATAAGGTATAATGACTATTCGAATAATATGAATTCAACGTTAATCACAAAGATTATAACAAAAAATCTATTTCGTGAATAGTTACCATACAATTCAATCTTTCTACCACGTAATGTCCCAATCAAATATAAAACATGGAAGTACTGTCAAGATTTATTTATTTGATTATATGTATTTCGATTCTAAAATGCACAACAATAGTTAATGCACAACAATAGTTCGATTCAACCATGGCTAGGGATTTCCATGTTGTCACTTTATCGAATCACATAGGACATTCTCTCTCTTTACTGGAAGTGGTAGATCATTTGTTTATCATTCATCTATCTCTATATATACATTATTATATTCGAGTATACCCTACAACACATACTCAAGAGTATTAAGGAATATGTCAAAACATAATTTAATATATACAAGATACTATGATGATCTCAAGTCCAAGGATCACTTGTACTACTATCATTTTAGGAACTCTTATTGGCATGCAAGTAAAACTCCATTATGGTTCCTTATACGTCACATTCAGCGAACTTATTCTTCAATAAGCACATACATACTTGCTTTAGTGTCTCCACACAAATGATTATGAAATCAATCATCCTCTTCAACAGAGCAAGCATAATATGTACTAATATATTCAGAATCCTTAAATTAGGAACATTTTAGTTTTGAGTTATCAAGAATTTAGATCTCATTCGCATGATTGATGAGTGGGTAATATACCCATGAATTGGATATAATTGGACTTCATTTATTATTATTTTTTAAGTCTATTAGGATAGTTTTTATGTGTTTATTTGTTATTATGCAGTTAATGGCAAGATTGTAATTTGTTGGAAAAGTTGCTAGCGTTGGGGCGTTGTATTCAGTATTAAACCCAGCACCGCGGTGCTGGGATGTAAGGAGTGCTGATCGAGTTTTGTCGAGCAAGAAAAGTTGGTGGATAAAGGAATCTAGGAAAGATATAAAAGGAGGAAAATGTGTTATATACAGGGGGAGAGAGCTGAAGACTAATTGGAAATTACAGAAGATCATGCAAGCGAATTCAATTGGAAGATTGAAGATTAGAGGACTTATTTAGAGTCTTCTTCTTCTCTATTTCAGTTTTATAATTCAATTAAGATGATTTTTATGGGATTTCAAGTTTTTATTTCTAGTATGAACTAAATTTTTCATTAAGGCTACAATTGAACCTTTTATGTGTGCGAATTGACTATTCAGATTTATTCAGTTATTAAGTTAATTTGAATTATTTATCATGTTCTGTGCTTATCGTTTAATTATTTGGCAAATAATTATTGTGTTACACTAGATGAATTCGGGAGATGAAATCTAGGGTTAGAACTGAATATGATAGCATGTATTCTTAATTATTTGCATGAGATAAATAATTAGGGTTGTGAATTGAATAGAGATATCTCTTTTCACTGCATGTAACAATTGGGAATTGAAATTTAATAAATTTAATTCTGTTGTTTTGCATAGGGATATCGCAGAATTGATTGAGTTAAACAATTTTATCAGACCACTAAGAAAAGGGCTTTTAAATCATAAGAATTCATGTTAACAATTCGGGTGAAATAGATAACTGGAGAAACTGGATAGTTGACTTTTATTGCATAATTGGGGATATTGTAGTCTTAGTCTTTATCGTTTGGATCAATCTTTAGAGTAAGTTAATTTTACTTAGTTTAATTGAAGTTAAAAATCACAAGGTACGGTTGTTTAAATAAAATTGACTTAATAAAATACTAGTAGTTGGAATTTGTTAGTTAGGATTCCTCATGGGTTAGACACTCTACGTTACCACTTTATTACTTGTTGACCGTATATACTTGCACGTAATTGTTGATTATGAAATCGACCAACAAGTTTTTGGCGCCGTTGCTGGGGACTCTTTGTTAATATTAATTCCATATTAGTTATAATCAATTCGGTCTTAATTTAAATGTTATTTACTTATTCTTATTCTTTTGCTTACAAGATTTATTTATTAGTGTATGCACACTAGATCAAAGGGTAAAGAGGAACTTTTTCCTTACGCAGATGATATTGAGAGAAAGTTCCGAAAATTAAGGTTGACTAGTGAGGTTATACCCTTGGAAGCAGAACTGGTAGAAGAAGAAATTCCAGAAGTCATGGTTACGGAAGAACAAAAATCACTCAAGGATTATACCATGCTGATAGTGACAGATATTCAGTCTAGTATTTAGAGGCCGACGATCAATACGAACAATGTTGAGATTAAACCAGGAACTATGCAAATGTTACAAAATGCAGTTCAGTTTGGGGGTGCTTCGAATGATGACCCGAACGAACATATTTTAAGTTTCTTAGAAGTATACGACACACTTAAATTCAATAATTTTTTGGAAGACGCAATAAGGTTGAGGCTAATTCCGTTCACATTGCGAGATAAAGCCCGAAGTTGGTTACACTCCTGCCCGCCAGGTTCAATCACAACTTGGGATGATTTAGCTCAAAAATTTCTAGCTAAGTTCTTCCCACCAGCAAAGACAGCAAAACTACGGAATGATATTCATACTTTCGCGCAATTCGACTAAAAAACATTATATGAAGCATGGGAAAGGTTTAAGGATTTGCTCCAAAAATTTCCACATCACGGGATTCCAAAATGGATGCAGGTTGAAAAATTTTGTGATGGGTTGCATGGGTCTACACGAGCTAGTATTGATGCAGCAGCATGAGGTGCTATCATGGCAAAGAGTTTTGATGAGGCTTATCAGTTGTTAGAGATGATGGCTAACAACAACTATCAGTGGCCAATGACGAGGTCTAATCCCCTAAAAAAACTAGGGAAGCTCGAACCTGATGCAGTTACAGCTTTGGTAGCACAGGTATCTACGTTAACTAAGAAGATTGACTCATGGGGTCCACTATTAGTACCTCAAGTAGTGATGGTTTGTGAGTTGTGTGCTGGAAGTCATTCTATAGATCAGTGTGCAATCAATGTTGAGTCAACTCAGTTCATGGGGAGTTATAATAGACCATCACAGCCTTATCAGAATCAGAATGTGTACAATCCGGGGTGGAGGAATCATCCAGGTTTTTCATGGAATAATAATCAAGCCCAAGCTCAAGCTCCTAGACTGTAAAATCCACCCGGATTCTAACAATTCAAAATTTTATTTGTAATTTTAAATATTTATTGAATTAAATAAATATTTTTAATTGATGTGTTTGTTGTTTAGTAGATATTTATTGGATTATTTATTAGTAAGTAAATAATTCATGAGTTATAGAAATTAACTTAATTAAGATAAAAGAGTGATGAATTAAATTTATGAGATAATACTCTAATTTAACTTAATAACTAAATTAGAGAGTTATTAAGGATTATATAGTTTGGTAGAATGTTGTTTTAATTTAATTTAGTAATTAAAGTGATATGTTAATTTATTAAGTAAAATTATAATGAAAATTATAATTTTGTGGTAATTATTTTGTTTATTTAATTAAGATTGGATATGGAAATCCAAGTAAATAATGTGGGACAATAAACTATAGTATAAATGATTTATTGAAGTAAATTAAAGGAGTTTTAAATGGATTTACCCAAACTAAGCTTAAGAATATATTAAGTCTTTATTTTTAAAAGTGTTTTGCCAAACAAAGCCTTATGGCTTTTTGAATAAAAAAAATATAATAAATATTTTTATAAATGATACATAATTAGTATATTTATTATTATATAGATTTTTATACGTTTAAGTTTCTTGCGTCTGCATTTTTTTTTTTTACGTAAGAAGTTGGCTAAGCTTTGAGAATAGAAGGGAAGAAGAACAGAGAAAAATAGAGAGAAAAGAGAAAATTCTCAGAGAATTGGAGAAGAGCTTTTGAAGAATAAGAACAAAATAACATTATTCATCATCTAATTGGGTTAAGAAGGAATTAAAAGGTATTAATCGAACCTTAAAACTCTCTACTTTTGTTTACCTCAAATATTAGGTTTCTATAAAATTAGTTTGGGTTGATGAAGGATAAGGATATATTTGTTTATAGGTGTGTATAATCTATGGTATGTCATCTATAAACGATTTTAGAAATGTCAAATTCATGAAAATCATGTTAAAGATGAAGAGTATGAGTTTTGTTTAATATATGTATTTTGGGTCTGTTTTGAGACTAAAATTGGTTGGGAGTTTATGTTATAATTGTAAAATTGGTGATGGATTCTGTTAATACGATAAGAAACGAAAAGAACACAAGTTGAATGAATCAATTTGGTTAAGAAACGAATTCGTAGTGAATGAATTCGCTAAACATGTTAAAACATGAAAGTTTAGTATGAACGTGAGTTTTGGATCAAGATTTAGGCTATTTAGTGTTTCTTTAAATTGTTATAATTCTAGTATGTTGTAGTTCTATGAATTACGAATCCATATAATTGAAAATGGACTAATTTGGATGTGTATAACTCAAGTTATGAAGATTAGAAGGAGAAAAGGTTCAACAATCGCGAAAACAGTGAACTACAGAGTTCTGATTTTGCTAACGGGCCAAGCTGCGCTGTGCCCTAAGTCATTTGGAGCGCAGCTACCATCTCGGGCACAGCTGCGCTGTGTCCAAGGCTTATTAGGCGCAACTGCGCCCAAAGTGTGTCAGGTGTGACTGTTTTGACCTGTTTTAGTAACATAAGCATAACATTTTCATACAAACTTTGATTGAGGCGATTCAAGATGATCCGGAACAAGGATGAATAGACCTAAAACTTTAATTCTTGAAGTGTTTCTATTTGAGGTCGTTAATAGGGGTCAAAATTGTTGTTTTTAGGACTATTGTATTTTCGGGGACAATCAGAGAGTGTCGGGCATGCACATATGCAAGTGTAGTGCTTCTGGCAATAAAAGATGTTGTTCTAAGTTATAAAACATGAATGTTAGTAAATATAATGATGCTTAAAATTAATAAATGATGTATTAGATAAGTTGTATAAGCATACGAAGCATACACAAGGGAGACAAATTGGGCGTGTGACGAATAAACGTCGAAACGCTGTGACAAGTGTTAATAAACGTAAAAATTGTTTTAAGTCAAATGAAATAAAAATTATAAGATATGAAATGGGGTTAATATAAAACCATTAAGGATTCCTAGCAAGACTTAAACACTTAAATGAATTTTGAGTATTATTAAGAAGAAATATAGTGAGATATAAGTTGAAAGTTAACACAATTAAATTGAACATTGTGTACTGATAATAGAAAGGGTTATGACATATAGAGTAAAGTTTACATTACAACTACTATACGTTGCTATGTGACTAATAGTTAATGTGAATGATTATATAATTGTGTAGGGCATGTGAAGTGCGAGATATCGTAAGTTGTTAAAATTATTATGGTAAACAACGATCAAGGCAAGTCTTTCGGTTCCTATTTGCTATGTGAACTTGATGATGAATTGTTTTAAATCTTTATTGCAAAAAATGCATGATGTGTTATATATATGTTGAAAGTATGAAATGTTAAAGTCAATTTATGACTACGTTGATTGAGTAATGAATGTTGATTGAGTAAGGAACTTCAATCTTTATACTTGTTATATGAACTGCAAGCATGTATGTTATGTTAGTCCAATGTTTATGAGATATATGTTAAGCATGTTATTATGTGCTACGTGATGCATGAAAGCTATTAGATTTTGTTGGGCTCATCGAGCTCAACCTTGCAAATAACCACACTTTTGAGTTAAAGATTCAAGGTAAAGTTATGTGCTACTACTTGAAGACATGAATCGGATGTGATACTTGAAGATTTATACACTTTATTTGAATTATTATTATTTGAACCATGTTTAAGGTTCGAATAATGTATGATGTTTAATAGATGTTGAGTTATAAAGTTTAAGTTTTGTTTGTTGTATGAAAAGGTATTGAACACGGATGTAAGTTTTATTTATTAACTCGATATAAGGTGAGTAATAAGCTAAGTATGGTTCGAAGGTAGGTAAAGATAAAGGTTTTGAGAAATGTACTTGATAAATCACAATAATTATGTAATAATAAACTGTAAAGTTTGAGTTATCTGATATGCAAAAGTTATTAGATTGAAATGTAAGATTTTATATAATAACTTTGATGAAGCGAATCATAAAATAAAATTGATTCAGAGATGTGTAAATGATAAAGGTTTTGATTCAGGGAATTAAAGTAAGAAGATAGAAAAGTTTAAATTATTCCACATTTTATTAAGTTTAACATCAAGTAATGATGTAAAATTAGAAGTTAGACGTATTATTAACGACCGAAGTCAATAGTTGAATTGTCTGAATTTTGTGGCATTATAGTTGGTATCAAAGCTGATAGGTTTGAAACCTTAGGTAAGAGTACCTTAGGCTATAACCTTAGAGAAGAGAGGTGAAGATAATGAAAGAATAAGCTCAAATTGAGTTTGAACAATAAGTAATTTAAGAAATTTATAACGGAAGGATTAAAACATGTGTGAGAGGATTCCAAGAAGAATCTCGCAGAGTTATAATGAATATGAATGTGGGGTTACCCAACTCCAATAATAAGGATTTAAGGTGATAATAAATAGACAATGTCTATAAGAAGAGAATGATAAAGAAGTTAAGAATAAAAAGTTATATCTATGTATGGTACAATCGTACTCTTTAATAGTTGATGTATGGTATCTAGGCTAAATGATTCCTTCATAGAGCGGAGGTATATACGAACTAAAAACTCCGAACCTAGTTTGTTGGTTGTTTATGGGAAACCACTCAGTGTACCATATTGAAACTATTAGAGACTCGATGTGTACCAAGTATAGAAAATGGATACGTATGATGAAAATGTGAAACTCGAATGAAATGTTGAGCAATGTAAATGAAGTTAGAAATTCTTAAAGGAAGAATTGTTATATAAACAAGAAAATTCAAAGAAGAATTTTGAAGAGATATAAAGATAAGAAATGGGAGTTACCTAACTTCAATAGCCAAGATAATGAATAATGATGAATAGAAAAAGTCTGTAAGATTAAAAGCATAAATGAAATCATAAATGATGAAAAAGGAAAGAAAGAGGATCGTAAAACAAAATGATCACGAGTTAAGAAAAGAATTATAAGGGAGATGATTATAGAATAAGATCATGACGTGATCTATTTAAGTTATAAAAGAAAGATTGTATGTAATGTTTGAATAATTATAGCTTGATGCTATGAAGATAATGTACTATGATATAGTACAAGATAAACTCAAGAGGAGTTATAGATAATGTGATACGAGGAATTCGTATTGAGCAAGTTAAGGGCAAGTTAAGAGTAAGATAGAGTTAGGTGGGATTTTAATTGAGGACTCAAATGGTGACTAAGTTGTATAGATAAAGATTTTGTACATATACTTGGTTTATCACATTGATAATCATTGGAATGTCGGTGTCGCGCTATCAATGTATATGTGGTGGAAAGGTGATTCTTTTCTCATGTGTATATTTGATAGTTAGAGGCTTTTAAGGTTAGGTTAGATGATGTTAAGATTAGGTACGGTTCTTAAAACTAATGCATATGGTAAGTTCGTGACTCATAATAATATGGTATGTTTTGAACCCCTCAGTGAATGGACGCCTATGGTCTGACTAGAAAAAGTTCTTAAACTCATATTATTGTGGCAAGTTCTTGAACTTCCAATGTGTAGTAAGTTTGATGAACTATACTGGGCGTATAGGAAGATTGTAAGTTAAAATACAAGAATATTTAGTATAAGAGCATTGGTGGTGCTAGAAATAAAAAGAATTAGTTAGTAATGAGGTAATGGAGTAAAGATTGAAATTGATGGAGAAAATTAGATATTCCAAATCTTCTAGCTTTGCTAGATTTTTGAAATTTATTGACTTCGTACTGATGTTTGCACTTCTATTTTTCTTGAAAAATATTGGATCAAATGATGGAACCAATGAGTTTTAAAAATAATACCGTTATTCGTATGTCTATGCTAATTGTTTCGGCTAGACAAAAATGATTTAAAAATATCAAAATGTATTTTTTTTTTTTTTTCAAGTAGTCATTAAGGCATCACTAAATATGATGTTGATTTGACAAACGAGGAAGTCATCAATGCAATTGAACACGGTGTTGGATGTGATGATCATAAGATCGCAATTACCCACTATGGTATGATGTAGCATGACAAAGTCATATAATGATTGAATCCTCAACGTATTATCGAGAGATAATGCGGTATCATGTCATCATAAAAGGATTTTTGGTTTTCTTTAAACTAAGAAAGATATGCCATATGAATTGGATAAAACTATTTTGATTGATGTTCGAGTTGTTGTTAGAAGTCTATGCTATTTGATTGACGGATGTTAGACAAATATTGAAAGATTTTGAAAGATGTTTATGAGTTCAAGCGTTTCTTGAGAAGTTATGCCAAACCAAATTGTTTTAGTGCGGATTGATTCGGTGTTGAAAAGTCGAGATGAACAACCTTTTTATAGGGGAGTACGCGAAGCATTTAGATGTTTGTGCACAATATATGGTATGCGAAGGGTTGATCACCCTAAGTATGGGAGTCCTATAGTCTAATGATTATTTAGGTTTAAGTTGAAAAAATACTTATAACCTTGGACAGAGTGTACAATACATCGTCTGAAGGGATTTAACACCTTAACAAGTACGGAGTCCCTAATCTAATGATTATTTAGGTTTAAGTTGAAAGAAATACTTATAACCCTGGATGAAGTTCAAGGTCTTGTGACCCCTCGGCATGATTTGGAATCTTTTAAATTCACGAGTTATTCATACTACTTCCCAATTATTGAACAATTGTGGAAGATTCTTGTTATTCTAAAAGATGGAAGTGAAAAGGATGATATTCCTTAGAAAAGAAGTAAGTCGTAGAATGCGACCTTTGAATGATGAATATATTGAATAAGTGAGAAAAAATTTTGAAATGAGAAGGAGATGAGTTATCAAAGAATAATGTAAAACTTTTAATAGAAAAGTTAATAATTGTAGAAAGATCTTTGTGGAAAGAAAGTGGTTATAGAACCCAATGAATGAATAAAGTATTAACGTAAAATCTATTTTGATAGATTGAATGAATAAAGATTAATAAATAAAATTTTGAGGACGAAATTTGTAGAAGAAGGGGTGAATGTAATGTCCCAGAGAGTTTGAGAATCTATACATGATAATGATCCTTAGAGAAAGATAATGAATGGGTTAAAGAATATATAATACTCAAATATAATTGAGTCTAAGTAAAGGTTATGAAATAAAACTTACAAGAATTTATTATGAAGAATGGTGGGAGTAGGAAATATAAAACCTATATTAAGGTAATGTGTTGAAGTTATTCAACGAAGAGATTTGATGAAAACACGAGTAAGGTAGGGTTTTTTGGTGATTTTAGGAGGACGGAATCCTTATAAGGTGGGAAGGATGTAACAATCCAAAATTTTATTTGTAATTTCAAATATTTATTGAATTAAATAAATATTTTTAATTGAAATGTTTGTTGTTTAGTAGATATTTGTTGGATTATTTATTAGTAAGTAAATAATTCATGAGTTATAGAAATTAACTTAATTAAGATAAAAGAGTGATGAATTAAATTTATGAGATAATACTCTAATTTAACTTAATAACTAAATTAGAGAGTTATTAAGGATTATATAGTTTGTTAGAATGTTGCTAAATTATAGAGTTGTTAAGGATTATATAGTTTGGTAGAATGTTGTTTTTAATTTAATTTAGTAATTAAAGTGATATGTTAATTTATTAAGTAAAATTATAATGAAAATTATAATTTTGTGGTAATTAGTTTTGTTTATTTAATTAAGATTGGATATGGAAATCCAAGTAAATAATGTGGGACAATAAACTATAGTATAAATGATTTATTGAAGTAAATTAAAGGAGTTTTAAATGGATTTACCAAACTAGGCTTAAGGAATATTAAGTCTTTATTTTTAAAAGTGTTTTTGCCAAACAAAGCCTTATGGCTTTTGAATTTGAAAAAAAAATATAATAAATATTTTATAAATGATACATAATTATATATATTTATTATTATAATACGTTTTATACGTTTTTAAGTTTGGGTTGCGTCTGTTTTATTTTTTTTTTACGTAAAAGAAGTTGGCTAAGCTTTGAGAATAGAAGGAAGAAGAAGAGAGAAAATAGAGAGAAAAGAGAAAATTCTCAGAGAATTGGAGAAGAGCTTTGGAAGAACAAGAAGAAAATAACATTATTCATCATCTAATTGGGTTAAGAAGGAATTAAAAGGTATTAATCGAACCTTAAAACTCTCTACTTTTGTTTGCCTCAAATATTAGGTTTCTATAAAATTAGTTTGGGTTGATGAAGGATAAGGATATATTTGTTTATAGTGTGTATAATCTATGGTATGTCATCTATAAATGATTTTAGAGTTGTCAAATTCATGAAAATCATGTTAAGGATGAAGAGTATGAGTTTTGTTTATATATATATTTTGGTTTGTTTTGAGACTAAAATTGGTTAGGAGTTTATGTTATAATTGTAAAATTGGTGATGGAATACTGTTAATACGATAAGAAAAAAAAAAGAACACAAGTTGAATGAATCAATTTGGTTAAGAAACGAATTCGTAGTGAATGAATTCGCTAAAAATGTTAAAACATGAAAGTTTAGTATGAACATAAGTTTTGGGTCAAAATTTAGGCTAGTTAGTGTTTCTTTAAATTGTTATAATTCTAGTATGTTGTAGTTCTATGAATTAAGAATCCATAAAATAAAAAACAGAGTAATTTGCATGTGTATAACTCAAGTTATGAAGATTAGAAGGAGAAAAGGTTCAAAAATTGCGAGAACAATGAACTACTGAGTCCCGATTTTACGCTACATGAGTGTGCAATTACATTATGTCCTAAGTCATTTGGGGTGCATTTTGCCCTCTAGGGCATAGTTGCTATTGTGTTCAAGGCTTAATTGGGTGCATTGAGCCCAAAGTGTGTCACGTGTGACTGTTTTGACCTATTTTAGTAAAATAAGCATAAAGTTTTCATACGAACTCCGATTGAGGAAATTCAAGATGATCCGGAATAAGGACAAATAGACCTACAATTTTCATTCTTTAAGGTTTTCTATTTGAGGTATGGAATTGGGGTAAAATGCTCATTTTTAGGACTATTATGTTTTCGTGGACAATCAGAGAGCGTCGGGCATGCACATATGCAAGTGTAGTGCTTCTGGTGATAAAAGATGTTGTTCTAAATTATAAAACATGAATGTTAGTAAATATAATGATGCTTAACATTAATAAATGATGTATTAGATAAGTTGTATAAGCATACGAAGCATACACAAGAGAGACAAATTGGCGTGTGTGACGAATGAACGTCAAAACGTCGTGACAAATGTTAATGAAGCGTAAAAAAAGTGTTTTAAGTCAAATGAAATGAATATTATAAGATATGAAATGGGGTTAATATAAAATCAATAATGATTCCTAGCAAGACTTAAACACTTGAATGAATTTTGAGTATTATTAAGAAAAATATAGTGAGATATAAGTTGAAAGTTAACACAATCAAATTGAACATATGTGTATTGATTAATAAGAAAAGGGTTATGGGATATAGAGTAAAGTTTACATTATAACTACTATGCGTTGCTATGTGACTAATAGTTAATGTGAATGATTATATAATTGTGTAGGCGTGAAGTGCAGATAACTGTAAGTTGTTAAACTATTATTAGTAAACAACGATCAAGTAGGCAAGTCTTTCGGTTCCTATTTGCTATGTGAACTTGATGATGAACTATTTTAAATCTTTATTGCAAAGAGCATGATGTGTTATATATATATATATATTAAAAGTATGAAACGTTAAAGTCAATTTATGAGTACGTTGATTGAATAATGAATGTTGATTGAGTAAGGAACTCAATCTTTATACTTCTTATATTAACTATAGCATGTATGTTATGTTAGTACAATGTTTTTGAGATGTATGTTGAGCATGTTATTATGTGCTATGTGATGCATGAAAACTGTTAGATTTTGCTGGGCTGTCGAGCTCAACCTTGTAAATAACCACTTTTGCATATTAAAGATTCAAGGTAAAGTTATGTGCTACTTGAAAGACATGAATCAGATGTGATACTTGAAGATTTATACACTTTGGCTGTGTTTTTATTATTTGAACCATGTTTAAGGTTCTGAATAATGTATGATGTTTAATAGATGTTGAGTTATAAAGTTTAAGTTTTATTTGTTGTATGGAAGGGTATTGAACCTGGATGTAAGTTTTATTTATTAACTCTGATAAGGTGAGTAATAAGTTAAGTATGGTTCAAAGGTAGGTAAGGATAAAGGTTTTGAGAAATATACTTGATAAATCACAATAATTATGTAATAATAAAGTTAAAGTTTGAGTTATCCCGATATGTAAAAGGTTATTAGATTGAAATGTAAGATTTTATATAATAACTTTGATGAAAGCGAATCATAAAATAAAATTGCTTCAGGGATGTGTAAATGATAAAGGTTTTGATTCAGGGAATTAAAGTAAGAAGACATAAAAGTTTTAATTATTCCACATTTTATTAAGTTTAACATCAAGTAATGATGCAAAATTAGAAGTTAGACGTATTATTAACGACCGAAGTCGATAGTTGAATTTTATGAATTTTGGGTCTAAGAAAAGGAAATTGGGTGAGTAAGAGACAATGGCATTAACCGAAGAATGCAGCGCGATTATACAGAATAAATTACCACCGAAGTTTAAAGATCCATGGAGTTTTACTATTCAATGTGAGATTGGTAACCAATTTTTGGGAAAGGCATTGTGTGATTTGGGGGAAAGCATAAATTTAGTGTCGCTATCAATCTACACTCAGTTTGGACTAAAAACACCAAAACCAACATATATTAGTTTGCAGTTGGCAAATAGATCAGTTACATATCCAAGGGGTATTGTGGAAGATGTTTTGGTAAAGGTTGATAAATTCATCTTCCCAGTGGATTTTATTATCCTGGATTGTGAGCTAGATAAGGAAATCCCCGTCATCCTCGGTCGACCATTCTTAGCAACAGGGAGAACTTTGATAGATGTACAAAAAAGTGAGTTACCATTGCGAGCCGAAGGCCAAGAAGTAACCTTTAATGTATTCAAATCAATGAGATTCCCAAAAAAAAGAGGGTAAATGTTTCCGGATAGATGTGATGGAAGAGATAGTGAATCACAAAATCAGCGGGAGTCATTTTGAGGATCCATTAGAAGCTGATTTAGTTGGGATGGACAAATACGATGACTGGGAAGAAATGGGTTTTGTCAAATGGTTAGATGCATTACCAGTTTCCCAAAAGTTCAGAAAACCATTTGACACTCTTGACCGACCCTCAGGGGAAGAAAAAAAATTCAAGCCATCAATAGAAGAGCCACCAGTGCTAGAGTTAAAACCTCTACCTTCTCATTTGAAGTATGCCTGTAACGACCCAGAAATTTGGATTTTACAGAATTTAAGTTTAAAGAATTAGTTATTAATAAAATAAATTTTTATTAATAATATTATGTGTTATGTGTTTATTAATCGTTCTAGAACCTAGGATGATTATAATTCGGGAGGATTCTGGCTACGAGCTAGACTGAACAAGTAAGAATTTTCAAGACAAAAATAAAAAAATTTCGGGAACAAAATATTTCTGTGGAAAAAGACAAAATAGGCACTATTCACCCGACGAAACCTAAGGGTTAGGGTTTGAAATAACCTAAGCCATTCTAAGAGTTCAGTATGTCGAAATGACATTCCGTCGAAAGATTTACCGATAATATGTCGTGAAAAGTTAAGTAAGCCGATAAAAGTTTTTCTCAAAAAACGTGCAGAAATCGGACAAAATAAAAATGATGAAAAGTACTGTTATATACTTTTCACTCGTTTAGCTACGTTAGGGTAAAACATGAAGGAAAATTCTTAACGCCAAAAAGTGTTTTTCAGTTTTTTGGAAATCCGAAGAATACGTAAAAGTTAATCGGTAATGAAAGACGAAATATCCAAAAATATTTGGATTCCGAGAATTGCGCTTTTAAAAAGCGCCGGACCTAAAACCGAAGAAGGCGGAACCACGAAACTACAAAGCTAAGTTTCGTGAATGGTAAGGAGGTTAACTAAGGAGGTGGAAATAGCAAACTTAAAGGTTAAGTAAACTTAAGTGTTAAGTAAACTTCAGAGTTAAACAAACTTAAAGGCTAAGTAGATTTAAGTGTTAAGTAAACTTAAGGAGTAAGTTAACTTAGTCCTTAAGTAATGAATAGTAAGGAGGTGTGAATAGTAAGGAGGTTAGGGGTGAAATGACTATTTTGCCCTAGCGTTGGAAAATCTATAAATAGGAAGCTAGATTTCATTTAAATGAGATTTTGAAAATCCTACACTAGAGAGAGGATTCGGATGGAGAGTGAGAAGGAAGATCTTAAGCATGATTGATCGGATTAAAAATGTTCGTGAAATAGAAAAGCTAGCAAATCGTCGGTTTTGTCTAGCAGAAGAAAAATAAAGAGGAAAGGTATTAAAACCTAACTTCTATGTTAGATTTTCTTTAAGTTTTATATGTTTAAAACATAACTTAATGATAATGAGAAGTACATGATATTAGGGATGATTTCATATGGCTGAAATCATGAGAAATAATGAAAATAAGAATTTGAAGTTTAGTTTATAAATTTCTTAAGGAAGTATAAGATTCGTAATGAATTAGAATGATCCGAGTGGATTATATGAATAAGTAGATGAAATAAGTAAGGAATAATGTTCTATAACATCAAATTCTAATAAAAAGTGAAATCGTAATCCAAAATATCGATTAAAATGAAGAACGAACGAAGAACACGAAGAACACGAAGAACGTTGTTGATGGACAAATTTAAAACCATCGTAGGATAATTGTTTTTGATGGACAAGTTTAAAACCATCGCGTATAAGTTAGATGCATATTTCTTGGTTAGGAACAGTAGAAACATTCATGAAGAACGGATTAAAACTTAGCTATAACGAAGTTATGGCAAAAATTTCGTAAAAGACATACGATAATTAAAAAGTTAGTAAATGAACCTAAACATGTAGGGTTTCATAAGAATGTGAGAGAACATAGAAAACGTGAGTCATGGACTCAAGAACGAACGAATTCCGAGTTCGGATGACCGAATTACGGACGAACAAACAAAGAACGTTAAAAACGTAAAATAAACAAAGGGTGAAGATCAATACAATCGAATGGCACGTTAACAGATTCAGAATGAAGTTCTGTCCAGGGGTATTGAAGTACGTAATATAAGGAAGAGAATGGCTTTGGAATGACCTCATTCCGAGTTATAACGAATAAGTTATGAAAGCGGGAAGTAAGCGTCTCAAATTGGATCAAAGACTTAGAGAAAATTTTCTAGGGTTAGGGCTTGGCGTTGCGGCGCCAACCATGCCTTGTAAGGTGGCGATGCGGCCAAAGCCGCCAGGAGTTTGCATCAGAACTCAAGGCCATGGCATGTGTGAGAGATAGAAGGGAGAGTGGCGCCACAGAGCCGATTGTGTAGGAAAAAGCAGAGAGAAGAGCTTTTAACTGCTCAACTCTTGGGGGAAACGTATGGGAAGATAAAGAACATAATGTTCAACTAATATAACACTTTAACAAGTGAATTAAACCTTTAATGAAGGTTAAACAAAAAGATTAATCGAGATTAAAAGATAAAGAATGTGAACGCGGGTTACGTAACCGATATCCGGTGACCGTAGTCGCAATAAACAAATGTGGGGGATTGCTATGCTTGTGATTCCCTAGACGTTGGGGAACGAGGGTAATGAATAACATTTCGATGTTATGTCATGATAGTGAGAGATAAGTGTGAAGCGTTTAGACGCTGTGTATGCAACGCTGTTGTGGTAAACGAGTGGTCTTAGCATACAACGAACTGTATGGCTTCGACATTAAGGAAGAATAACGAATGGTATTAAGAAAGCCGTAATGAATGGTAAAAAGATTAATGGAAGCTGAGTGTCCGTCGGATAAGAATGTTAGAATAAAATGTAAGCGTTGAACACTTTAACCGACGAGAAGGTTGAGGGTACGCAAATATTAAACGGATAGAACCTACACCCCGTGTATGGTTTGACCGTAAGATGATGAAGATCAATGATTAAAACATGAATGGTAAAAGACTGAATTAAAGACAATGACGTTAACGTAATGAAACTGAGTAATGATTAACTTGAATGATCGCTCTGAGTATACAAAAGACTATATAACTTAGACGATAAAGAGTGAATACTGAGGTATGACATTTAGTTATCAGGAAGCCATAAAGAATGAGGAATTAACTTATCGAAGATTATAATTTAATAGTTTGGATAAGTTAAGATAAGTTAAGTTGTAGTACAATCGTAACCTTTGATGGTTGACATATGGGAGCTGGGCTAAACAATTCCTTCAGAGAGCGAAGGTATATACAAAACTGGCAACCGATCTAACTCACTGTTATGGGTAGTGTAGACGAGACGGGAACTTGTTTGTTGGTTGTTTGTGGGAAACCACTCAGAGTACCGTATGGACTACTAGCAGAGAAGTGATGTGTGCTAAGTCTTAAAGAAGTAATAAGAAGAAGATAAGATGTAAAACATCAAAGATGATGAACGTAAAAGTAAGACATCTCCGTATGTCATGAAGCCGTAGAACGGTAATGAAAGTGGTCGCGTAAACTTAGGTTACAAGAACGCGAACCCTAAGAAGTAAAGTTAAGCAAACTAATGCATAAGTCAAAGATGTATGACTAATTGGTGAAAGTAGTATGCACACAAGCCAATCATGTTTAATGATAAAGCATATACTTTGTAACAATCTTATTCATTTATTAATAAAAAGTATTAATTTATTAAAGAATTTAAAATTATCTACATGATGTTGTTTTATAATATGTGATAAACCCATAGTTTTAAGCAATGCTTTTAGAATAATGATGATGATCATTCTAATGAGATCTAAATTCTTAGAAAGCTTAAAACTAAAATAGTTCCCAATCGTTGGATTACTAAATTGGGGATTAGTGAATCCGGATAGATTGGTACATACGTTGCTTTCTCATTGGATGAGGATGATTGATCTCATGATCATTTGTGTGGAGACACTAAAGCAAGTATGTAGGTGCTTATTAGAGAATAAGTTCACTGAACGTGTGATAAGTGGATTTTATATACACTTATCCGGTATCTTTTACTTGAATTAGTTGCTTATATTTATGTGTCGTAGTTACTTTTCATGCATTTTGTATTCATTTTGTAGGTTATACATTTGGGAGCGGTGTGAGCGACTATTGGTAAGGAAAAGCAAAGAAAACGTAAAAAAAAAGCAAATCGGACATCATTTGGGCTTTCATGTTTACTTCATGTTCTTGGTTTGGAACTTAGCTTACATTGAAGAACATTGTCTTAGCTTTCCGGAACATTTTGAATCATTCCAATCGGAGTTCGGATGCAAGAGTTATGATCGTTGTACCAACGAACGTCGAACGTCATGGTTTTGAGTGGTCATTTGCATAGCAGTCACTTCCAGCTCAATTTCCGCCTTTATACGCCCAGAATTTCTCAATCCTCAAAGAATGAAAGTTGTAGATGTCGTCGATATCTTCGATTTGATAGGTGGCAGGCCCCGTAACTCCTCCAGGATCAAAGGTTATGTCCGTTTTATCAGAAAACGTCGGAGCAGAATATGTCAGAACATGGGGCAGCGTCGGGGCGCCCAAAATAGGCCTATGCCTAGCGCCGGGGCGCTGGGGAGCAGTGTCTGAGCTTTGTGCCCAGTGTTGGAGCACTGGGGGAAGAGGTTGGTACGGCCTGGACGCATTTTGGGCAAATTTTGACACCTTTTTGACTCCAAATTGGATTGGGTTTGTTCCTAAACTAAAAATTGGACTTGTAACCTATAAATACATGATGTAAGGCATAAAATAAGAGGAAGATTACATAGATTAGATTAGAGATACACTCCATTAGATTAGAAAATAACCCTAGTTCTTAATTAGCCATTGAAGATTGAAGCAAATTGAAGACCATTGAAGATTCAAAGCAAGAGCAAGAGGGGATCATCAGATTTGCTGACAACAGATTCTATTCTCTTCTCTTATCATACTTTTATCTTTTAATGTCTATTCAATTGTGGATTCTTGATTTTAATTCATTAATTATGAACTAATTCTTTCATTAAGATTTCAATTGAACTTTTTATGATTATGAATTGATTATTTGATTTATTCCAATTATTTATGTTGAAGTGAATTGTTCATCTTGCTTTGAGCTTATTGATTAATTATCTGATCAATAATTACCTTGTTACTCTAGAAGGAATTGAGAGAGGAATTCTATGGTTAGAACTGGGCATGGTGACATGTGACTTAGTTATTTGCACAGTGAATAAGTAGGTTTGTGAATAGAATGAGAATATCTATTTGCCGCATGTAACACATAAGGAATTGGGGTTGTAACGAGTTTAATTCAATTGTTTTGCATAGAGATATAGAAAAATTAATCTGGGTTAAATAGAAGGTAAATGATCACTTGAGAAAGGGCTTTTGGCATTTGAGAATTTCTGTTAACAATTCAGTAGGCATAATAATTGGGATAATTGGATAATTGATTTATAGTTCATAATTGGGGATATTGAAGTCTTAATCCTTATTTATCTGAATTTAATCAAATCTTAGTTTTGTTTATTTGCTTTCTTTTAGAATAATCTCTTTTAATTGTTTTAATTTAGTTTTATTAATTAGAAAAATCGCGATTTGAGATTGTTTAAATAAAATTAGTTTGGTTAAGAATTAGTACATGGTGATTTTTATTAAATAATTTCTCGTGGGAACGATACTTTACTTTCACTTTATTACTTGTTAACCGTGTATACTTGCACGTATTCATTGATTGCAAAATCGATCAACAACGTGGCTCGCTAAGGAATACCTAATGGAGTTTTACTTGCCTGTCAATAGGAATTCTTGTAGTGATAGTAGTACAAGTGATCCTTGGACTTGAGATCATCATAGTATCTTGTGTATGATGAGTTATACTTTGACTTATTCCTTAAGACCCTTAGGGTATATCAAAGGGTATGCTTGGGTATAATAAGTTGTACATGAAGATAATGTATGATCAATAAAGAATCTACCACTTCTAGTAAAAGAAGAGAAATGTCCTATGTGATTCGATAAATGACAACTAAGTAGTCCTTGGCCAAGGCAGAATGAAATTAGAAAGGAGTTTCTAATTTGTATTATTTGGAGTTGTGCATTTAAGAGTCGAAATACATATAATTAAATAAAATAAGACTTGACAGTAATTCCATGTCTTATGTTTAATTGGGACATTGTATGGTGGAAGGATTGAATTGTACGGTAACTATTTACTCAAAGGTTCTTTTATGATTAATGTTAAAATCTATATTATCTGGAAAGTCGTTGATCGCTAGGGAGCCTTATCCCTATTGTAGAATAAATATTATTTATTTAAATAAATTAATCATTTAATTTATTTATTTAAATAAGATTAGAATTGTTCTAATTGATTTATTCACAACCGGTTTAATATGGAGAACCTAAAGGATCACACCATAAAAGGAAGAATAATTATTTAAGTAGTTAATGGCATAATCGTAATAATATGTTAAGTATATTTAATTTAATCTATGGTGATAGAATAAATTAAATAGCTTAATATTTATTATTTAATATTTTAGAAATATTAAATATAAATTAATAAGAGGAGTCTTATTAAAAGGAGTTTATTTTGATTCAAATTAGATTTTATACTAACTAAATTTGTCCATTAAATGATATTAATATATATATTGAATGTTTATTATTCATGAGATGAATATTATGTATTGATGCATATGGTGATGTGTATGATAATAAATGGGATTGATTATGGACTATTGACCAATGTGATTGAATTTTATTTTAGTTGGATGCATGAATGTATGGGTTTTATTAAATGGGGTCTGCGTACCTCCTCTTTTTTAATTTTTCTTAATGTAAATTCTATCTCCTTCCTACGTACTTCCCCTTGACTGCTGATCAAGGTTTCTATTTATTTTAAATAGTTTTGTAATAGAAATAGTTAGAATTAATTTTGAAGAATTGGAGATCAAGGATCAAGGAGCGCTTGAAGACCCGTTTGTAAAACCCGGGTTTAAATGTAATAGTTATATTTAAATATTAATTCTTGCAACCCTAGGGTTTGACCTTTTGGTTCACTTGGTGGCTCTAGTGAACCAAACTAGAATAAAAGTCCATAATCAATCCAGGTAGAATATAGTATTCTATATGTGCATGCTTATACTATATATATTATATATTATGCAAACATGCTTCGCATGTTCATTAATACGACGCTGTATTATATATATATATATATATATATATATATATATATATATATATATATATGTGTGTGTGCATGCATGTATTAAACAAGATGAGACAAATTAATAACAAACCCCTCAAATTTTTTTATATTAAGTCCTAAGCGTTCAAAGATATTTGAAATATCGAAGCGTCAGCCTTTCTAGCATGATAAAATTAATAGAGTATTAAATATTTAATATGAGATTGTTGTGTCACCACAAGGCAAGTATTAAGTATTTAAGATGTTAATTTATCACATTTGATGCTTATAAAGAAAATTAAACAATATTGTTTTGTTGTGTCACCACAAGGACAATATTTTTCTTTTTTGAATATATGGAGTGCTAGGTTGGACTTAACTTGGATAATTTTGATTCGGATGTGCCACCACTTGATCAAAATAATCTAAGAGGCAAAATACAAGGAGTTGCATAGTTGATGTAATTGACAAGAGTTGTCTACCTATTTATTTATATATAGTTTGTTGTGTCACCACAAGGCTATATACATTTGAAATGGGATCCTTATTCTCACTAGCATATCTTTAATTAGATTTTGCCGAACTATATAAGTGAGGGTAATATAGTTTGAAAAAAATAGTGGGAGATACCAATTTAAAACAAGACCTAATTTATTTTGGTAATTAATAAAAGAATGTATGCTAAAATGTTGTTAATTACAAATTTATTTACAGAATTTTACAATGTCTAAATTACTATCATCACAGTAGCATATTAGATGCTAAATTAACTGCATAGAATTAAACGGCGGATTGGTTAAGGAAATTTGAGAATAGTTCTCATGGCTGAAAAACTATCTTATGTCCTTAATACGCCTATCCCTGCAATGATTGCAAACAATGCCTTTAAGGAAGAGATTGCTACTTTTAGAAAATGGCAAGATGATGTACAGTTGGCTCAATGCATCATGCTCTCATCCATGATTAACGTGCTTCAGCGTCAGCATGAAACTATGGATGCTCCTACTATATTGTTGCACATCAAGTAGTTGATGGTGAGGAAAGTAGGAGTGATAGATATCAGATATCTATGGAGCTCTTCCGATCTGGAATGACCAATGACACTACAGTACAGATAAAAGTTCTTAACATAATCAATTTGATTGATCAATTAGGACAACGGGTTTTGTCATGGATGGAGAGTTGGGCCAAGATTTGATCTTGCACTCACTCCCGGACTCTTTTCACAATTGTTGTGAATTTTACATATGAACAAGCTAGATATCAGCCTAGTTGATTTGCTTAACATGTTGAAAAATGTTGAGAGTCATTTTCCAACCAAGAAAGACCATGTCTTACTGGTAGGGGCCAAAGGATCTTCTGAAAAGAAGAATGATTCAAAGAAGGTTATTAGAAAGGCAAAAACAAAGGATAATTAGAACAAAACTAATACAGATAGCAAAGGAGTTTGCTTCCACTGCAATAAGCCTGGACACTGGAAAGAAACTGCGAGAAGCATCTTGCAGAGGCTAACTAAAGAAGCTTAGTGAAGTTTCGGTTACAAATACAAATTTGTTCATGATTTAAAATAAATTTTTCTTTAAGTCAAGGTTCTACTTGGGTATTGGATACCGACTTTGGTTATCATAAATATAGATTTATGAAGGGACCAAGCAGAAGTAAAAAGCTAAACAAATATAAGTAATCTTATGTGTAGAAAATGAAGCAAAGGTTACTGCATTAGCCATAGACATTTATAGTTTAGCATTGCCTACGGGCAAATCTATTAAGTCAATAAGTTATTATTGTATTCCAGTTCTTGTTAGAAACATTATTTCTATTTTATTGTTGGACAATGAAATTTTTGGTATTATATTTAAGAACAATTGTTGTTCTATTTATAATAATAATGTTTTGTATAGAATTGGAATATTACTTAATGGATTTGGTGTACTTGACTTACGTAAAAATATATTTTACAAATTGAACAAACTAGTATAAGAAAAGGAGATGATCATTCAAAGAGTTGAATGTGTGTATTTGATGAAATATAAGTATGAATTATTTGAAAGGTTCAAAGAATTCAAAAGTGAAATAAATTGGCAAAGTATTAGGATTCTTTGATCGGATCAAGGAAGGAATACTTGTGCAATAGGTTTCTAAATCATCTCAAATGGTTTTATCACAATGGACGCTTCCTGATACGCAATAATTGATTGATGTATCTGAAAGGAAAAATTATACCTTGTTGGACATGGTGCGGTCTATAATGATTTTACCGACATTCCAGTTACCTTCTGGGATAATGTCCTAAAAATGGCTACATATCTACGAAAAGGTAACCTCAAAATCCAACCCCAAGACTCCATAAAAGTCATGGAAATGGAGGATTCCTAATCTTAAGTGTGTTAAGATAAGAGGTTGTCCAACTTATGTGAAAAAGGTTTCAAAGGATAAGCTTGGGACAAGATTTGGCAAGTGTCGATTTGTGGGACATCCTAAAGTAAGTTTAGGGTATATGTTCTATAATCCTACTTAGCAAAAGGTGTTTGTTGTGAAACACGCTACCTTCTAAGATAAAGGTGTTTATCATTGAAGGTCTAGTGGGAGGATAATAGATTTGAAGAGTTCAAGAACCAAAAAATACTATAAGTCAAATAAGAGGAACATGTAGATAGAACTATTGTACAACAACTGAATCGTAAATCTGGAATAGTACCGAAGATACCTAGGAGGTATGGATTCATCATAGATGATGATGATGATGAGGTACACATCATAGAAGATGATGATCCAGTTACATACGATGAGGTAAGAGTTGTAGACACTCAGAGAAATGGATTGAAGCAAGTTTCTCAAAAATGGAACATTCGTTTTGATAAGACAATCAAAAGAGTTTGATTTTATCAAAAACAAGAATGAACCTAGTGTATACAAAAGGGTCAGTGGGAGCGCCGTGACATTTCTAATATTATATGTTGATATACTATGGATAAGGAATGACATACCAATGCTACAATCAATAAAGATAAAAGTTGTCTAAACATTCCTCCATGAATGATTTGGGAAGAGTATCTTTACTGGGGATCCAAATCTATATAGATAGAGTCAAGAGGATACTCGACTTAAATCAAAGGAACGTATATTCATTTGATGCTAAAGTCGCTTAGCATGGCAAACTCCAAGAGATGTCTCATGTTGATGAGACATGGAGTGTATCTCTCTTAATAATCCCCAAAAAGAGATATCGCATGAGTAACTATCATGTATGCAATGAAATGTACGAGACCTGATGTTGATCAGTCATATTCTAGAGAAGTTCACTATTAGTTAGTGAAAAACATCTTAAGGTACTTAACCGGCACTAAAGATGTGATTAAAATTTATGGTGGGTCTAAATTAAAACTAGAGGGCTTAACAGACTCAAGTTTTGGATGCACAAGATTTAGAAAATCCACTTTAAGGTAAAGCGTTACCTTGAACGGTGGTGCGGTGAATTGGAAAGGTTCCAAACAGCAAAGAGTCGTTGGTTTAGTGATAAAGACAAAGTATATAGCTATAAATGAACCTGCAAGTTAATTGTTTGGATTAAAAGTTCATTACAGAACTAGGAATAGTTCCTAAGTCTCATCTTGGATCTAAACATGTGTTGTGGCACTTTCATTTGATTATAAGAATCATTAAAAGATGGGAAATCACTATAGAGATAGTGGACTCTCAAGAACAATATTACATATCCATTAACTAAAGCTTATCCAATAGCAGGATAATCGTCACATAGAGAAGAAGGGTATGAAATACCATGGCGGGCTTTAGTGCAAGTGGGAGATTGAAAGTAGTATGCACACAAGCCAATCATGTTTGATGATAAATAATATACTTTGTAACAATCTTATTCATTTATTAATAAAAAAATATTAATTTATTAAAGGCTTTAAAATTATCTACATGATGTTGTTTTATAATATGTGATAAACTCATAGTTTTAAGCAATGCTTTTAGAATAATGATGATGATCATTCTAATGAGATCTAAATTATTAGAAAGCTTAAAACTAAAATAGTTCCCAATCGTTGGATTACTAAATTAGGGATTAGTGAATCCGAATAGATTGGTACATACGTTGCTTGCTCATTGGATGAGGATGATTGATCTCATGATCATTTGTGTGGAGACACTAAAGCAAGTATGTATGTGCTTATTAGAGAATAAGTTCACTGAACGTGGCTCGCTAAGGAATACCTAATGGAGTTTTACTTGCTTGTCAATAGGAATTCCTGTAGTGATAGTAGTACAAGTGATCCTTGGACTTGAGATCATCATAGTATCTTGTGTATGATGAGTTATACTTTGACTTATTCTTTAAGACCCTTAGGGTATATCAAAGGGTATGCTTGGGTATAATAAGTTGTACATGGAGATAATGTATGATCAATAAAGAATCTACCACTTCTAGTAAAAGAAGAGAAATGTCCTATGTGATTCGATAAATGACAACTAAGTAGTCCTTGGCCAAGGCAGAATGAAATTAAAAAGGAGTTTCTAATTTGCATTATTTGGAGTTGTGCATTTAAGTGTCGAAATACATATAATTAAATAAAATAAGACTTGATAGTAATTCCATGTCTTATATTTAATTGGGACATTATATGGTGGAAGGATTGAATTGTGCGGTAACTATTTACTCAAAGGTTCTTTTATGATTAATGTTGAAATCTATATTATCTGGAAAGTCGTTGATCCCTAGGGAGGCTTATCCCTATTGTAGAATAAATATTATTTATTTAAATAAATTAATCATTTAATTTATTTATTTAAATAAGATTAGAATTGTTCTAATTGATTTATTCACAACCGGTTTAATATGGAGAACCTAAAGGGTCATACCATAAAAGGAAGAATAATTATTTAAGTAGTTAATGGCATAATCGTAATAATATGTTAAGTATATTTAATTTAATCTATGGTGATAGAATAAATTAAATAGCTTAATATTTATTATTTAATATTGTAGAAATATTAAATATAAATTAATAAGAGGAGTCTTATTAATATTATTACAATTATTATTATTTTAATTTCTAAAAGAGTTTAGGAATTAATTTAATATAAGTACTCTCATTTATTCCTAATAGGATTAAGAGGGAAAATTAGTTAAAGGAGTTTAATTAATTATCCCTAATAAGATTAGGGAGCCCATTTAATTAAAAGAGTTTAATTAAATAATACCTTATTTTAATTAAATAGGGTTACCTGATATCTTTATAAGAGGAGTCTTATATCATATATCAGATATACGCAATTCCAAAAGTTGGAGAGTACATTCTTTTCTATGAGAGATAGAAAAACTAAGGTTTTGCCAAATACCCATCTTTTTGAATCCTTCTTCTTCCTTGGTGGATCACCTCTAGAGGCCAAACACTTGGGTGGATAACGTTGATCAAAGGAAGGAACCAAACCCGGTGGATTCAAGTTGAACGCGAAAAGATTGGAGGTGAACTTGTACCTGAGGAAGCTCGAAACTTCAAGGGTATGATTCTTGTTCTTCTTATTTTCGTTTAATTAATAATTGTACATAAAGGATGATCCGGGTATAAGGTTTGTAAAATTTTAAAACTCTGATTTTTACACGTTCTCGCTTATTTGTGCAATTTGATTGCGTTCATGAATATTACAAATCTAATAATTGGTGTATGTGGTGTTTTCTTATGTGTTATATAGGAATTGAAATGAGCAGTTCGGTATAAGCTATAACTGGGCGTAAGGCAAGTTTCCTAACTTCATTCATATTTCAAATGAATGCTAGTTTCTTAAACTTCTCAGATGTTAAACTTGAGAAGTTCTGTCTATGTGCTAATGTGTGATATTTGTGTAAAGTGGTAAAACATATGAGGCCTTGTGCCACAATGTGAACACTTCGGTATTGCTGTGAGATGAGCTGTTATGTGATTTAACTGTTCAATAAGAGAATGCCCTGTTCATACATGATCCGTTATTGTTAAGTCTGTGCTAATGGTTCTAGCCAGACATAATGTGTTTGAAAAAGGTAGAAGAATGAAAGTATTTAAAAGTTAAAGTGAATAATGTTTTAAAATGATAGGAATCGAGATTACTCCTATTATTCAAGCTGCTTCATAACCTTTGTTCGATTATCGAAGTTCTAAGGGAACGTTTAAACTCTTGAAGTTGTTTGTTCAACTGCTATGACTATCTGAGCAATTGAATGCTCACACATTCTTTAAATGAAAAATATTTTTAGCGAACCATGTTAGAAGAACTTAAGGATCTCGTAAGGATCAAGTTGAAGGTATCCAGAGGAAGTGCCATTCGGAATGTGGAAGCGTAAAAAGATCAAGTGAAGACTTGTAATATAGAAATATGAAATTGAACTATAGACTAGTTTAAGAAACTGTTATGTATCCTTGGTGGCGGATAAAAGTCATTCTTGTAAGATGAAATGAATAATGTATTTATCATTATTTGTAATGAAAAAGGTTATATGGTTTTTAGAACCTGGGTTTTGAGAGTGTATGTTGTTATATTTTAATATATAATGATGTATGCTTGGGAGAAGATGGGATCGTGACGTACGGAATCCCGGTGTGAAGATAGACCAGATTTTGGGACGTTACAATGCCTACTTAGGAAAGTCTGACTGTAACCGCCCCAAATCCGGGTATCTTCCAACCCGACATATGGTGTTATACGGTACTACCATTCATACATTCATTCAATTGAAAAGCCTCAAAAGAACGAACATGACTTCTATATATTCAAAGTAATATTTACATTTTCCAGGCTCTATACCCATTACAAAGGTTCTTTGTCATAATATCAAATACAATACAATAATAAACCTACGCTATTACGTAGACCGATTAACGATCTGCCTTAGCCTTTCCTTTATCCTTATTCGATCCTTCGGGACGTTCAATCTTAGCTGCATTCATATGGTTCAAGCAAGAGTGAGCATAACTAGCTCAGCAAGTATGACAATTTCAATAACAACATGTTTGACACATAAGAATCATATATCTTCAATAACTGAACAATAGTTATGAAGTACTATTGGTAATTCAAAATAGCACTTCATCTTTCTTTCAAATTGTTTCACAATGAATAATATCCAGTAAAACATAAACTCCGGTCCAAGACCTTGAGTATTTCATTCTTTCTTTGAAAAGGACAACCCGGCACTAAGTTCGTAAATCTGGTATTACTTACGAGCACTTCTAGGTGATCAGCCTATAGTACTCTATGTTAATCAACACTACATTCATTAAATGTATGTACGTTTAATTTTTGGCAACCTCACGTGCCTGTCGTATGACGACAAAACATTTATTTATCATACTCAGTCTTCTTTTGAAAACCATATCGAGTAGTTGACAAAAGATAACAACATTTGATAGCAGATGGATAGATTATCAATAATCCACCAAATGCATTAAGTCTAGCCAGAAGAATTGGCTTTAACTTCATCATACATCAATTCATGCGTAAGGATACATGAATTACAAAACTTGTTCAGATTGAACTGAGACAAGGGTTAGAATACTTGCCTTCAGCGTCTGCTATAGTATAATTACTTTATGTTCGAGTCTTTCAATTCTCTACAATACATGATCACATAACGCCTCACATTAGGTCATATATAATCAAGTATGTATATGACTATATCTTATCCTTCATCTCAATCTAATCATGTATTAGATTTATTTACTATCAATTCCATCTTGTTATTCTACTTTCATTCATAGTTGAATAGATTATCATCAACCTTTATGTATTATCCTTAAGGTTTAACAAAGTTTTAACAATGTTACTTCAAGTTCCTTAAGTTAGGTTCACTTTGAATTAATCTTTGTGCTTATAATTACTCTTTACTATCTTTGATCAAGGATTGAGTATTGTAGCATGCCGATCATAGACTTACATCTCGGCGTTGCATGACGACGAGTTAGCGAGAGCTAGAACTTAGAACCTCTGCTACTGCGACGCCATACATTACTCTCTCTGGTTTGTCTTGCATACGATTTTGTAGTATGCTTATGCACTATATATGGCGCTGCAGTTTGTCAACTTTGAGAACTTCCCGGGCTCATAACTTCTTCGTTATAAATCTGAATTGGCTCGTTCAAAAGCCTACGGTTCACAAATTACATACTCTATGTGTTCATGGAAGAATTTTATCTATTTAACTTTGTTTGCTAAAAATTCACCTATTGGTTCATTTTTAATGAAAATGATAAATGTTCGTGAACGTTCAACGCTCGTTTCTTCGTTCTAAGTCGAAATTCGGTCATTTTAGAGTCCACAACTCTATAATGCCAAATATGACTTGTCTCCATCGAAAACCAACATTTTCGAGTTCAAACACAAAATTCAACTTCTATTATGAGAATTTCACGAATTCGACGATTATCGTCTAATCGTGCAATTTCTGGCATATCTTCATTACTTATGATTTGTTCATTACTTCTAATGAATTTAATTCATCATATGAACATCTCAACATACTTATTACAATAAATTATTTTTTATGTTGGATTTTGACTTATTCTTTCATGAGCTTATAACTTATTAAAGTATAAACTAATTATAGCTTCATTGTTCATGACTTATGATAATTAAAGTCTTTTAATCATCATCTTTATATGTTCTCAATACATAGTTTCATTCATGTATACATGATACATATTTATAAAAGTTCTTTACTTTCATACAACTTAAGATAAACTCATATCGAGTTCATAAATCTTCTTCATAAGTTTATAACTTATGCAAGTTTAAATGACTTATTTCCGACTTATGCGGCTTAAGTCCACTGATGATGAGTGCATATTATTCATTAATTTTAATTCATTATATTTAGTTTTATTGCATGTTTCATGTGTATATGAGCTTATTAAGGTGTTTAATAATTTCAGGAATAATTGGAGCTGAAATGAGGAAAAAGAGAAAATTGCAAAATTTTTAGCATTAAGTTGGATGCGTGTTCTTAGCTTGGGACTTAAATTTTATTGTAGAGCTCTTCTTTAGCTTTCCGGAACATCTTGAATCATCCCAATCGGAGTTCATATGAAAAAGTTATGATATTTTTACTAAACGGACGTTGAACCTCAAAGTTTGGAAGTTGCAATTTACACAGCAGTCACTTGGATCCCGATTTCGACCTTGATATAGAGCGATTCTGTCGATTCTCAAAGAATGAAAGTTGTAGATATCGTCGATATCTTCGTTTTGATAGGTAGCAGGCCCCGTAAATCCTCTTAGATCAAAAGTTATACTCATTTTACCAAATGACATTGCAGCAGAAAATGAAAATTCGCCCCAGCAAATTTGAGCGGAAAAATCAGGAAATCTTGGATTTTTGGAAAGTTTCTAAATGCATATTTTGGTAGACTTCTACATGGAATTGAATTGATATTTCTATATGCTTTAGGATTTCCTTTAGACTAAGATTTATTTCCAAATTGAATTTTATTTCTTTATGGAAACTAGTTATGATTTGTAATTCCTTTTAGGATTTGGATTTCTACATCCTATAGGATTTAGGACTTTGTCTAGCACTATAAATAGAGGATGAGAGTCAAGGTTTTATTCATTCAATAATCAACTATCATCTATTGGAGTGCAGACTCAAGAGCATGTCAAGGCTAGTTTTTTTTATTCATTCTAAAGGGAGGTGAATCCTTGTTACAAGTAATTGATTAATTGAGTATTATTATTTATTCCTTCTTGTGTGAAATTTCTTCTGATAATCTATTTTCATTGATTGCATGTTAATTGATCTAATTGATTTAATATGGCCAGTTGAGTTAATTTAATCATTATCATATGCTAGATTAAGATTGGTATTACGTGTAATTGATATATCTCTTCATCACAAGTAGCAACTTGATAATAATAATTGTGGACAAGCTTTTGTTTATTGCTAAGATTATTAGAAAACAAGTTAAACAAATCGAGCTTATGTGTTTGTTGCTTGGATTAGCCTAATTCTCTATTTCTTAATGCTTCTATCATATTAAATCTAGAGAGCTTATTCTAGGTTGTATGCTAGTTAGAATATGGTGGAGAGCTTGTTTCATACAGTGATAATCTAAGGAGAATTTCAGATAGCAGAGCTTATTGTTATCTAGGGCTAATAATTTCATTGAAGGGAAAATAATAATTACTTAATTAATTGATTGTTGTACTTGGTGAAACTGAACTGCAGAATTGAAGTTTTTACACATTTGGTTAATTTCATCATTAATTCTTGTTCTCTTAGTTTAAAAACAATTTTCAAAACCCCGCATCTTTATTTTTTTGTTCAAATAGTAGAATAATTCTAAAACAACCTTACTCTCTGTGGGATCGATCCTTACTTGTTACTGTGCTAATTATTATAAATTGTGAAGTGAAAATGAGGTTAATTTAGGAGTGTCAACGACAGCTCCCAAATTTTGGCGCCGTTGCCGGGGAGTAATTTGGCATTTTATTTTTTATTCTATTATTTGTCTTGTTCTTGTTTTAAGACTCGATCTTCTCAGTCTACTATATTAGATTTTGATCCAGAGATTGAGAAAACTGCAAGGAGGCTAAGGAAGGAAAAACGTAAAGTTCAACAGTCTTCTGCAGATATATATGAGGCTTCTGCATCATCACCAGGCCTCAACTTAGCTTTGGAATTATTATCCAACGAATCTGACAAAGAAGAAGAGATGGCGATTCCAAACAACAATAGAACTCTCAGGGAGTTGGCAACTCCTAATTTAAATCAACAACCTCTGTGCATTGAATATCCTAATTTAGATGCTGCATTTGATCTTAAATCCGGACTAATCCATTTACTGCCTACTTTTCGTGGTCTTACAGGTGAGGAACCCTACAAACATTTAAAGGAATTTCATGTGGTGTGCTCCACTATGAAACCACACGGAATCACCGAAGAGCAAATCAAGCTGAGAGCATTCCCATTCTCCGTAGGAGATTTGGAAAAGGATTGGCTGTACTACCTACCCTCAGGATCAATACAGTCTTGGAATGACATGAAGCAGTTGTTCTTGGAGAGATACTTTCCAGCCTCAAGAGTAGCCAACATAATGAAGGAGATCTGTGGGATTAGACAATTTAGTGGGGAGACGCTATACGAGTATTGGGAAAGATTCAAAAAGCTTTGTTCCAGCTATCCACCGCATCAAATAGATGAACAACACCTGATCCAGTATTTCTATGAAGGGTTGGTACTAATGGATAGGAGCATGATCGATGCAGCTAGCGGAGGAGCACTAGTTGACAAGACCCCAGAGGCTGCAAGGAATTTAATTGCAAATATGGCAGCAAACTCGCAACAATATGGCACTAGAACAAATCATGCACCAGTAAGGGTAAGCGAGGTAAGCACTTGTGATTATGGTCAACAAATTTCTGAATTAACTGCTATGGTTAGACAATTAGCTACAGGTTAACTGCCAATTGCAAAGGTTTGTGGAATATGTCTACAACCAAATCATAATACAGATGAATGTCCAACATTACAAAATGACGAGGCTGTACAACAAGCTAATGCAATGGGAAATTATCAGCCGCCACCTCAGAAAAAGTATGATCCGTACTCAAACACATATAACCGGTGATGGAGGATCATCCAAATCGAAGTTATGGGAGCAAGCAAGCGGCACCACTGCATTTCCACCTAGGCGTGGGGCTTCCAACCAAATTCAACCTCAATATCAACTTGAAAAGCAGCGGTCCTCGCACCTCTTTGGAACATCATTAGATGATATGTTCAAAGCATTCATGGGACAGACACAACAATTCATGCAAGAGACAAAAACTTTGGTTCAAGATTTGAGGAACCAAGTAGGACAACTGGCTACAACTGTGCGGATATTGGAATCCAGAGGCTCAAGAAAATTACCATCTCAAACAGTAGTCAACCCAAGGGAGAATGCAAGTGCCATAACTTTGCGGAGTGGAAAACAAATAGATACACCATCGGCCACCGTTGAGTTTGAAAAGGAAGCATCTAAGGAGGAAACTAAAAAATCTAAGGTATAATCTCACTCTCCTTGTAAGCTTAAAAACATTCCTCTACCCTTTCCCCCAAGAAATTCTAAAACTATAAAGAAAGATGAAAAAGAAAAAGAAATTCTGGAAACTTTTAGGAAAGTAGAAGTGAACATCCCTCTCCTTGATGCAATTAAACAAGTTCCACTCAGATGCAAAGTTTTTGAAAGAATTATGCACTAATAAAAGAAAATTGCAAAATAATGAAAAGTCAAGTCAGAGGGGAAAATGTATTTCTTTGTTCTTCAAAGAAAATGCCTCCTAAATGTAAAGATCCAGAATGTTTACAATCCAGGTGTAAAATAGAAACACCAGATTTGAAAAAACCATGCTAGATTTAGGAGCTTCAATTAATGTTATGCCTTTATCTATTTATGTTTCCTTAAATCTAGGTCCTTTGAAAAATATTGGTGTGATTATTCAATTGGCAGATCGAACTAACACTTACCCCCGAGGGTGGAGAGCTTGTTTGATATAGTGATAATCTAAGGAGAATTTCGAATAGCAGAGCTTATTGTTATCTAGGGCTAATAATTTCATTGAAGGGAAAATAATAATTACTTGATTAATTGATTGTTGTACTTGGTGAAACTGAACTGCAGAATTGAAGTTTTTACATATTTGGTTAATTTCATCATTAATTCTTGTTCTCTTAATTTAAAAACAATTTTCAAAACCCCCCATCTTTATTTTTTTGTTCAAATAATAGAATAATTCTAAAACAACTTTACTCTCTGTGGGATCGATCCTTACTTGCTACTGTGATAATTATTATAAATTGTGAAGTGAAAATGAGGTTAATTTAGGAGTGTCAACGACAGCTCCCAACTGATTAATCACTCTTCTTACTTCTTAACATCCATGTTCCTTAATCCATACTTTTCTTATCAACCTATCATGGTAGAGATAAAAGATTAATGGACAAGAAGTCTTACCCTTGAAGTTCTTGTGAAGTAGTCTTCTTCTTCTTCTTACAAATGGAAGTAGCTTATTCTTGCTTATTTTCTCTAACACTTAAGCACTTTGTAAGTTACTAGATTATTTGAACAAGTAGCAAATGGCTAGCAGTCTACTTCTATTTATAGAATTTACAATGTTAGAGTAGTTTAGTTATTAGGCTAACTCACCTCCTTAAGTCACCTCCTTACTATTCATTACTTGGTTAACACAACTCTTATCTCTTGCTTAGTCATTACACCTAATACATGGTTTGCCCCATGGGTCACTACAACTCATTGGATCCTAGCTTGGGCTTAGATTAACTTAGCTTTTGGGCTTACATTAATAAACACTAACTTGTTCATTAATTAACATTTGGGCCTTACCATTAATTCACTTGGGCTTGTACAAATTCCCAATAAATCCTACAAGTCCAATATTATTGCTTAATACATAAAACTTATTGTCTACGTATCATTCTCGTATTCTAACTCGTATAGAAATTCATTATATATGATATTCCATCATTCATACAAACTCGTATTATACGTACTATTATACTCATATTCATTACCTCGTACAATACTCACGTATCACACGATTATTACTTAACTCATTAATACTTCCCATTCCTTAACGTTCTCAATTTAAGTCCACAAGCGAAATATTGCATTTTCCATTCTTAGATTATTATTACATAATTCATCTTACTTTGATATTCTATCATTTTGTATTTCTTGAAAATTCAAAAATAATTCCCGAGCAAATACTGATGAATAGTGTTTTTCAAAAAACTTCTCGGAAAACTTTTATTTTCGTCTTGGAAATTCAAACACTTTAATTCCTTCACGTAGCTAAAATACTATGACATTCCAACATTATTAGGTTATAGAATGACAACCATCTTGATAACGCATAAAATAATTTTATTTATTATTTAATTCAATAAAATTATTTTACAATAAAAATCTGAATTTCTCGGTCGTTACATCCTCCCCCCTTATAAGGATTATGTCCTTAGAATCTCGTCTTACTTTAATCAAATAATTGAGGAAAATTTTTCTTCATCTTTTCTTCTAATTCCCACGTTGCTTCTTCGGCATCGTGGTTCTTCCATAATACCTTCACCGATGGTATAACTTTGTTTCGCAGAACTTGTTCCTCTCTATCAATGATTTGAATCGGCGATTCTTTGTACGTTAAGTCTTTCTCGATATAAATCGGCCCATACTCGATTACATGCTTATAGTCCGGCTTATATGGACGTAACACAGATACGTGGAACACGTTATGTATTCGTTCTAGGTTTGGAGGTAATGCTATCAGATAGGCTACCTCTCCCACCCGTTTTAATACTTCAAAAGGTCCTATAAACCTTGGACTTAACTTTTCTTTCTTTCCAAAGCGTATCTTTCCTTTCCAGGGAGATACCTTTAGAAATACATACGAGCCTACTTCAAACTCTCGATTTAATCTATGCGAGTCCGTGATACTTCTTCCATACATCTGTTGAAATGAAACAAGACGCATCCGAATTAACTTTATTACATCCGCTGCCTGCTGCACTAATTCTGGTACTAGCATACGGCGTTCTCCCACCTCATCCGAATACAATGGTGTTCTGCACCTTCTTCTGTACAAAGCTTAATAAGGCGACATGCCTATGCTTGCATGATAACTGTTATTATACGCAAATTCTACTAGTGGTAGGTGATCATCCCAACTACCCTTGAAATCCATGACGCAAGATCTCAAGATATCTTTTAACGTCTGAATTGTCCTCTCGCTCTGCCCATCGGTTTGTGGATGATACGATGTGCTTAACTTCAGCTGTATTCCCAACTGTTCTTGCAAATTTCTCCAAAAGTTCGATGTGAATCGTGGGTCACGTTCTGACACAATCGATACTGGTACTCCATGTCTGGAAATAATTTCCTTAACATAAAGTTTAGCTAACTGGTCTAAGTTATACTTGACCCTAATTGGCAAGAAGTGAGCCGATTTCGTCAACCGATCCACTATTACCCAAATCGAATCGTACCCTTTTGTCGTTGTCGGAAGTCCCACCACGAAGTCCATCGTGATACGCTCCCACTTCCATTCTGGAATCTCCAATGACTGTAACAAGCCACTGGGTCATTGATGTTTGGCCTTAACTTTTTGACAATTCAAGCACCTACTCACAAACTCTGCTATTTCTCTCTTCATGTCTAGCCACCAAAAACTCTGTCGAAGGTCTTGATACATCTTTGTACTACCACGATGTATTGAGTACCTTGAACTATGAGCTTCTTGTAATACTTGATCTTTTAATTTCGTCTCATTCGGAACCCAAAATCCTTTTCATCAGCTAACATCTTCTTCTCTTGGTCACACTCATCAGTTTTGAGTTGCACCTCCTTGACTCTCTCTACGATGGTAGATTGCATCTCTGTCTCAAAAAGTATCTGTCCCGATTCACTCGGCATCTTCAATTCTATCTCCATCCTAGCCATCTCTATTATTAACTCATTTTGAGACGTTAACATAGACAACTTTTCCCGACCCTTCCTACTTAAGGCGTCGGCAACTACATTGGCTTTTCCAGGGTGATACAGGATTTCACAATCGTAATCCTTTATCAATTCCAGCCATCTTCTCTGTCTCATATTCAACTCCTTCTGTGTGAAGATATATTTTAGACTCTTATGGTCTGTGTATATCTCACATTTCTCCCCATAAAGATAATGTCTCCATATTTTTAAGGCAAACACTACCGCAGCCAGTTCCAGATCATGAGTAGGATAAACTTTCTCATAATCCTTCAATTTCCGTGATGCATACGGAATAACCTTGCCATGCTGCATGACCACACAATCAAGTCCTCTATGCGAAGCATCACTATACACTACGAAATTTCCTGTGTCATCTGGTAATGACAAAACAGGCGCTTCATTCAATCTTTTCTTTAGTTCTTGAAAACTGTCTTCGCATTTATCCGTCCATACGTATTTCACCGTCTTCCTTGTCAAGTTAGTCAACGGGGTAGCTATCTTCGAAAAATCTTGGATAAATCTTCGATAGTATCCCTCTAACCCTAGAAAACTCCGCACCTCAGTCGGCGTTTTCGGTTGTTCCCAGTTCATTACTGCTTTTACCTTCGCTAGATCCACTGAAATCCCTTCTTGGTCAATAACATGACCTAAAAACTGCACCTTTTCTAACCAAAATTCACACTTACTGAATTTTGCATATAACTCCTCCATTCTTAGTGTCTCCAACACTATTCTTAAGTGTTCAGCATGATCTTCTGGCGTCTTAGAATAGACTAGAATATCATCGATAAACACAATGACAAACTTGTCCAAATATTATTTGAACACGCTGTTCATCATATCCATAAATGCAGCCGGTGCATTAGTCAACCCAAATGAAACCACCAGAAACTCGTAATGACCATAACGAGTCCTGAATGCCGTCTTTGGTACATCTTCCTTCCTAACCTTCAATTGGTGATACCCCGTCCGCAAATCTATTTTAGAAAAATACTTTTCCCCTTTTAACTGAGCAAAGAGATCATCGATCCTGGGCAATGGGTATTTATTCTTTATCGTTAACTTGTTCAACTCTCGATAGTCGATACAAAGCCTTAACGATCCATCTTTCTTCATGAAAAAGAATACTGGTGCCCCCCATGGGGAAACACTTGGTTGAATATACTTTCTATCCAATAGTTCCTGTAACTAAACCATTCGCTCTTTCATTTCCATAGGCGCCATACGATATGGTGCCCTTGAGACTAGTGCCGCTCCTGGCACAATGTCTATTACAAATTTCTCTCTCCCTATCTGGCGGTAAACCCGGTAATTCACTTGGAAATACATCCATGAATTCATTTACTATAGGTATTTGTTCCATGGTCGCTACCACTCGCTGGGTATTGACAACATGACACAGATAACCTACACACCCCTTCCTTAAAAGTTTTCTAGTTTGTGTCATCGTAAGGAAACACGAACGTCGCGGTGATTTATTGCCGTAAAATATTACAGGAGGTTGTCTCAATGTCCTAATGCTCACACATTTCTTTTGGCAATCTATAATTGCACCATGGTTAATCAAACAATCCATTCCGAGAATTACTTCGAATTATCCTAAATTTATCGCTATCAAATCTACCAATAACTTACAACCACGTATATCTACGTAATAACTCCTATGAATATCTTCAACAGGAATCATCTCTTCATTTGCTACCTTAATATTCAAAGGTATAGGCAAATTTTTGGGAAATAATTCTAATCATCTAGCAAAATCACATGCTATAAACGAGCAAGTAGCACCCGAATCAAACAACACGTAAGCATTTCTGTTGTTGATCGGAATAATACCTGCAACTTCATCCCCTGATGCCATCACATCTTGGACCGTCATATTAAAGGTGCGGGCCATCGCCCTACCCGGCTACGCTGGACCACCAATAGCTAAGTTACCGCTATTAGTGCCCTTATTCCCATCCATCCCCTTCTTCGAGCAGTTCTTTGTTATGTGGTCAGTTGATCCACATATAAAACATCTGTGGTTCTTCTTCGAACTTGGACAGTTAGGCGAAATGTGCCCTTCCTGTCCATAGTTGTAACATACCGCCTTTCCCTTGAGATAGATTCCTAAGTGAGTCTTCCCACAGGTTTTACAGGCCTCCATCCTCCTCTTAGGATCCCCTTGTTTTACTCTGGTATTCCTGAATTAAATCCTTCCTCTTTTTGACTGGCCGCCACTCTCACTGGCTCCCGGCCTTTATTCCTCCATCACTTTACCTTTATTTTTCTTATCTTTGTGGTACTGGCTAAGAGCCTCATTCCCACCCTCGGCAATTATTTCATTTTCTAGTATGGTTCCAAAAGAAGTACTTTGGAACACAGAAATTCAGCTATAGAGCCAGGGTTTCAAGCCCTGCTCGAATCGTCTAGCCTTTCGTACCTCCATGTCCACTTGATGTGGAGCAAACCTTGCCAATTCGTTAAACTTGGCAGCATACTGGGGAACCGTCATATCCCCTTGCTTTAAATCAAGAAACCGCATCTCCATTCTTCCCTGGATGCTTGTGGGAAAATAGTTCTCAAAGAAAATCTCCTTGAACCTCACCCATGTAACGGGACGAATTGTTTAAGTGGTGATTCTGATGACAGAATCTTTTTAAGGGGGGAAAGATGTGACAACCAAGATTTTTGTAATTTAATTTTAATATTTATTGAATTGAATAAATATTTTTTGATGAATTAATTATTAGATTAAATAATTAATTGATGAAATTGTGATAGATTAATTTAATTATATGTGTTATATTTATTAAATTAATGTGGAGAATTTTATTATTCAAGTATGTAATTATGTGAGCTTATTGAATTAAAAGAAATATTTAATAAGCCTAATAGTATTTTAATTAATTTAATAATTAACTAGAGATTTAATAAGTTGACATAATTAATAAATGAGAAATTTAATTATGTGACTATGTGAATTAATGAGAAATTATTATATATTATTTAAAATAAATTAAATAAGATATTAGAATTATTAAGCAATTGGGTGTGACATGATTTAAACTATAGTATAATAGAATCATTAAATTAAATGGTTTTGAAACCTATTATTGCCAGCCAAACAAGGGCCTAAGGGGAGTTAATAGCAGTTAACCCATGATGGGTAACTGACCTCCACAACGCGTACGCCTCCTTCTTTATTAATCAGTCTTATGTTGAGAAGACGTATTATTTTATGAGTTAACTGAGAGAGAATTCAAAGAGAATTTTAGAGAAATAGAGAGAAGCAGTGTGAATTATTGTGGTATTTTAGAAAAACGTAAAAGTCAGAGAAATTGTTTTAAGGGTAATCTCTTCAACCCAAATTTCATATTACGTTATTAAAGTTTTTATGAATATGGCTTTCAAAATTCTGTAAAGTCTCTGTAAATTGGAAATTGTGTTGTTTATGTGGATATTTGTGATAATATGTTAGCATAACATGTTTTACTATGTATTATAGATTTCCATATCATCAGTTTCATAAAATTACGCAGTATATGGTTACAGAGTATAGAATATGGCCATATGGCCCTTATACGTAAATTTAATATGTCAAACATACATTGTTTCGTAAAATTCACACTTGTATATAATTATGCTTGTTAAAACGAAGAAAACAAACCTTGAATGGATGGATTTGGTATTTTAATGAATCCGTAGTGTTGATTTTTATGTTTTGTGTTCAAAACCTTCAAGAACATCAAGAACAGTGAAATTGCATGTTTTAATTCTGTAATTATGTGTTTTAATTGGTTAAAATCACTCTATAAAGGTTGGGTAATGATTATGTATGAATTCTAGTATGTGGGTATGTTTAATTTGATGAATTTAATGATCATGTAATGATAATTTCGCTTGATTCTGTGTTCTTCGCGAACTAGAAATTCAGAAACTGTAGTTTCGCGCCACGGCGCCAACTCCATGCCTAATTCTCGCGCAACATAACAAGTGTCTCAAGTTCTTGTAATATACAAGATCAGCATGAACTAAGAACCAAGATAATAAATATGCCAAGCAAAGACTACTTAGTAGAATGGTCCAGAAATGAATTTTTAAAAATGCTCAAGTCTAGCAATGTGTTAGTAACTTAATCTAATGAACATAAAAACATGTTAGACATATAATGTGGTGTTAAAATAAATTCTTAACATGTCAATAACACATTTATGTGTGAATTAAATGATTGAATGCATGGTTAGCTTATTGTTCATGAAGTGTAAATTATGTGACAATGAGTATAGTAGTTGACTAAGTATAGTCATAATTTGAGTTAGACAAAAAGAATGAACGTATGATGATTAGTTACATTATAATTAACCGGTATTGTGAATGTAAATGATATGTAGGATTAAATCAAGGAACGAGTATAATTAACTTGTAATCTACGCACGAGACAAGTTTCCTAACTCTACTCGTTATCTTTATATGAGCTTATAAGTTGTCTCTTTACATCGAGCAAATTCTCGTTATTATTGATCAAGTACATTTTATTATATTAAAATGTATTAATCTTTCAAAGTATGACTCTCTGCTATACAAATTATTCTATTGTATACCTTTTGAGATTGCTATTCAATTTTAAATTTATCAGTTACTGTTGAACTTTGTTAGACTAGTGAACCCTTAATGATTTGACTAGTCCATAGTTGATGAGCGTTCTAAATTTCAGAACCCTTGATAAATTATCCAAACCAAACTTCTTTTGGTGCGGACTCTAATGTCAAACTGAGATGAACAACCCTGTATAGGGGATTACTTATGCATTAGCGTTAAGATATTGTGCACAGTATGGTACTAAGGGATGATCCCCTTAAGTACGAGAAAAAGAGTCCATAGTCTTATGACTGTTAAAGGTTTCAAGTATAAACACTTGACAACCTAAGACATAGTTCAAGGTCTTATGACCCTCAGAAGTTCTTTTGTTTCTTGTTATTCATTCTTGATTCAAAAGCTAAGTTTACTTGTTTCAGAAGCCTTTGATTTATTCGCATGTTATTATTTCTTTGTTATATTGTTATACTTGTGGGCAATCGTGTTCACCCTTGAGTAATAATAGCATTGCAGTTAAGAACGAAAGATCAGACGAGCCTTCCACTAGTAAAGGCAAGGGCAAGGTTAACAAATGAGGAAGACTTGTTGTTATTTAAGACTTGATGTGTATTTATTTACAGACTTGATGTTATTTAAGACTTGTTATTGTTTATGATTCCGCACAAATGTTTAAGGTTAGAATGACCTGGGATTGTATTTTATGCAGATGATGTAACCCCATAAGGGGATATTTATTTATTTAATTCTATCTATTGCATGGTTTGCTTTTATTTATGGGTAGATAGATAGATGATATTTGTACAGTGAACACAAAATCCTGCGGAAATGGAAGTACCCGAATTTGGGGGTGTCACAACCCACATTAGATTTTCTATACCGGCCCTAGCCTGGTTTGCCTCCCACCAGAAATTGGCCTCACCCTTCATCAAATAGGTTACAAAGGCAACCTTCTGACCTTCATCAACATTTGCTATTACAAATGCTTTCTCAATCTCTTTCACCCATGTCTGGGCTTCTATAGGGTCCGTAGTTCCTTTGAACTCCGGTGGACCGACACTTTTGAAATCCTTAAAAGTAGTAGCTCGTACTACTCCAGGATTTATGGGTACATTAATCCCAGTTCTATTAAACGCGGCCGTTAAAAGATTAATGAACTCTTGCATTGGATTAACCGGACCTCCCTCCGGTTGATTAACATTAGAATCTTGATTTTGTTGTCTCCTTCTTGGGGGCATTTTGTTGTTAAGAAAACAATACGTCATTATTACTTTCTTCCTGTTGGTTAGTTATTATTCGTGATGAAACAATAACTCATACTCATTACTCAATAAATTCCATAAAAAGACTTATATTGATTCATTACTTGTAGTATAATATTGCATTGCTTACATTGTACAGCCTAAGCTGATTACATTACTATCCCGCAGTTGCTTTCTAAAAATTGGGATTTACAAAAGACTACCCTTTGATATACAAAAGAGGGTTTTACGTCACTACTAGATACATAATATTTACATATCTAAACTATTCTAGCTATTACTAGATTACATCTGTCGTATGGCGTTCTCAAAATCTTTCTTGGTCAGACCGGCAATAACATCTCGATTGATAGTATGTCGGGTTTTCCCTTCTTCTATCGGATACCCAGCTACTTGCTGTTGGAAATCCACATTAGAACTCCTATGTATATAGGACATTCTTTCAACCTTTTGTTTCTTAGTCTTTAGCTCCTGCTTGAGCTCAAAGACTTCGCGTTTCAGCTCGTGGACCTTGTCCTTGGCCAAAACTAGATCATCATGTTCCTCTTCCCACATACCTTCTATACTAGTCTTGTCCTCCCGAACAGCTTGGAGTTCCTCTTTTAACTCCTTTACTTCCTTACAATACTGGACATTTCTATCCAATACTGACATGAATAATGCCTTCATTGAATCCCCCGAAGTCAACTCTTTTATAGGTGCTATCTGATCAAAAGACATCATATCCACCTCTTCCTCCAACATGCCATCAAACACAGACATGTAGTCTAAATTGTTCAAGTCTCCAGACTTGATTGCCACCACTTCGGGTTCTACGGCTATGGGATTTGGTAGTATCTCTACTCGATTTACCGAATCCTCGCTTACTACATGTATATCTCTATACATTTCATTTTGTCCTGACATCTACAACAAAACCATATAGTTTGATTAGTACACGTCAGCAGAATAATAAAAACACATAACATAATTATATTGCATTTTTATAGGGTTACTTTCCATCTTTTACTTCTTTATCTTTTCTTAAGGTTATGACTTAAGGTTCTAATTTCCCCCTTAAGTTTTATAACCTAGGCTCTGATACCAACTTGTAACGCCCCCAAATCCAGGTATCTTCTAACCTGATATATGGTGCTATACGGTACTACCATTCATACATTCATTCAATTGAAAAGCCTCAAAAGAACGAACATGACTTCTATATATTCAAAGTAATATTTATATTTCCCATGCTCTATACTCATTACAAAGGTTCTTTATTATAATATCAAATACAATACAACAATAAACCTATGTTATTATGTAGACCGATTAACAATCTGCCTTAGCCTTTCCTTTATCCTTATTCGATCTTTCGGGATGTTCAGTCTTAGCTGCATTCATATGGTTCAAGCAAGAGTGAGCATAACTAGCTCAGCAAATATGACAATTTCAATAACAACATGCTTGACACATAAGAATCATATATCTTCAATAACTGAACAATAGTTATGAAGTACTATTGATAATTCAAAATAGCACTTCATCTTTCTTTCAAACTGTTTCACAATGAATAATATCCAGTAAAACATAAACTCCAGTCCAAGACCTTGAGTATTTCATTCTTTCTTTGAAAAGGATAACCCGGCACTACGTCCATAAGTCTGGTATTACTTACGAGCACTTCTAGGTGATCAGCATATAGTACTCTATGTTGATCAACACTACATTTATTAAACGTATGTACGTTTAATTTGTGGCAACCTCACGTGCCTCTCGTTTGATGACAAAACATTTGTTTATCATACTCAGTCTTCTTTTGAAAACCATATCGAGTAGTTGACAAAAGATAACAACATTTGATAATAGATGGATAGATTATCAATAATCCACCAAATGCATTAAGTCTAGCCAGAAGAATTGGCTTTAACTTCATCATACATCAATTCATGCGTAAGGATACATGAATTACAAAGCTTGTTTAGATTGTACTGAGACAAGGGTTAGAATACTTTCCTTCAGCGTCTTCTACAGTATAATTATTTTATGTTTGAGTCTTTCAAGTCTCTACAATACATAATCACATAACGCCTCACATTAGGTCATATATAATCAAGTATGTATATGACTATATCTTATCCTTCATCTCAATCTAATCATGTATTAGATTTATTTACTATCAATTCCAGCTTGTCATTCTACTTGCATTCATAGTTGAATAGATTATCATCAACCTTTATGTATTATCCTTAAGGTTTAACAAAGTTTTAACAATGTTACTTCAAGTTCGTTAAGGTAGGTTCACTTTGAATTAATCTCATTCCTTTCTTTGTGCTTATATTTACTCTTTACTATCTTTGATCAAGGATTGGTGATGCGGCGCGACCATAGATTTACATCTCGTATTTCTTGTACATGAAAGTTAGTGAAGAGCTAGAACCCGGCCTCGACACTACGGCGCCATACATTACTCTCTGGTTTGTGCCACGGTGCGAATTTGCAGTATGCTTGTGCACTATATATGGCGCTGCAGTGCCACCAATATACCTTAGCGCCAACCCTGTGCACCAGAAAATTTTGACAGTTTGTCAACTTTGCGAACTTCCCGGGCTCATAACTTCTTCGTTATAAATCTGAATCGGCTCGTTCAAAAGCCTACGGTTCACAAATTACATACTCTACGTGTTCATGCAAGAATTTTATCTATTTGACTTTTTTTGCTAAAAATTCACCTATTGGTTTATTTTTAACGAAAACGATAAATGTTCGTGAACGTTCAACGCTCGTTTCTTCGTTCTAAGTCGGAATTCGGTCATTTTTGAGTCCACAACTCTATAATGCCAAATATGACTTGTCTCCATTGAAAACCAACGTTTCTGAGTTCAAACACAAAATTTAACTTCTATTCTGAGAATTTCACGAATTCGACGATTATCGTCCAATCGTGCAATTTTCGGCAAATCTTCATTACTTATGATTTGTTCATTACTTCCAATGAATTCAATTCATCATATGAACATCTCCACATACTTATTACAATAACTTATTTTTCATGTTGGATTTTGACTTATTCTTTCGTGAGCTTATAACTTATTAAAGTATAAACTACTTATAGCTTCATTTTTCATGGCTTATGATAATTAAAGTCTTTTAATCATCATCTTTATATGTTCTCAATACATAGTTTCATTCATGTATACATGATACATATTTATACAAGTTCTTTACTTTCATACAACTTCTTAAGATAAACTCATATCAAGTTCATAAAGCTTCTTCATAAGTTTATAACTTATGCAAGTTTAAATGACTTATTTCTGACTTATGCGGCTTAAGTCCACTGATTAATCACTCTTCTTACTTCTTAACATTCATGTTCCTTAATCCATACTTTTCTTATCAACCTATCATGGTAGAGTTAGAAGATTAATGGACAAGAAGTCTTACCCTTGAAGTTCTTGTGAAGTTGTCTTCTTCTTCTTCTTACAAATGGAAGTAGCTTATTCTTGCTTATTCTCTCTAACACTTAAGCACTTTGTAAGTTACTAGATTATTTGAACAAGTAGCAAATGGATAGCAATCTCCTTCTATTTATAGAATTTACATGGTTAGGGTAGTTTAGTCATTAGGCTAACCCACCTCCTTAAGTCACCTCCTTACTATTCATTACTTGGTTAACACAACTCTTATCTCTTGCTTGGTCATTACACCTAATACTTGGTCATCACACATTATACTTGATTACCAAGATTAACCATATTAACATGGTTTGCCCCATGGCTCACTACAACTCATTGGATCCTAGCTTGGGCTTAGATTAACTTAGCTTTTTGGCTTACATTAATAAACACTAACTTGTTCATTAATTAACATTTGGGCCTTACCATTAATTCACTTGGGCTTGTACAAATTCCCAATAAATCCTACAAGTCCAATACTATTGCTTAATACATAAAACTTATTGTCTACGTATCATTCTCGTATTCTAACTCGTATAGAAATTCATTATATATGATATTCCATCATTCATACAAACTCGTATAATACTTAATATTATACTCGTATTCATTACCTCGTACAATACTCACATATCACACGATTATTACTTAACTCATTAATACTTCCCTTTCCTTAACGTTCTCAATTTAAGTCCTCAAGTGAAATATTGCGTTTTCCATACTTAGATGATTATTACATAATCCATCTTACTTTGATATTCTATCATAACGTATTTCTCGAAAATTCAAAAATAATTCCTGAGCAATTACCGATGAATAGTGTTTTTCGAAAAATTTCTCAGAAAACTTTTATTTTCGTCTTGAAAATTCAAACACTTTATTTCCTTCACGTAGCTAAAATACTATGACATTCTAACATTATTAGGTTATAGAATGACAACCATCTTGATAACGCATAAAATAATTTTATTTATTATTTAATTCAATAAAATTATTTTACAATAAAAATCTGAATTTCTCGGTCGTTACACTGACACCTTACCAGTCATTGTATCGGCAGATTTCAATGACACTCAAAAAGAAAAATTGGTAAGGGTGTTGCGAGAGTATAAAACATCAATTGGATGGACTATAACAGATATTCGGGGAATTAGTCCATCATTTTGCATGCATAAGATCCAACTTGAAGAAGGAGAAAAACAAAGCATTGAGCAACAAAGAAGGTTGAATCCGATCATGAAGGATGTGGTAAGGAAAGAGATCATAAAATGGTTGGATGCAGGTGTCATTTATCCAATCTCAGACAGTTCTTGTGTAACGCCCCGAAATTCGGTCTATTTTCACATCCAGATTTCGTACGTCACGATTCCATCTTCTTCAAAACATACATCATTATATAACTAAATATAACAACATACATCCTCAAATCCCAAGTTCTAAAACCTTAAAACCCCTTTCATTACAAATAATGATAATTACATTATTCTTTACATCTTGTACAAAGTGACTTTTATCCGCCACCAAGGATATATATTCATTCATTAAAATATTATATAGTTTAATTCTATCATTCTATATTACAAGTCTTCTTTTGATCTTCACGCTCATTCATATAATGAATGGCATCCCTTCTGGATACCGATCAGCTTGATCTTTACGGGATCCTTAAGTTCTTTCTAACATCGTTCGCTGAAAATGTTTTTATTTAATGCAAGTGTGAGCATTCAATTGCTCAACAAGTCATAACAGTTGAACAAACAACCTTAAGAATTCAAACATTCATTTAAGACCTCAATAACCGAACAAAGGTTATGAAGCAGCTTGAATAATAGGAATAATCTCGATTCCTATCATTTTAAATCATTAGTCAAATTCACTTTGAAATACTTTCATTCTCTACTCTCTTTCATACAAATTCTGTCTGGATAGAATCAATAGCACAAACTTATCAATAATGGTTCATGTATAAACAGAACCTTCTCATATTGAACCGTTCAATCACAGAACAGTTCATATCATAGAAACACCGAAGTGTTCAAATTGTGGCACAAGGCCTTCTAACACCTTGTACAAATATCACACATTCGCATTACAGATGTAACTTCTCAAGTTCAACATATGCTAAGTTTTAGAAACTAGCATTCATTTAAAATATGAATGAAGTTAGAAACTTGCTTTACGCATACCACATCGACTTATAGTTTACTGTTGAATCGCTCATTCCAATTCCTATGTATCACATAAGGAAATAACACATGTACCAATTAGTCATATAATTGACTTACGAATTGGTTTACTTTACTTTACTTCTTAAGGTTCACGTTCTTATAAACTAAGTTTACGCGACCAACTTCCTTTACCAGTTAACGGCTTCATGACATACGGAGGTGTCTTACGTAATACATTCATCATCTTTGATGATTTACATTCTTATCTTCTTCTTATAACTCTCCTAGGACTCAGCACACACTGTGTCTCTGCTAGTAGTCCATATAGTATTCTGAGTGGTTTCCCACAAATAACCAACAAAAAAGTTCCCATCTCATCTACACTGCCCATAATAGTGAGTTAGATCGGTTGCCAGTTTTGTATATACCTTCGCTCTCTGAAGGAATTGTTTAGCCCAACTCCCATATGTCAACCATCAAAGGTTACGATTGTACTAGAACCTAAATTCATCTTAACTTACCCGAACTATTAAACTATAATGTTTGTTAAGTCAATTTCTTATTCCTTATAGCTTTCTGACAAATAAATGCCATACCTCAGGATTTATTCTTTATCTTCCAAGTCATACAGTCTTTTGTATACTCAGAACGATCATTCAATATTCATTCTACGCATTTATAGCGTTAACTATTTTACATTACCTTATTCTTATCTTACAACGTCCGGTTCATTCGACACGGAACGTCTTCCAAGTTATAAACATTAACTCGGTTTATTTACGTTATACGTACTTATATTTAATTCAGCTTCTTCATCGTTTACAGGTTTAATCATTAATCTTCATTACCTTATGGTCAAACCATACACGGGGTGTAGGTTCTACCCGTTTTGTATTCACGTACACTTAACCTTTATGCCGGTTCAAGAGTTTAACGCTTACATTTCATTCTAACATTCTCCTCCGACTCACATTCAGCTTCCATTAATCTTATTACCGTTCGCTACGACTTTCTTGATAATTCATATCTTACTTACTACCTTCATCAACGTCTAAGTCATACAACCAATGTATACTTAGAACGTTCGCATGACGTGAATACGATTCACGAGGATCATTTACGTATTCAACGTTTACGTTGTTCCTCTCTTAATCTTTTATTCAACCTTTAACTAAGGTTTTAATAGCTTTCATTCATTACTCGCCACCTGAACCCCATGTTCAAAATTCGTTCTTAATGTCAAAGACATACGGTTCGGTGTATGCTAAGACCGATCGTTCATCGCAATAGCGTTGCTTCACAGTGTCTATATGCTATACATTTATCTCGTATTATCATGTCATAACATTGAAATGTTATACATCATCCTCATCACTCAACGTCTAAGGAATCACAATGCTAGCAATCCCCCACGTTCGCTTATCGCGACTACGGTCCCCAGATATCGGTTCCGTAACCCACGTTCACATTCTTTATCTTTTAATCTTGTTTAATCTTTTCGTTCAACCTTCATTAAAGGTTTAATACACTTAATTAAGTGTTACATTATTTGAACTACATGTTCATATTTCTTTCTTGCACATCCCCCTAGTACATGAGCAGTAAAAATCTCATTTCTGGGCATTGCCCTACACCGGCGCTGCTGTGCCACTCTCTTCACTAAGACTCACGCTGTGGCACGAGTTAGCAGTGTCTGGCTCTCTAGTCTAGCGCTGCAGCACCACCTTTCAAGGCATGGCTGGCGTCGCGGCGCCAAGCCCTAATCTTAGAAAAATTTTCCAAGTGCTAACTTCATTTTGAGAAGCCTACTTTCTGATCTCATAACTTTTTTGTTATAACTCGGAATGAGAATGTTCCATATCCATTCTCTTCCTTATCTTATGTACTTCGATTACCCATGGACAGAACTTCATTCTGAATCCGTTAACATTCCATTCAATTGGCTTAATCTTTGTTCTTCGTTCATTTTATATTTTTTAACGTTCTTGATTCGTTCGTCCGTAATTCGGTCATCCGAACTCGGAATTCATTCGTTCTTAAGTCCACGACTCACATTTTCTATGTTCTCTTACATTCTTATGAAATCCTACATGTTCGGGTTCATTCTCTAACTTTCTAATTCTCATTCGTCGTTTACGAAAATTTTGCCATAACTTCGTTATAGCTCAATTTTTAATCCGTTCTTCATGAACGTTTCTAACATTCCTAATCAAGTAATAAGAAACTAACTTATACGCAATGGTTTTAAGCTTGTCCATTAACAACAATTATCCTATGGTGGTTTTAAATTTGTCCATCAAAAACATTCGTCGTGTTCTTCGCGTGTTCTTCGTTCGTTCTTCATTTTTAATAGATATTTTGGATTACGATTTCACTTTTTCTTGGAATTTGATGTTATAGAACATCATTCCTTACTTATTTGACCTACTCATTCATAAGATTCATTCGGATAGCTCAAAATCCTTACGAATTTTACATTTCCTTAAGAAATTTATAAACTAAATTTCTAATTCTTATTTCTTCATTTTCTCATGATTTCAACCATATGAATTCATTGTTAACTTCATCTACTTCTTATCTTCATTAAGTTATGTTTTTAAACATATTAAACTTCTGTAAAATTAGAAGAAACTAGGGTTCGGATGATTATCGTTCTTCTTTAATCTCTTCCTTCTTCGGACAAAGCGTGCATTCGAGCTAGATTTTCCTCATTCCTCTTCTCTCTTCTTCTCCCATCCGAACTCTCTCTCTATCTCTCAAGTGTTGCTTGAAATTTCAAACCAAAAAAATGAGCTTAAGGCTTGTTTATATAGAAAACCAAGGCTAGGGGTATTTTGGTCATTTTACTTCTTTAACCTCCTTACTATTCCTATGCTTATACCAAGTTTATTTGGCCACTACCCTTACTTGGTGGCCAAGTGGTCGCTTTTATGCCCATGGGTCTTCCCCATGGGTTGCCCCATGGGTTTTACCCATAGGTGACCCATCGGTTCGATCATGCGGTTAATTTTCTTGGATTGGGCTTAATTAAATCTAACACTGGGCCTTACATTAATTCTTACTAGGCCTACCCTAGGCTTGATTACACATTCCATTGGGCTTGATATAATCCAAATCCAATTGGATTCTTCAAAGTCCATGAACTCAAAGTCCATTTAGACTAATCGTATTCTACGCATTCCATTCTCGTATTCTCATATTCTCTTCAGATATCGTTAAATGCGATATTCAGTATTATACGTCAGATTAATCTTTGTACTATACCGTATAATAACTAGTATTATACTCGTATTTCTCACGCATAATAACTCTAATTATTATACGAAATCATAAAATTCTCGGAACTCACTTTTCCTAACCCTTAGGTTTTAAGTCCGCAGGCGAAAACTTCATTTTTGCCATAACTGAAATATTATTGAATATTTCATCTTGTCTCAGAATTCTATCATTACTCATTTCTCGAAAATTCAAAATAAATCTCCGAGCAGGAACGGATGAATAGTGCCTATTTCGTCTTTTTCCCCGAAAAATATTTTATTTCCGGAAAACTTTTATTTTCGTCTTAAAAATTCTTACTCGTTCAGTCTAGCTCGTAGCTAGAATTCTCCCGATTAATAATCATCCTAGGTTCTAGAATGATTAATTTTATTAATTACTAATTCTTTAAACTTAAATTCTGGATAATCCGATTTTTCGGGTTGTCACATCTTGGGTAAGTCCTGTACAGTCTGTGCCAAAAAAAGGGGGAATGACTGTGGTTAAAAATGAAACTAATGAGCTCATCCCCACTAGAACAGTTACAGGCTGGAGGGTATGCATGGATTACCGCAAACTAAACAAAGCCACACGCAAGGATCACTTTCCCTTGTCATTCATTGATCAAATGTTGGATAGGTTGGCGGGTAACCAATTCTACTGTTTATTTGATGGGTATTCAGGTTATAATCAGATTGCCATAGCGCCGGAGGATCAAGAAAAAACCACATTCACATGCTTTTATGGCACTTTTGCATTCTGGCATATGTCTTTTGGTTTTTGTAATGCCCCATTAACTTTTTAAAGATGTATGATGACCCTCTTTTCGGATATGGTAGAACAGAACTTGGAAGTTTTCATGTATGATTTTTCCGTGTTTGGTGATAGTTTTGATTTATGCCTGAAAAATCTGGTTTTAGTTTTGAAACGCTGTGTAGAGATACATCTAGTTCTCAACTGGGAAAAGTGTCACTTCATGGTGCAAGAAGGGATAATTCTGGGGCATTAGGTTTATGTAGCAGGGTTAGAGGTCGATAAAGCAAAAAAAACTATTGAAAAGCTACCTCCACCAACTTCTGTGAAGGGAATAAGGAGATTTTTGGGACATGCGGGTTTTTATCGACGTTTTATTAAAGATTTTTCTGAAATTTTGAAACCCTTGTGTTCGCTCCTTGAGAAAGATGTGTCGTTTAAGATGGACCATTTGTGCTTAGAAGACTTTGAAGTATTAAAAAAGAAATTGGTCACAGCTCCAATCATTGTTGCCCCCGACTGGACTTTACCATTTGAGCTTATGTACAACGCCAGTGACTATGCGGTTGGAGTAGTATTGGGAAAATGACGAGATAAGATCTTTCACACTATCTACTACTCTAGTAAGACATTGATGGATGCTCAGTTGAATTACACAACCACTGAAAAAGAATTACGCGATCGTATTTGCTTTTGACAAATTTAGGACTTATCTAATAGGGACCAAAGTAATTGACTACACTGATCATTCTGCAATAAAGTATTTGATTGAAAAGAAAGATGCTACATCAAGGTTGATTTGGTGGGTGCTTTTACTTAAAGAGTTTGATTTGGATATCCGGGATAGAAAAGGTACCAAAAATCAGGTGGCAGATCATCTTTCTCGGTTGGAAAATTTAGAAATTCAGAAGACAGGTGAAGTTATGATTAATGAGATGTTTTAGGATGAACAACTTCTCCAAGTTACAATGAAAGTGCCTTGGTATGCGGATAATGTGAACTATCTGGTTAGTAATGTGTTTCCTCCAGATTTAAATTCCTAACAACGGAAAAGTTCATCCACGATGTCCGACAATATTTTTGGGAAGAACCTTTTCTGTTCAAGACTTGTGCGGATCAAATGATTCGACGTTGTGTGCCACATAAGGAGATGGAAAGCATACTCGATCATTGCCACTCATCAGATTACGGAGCCCAATATGCAGGTGATCGAACAACAGCCAAAGTGTTGTAGGTAGGATTTTTCTGGTCTATCTTGTTTAAAAACGCTTATCTCTATGTGTTGAAGTGCGATCGATGCCAATGAGTTGGTAATATCTCGAAATGTAATGAAATGCCGCTTAATACAATTCTTGAGGTTGAGTTATTTGATGTTTGGGGAATCAACTTCATGGGATCCTTCCCATCATCCTTCAATAATCAATACATACTTTTGGTTGTAGATTATATTTTGAAATGGGTTAAAGTCGTTGCATTACCCACTAAAGATTCCAAGGTAGTACTACGATTTCTAAAAAAGAATATTTTCACCCGATTCGGCACACTAAGAGCGATAATTAGTGATGAGGGAACTCACTTCTGTAACAAGCAATTCACCAAATTCCTCACTAAATATGGGGTCCAACACAAGATCGCAAAGATATCATCACCCCAAACCAATGGTCAAGGTAAGATTTAAATCGAAGTTGCTTAATCTTGAGAAAGTTGTGAATCCATCACGAAAAGATTGGGCAATGCGATTAGACGATGCCTTATGGGTATATCGAATTTCTTACAAGAATCCTATCGGAATGTCATCATACATAATGGTTTATGAAAAAGCATGTCATCTTCCAGTAGAGCTAGAAAACAACGTATATTGGGTCATTCGTAAGATAAATTTTAACTTACAAGCATCTGGCGAGAAAAGATTGCTGCAGCTAAATGAGATGGAGGAATTCCGGCACAATGCCTATGAGAATGCCAAATTGTATAAAGAGAATGTCAAGACATGGCATGATAAGAAAATCCTTGATCGGAAGTTCAAACCAATACAAAAAGTACTGCTATTCAATTCTAGACTGAGATTATTTCCCGGGAAATTGAAATCCCACTGGTTTGGCCTTTTGTGGTAATATCTGTCGCTCCACACGGAGCTGTTGAGATGGAGGAACCAAATATGAAGCAAACATTCAAGGTAAATGGCTAACGACTTAAACATTACTGGAGTAGGCCCATCGATCGATAACCAGGGGTAGTGCATCTCACTAATCTAGCGAACAATTGAGAAAAATAGCAAATTCGGGCTAACGACTATAAACCAAGCGCTATGGGAGGCAGCCCCAGGATTTCTTTTAGTATTTTAGTTAACTCATTTAAGTAGTGTAACAATTTATTGCAATCATAGTAGAATTTTGGTAAGTTTTATTGCTAGTAATCATTCCGTGTCTAATATGTCAGGAAACACATTCATATGTCATCAAAGCTCAAGAGTCAGCGCCTCAGCGCTCATACATCAAAAGAAACTAGCGCCCCGACATTGGCCAACAGAAACTCCAACCATCCTCAGCGCTCCGACGCTCAAACAAAGAGAGACAACAGTGCCCCAGTGCTAGCCATTAGTGACTTCAACCATCTACAGCTCCCCAGCGCTCCAATAGTAAGGAAACCGGTGCCCCAGCGCTAAGCAGTGACCACGAATCTGTAGATCAACGCCCCAGCGCTGGGAGGCCAGGTTAGAAAAAAATATAAGGGTTTATACTCCCATTCAGGTACGTAACTCCCCCACTACTCCTCATCAGTTTCTAGCACGATCGTAACTCCCCATTCTATTCAACTACACCATTACTCCTCACTTTAAATACTAGTTGATTGTCTTCTTGGTAAATTATACGGGTTAGCCATTCAGATTTCTCCCTTATTGGTTTTCTTCTAATTCCAAGGTAAGTCATGCACTATATTTAAACTTCAAATACTTATTCTTTGAAGCTTGTTAGGAAGTTGAGGTTTGGTTGTTAAGTATATGAACAATGTGCATGATTGGAGTCAATATGCATAGGGGATTAATGATACATAATACAGTTGTGCTATAAGGAATTTATAAAATTGCCACCAGGTGTTCGATAAATTGTCTATGTGACTTTCAATTGCTAAATATTATTTTTCCTCACTTCCATGATCATAAACATTAGCGTACTCCCAGAGGCATGCTTAACACTGCATTTAATTGAATATTGTTCTTTCATTAAAGCATGTATATGGTTATAGTATCATCTCATAGTATTGGGGGGAAATTCCCATTGCCTCCTTCGTATTTAACTATCATCATGCTCATCATTGGGTTCCTTATAATGCTTGTGACAAATTATACTACCCTTGGCTAATAATCGTGTATGATTGCAGATTAGTATAATGGCATCAAAGCGTCAACGGGGTGACGGTTCCAGTTCGGCCTCAACTCCTACGAAATTTGACAACATGAGATTCATTAGTGCTGAAGCACAAGAGAGATATAACTGCATGGCAACACGATCTCTAGTTCCAAAAAGGGGTCTAAGGACAAACCACATAGAGGATTGGGAGATAGTAGTTATGATCGCCGAGCGGAACTGGTTTAGTTTCTGAGCACTTCCATTATGGCGTCTATGTGATGGGAAAAACTGTAGAAATTGGTTAAGATGACATCAATGTTTATTATCAATTGCCTACTGCGGGTCAACATAATGAGTATGCCAGTTTTGTGAGCCAAGTACCATATTATGAATTGATCATTTGCGAATTATGTCAGCCGGGCACAACTTGGACACTGCATGAACGCGAAAGCATAACTTTCCCCCACTCGCACCTTAGTTTATATGGGAAGGCTTGGTATGCCTTTATCTGTAAGGGTGTAAATGAATTGAGTCGATCCGAGTATTGAGTTGCTCAGTTTGGTTCACAAAATTTATCGAGTATAAAATAAGGTTTGATTGAGGCTCATTTAGCTATCGAGTCGAGCACGATTTCAAATCGAGCTCGAGTAGTTTGAACTTTTATAATGAATATGATCCGAGTATAATTAGAAAATTACAATTTGAGAAGGTTCGAGTAATTTATCGAACTTTAAAATTTGCTCATATTTGACTCATTTATATTTCGAGTCGAGCTCGAATTGAACTTTTAGTCGAGCGAGTACGAATCGAGCCCGAACTGTTTGCTCATTTTACAGCCTTATTTATCTGTACCAAATTGATGCCATGCACACATGTCAGTGACGTCACTAAAGAAAGGGTGGTGTTGCTATATTATCTAATTAAAGGTATGAAGATGGGCGTCAGTCTGATAATTTATCAGTCGATCCTGCGGGCTGCACGAGGGGGTACCACTGGAGGTTTACCACACCCTTCCCTTATTTGTGCTCTTTGTGCTAAATTTGGGGTTAAATGGAAGTCGGATGAAATGATTCAACCCCCTACACCGGTGTTAGACCATAAGATGATAAGGAGGTACCGGGTGTGGACAGGCGGTGACAATCACCCCCACGGATTAGGTTTTATAATTACTCAGGCTGAAACACAACAAGCTCCTACTCAAACGGCTTCAGGCTCTTCATCAGTTGTCCCTCGTGGTGTAGTTCCCGATGCAATTCAGTGTGAAATTGATGGTTGGTTTTATAATATGTAATCCCAAAATGTTCTACTGGCTGAACGTCAAGATGTTATATACGGGTTCATTGTCGACTACTTCACGACTCAGACGAATATGTATGCTCGACTTCACCCTACTGTAGATCCTAGCCAGTTTCCAACTGCTCCTGTTTTGCCTGTGTTTTCCCCTTCCGATCAAGAGATGAGCGAGGATGAAGAGATTGCGCCCGATGAATGACCTTATCAAGGAAGTCCTCTATTTTAAATTGCTATATATATATCGCATGAGGACATTGATCACTATAAGTTTGGGGGTAGTTTTTCTATTTGTTGTTTTTATTTGCATTTTATGACTGCAGGTTCATAGTAGATTATTGCATCTAGGTTGTGAATATGTGTTAGTGCACAGTGTCTGCAGTTTCATATCTTAAGTGTAATGAAGCATTAAATCTTTAGTTGGCCAATGATAAAATTTGTGAATTAAGTTATAACTTGAATGAATAGGACACTGAAGGCCTTATATCTTGAGGTTTGTTTTGATTTGATTTATTGAAGAAAATCCTATTTTGTTGCACAATGTTAACATGTTAATGTAACCTGAGTTAATCAAACTGAAAGGATTTTGGCCGCAGACAGATATATTTTCCCACTCTATAATATAGTTAGCTTCATGTTTTGAAATCCATTATAAATATAAGTAAAAAAAATAAAATAAAAAAATTGACTAAGTTATCTTTGTGGCCTCTGTTACTCGAATAAGTACGCCCTTAGGAGTGTCTCTACACTTGGTGCCTTAAAGCCATCTAGTTTGGGAGTCGTTGGTCGAAAGTTCAATATATGGGTAACTTTGAAAAGCCTAATAAATATTAACATTGCACAAGTCAAAATAAGTAAGTATAAATAAATACTTGGCTGAGTTTAGTTTTGTGGTCTTTGCTATTCGAGTTATTAGATCTGAAGGGGTGTCTTAACAATTAGTACCCTAAAGTCATTTAGTTTGGGAGTTGCTGGTCGAAAGCTCGATACGTGGGTAGCATTGATTGCCTAAGAAAATAAAACATTGCACTGGTCGAGTTAAAAATATATATCTTTATGATAATAGAATAAAAGAGTTTGATATGTGAAGTGACCAATATTTTGAGGGGGGAGTAATACATATTTATCTATCTGTGAACTTTTTGATCTTCAAGTTTAGTTGAAATATGGTATGATTGATATGTTGATATATACAAGTACAATGTGGGTTGGAGATAGATCGGATTGATCCTATCTTGGGTTAACTGAAGTTTGATTTTGAACATTTATTTGAGTTGGGTTTAAGGATCTTTGAGGCTAGTTTGTGATATTTGTGTTGAATCATGTTTAAGTCGTTAATTAGTAATTGAATTCGTTCGGTTAGTTGTCGACATCGCTTGGGGACAAGCAATAGTTTAAGTTTGGGGGTATTTGATGAGTGGGTAATATACCCATGAATTGGATGTAATTGGACTTAATTTATTATTATTTTTAAGTCTATTAGGTTAGTTTTTATGTGTTTATTTGTTATTTTGCAGGATGAGACAAAGTAGGGTCAGTTCGCGGATTTCAGCATCATTATTGGCAGGATTGTAATTTGCTAGAAAAGGTGCTAGCGACGGAGCGTTGTATTCAGTATTAAACCCAGTGTTGCGGTGCTGGGATGTAGAGAGTGCTGATCGGATTTTGTCGAGCAGGAAAAGTTGAGTGGAAAAAAGAATCCACGAGAGCTATAAAAGGAGGAAAACGTGTTACATACAGGGGGGAGAGCTCAAGACTAATTGGAAATTACAGAAGATCGTGCAAGCAAATTCAATTGAAAGATTAAATATTGGAGGACTTATTTATAGTTTTCTTTTTCTCTCTATTTTTGTTTTGTAATTTAATTAAGATGATTTTTATGGGATTTCTAGTTTTAATTTTCAGTATGAACTAACTTTTTCATTAAGGCTACAATTGAACCTTTTATGTGTGCGAATTGATTATTCAGATTAATTCAGTTATTAAGTCGATTTGAATTGTTTATCATGTTCTGTGTTTATTGTTTAATTATTTGGCCAATAATTACTGCGTTACACTAGATGAATCCGGGAGATGAAATCTAGGGTTAGAACTGAATATGATAGCATGTATTTTTAATTATTTGCTTGAGATAAATAATTAGGGTTGTGAATTGAATAGGGACATCTCTTTTCACTACATGTAACAATTGGGAATTGGAATTTAATAAATTTAATTCTATTGTTTTGCATAGGGATATCGCAGAATTAATTAAGTTAAACAATTTTATCAGACCACTTGGAAAAGGGCTTTTAAATCATAAGAATTCCTGTTAACAATTCGGGTGAAATAACCGGAGAAACTGGATAGTTGACTTTTATTGCATAATTGGGGATATTGTAGTCTTAGCTTTTATTATTTGGATCCATTTTTAGAGTAAGTTAGTTTTTCTTAGTTTAATTGAAGTTAAAAATCACAATTTACGATTGTTTAAATAAAATTGACTAGATAAAATACTAGTTGTTGGAATTTGTTAGTTAGGATTTCTCGTGGGTTCAACATTCTACTTTACCACTTTATTACTTGTTGACCTTGTATACTTGCACGTAATTGTTGATTGTGAAATCGACCAACAATGATCAACATCATGATTCTAAAAGCATTGCTTAATAACTATGAGTTTATCATATTTATTAATTCAACTAATTAACATTGATAAATAATATCTTTTATAAAATAAATTCTCTTTATTAATAAATGAATAAGATTGCAAAGTATTTGCTTATTACATCAAATGTAATTGGCTTGAAGGCATACTACTTTCATCCGTCCTCAAAAGGATGAGTAAAGTATAATTTACATTAAGAAAAGTAAAAGTAGAGGAAAGAAAGAAATTTTTTCAAATTTATGAAAATTTATCTTTAGTAGCCCCATAAAATTACTTTTAATTTTTTATACTAATGAACTCCACTAAATAATATATTTATCCTTAACTTTATGTACTTTATCTCATATTTTTATAAATAAATAAAATTATATCTTTAATCATCCTTTCACGAACAAAGGATTAAGAAAGATTGAGAATAAGACATTGAGTTCTTCTACGGCGACATTTTTTTGGCGACATTGTAGCGAATTTTTTTTTTTTTTTGATTTTTTTTTTTGTAATACCTCTTAAAAAATGTATAATATTTATTTCAACTAAAATTTTTATAAAAAAACAGTGTTTTAAGTGTAATTTTGATACATACAAAAAACAGAATTGTACAGACTAGAAAAAAAAAAAAAAAAAAAAAAAATGTCACTAGAAAATGTCAACAAAAAATGTCCCCCTAGAATTTTCCTAAGACACTAGTATTCTCAAGAGCTTGAGAGGAAGTGTAAAAGAGACTTTGTATTGACAAACAGAAAAAGAGTCGTTGATAGTGTCAGTCCTTCAAGACCAGGTAAGTTTAGCCAAACAAAGATAGTGTTTTTGTTACTTGTGTTTTCTACACAATATCCTGACTTTCATAAAAATCAGATCCAACTTCCGCGTTGCAAAGGCTCAAAACGCTAACATTGTAGGAAAGATAGAATCATGTTCCTACATAAACAAAAACATAGTACCTCCGTTAAGGTAGCTTTATATGACTATGAGTGGTTAAAAATTAGAATTTAAATGTAATAAAACTAAATTTTGTAGAGAATTTTCAATTGAATTCAAAAAATTAATTGCTCTATAAATAATTAAGAACAAATGTGATTTCAGACACGATTCGCTAGGTGAATAAAAATATCTAGAGCTAATAATAAATTAATTATGCTAGAGCTCTCCAGTACACCTTTGGGCCTGCTGTTATAATTGAGTTCTGATGCATAACACCTGATGTGCTTAAAAAGACGTACAGTTCTGGAAGTTGTTCAAGTCAATAACCTTCTTCTACATTCATTATATCCTATGTTCTTTTCATGGGCTTAATAATAATCTTCTTTGGCAATATTGAGATTATATATTTTGTGACGTGCAAAATATTTCAAGGTCAAACAGATTACAGGAAATAATCCATGAAAATTTTTGATGGTTTTTCAAGATGTTTTCAATCCCACGGCAACACAACTCAACAAAACAAAATTTGAAAATTGCTAAAACTAGAAAATTGAGCTTCTTCATTCCAATTTCAGTTGCTGCTGAAGACGGGATTGGGAGGTGGTAGGAGGACCTGTAAGAAGTTTCCTAGGGGAAGGGGCTTCCAGAAGAGGTCTCCCTGTCCCGACAAAGGAAGTTTTTCTTGCACCTTGATTTGCAAAAAGCAAGCGAAATGTCCAATTGAGAACATTGGGCGCAAATACCCTGTAAAGAAGGAATATGTCATACCAACTTGGGAATTTTACATATGCTTCTCCCCGGCAAGCCCCAGATACAATCATCTTCGCGAACTCCTCAGTAGGACCACCAGATGCATGTACCTTAAACAAAATTGTAGGAAATTCAATGATATGAACATGACATTATAACTTGAAGTTACACCACAACATTCGTTACGTATACATAATACATTCCTACCTTCCTTCCAAAATGAGGTTTTAGGAAATCATGCAGTTTAATGAAAGTTGTCCATTTCCCATTAAAACTTCAATTTCAATTCAAATAGTATCAGTAAAAGTAACTGAAAGCCAGGTTTAATTAACTACTTTCACTAACCCAGATTTGGAACATCAACTGACTTGGGAAGCAGAAAAATGAAAAAATGGGGACTCCAATTCTGGGATGAAGACAGCATAATCAAACAAATATGAACCTTAGTTAGGTCGGACGATTATGTTTCAATAGATCCCAGTCACATAACTGAAATTAATCCATCAACTCATTTAATGGTGGATTAAATTCAAAACTGAGGGTCATTTCACTGGACTTTACTTCAAAAATATTGACTAAAATACAGTTTGAACTCCAAAGTTTGTAAGTTAGTTAAGGTTTGCACCCCAATGTTTAAAACGTATCTAAGTACAACCCAATAATCTTTTATGCAAAAAAAATGCACCCTCCGAGATTTAAACGAGTCAAAAAGCACCCTAAAGTTCACTGCGCTAAACAAAATGCACCCCAACTTTTGAACAGTTAAAACATAGAGAAGAACTTTGGGGTGAACTCAAACCTCAACCTCCTTACAAACTCTTTAGGGAGCAAACCGTATTTTAGTCAAAAATATTTAAAGAAAAGCCACTTCCAAGTTTCAACAAAACATAGTATATGAAACCTGCAAGTGCGTATTTATTAGTTGTATTGAATACCTATATTTAGCTGCGTTAGTGAATTAGCCCTAGCATACTCCAGCTCTTATGGTAAGGAAACTAAAAGAAAGATCCATTCCAAGTGGTTGAATGTGAATCTCTAGTGCTACTAAATCGTTTCAAAACTAGAGATACATTTCTATTGTAACGCCCGAGAAAATTAGATTTTTATGACAATTAAATTTTTATTTGATTATGTGAATTAAATGAATTTAATTGATTATTATGTGAGTAAGCTATGTGAAGGTCATTCTATGACCTAGAATATGCTAACGTGGTTAGTATTCTGGCTACGTGTTAGAAATAATTGTTTGGAATTTCTAAGACGAAAATAATTGTTTTCCGAGAAATTTACAGTAAAAAACACTATTCATTCGTTTACATTCGGGAATTATTTTGAAATTCGAGAAACGCGTAACGATAGAATATCGAGATTAGATGGAATATCTGATAATATTTCATTTATGGCAAACGCAGTTTTCGCCTGCAGACTTAAAACCTAAGGGTTGAGTATATTGATTTTCGAGAAGGAAATAATACGCGTAAAAGGAATGGCGTTAGGGTTAATGCAAGTATTATACAATCATGATACTTTTTAGTGTCTATGTATAATACGTTGGATAAATACGAAGTACAATACGATTATTATCAGACGTAGGATATCTGAAGGAATACGTGAATTGTACGTGTGGAATACGATACGTAATGTAGAATTAACCTAAGTCTCAATGATTAATTCATTGGACTTAGATTATGTTCGGGTCCAAATGATTTAATGACCAAGCCCAAGGAGTTTAATGGGTTAAGCCCAAGTCAGGCCCAATGCTTAATCGTTAAGTCCAATTCATGTAAACCGAACTGTGAATCGAACAGGTGGGAGTTCTGAATGGGTAGAACCCATGGGGCAACCCATGTGATGTCACATATAAAGGAGGTGGGCCAGCTTGGTGTGCTGAAGCTAAGAATAAAAGGCTTGGTCACCAAGCATTTTACTTGGTGACCAAGAGTGAATAGTAAGGAGGTTAGTGTGTATTGTCCAAATTGTCCTCCATTCTCATTTCTATAAATAGGAAGCTAGGTTGGTTCATTTTGGAGTTTTGAAATTTGCCAACCTAGATTATTGAGAGAGAAAAGAGAGCTATACATATAATCTTACACTTTGGAAGCTTTAACCTTTATTCTTCCAAGAGATTTCTTAAGAAGCTTGAGGTAATACTTCTTGTTCTTCATTCTCCATCTCTTTTTAATTTTATTTTATATGGGAGAATCATAGAGGGGTGGTATATATCTTGTATAAGAGATTAAAGATGACTTATTATACATTCAATCTCTACAAGTCATGAGATTATAAGAATTATAAGGTTTGAAATAGTTTTGAACCATTGAAATATTGTTTGTTGAGATTAATCGTTTATAAACGATTGAACTCCATCAATACGTTAGTTTATGCATCTTGATTGGTTAGGGTGTAGATATGGAATCCATGGAGTATTCCATGTGATTTGGCTTAGAAAACCCTAGTAACGAAGTTATGGCGAATTTTACAGAAATAGACGTTAAAACGTCGAAAACGTTGAATTCCGGATTAAGGGTCAAAAGTTGCCGTGAGACTTGAAAACGTTGGTTTTCAATGTCAACACGTGAGATAGGGTGATTAAGAGTTGTGGGTTCGAGAATCGTCGAATTCCGACTTAACACGAAGAAAACGAGCATTGAACGCTCATTAACGTTTTCGAACGTATAGAAAATGAACTCAATGGTCAATTTTGAGTTAACGGATTCGAAAGTGTCGAATTCTAATATGAACACGTAGATTACGTCATTTGTGACGTGTAGACTTTTGAACGGACCAAATCGGGCTTAAAACGAAGAAGTTACGGCCCCAGAAATCTCACAAAATTTTTGAAATTTCCGATCTGAAATCAGATTGAGGTTCAGCCATGGCTGAACATAAGGTGATTCTTGCGCCGCAGTGCACTTGAGCCGGAGGCCTGTCCACTGCTAACTGGCGCCGCAGCCCCAGTCTAACACTATAGGTGCCGCGGCGCGGCGCAAGTGAGGGACTTCAGACAGTGACTTAGGTTTTGAACTTCGTTTGTTCAGGGACCTAAAGGAATGATGTTTGTACACTTTATAAGTGTATTAAAGTTATTCCTATACTACCTATACTAAGGTATATGGTATGAAACTTAGGAATATAATGCGTATGAATAAGTTAAGAATGTTGAACGTTGGTATTTCGCCGACAATGTTCGGTTAATAATTGTCAGTTGATTAGTAGACCGGGACGGAGGGTAATAAGTCTTGTTAACTTTAATAATGATATTAAGTTAATAAAGACATAGAAGAGAAAGAAGCTTGTATAAACAATGTGAATAGTTGTTTGATAACTAATTATAGTGTGCTATGTGAATATATCATGTAGATTCTGTAAAGGCTGTGGTCAGTCGAGTAAAATATTTGAAGACACTGAAAGGCAAGTTTTTCTTAACGCTTGTCTAACTTTCATGTTAGCCAAGTTGTATGCGATTCATTGAATCGAGTTCAAGCCTTGTTTTTCAAGAAAGGTGTCGATGCCGATTTTAACTCGGCTAGACTATTCGTAATATATAGATTGATTATAATTCATATCTTTCTATATTGAAATGTTAACGTTATCCTATGCCAAGTGATTGGTACGGAGCGTGAAGGTAAGGTTTGTCTATGAACAAACAAAAGTATTTTTCATCGATATTTCGATGGGCACATGAAGTTTGCCAAAAATATTAGAGCGTAAATCGTTTAATGAATGAGTGTTGATCAACATAGAGTACTATAGGTTGATCACCTAGAAATGCTCGTAAGTTATCGGATGAACGGCCTTAGTCTTTGTGGACTCCTTTTCAAGTATGAAACCGAAATTCTTGCTCAAGGTCTATCAATGGTCGTAATTCTAATCTATTCTATACTTTGGGAATTGATGTTATGAAGCTGTTAAAGTATTATTGATTCATAATACTTCATAACTATTGTTGATTATGTCGAATTGTTATATGATTCACGAATGTGGTATTCCTGTTATACTTGCTTAAAACTTGTTGAGCTGTCATGCTCACTTCTTGCGTGAATCATATAACTGCAGTTAAGAATGAACGTACTATGAATGCTCAAAGAGATAAGGGCAAAGCTAAGATGGATGCTTAGGCATTATGTAATAGTATAGTAAATTTATATGTATTATACATTATGAACAATGAACGATGTAATCCGGTTATGAACCTGGGAAGGATTTATACTTTGATTGTAATAAAAGATAGTAATTACCTTCATTTTGTTGTATTTCAATGGAATGATGGTATGAATGTTAGCATAGTGGAGCACCATTTGTCGGGTTTAAAGATACCCGAATTTGGGGGCGTCACATCTATATTTAGATTATATAATCATATGAAATTCCTAATATGCAATTACTTATATACTAGATAGATTGAGTACTACCATGGCATCCCTACTACATTTCTAGCAAATGTTAGGGATATGTTTGGCAATGTAAAAATTTTCTTAATCCTTTTGGAAATGTATATCTAATTTTGGAACGGAGGGTACCTTTTTATTCACTCTCCTTCACACTTGCAACATAACGGGTAAGGCAACCGGGTAAAGACAGTTTGGCATCACATGGTCACTCTTATGATGATCCAGAGGCTTATGATTTATCCACTACTTGTCTAGCTACAATTCGAGCTATATAACAGGAAGATTTTCATGGTCTGGCTACTTATAGAAATGACTACTTGGTTCTTTGTTACCACTACTTGTATTGCAATTGGGACTCTTTATAGGGGCAAGGTTTTTATGTCCCCCTCGAGCTGTATTTATTTATTTATACAATAAAAAATCCTGGCCTATCATTTCCCTTGAATAAAAGAAGATGATTTAGTAAATTTAACTTGGAATCTTCCTCAATTATGAAAGAACAATAGAAGACATTATTTTTTTTCAAAACACAACTTACTTCTCTTTCTTCCTTCCATTGCATCTCTGCACCTTCCTCTACCATGAATTTTCCTCCAGTCATTTCAGTCCCAATCCAACCATGTGTGGCAATTGTTATTTCGACATCATCTTTCACTTCTAAACGCAGTGTCTCATAAAAGTTAATTAGAGCTGCCTTTGCCGCCTAGTCATTACCAAATAAACAAAAAGAACCAAAGATTATGACTTCCTCATTAAATGATGAAATACAGTGACAAACAACGGTCACAAGTTTGTGTAAGTTTGATTTTTACATGATAATGGAATATAATGAAAAAGAGAACTGATAGGAACAAATAATAAATAATTTGTTTAAAACTATTATAGCATCCACGATGAACTGACGAAAGGAAAAAGGAAATAGCCAAAAAGAAGTTATCTTTGGGAGATAAAAGGTTAAATCTAATCCAATTGAAAAGTTGAACTCTATAGTGCCAACTAACGAAATCCAGAAAAATGGAATATAAATTGGTAAGGCTGAGAGGGAACAAGTTCATACAGTGAAGAACTTGATTTCAAAGGATGGGTTGTTTCATTCTCTGACATGGTGTATATTTTCATTTAGTTATAATTATTGACAGACTCTGGTTTAGTTTCTACTTAACCAGGGAACAGACCTAACAAAAAAACCTCGAGTAAACAAAGGGAATTGATATTTCTACAAACAAAAGTAGAAAGTAGTAGTTACACAAGGTCACGCTAAAATGAATAGTAAATGAGTCTCACACTCATGTGAGGAATCTTGTGAAAATATCAATTCATTTAATATATTATGTATATAAATCTTACCTCTTTACCTAATATATAGGCATGGATGAATATCATAAGAAAAGAAATCAGTGTTCTAATTTGAAACTCTACAATACTCAAAATAATTTAAAAAAATTATATTTGGTAATGGTTCATATAAAATTTTAAAAAACTACATCTATAATTTGTATAGTATAACAAGTATGTACATAGAAAAATAAATAAATGAGACATGTCTAGTTCGCCTAGGGAAACACCAAGACACCGCCTAGACGGCCTAGCCGCTAGGGATGTAGCGCCCCCAAATCCGGATATCTTCCAGCCCGACAGATGGTGCTATACTGTACAAACATTCATACTTTCATTCAATTGGAATGCCTCAAGAGAACGAATCTCTCTTATATATAATCAAAATAATATTTACATTTCCCCAAGTTCTAAACCCATTACAAAGATTCTTTGTCATAATATCAGTTACATTATAACATTAAACCTATACTATTACATAGACAGCTTAACGATCTGCCTTAGCTTTTCTTTTATCCTTATTCGATCCTTCGGGACGTTCAGTCTTAGCTGCATTCATATGGTTCAAGCAAGAGTGAGCATAACTAGCTCAGCAAGTATAACAATTTCAATAACAACATGCTTGACACATACGAATAATCGTATATCTTCAATAGCAAGAACAATAGTTATGAAGTACTATTAATAAATCAAAATAGCACTTCATCTTTCTTTCAAAATGTTTTACAATAATAACAATATTGATAAAACATTTACTCCGTCAAAGACCTTGAGCATTTCATATTTTCTTTGAAAAGGACAACCGGAACTAAGTCAAAGTAAGTCGGTATTACTTACGAGCACTTCTAGGTGATCGACCTATTGTACTCTATGTTGATCGACACTACATCCATTAAGCGTATGTACGTTTAATCATTTAGCAACCTCACGTGCACATTGTTTTATGAAACAAAACATTTGTTTAACATTTCAGTTTTCTTTTGAAAACCATATCAAGTAATTGACAAAAGATAAACAACATTTGATAACAGATGAATAGATTATCAATAATCCACTCAATATATCAAGTCTAGCCAAAGGAATTGGCTTTAACTTCAATATACTTCAATTCATGCGTAAGGATACATGAACTTCAAAAACTTGTTCAGATTGAACTGAGACAAGAGTTAGAATACTTGCCTTTAGCATCTGCTACGGTATAAATACTTTACGTTCAAGTCTTTCAAGTCTCTACAATACATGATCACATAATACCTCACATTAGGTCACATATAATCAAGTATGTATCTGACTATATCTTACCCTTCATCTCAATCTAATTCCGTTTTAGAATTAGTTATTATCTATTCCAGTTTGTCATTATACTTGCATTCATGTTCAACTAGGTTATCTTAAACCATTATACATCATCCTTAAGGTTTAACAAAGACTTAACAATGTTACTTTACGTTCCTTAAAGTGTGATTACTTTAATTCATCTACATTCTTCTCTTTATGTTTGACATTCATTCTTCACTATCTTTGTTCTAAAGGTGAAATTTGGTGGCCTGGCTTATACTCTCTATCTTGCCGCATGTATGAGTTAACGATGGAGAGGCCGGACTTTGGCATTATTTGAGTCCTTACTTTAGTGGTCGTATTTGCGACATACTCTGCGATGGAGTCGTAAGCTTGTTCATGGCGGCTGGCACCATCATTCATATCTTATGGTTCGTATTTGCGGCACTGAGTTTCGATGTCTTGATTCTTTTATTCTGTATTGTGTGGCGCCATCATTTAGCCTAGGGTTGGTATCAGCCCTGGCTCACTCTGTGCACCGAAAAATTTTTCAAGCTTAAAATTTTTGCGAACTTCGAGACGCATAACTTCTTCGTTATAAGTCCGAATTGGCTCGTTCAAAAGCCTACGGTTCACAAATTATGTAATCTACGCGTTCATGCAAAATTTTATCTATTCGACTTCGTTTGCTAAAATTCACCTATTGGTTCATTTTAACGAAAAGCGATAAGCGTTATGAAACGTTCGGCGCTTTCGTTCTTCGTTCTAAGTCGGAATTCGATCATTTTCGAGTCCGCAACTCTTAAATGACGAACATGACTTGTCTCCATTGGAAAATAACATTTCCGAGTTCAAACTCAAAGTTTGACTTTTAATCCGGGAATTTCATGAATTCGACGATTATCGTCTAATCGTGCGATTTTCGGCAAATCTTCATTACTTAGGATTTGTTCATTACTTCACTTGCATTCATTTCATTCTATAAACATCTTAACATACTTAATACAACAACTTATTTTCATTGTTGGATTTTGACTTAATTCATTCATGAGCTTATAACTTATTCCATTATAAACTACTTATAGCTTAACTTATGTGGCTTAAGTTCATTACTTAAACATTCTTCTTACTTCTTAACATTCATGTTCCTTAATCCATCTTTTCTTATCAACCTATCATGAATAGAGATAGAAGATAAATTAGAGAAGAAGTCTTACTTTAGAAGTCTTGGTAAGTAGCTTCTTCTTCTTCTTCTTACTTATGGAAGTGACTTATTTGTAACTTAAACTCTCTACCAATTAAGCACTTTGAGATGTTTGGATTATTTGAACAACTAACAAATGGCTTGTAAGCCTCCTCTATATATAGATTTTCCAAAGTTAGGGTAATTTGGACTTTAAAACAATCCCACCTCCTTATGTACCTCCTTACTTATTCATTACTTGCGAGGCACAAAACCTATCCTTTGCTTGATCATTACTCATTTAACTTGGTCATTACATACCTTGGTTACCACATTAACTTGGTCCCCACTTATCTTGGTTATCACATATTAACCATATTAATATGGTTTGCCCCATGGGTCGTAGTAATCCATTGGACTTTAAATTAGCTTAGATTAACCTATCTTTTGGGCTTGCATTAATTAACTTGTTCATTAATTAATATTGGGCCTTAACATTTAATTCACTTGGGCTCGCGTACCAATTGTTAACCAATCTTCCAAGTCCATTAACATTACTTAATACATATACATATTGCATATGTATTATTCTCGATATACTTCAGTATACAACTTCATTATATACGATATTCCTTCCTTCATACAAACTCGTATAATACTTCATTATTATACTTTCGTTTTCATTCCTTGTACAATATACCTAGATTATCATACAATTATTACTTACATAATAATACTTCGCTTTCCTTAATATTCATAACTTAAGTCCGAAGCAAAATATTACATTTTCCATAACTAGATTATTATTACATAATCCATCTTACCTTGTCATTCTATCATTACAATTTCTCGTCAGAATTCAAAAATAAATCCGAGCAAATACCGATGAATAGTGTTCTTCGGAAAATTTCTCGAAAAACTTTTATTTTCGTCTTGGAAATTCAAACACTTTAATTCCTTCACGTAGCTCAAATATTACGACATTCCAACATCAATAGATTATACAATGACAACCATCTTGATTACACATAGAATAAGATTTTATTATTATTTAATTTAATAAAATCATTTTACAATAAGATTCTGTCCCCAGAATCTCATCTTACTTTAATCAAATAGATGAGGAAGATTCTTTTTCATCTTTTCTTCTAATTTCCACGTTGCTTCTTCAGCATCGTGGTTCTTCCATAATACCTTTACTGATGGTATTACTTTGTTCCTCAGAACTTGTTCCTTTCTATCAATGATCTGAATTGGAAATTCTTCATATGTTAAATCCTTCTCGATATGAATCGGTTCATACTCGATTACGTGCTTATAGTCCGGCTTATATGGACGTAATACAGATATGTGAAACACGTTATGTATTCGTTCTAGGTCTGGAGGTAATGCTATCACATAAGCTACCTCTCCCACCCATTTTAATACTTCAAAAGGTCCTATAAACCTTGAACTTAACTTTCCTTTCTTTCCAAAGCGTATCTTTCCTTTCCAGGGAGATACCTTTAGAAACACATACAAACCTACTTCAAACTCTAAGGTTAATCTATGTGAGTCGCATACTTCTTATACGTCTGTCGTCTGAAATTTGTGACGAGAGCGCATCCGAATTAACTTTATTACATCCGTTGTGTCTTTGCACCAATTACGGTCCTAGCATTGCGTTCTCCACCTCATCCCAATCTAATGGTGTTACGCACCTTCCGTACAAAGCTTCGTATAAGGCGGCATGCCTATGCTTGCATGATAAGCTGTTGTTATCATAAAACTCTACTAGTGGTAGGTGATCATCCCAACTACCTTTGAAATCCATGTATGAAGACCTCAACATGTCTTCTAGCGCTGAATTGTTCTCTCGCTCACGCCCATCGGGTTTGTGGATGATAAGTTGTGCTTAACTTCAACTGTGTTCCCAACTGTTCTTGCAAACTCCTCCAAAAGTTCGATGTGAATCGTGGATCACGATCTGACACAATCGATACTGGCACTCCATGTCTGGAAATAATTTCCTTAACATAAAGTTTAGCTAACTGGTCCAAGTTATATTTGCCCCTAATTGGTAAGAAGTGAGCCGATTTCGTCAATCGGTCGACTATTACCCAAATCGAATCATACCTGTTGTCGTTGTTGGAAGTCCCACCACAAAATCCATCGTGATATGCTCCCACTTCCATTCTGGAATCTCCAATGACTGTAACAAGCCACTGGGTCGTTGATGTTCAGCCTTAACTTTTTGACAAGTCAAACACCTACTCACATACTCTGCTATTTCTCTCTTCATATTTGGCCACCAAAAACTCTATCGAAGATCTTGATACATCTTAGTACTACCAGGATGTATCGAGTACCTTGAACTATGAGCTTCTTGTAATACTTGCTCCTTTAATTCCGTCTCATTCGGAACCCAAATTCTTCCTTCAAATCTTAATAATCCCTCATTATGAAGATTATACTTAGTATCTTCTTTATCGGATAACCGCTTCTTCATTTGGTTATACTCATTAGTCTTGAGTTGTACCTCCTTGACTCTCTCTACGATGGTAGATTGCATCTCCGTCGTAAAAAGTATCTGTCTTGAGTCACTGGGCATCTTCACTTCTATTTTCATCCTAGCCATCTCTGTTATTAACTCATTTTGAGTCGTTAACATAGATAACCTTTCCAAACCCTTCCTACTTGGGCGTCAAGCAACTACATTAGCTTTCGAGGATGATCTGAGATTTCACAATCGTAATCCTTTATCAACTCTAGTCATCTTCTCTGTCTCATATTCAACTCCTTCTGAGTGAAGATATACTTTAGACTCATATAGTCCGTATATATCTCGCATTTCTCCCCATAAAGTTAATGTCTCCATATCTTTAGGGCAAATACTACCGCGGCCAGTTCCAGATCATGAATAGGATAAACTTTCTCATAATCCTTCAACTTCCGTGATGCATACTGTGATGACTTTGCCATCTTTGCATGAGCACACTGACCAAGTCCTCTATCTGAAGCATCGCTATAAACTACAAAATTTCCTGTGTCATCGGGTAATGACAAAACAGGCGCTTCACTTGATCTTTTCTTCAGTTCTTGAAAACTATCTTCACATTTATCCGTCCATACGTATTTTACCGTCTTCCTTGTCAAATTAGTGATGGAGTAGCTATCTTTGAAAAATCTTGGATAAATCTTCGATAGTATCCGTAACCCTAGGAAACTCAAGCACCTCGATCATTCGGCCGTTTTCGGTTGTTCCCGACTCATCTTTGCTTGACCCGTCTTTGGATCCATCGAAATCCCCTCTTGGTCAATGACATAACCCAAAAACTGCACATTTTCCAGCCAAAATTCACACTTAGTGAATTTCACATATAACTTCTCCTTTCTTAGTGTCTCCAACACCAATCTTAATTGTTTAGCATGATCTTACGGCGTCTTAGAATAGACAAAATATCATCGATAAACACAACGTGACGAACTTGTCCAAATATTGTTTGAACACTCATTCATCATATCCATAAATCTTGATTGGTGCATTAGTCAACCCAAATGACATCACCGTAAACTTCGTAATAACCACCATAACGAGTCCTGAATGCAAATCTTTGGTGCATCTTCCTTCCTAACCTTCAATTGGTGATACCCGTCCGCAAATCTATTTTAGAAAATACTTTGCCCCTTTGTTGATCAAAGAGATCATCGATCATGGGCAATGGGTATTTATTCTTTATCGTTAAGCTTGTTCGACTCTCGATAATCGTCTACAAAGCCTTAACGATCCGTCTTTCTTCTTGACAAACAACACCGGTGCTTGCGGAGGAAACACAGTTGAATGTACTTTCTATCTAATAGTTCTTGTATTTGAACCATTAGTTCTTTCATTTCCACGAAGCGCCATACGATACGGTGCCCTTGAGGCGGTGCCGCTCGGCACGATGTACATTACAAATTCGATCTCCCGTCCGGTGTAACCCGGTAACTCACATGGAAATACATCCATGTATTCGTTCACTATAGGTATTTGTTCCATGGTTGCTCCCACTCATTGGGTGTCAACAACATGGCACAGATAACCTACACACCCCTTCCTTAAAAGTTTTCTAGTTTGTGTCATCGTAAGGCAATGACGAAGAGCGTCCGGCGATTTATTACCGTAAAATACTACGGGAGGTTGTTTCAACGTCCTAATGCTCACGCATTTCTTACGGCAATCTATAATTGCTCCATGGTTAATCAACAATCCATTTAGAAATTACATGAATTCTCCAAACTTTATCGGTATTAAATCCACCAGATAATTTACAACCCAAGTATATCTACTATGACAATTCCTATGAATATCTTCAACAGAATTATTTCTTCGTTTGCTACCTTAATAATCAAAGGTATAAGCAACTTTTTGAAAGTAATTCTAATCGTCTAGCAAAATCACATGCTATAAACAAACAAGTAGCACCCGAATCAAATAAGTACGTAAGCATTTATGTTATTGATCGGGATAATACTACTGAATTACATCCACGATGCCACCGCATCTTGGGCCGTCATATTAAAGGTGCGGGCCATTAATCTACCTTTGTTTGGACTACTAATAGCTAACTTATTGTTATTAGTGCCCTTATTTCCATCTCCCCTTCTTTGGGTGGGTTCTTTGCTATATGTGGTCGGTTGATCCACATACAAAGCATCCGTAGTTTTTCTTGATTGGGACGATTAAGCGAAATGTGCCCTTCCATCCCACGATTATAACATCTGACCTTTCCTTGAGGCAGACTCCTAAATGAGTCTTTTCAGGAGTTTTACAGGTATCCATTCTTCTCTTGGAATCCCCTTGTTTTACTCCGGTATTCCCAGAGTTAAAACCCTTCCTCTTTTGACCGTCGCCACTACCGCTGGCTCCTTCGGTCTTCATCCCTCCCTCAACTTTACCCTTACTTTTCTTGTCTTTGTGGTACTAGCTGAGAGCCTCATTCCCACCTTCGGCAATTATTGCCTTTTCTAGTATGGTTCCAAAGGAAGTACTTTGGAACACAGAAATTCGGCTATAGAGCCAGGGTTTCAAGCCCTGCTCGAATCTTCTAGCCTTTCTCACTTCAGTGTCCACTTGATGTGGAGAAAATCGTGCCAATTCATTAAACTTGGCAGCATACTGGGGAACTGTCATATCCCCTTGTTTCAATTCAAGAAACCTCATTTCCATCCTCCCTTGCATACTCGTGGAAAAATAGTTCTTGAAAAAAATCTCCTTGAACCTCTCCCACGTCAGGTTTCCTATATCTCGGCCTTGCTTTGGTTTGCCTCCAACGGAAGTTGGCCTCTCCTTTCATCAAATAGGTTGCAAAGGCAACCTTGACCCTCCTCAACATTTGCTATTACAAATGCTTTCTCGATTTCTTTTACCCTAGTGCTGGAAGCTTTATAGGGTCCGTAGTTCCTTTGAACTCCGTGGACCTACACTTTTAAAATCTTTAAAAGTAGTAGCTCGTCTTACTCTCAGGAATTATGGTACATTAGCCCCGTTCTATTAAATCTGACCGTTAAAGATTAACGAACTCCTGCATTAGATTAACCGGACCACCCTCCGGTTGGTTAACATTAGTGTCTTGATTTCGTTGTCTCCTTCTTGGCGGTATTTTGCTGTTTAAGAAAAACAACACATCATTATTACTTTCTTCTTGTTGGTTTAGTTATTATTTGTGATAAATCAATAACTCATACTCATTACTCAATATGTTTCATAAAAAGACTTATATTGATTCATAACTTGTAGTATAACACTACATTGTTTACATTACTCAGCCTTAGCTGATTACATTACCATCCCGCAATTACTTTCCAAAAATTGGGATTTACAAAAGACTACCCTTTGATATACAAAAGAGGGTTTTTACGTCACTACTAGATACATAATATTTACATATCTAAACTATTCTAGCTACTGTTAGATTACATCTGCAGAATGGCATTCTCAAAATCTTTCTTGGCCAGATCGGCAATAACATCCCGACTGATGGTATGTCGAGTCTGCCCTGCCTCTACCGGAAACCCAGCTATTTGTTGCTGGAAATCCACGTGAGAACTCCTATGTATATAGGACATCCTCTCCAACTTATGCTGTTTAGTCTTTAGCTCCTGCTTGAGCTCAAAGACTTCACATTTCAGCTCTCGGACCTTGTACTTAGCTAGAATTCTATCATCGTGCTCCTCTTCCCACATTCCTTCCATGCTAGTCTTGTCCTCACGGACAGCTTGGAGTTCCTCTTTCAACTCCATAACCTCTTGACAGTAATGGACATTTCTATCCAATACTGACATGAAAAATGCTTTCATCGACTCCCCCGTAATCAACTCTTTTGTAGGTGGAACCTGGTCAAAGGACATTACGTCCACCTCTTCCTCTAGCATGCCGTCAAATATAGACATAAAGTCTAAATTATCCGAGTCTCCAGACTCGATTGCCACCACTTCTGGTTCTACTGCTACAGGATTTGGTAGTATCTCTACCCGATTAACCGAATCCTCGCTCACTACATGTATATCTCTATACATATCATTTTCTCCTGACATCTACAATAAAACAATATAGTTTGATTAGAACACGCCAGAAGAATAATAAAAACACAACATAATACAATGCATTTTTATAGGGTTACTTTCCATCTTTTACTTCTTTATTCTTTCTTAAGGTTATGACTTAAGGTTCTACTTTTCCCTTAAGTTTTATAACCTGAGGCTTTGATACCAACTCATAGCGCGCCCCAAATGCGGGTATCTTCCAACTGACGGATGGTCTTTATCTTGTACAAACATTCATACTTTCATTCAATTGGAATGCCTCAAGAGAACGAATCTCTCTTATATATAATCAAAATAATATTTACATTTCCCCAAGTTCTAAACCCATTACAAAGATTCTTTGTCATAATATCAGTTACATTATAACAATAAACCTATACTATTACATAGACAGCTTAACGATCTGCCTTAGCATTTCCTTTATCTTTATTCGATCCTTCGGGACGTTCAGTCTTAGCTGCATTCATATGGTTCAAGCAAGAATGAGTATAACTAGCTCAGCAAGTATAACAATTTCAATAACAACATGCTTGACACATACGAATCGTATATCTTCAATAACCGAACAATAGTTATGAAGTACTATTAATAAATCAAAATAACACTTCATCTTTCTTTCAAAATGTTTTACAATAATAACAATATTCAGTAAAACATTCACTCCGGTCAAAGACCTTGAGCATTTCATTCTTTCTTTGAAAAGGATGACGGAACTAAGTCAAGTAAGCCGGTATTACTTACGAGCACTTCTAGGTGATCAAAGATATTGTACTCTATGTTGATCAACACTACATCCATTAAGCGATATATACGTTTAATCATTTGGCAACCTCACGCGTTTGTTGTTTGCAAACAAAACATTTGTTTAACATTTGGTTTTCTTTTTGAAAACCATATCAAGTAGTTGACAAAAATAACAACATTTGATAATGAGATGAATAGATTATCAATAATCCACTTAATATATCAAGTCTAGCCAAAGGAATTGGCTTTAACTTCAACATACTTCAATTCATGCGTAAGGATACATGAACTTCAAAAACTTGTTCAGATTGAATTGAGACAAGAGTTAGAATACTTGCCTTTAGCATCTGCTACGGTATAAATACTTTACGTTCAATTCTTTCAAGTCTCTACAATACATGATCACATAATACCTCACATTAGGTCACATATAATCAAGTATGTATCTGCCTATATCTTACCCTTCATCTCAATCTAATTCCGTTTTAGAATTAGTTATTATCTATTCGATTTGTCATTATACTTGCATTCATTCATTCAACTAGGTTATCTTAAACCATTATACATCATCCTTAAGGTTTAACAAAGATTTAACAATGTTACTTTACGTTCCTTAAAGTGTGATTACTTTAATTCATCTACATTCTTCACTTTATGTTTGACATTCATTCTTCATTATCTTTGTTCTAAAATTTGGTAACGGCTGGCCAACTTTATAATATCTTGCTGCTTGCGTTGTGTGAGTTAATAGTGGAGAGGTCTTGGGACTTGGCGGCTTGGCTGAGTCCTTACTTAGTGGTCGCATGACTGCTTGGCGCCACTCTTCGATATGTCATGGCACATTCATGGTCTTTGCGGCACCATCATTCATCTTATGGTTACGTATTTGCGGCCACGAGTTTCAGTATCTTTCGATTCTTTATTACTGTTGTGGCACCATCATTTGGCCTAGGGTTGGCATGGCATGGCTGACTCTGCACCACAAAATTTTTCAAGCTTAAAATTTTTGCGAACTTCCCGGACGCATAACTTCTTCGTTATAAGTCCGAATTGGCTCGTTCAAAAGCCTACGGTTCACAAATTACGTAATCTACGCGTTCATGCAAGAATTTTATCTATTCGACTTCGTTTGCTAAAAATTCACCTATTGGTTCATTTTTAACGAAAACGATAAGCGTTATGAACGTTTGGCATTCGTTTCTTCGTTCTAAGTCGAATTTGATCATTTTCGAGTCCGCAACTCTTAAATGACGAACATGACTTGTCTCCATTGGAAAATAACATTTCGGGTTCAAACTCAAAGTTTGACTTCTAATCCCGGAATTTCACGAATTAGAACGATTATCGTCTAATCGATGCGATTTTGGCAAATCTTCATTACTTAGGATTTGTTCATTACTTCACTTACATTCATTTCATTCTATAAACATCTTCACATACTTAATACAACAACTTATTTTCATTGTTGGATTTTGACTTAATTCATTCATGAGCTTATAACTTATTCCATTATAAAATACTTATAGCTTCATTGTTTCTAACTTAAGAAAGTTATAGTCCTTAAATCATCATGCATACATGTTTTCACATATAGTTTCATTCATGTATATATGATACATATACATACAAATTCTTTACTTCCATATTACTTCTATTAATAAACTCATTACAAGTTCATAATACTTTCACATAAGTTTATAACTTATGCTAGCTTAAATGACTTATTACCAACTTATGTGGCTTAAGTTCATTACTTAAACATTCTTCTTACTTCTTAACATTCATGGTCCTTAATCCATCTTTTCTTATCAACCTATCATGAATAGAGATAGAAGATAAATTAGAGAAGAAGTCTTACTTTAGAAGTCTTGGTAAATAGCTTCTTCTTCTTCTTCTTACTTATGGAAGTGACTTATTTGTAACTTAAACTCTCTACCAATTAAGCACTTTGAGATGTTTGGATTATTTGAACTAACAAATGGCTTGTAAGCCTCCTGTATATATAGATTTTCCAAAGTTAGGGTAATTTGGACTTTAAAACAATCCCACCTCCTTATGCACCTCCTTACTATTCATTACTTGCAAGGCACAAAACATATCCTTTGCTTGATCATTACTCATTTAACTTGGTCATTACATACCTTGGTTACCACATTAACTTGGTCCCCACTTATCTTGGTTATCACATATTAACCATATTAATATGGTTTGCCCCATGGGTCATAGTAATCCATTGGACTTTAAATTAGCTTAGATTAACCTATCTTTTGGGCTTGCATTAATTAACTTGTTCATTAATTAATATTGGGCCTTAACATTTAATTCACTTGGGCTTGTACCAATTGTTAACCAATCTTCCAAGTCCATTAACATTACTTAATACATATACATATTGTCTATGTATTATTCTCGTATTATACTTCGTATACAACTTCATTATATATGATTTTCATTCCTTCATACAAACTCGTATAATACTTCGTATTATACTCGTTTTCATTCCCTTGTACAATACCTCAATATCATACAATTATTACTTACATAATAATACTTCGCTTTCCTTAATATTCATAACTTAAGTCCGCAAGCAAAATATTACATTTTCCATAACTAGATTATTATTACATAATCCATCTTACCTTGTCATTCTATCATTACGTATTTCTCGTAAATTCAAAAATAAATCCCGAGCAAATACCGATGAATAGTGTTCTTCGGAAAATTTCTCGGAAAGCTTTTATTTTCGTCTTGGAAATTCAAACACTTTGATTCCTTCACGTAGCTCAAATACTACGACATTCTAACATCAATAGATTATACAATGACAACCATCTTGATAACACATAGAATAAGATTTTATTATTATTTAATTTAATAAAATCATTTTACAATAAGATCCGAATTTCTCGGTCGTTACAAGGGACCCCCTCCGCCGCCTAAATTTGCCTAATGATTTTTAGAACTGTGAAAGAAATCCCACACAGATACACACACACACACACACATATATATATATATATTGTAAGTTTTGGGATAAAATGTGAAAGAAGTTCTAGATTCTATACGTAATAAATTATCTAAGAACTTGTACGAATTCAAAATGTCCTTTTCCTTTTCCTTTTTTGTATTTGCGGTTACTTTGTTATCATTTCTATTTTTAATGGTTCTGGCCTTCAATGGCTAAATGTACAATTTCAGTTCCTGAATATTTAAATACAGCTGAGTTCAACAGTTAGATTTACTCACAGAATATAAGCTCATTCTCGGCAAAGGCAACCAGTTCTCAACCGATGCGTTAACTATGATTCGCCCATTATTTCGTCGCAGATGAGGAAGAGCAACGTAAGTAGGATAAACATTTCCCCAAAAGTTAATGTCCTGAAAGTAGAAATTCCAAAAACAATTGGTAAAAAATCAACACGGAGGTGGTTATCACCTGAATTTTCTAATGAAATAATAAACTGCCTAAAAGAGTTTTTTTCTCGAATAATATACCATCAAGATCGGGAACACAGATGCATCTGCAGCTTCCTCAAAGTAGAAAGTATGTCCCAAACTTGCTGTATTTACTAGATGATCCACTGCAGAATGGAACATAAATAAATAAATAGATAAGGGCACCTATTAATGTCCTTTTTGTTGATAATAGAAGACATTTGTGGCAACCAATACAGGTCAATAAGGAACACTTTTGTCTTCTGCATGCCAAATGTCTCCATTTAGAAATAGATCTTGTAAGTTAGAATACAGCTTGACAAATACATAGGACAAGCAGACATGGTCTACTTGTATGTTCTTTTTTCATGCTTTATTAAAGCATAAAATGTAGAATTATTGCCTTCTATTTGTAAACTATTAATCCCAATTCTTGTTTGTTTTTAAATTTGACCTTAGGACTATTAGTCCGAAGATTATAAAATGACTTAAGATAGGCGACTGTTTAATACCATGTCTAGCTAGGTATTATAATCCCATCACGTGGGATTAAAAATTTATGGACAAAACTAACCTTTATATATTTTAATATGAGTACTAGCGTATGCTACAAATTATAATTTAAAGTATAATTTGACTGTAACGCTCTTTCTCTCTCCTCTGATTTGGTCTTCAAATAAAAAGGTATTACAAGAAGTATTACTTATAAATAGGTTGTAACGCTTATAAATTATAATTACCTATGTAATTATATATAATCCATTCCTATTCAGCGAAATAATACCTCTTGAGAAGATCAATCAAATTATATATCTACAAAATATAATATTTAAATTGAATCGATTTGTTATCTTCTAAAAAATTTATAAAATTCAAAATAATATTTAAAGGTTATGGTTAATAATAGTATATATTTTGAGTAAATTTTTTTTTTTTTATGAGAATAAAAACTTATTTTGAAAATATATCTACATTTACTATTAAAAAGTTTATCATTTGTTTTTCTTAAAATAATTTTTTCATGACGAGCTTCATCATAACTGTCTCTAGAACGTATAACATACATGTGATATGTTCAAATAATTTTTTTTTAATTTATAGGCGCCTTTTTGATGTATAAACAAGTTTAAATTATAGTTTAAAATATGTTATTATCGGTAAGTGTATAATAGTCCAAATGATATTTTCTTATCCAATCCCACATAACATGATATTATTTTAAGTTATGCCAATAATCCCATAAAAAACAAACATGTGACTAAGACTATTTAATCCTAAGATTATAATTTCGAAATTATAATCCTTACAAACAAACATAGCCCAAAATGATTTTGTTAGGAACAAAATGAAAGTTCTTAGCGACGAAATTATGTACCTAATTGTCTGGTGTTGTAAATCCTGGTTCATCAACAAAGGGATTATGTACACATAAAAATATACAGGCTTGCTATTTATGTCCATAAAAAATTATTCAAATTTCAATGTTATTTAGAAAATGGTCCATTCCTACTACAAGATCAAATGCATGTTATTACTAGTTATGTGCCCTTGCAGTGAAAGTTTCAAGACTTACCACGCCCGTACAAATTCACAGTCGCATTAACAAATCTCCTACATTCTTCTTCCTTTACAACATCTGCAGCCATTATAAGAACATGCCTAGCGCCCAGGCGTGTTGCATTCTCACTGATTGCTCGAAGCCTGAACTCTCTCCTTGCAACCAAAACAAGATTGGCCCTCTTCTTTGCATATTCATATGCAATTTGCTGGTGTTACAGGGAGGGAGGGAGGGAGGAGGAGGGAGGGAGGAGGGGCTAAAACATGAGTATGTTTGGACCTCGGTATACATGAAGGAAAAAAAAGAAGTAAAATAACTCCCACCGTTCCAAAATATATCATTATTGACTCTTTAAAGTCGACTTAAGACATTTTTAAACTCAAATTTGACATAGATTCCTTTAATTTTATTCAATGAATATTGTAAACAATCTAAATGAATCATAGTTTGAAAATGTCTCAAATTGACTTTCAAGAGTCGACAAAAATTTTATAATTTGAAACGGAGGAAGTACATAATTATAAAAGAATGTCAATGAACACAAGTATATATATCTGCACTTCTAAAGATACTATATAATATCAAGAACAATGAAGAAATACATAATTAAGAAAGCCTCAATTAATTGTTAAATTTCATTTTCCCACTTTTCCCCCCTCAAATACCTAATGTTATGTTGCAGGTATATATTGAACTTTTAAGACAATTTAAATGAGGGAGAAGTTGCAAATTAGGCAAACAAAATCACTCAATTGTTGTTAAATTCTTGATTATTTACCCTTCTTATGGAAAGTCCTTAAAAATAACTTTTTAAAACTAATTCTAATTTTATGGGAAAAAATTGAAACATAATTTATCTGGAAATTGCAGAAAATAGGAAATGTGTATATTAATGCAGGGTGTTGATATTAACAGGGAAAAAATATGGGGACATGGAAAAAGTTTTTATTTGGACAAATATATCCTTAACAATATTTGCTGTAATTTCTACCCTATGTTATTGACAAGGGTGTATTTCTCCAAAACAAAACAATTGCCCTGTCCCCATATTTTTTAATATCAATTCCCTTAAACGCTACGTTTGGATTGAATGAATGAAATGGATGGTGGAATGATTCATTCCATTCTAGTTAGAATGAGTTATTCAATACTCTAACTCTCCAAAGAATAAAATTCATAAATTTGGGAGGAATTAGAATAGTCCAATCCATTCTAATCGCAACCAAACACAATTTTTTTCATGAGTAATTCCATTCTTACCTTCATTACTCCAATCCAAACGTAAGTATATTATTAGTATGCACGCACGATGCGTGTGATAGTAAATTATTCTTTAAATATATTTATTGATCTTTAAAAATATAATATAATAAAAATGTAGATAAAGATAATAAATGTAACTTTTCCCATTAAATTTAAAAACTGACAGGTAGTTTTCTTTTGCAACATGTATAACTGTTCTAAAAATAAATTAGGGTTGATGGAAACCAAGAATCCCAAAAAAAATCATATTTTGAGAGACCAACAACTCCAAAGATAACTAACCTAACATAGATATAGATATAAGCAACTAAAAACGGAAGGATTAATGTCAAAAGTCAAAATAAACAAAAAACCAACCCCACACCATAAATATGTATTAATTAATAATAAGAAATCTCTATTAATAATAAGAAATAAACAATATTGTACCTTTTTACCGGCCCACTTCAATTTCTCCCCATAAATTGCCTACATGGCTATTTTATATGAACAAGACTAAACTAGAGAGATTATTAATCAATTGAATTTTAAAATTTTAAGAACAGAGAGATAAGTAATTTGAAAAATATATCAGACTAAGAGGCGGTGAAAATCAAAAATCAATTGAAGTAGTTCTCATGCATATTTAAAGGGGAAAAAAAGCCCAAATATGAATTAATTAGAGAAAAATTAAAGAAATAAATTTGGAAGAGCATTAAGAATAAGAAATTAACCTCTCCAATTCCGAAAATAGGAAATGTGTACCTCATTAAAAATTTATTAAAAAGTAATTAAAAAAAATTAATGTCAGAACTGTCCAAAAAATAACAATCCGCTTACCATATATCAAAAAATAAACAATTTTGTACCTTTTTACCAGCCCAGTTCAATTGAATATTTAAATTTGAATAAAAGAGATGATTAATTTGAACAACAAATCAGATCGTGAGACAGTGTAGAATCTCATACATATTCAAAACTGTTAAATGGCAAAAGAAAAAAAAATTCCCAAATATGAATTAATTAGAGAAAAATATTAAAGAGAATTAAGAAACAAAAATTAAAAAATAATTAATCTCTCCAATTCCAGAAGAAGCTCCGGTGATGATTACAACTTTGCCCTCCATATTATATAAATTTTCATTGAAATAGGTGTTGTAAATCTTCTCACATGTGTTAACGAAACACAAAGCTGGCCATGCAAACGCCAGCATCACCAGGCTCGCCGGTGGAACCACAAAATCTAGAACAGAGTTCACCAGATCCATTTGAATATTAGATGATTGAATTTTAAGAGAGAGAAAACAGAGGGGATTTTATCGTTGTGGGTGTTTGATGGAGATGGAGATGGAGATGGAGATGGAGATGGAGAGAAGGGATAAGAAGGAGAGGGACGAGAGAGTGATGACTTCATGTAGAGAGAAACTGCGAACACGTGTTGGTCTGTTGGGTTGGGGTTGTGACGAATGGAGGATTTATTTGGAACTTCTGCGTGATCAGATTGAAAGTACAACCGGGCTCATGCCCGAAGGACCGGTCGGCTCCGGGACTGCACGGTCTGGTTTAAATTTTTTTAAAAATCCGTATGACATTAAATTACTTAATAACCGTTAATCTTTTCAATTATTACTACTATTCACCGTAGCGTGCAACAAAAATGTATTATAGTATACTCGTATCCACGCAAAGGCACCAGAAAAAAAGTTGTGAAATTTTTTTTTGAAGATAAAATGTTTTTAAAAGAAAAACAAAAATTCGAATTAATACCTCAGTGTGGCGCCTCAAGAGTGCACCTCAGTGTGGCGCCTCAGGAACGCACTTCATGATGACACCTACAAGGACCATCACGTGCACCTCAGGACGACGCCTCTAACGTATTAATGCTATATTTGGATTAAATGAATAAAATAAAATTAAAATAATTTATTTTATTCTAATTGAAATAATTTATTTTATGTTCTCCCTCCTCCAAGACCTTATGACTCAATAAAAAAAATTCATAAGACTTTAGACATAAAATTTTGGGTAAAAATATTAAATTTCAATCGCAACTAAACATAATTTTTTTCATTTCATAAGAATGAATTATTAGTCATTTTATTCTCACCTTTATTATTTTAATTAAAATGTAGCATAAGAATTGAAGTATTTAAATAATTATTTATTTAGAAAAAAATAATAAATATAAATATATAAAATAATAATAAATAAATAAATAAAATATCTCGAACAACCTCAGTGTTAGCATTTTCCGCCTCCAGCTTGCGTCTCTAGCCCGAACTTCTTTGACTCATCATGCGGGTCATGTTAAAAAAGAGAGTCAAGCAGCTCAATATCTGCCTGATCTCGGTATCACGCCGACATAACAAAAAACGGATAAAATCAAATAATAGAACCGAATTTTTTTAACCAAAATATTTCGGTTATTGTTAATATCAAGATTCGTCCACGCATCCAATCACTAATAGTCTGTCCAATCCTGCACAGAAACGAAGTCACACAGAGAAATTTGACGACTTGGACCGCAGGAAGATTGCCTTGGTATAAGAATAAATACATGTTGAATAAGGTTACTAAGGAAGGGTTAAAGCTTTAGTGCTGAAAAGTAATATAGTACTTGTAAATTAGAATGTAGCCTTGTATTTATAGTGATCACACCTCCTTAAACGTCTCATCCCAAATTACAATAAAATTTGGGATAGAAGTGAATCTCCTTAAAGAAAGGAAATTAGACATTATCCTGACTATTTCCTTAGAAGTTGAAATTAAATATACTTAGGAATCATAGATTCCTTAAAGTTCTCCCACTGCCTAAAATAGACTTCTACGTGGGGAGACTTCCTCCATGTGGATTATGACCCACCGAATCATCTGGGCCCAAATAAACATGCCCCAACATTGAAAGTAGTATGCATACAAGCCAATCATGTATGATGATAAAACATATACTTTGTAATCAATCTTATTTATTTATTATTAAAAAAATTATTTATTAACGGCATTTAATTATCTACATGGTGCTATTTTAATAATATGTGATAAACTCATAGTTTTAAGCAATACTTTTAGAATCATGTGTTAGGTTTGTAATATTCATGAACGCAATCAAATTGCACAAAATAAGCGGAAGCATGAAAAATCAGAATTTTAAAATTTTACAAACCATAAACACGGATCATCCTTTATGCACAATTATTAATTAAACGAAAATATGAAGAACAAGAATCATACCCTTGAAGGTTCGAGCTTCCTCAGGTACAAGTTCACCTCCAATCTTTTTTGCGTTCAACTTGAATCCACTGGGTTTGGTTCCTTCCTTTGATCAACGTTAGCCACCCAAGTGTTTAGCCTTTAGAAGTGATCCACTAAGGAAGAAGAAATATTCAAGAAGAAGGGTGGTTGACTAAACCCTAATTTTTTATTTCTATAGAAAAAGAGTGTACTCTCCAATAATTTGAATCACGTATATTGTGAAAGCGTCAACTAACTTCACCCATAATAAGACTCCTCTTATTTATAGATGTTGGCAACCATCCTTAACAATTAAGGATTTGAGTTTTATTTTAATTAATTAAACTCCTTTAAGTAATTATGCTTCAAATCTTATTAGGAATAATTAATTAAAATCTTTTAATTAATTAGCCTCCTAATCTTATTAGGAATAAATGAGAGTACTAATATTAAATTAATTTTCAACTCTTTAGAAATTAAAATAATAATAATTGTAATAATATTAATAAGACTCCTCTTATTAATTTATATATTTAATATTTTCAAAATATTAAATAATAAATATTAAGCTATTTAATTTATTCTATCACCATAGATTAAATTAAATACACTTAACATATTATTATGATTATGCCATTAACTTCTTAAATAATTATTCTTCCTTTTATGGTGTGACCCTTTAGGTTCTCCATATTAACCGGTTGTGAATAAATCAATTAGAACAATTCTAATCTTATTTAAATAAATAAATTAAACTTTTAATTTATTTAAATAAATAATATTTATTCTACAATAGGGATAAGCCTCCCCAGCGATCAACGACTTTCAAGATAATATAAACTTCAACATTAATCCTAAAAGAACCTTTGAGTAAATAGTTACCGTACAATTCAATCCTTCCATCATACAATTCAATCCTTCCACCATACAATGTCCCAATTAAATATAAGACATGAAATTACTGTCAAGTCTTATTTTATTTAATTATATGTATTTCGATTCTTAAATGCACAACACCAAATAATGCAAATTAGAAACTCCTTTCTAATTTCATTCTGCCTTGGCCAAGGACTACTGGTTGTCATTTATCGAATCACATATGACATTTCTCTTCTTTTACTAGAAGTGGTAGATTCTTTATTGATCATACATTATCTCTATATACAACTTATTATACCCAAGCATACCCTTTGATATACCCTAAGGGTCTAGGAATAAGTCAAAGTATAACTCATCATATACAAGATACTATGATGATCTCAAGTCCAAGGATCACTTGTACTACTATCACTACAGGAATTCCTATTGACAGGCAAGTAAAACTCCATTAGGTATTCCTTAGAGAGTCACGTTCAGTGAACTTATTCTCTAATAAGCACCTACATATTTGCTTTAGTGTCTTCACACAAATGATCATGAGATCAATCATCCTCATCCAATGAACAAGCAACGTATGTACCAATCTATCCTCATTCACTAATCCCCAATTTAGTAATCCAATAATTGAGAACTATTTTAGTTTTACGCTTTTAAGAATTTAGATCTCATTAGAATGATCATCATCATTATTCTAAAAGCATTGCTTAAAACTATGGGTTTATCACATATTTATAAAACAACATCATGTAGATAATTAAAAACCTTTAATAAATTAATACTTTTTATTAATAAATGAATAAGATTGTTACAAAGTATATGCTTTATCATCAAACATGATTGGCTTGTGTGCATACTACTTTCAATCTCCCACTTACACTAAAACTAATCGCCATGGTATCTTATACCCTTCTTCTCTAAGTGACGATTATCCTGCTGTTGGATATGCTTTGGTTAATGGATATGTAATGTTGTTCTTGAGAGTCCACTAACTCTATAGTGATTTTCCATCTTTCAATGATTCCTATAATCAAATGAAAGTGCCACAACACATGTTTAGATCCAAGATGAGACTTATGAACTATTCCTAGTTCTGTAATGAAATTTTCATCCAAACAATAAACTTGCAGCTTCATTTAAAGCTATATACTTTGTCTTTATCACTAAACTAGCACCTCTTTGTTGTTTAGAACCTTTCCAATTCACTCCACCACTGTTTAAGGTAACGCTTTACCTTAAAGTGGATTTTCTGTCGTCTCGGTCTGTCTGAAAAACTTGAGTCTGTTAAGTCCTCTAGTTTTAATTTAGACCCACTATAAATTTTAATCACATCCTTAGTGCCGGTTAAGTACTTTAAGATATTTTTCACTGTCTTACAGTGACTTCTCCAGAATATGACCGATCAACATCAGGTCTCGTATATTTCTTTATATACATGATTTTCACTCATGCGATCTCTCTTTTCAGGAGTTTATCGGGACTATTAAGAGAGATACACTCCATGACTCATCAACATTAGACATCTCTTAGAGTTTGCCATGCTAAACAACTTTAGCATCAAATGAATATACGTTCCTTGGGTTAAGTCGAGCATCCTATTAAATCTATCTATATAGATTTGTATCCCCAATAACGATACTCTTCCCAAATCATTCGTGGAGGAATGTTTAGACAAATTTATCTTTACTAATTGTAGCATTGGTATGTCATTCCTTATCCGTAGTATATCAACATATAATACTAGTAATGTCATGATGCTCCCACTGACCCTTTTGTACACACTAGGTTCATTCTCGTTTTTGATAAAATTAAACTCTTTTGATTTTCTCATCAAAGCGAATGTTCCATATTTGAGAAGCTTGCTTCAATCCATTTCTCTGAGTGTCTACAGCTCTTACCTCATTGTATATAACTGGATCATCATCTTCTATGATGTGTACCTCATCATCAACATCTATGATGAATTCATACCTCATAGGTATCTTCGGTACTATTCTAGATTTACGATTCGGTTGTGGTACAATAGGTCTATCTAAGATTCCTCTTATTTGACTTATAGTGTTTTGTGGTTCTTAAACTCTTCAAGATGTATTATCCTCCCACTAGCCCCTTCAATGATAAACACCTTTATCTTAGAAGGTAACGTGTTTCGCAAGAAACACCTTTTTCTAAGTAGGATTATAGAACATATACCCTAAATTTACTTTAGCTAGGATGTCCCACAAATCTGTACTTATCCAATCTTATCCCAAGCTTATCCCTTTGAAACCTTTTTCATAGATGTTGGACAACCCCTTATCTTAACATACTTAAGATTAGGAATCCTCCATGTCCATAACTTTTATGGAGTCTTGGGGATGGATTTTGAGGTTACCTGTAGACACTCGAAATTTTCTGCACGCCTGTTACTGACATTGCAGGAGGGCAAATTCGTCTTTCAGAGATAACCCTGGAAGATAGCTTACATCTATTCCGGATACTACCGAAAGTCAATCCCAAAACCCGGGACACACACCGGGAACATCATTTCCAACCCCGGAACACACACCGGAAGGATCATTTCCAAACCTCGGTGATAACCCCGAGTTTTGTCCTTGGCGATAACCCCAAGGAGTGTTGTTGCAGTTCCGACAATAACTCCAGAAATGCTTGTTTCAAATACATGCTATCAGCTTAAAGCTTAGACCTCCTGCCGAGGCACTCATACCTCAGACCCAGAGCTAACACCGGGTAGACAGACACTCTCACAAGATGACATTGCGGCATATAAACAAGTAGTCCAATCTCAGATGTAACACTGAGCAACGTTTGCTTTCAACTCAAATCGGCGATAACCTCGGCAAAGAGTCAAATGTCATCTTGCCAGCTCAACACCGGCGCGTCGTCTCAATACTTCATACATACATACATCCAACGATGTCCCACAAGAACCAAGGAGTTACAATCCCAAGTGACTATTACGTGTGGCAGTACCTTGGATAGAATTTGAAGCTTGAAGACCATGGGCATGGACCCCTCTTCCTGACTTCGTACAACCTCTAATCCATGTCATTGCATAACTCTCGACACAAGTGGTCCGAAGAAGGTCACATATACCTCGTTCGGATGCTCGAATTGAAGTTCTGCAACTTTGAGCAGACATTACAGTGCACGAGTGCACGTACTTTGAGACGACGAGACCCGCAAAGCCCGGGGACACCTCGACCAGCCGCAGGTGTAACTGCAGCTGCCGCAGGTACACCTGCGGCCATCAGTTTAGAAATATAGACCTTAGGGTCAGCCATTTGAGAGAGAGAAGGAGAGAGAAAGGCGGGGAAGCCCTGTCCAATTTACTCTGTACACACCCATATTGAGTGTTTCCTCATCTCTAAATATCTGTTAGCTCACATATAGCTATCTTTTTATCCCGCGGGAGCTGAGTGTTTATCCATATAGAGTCATAGAAGTTTACATTGGCGTGCAACGCAATCCTTCTCACATTCTATAAAGCCTTCTTTCATATTAGCACACCTTTGTTATACACATTGAGAGTCGTGTGTTATGCGTATCCCGGACTTCGATCAAAAGTGGTTTTCATTACGCCTATATATATATACTTATATATGTATATATTTTATATATGGACTAACATTATCGAGTTATGCCTCGATTGAGCCTAGACTTCTGTCTGGAGTGTTTACTTGCTTTTATATATATATACTTATATATATAATTGTTGTCAAACATATCTGATGAGTCTAGATTTTATATCCAGAGCATTTACCTGCTTATATATATATATAGAGAGAGAGAGCCGTTCAAAAACGGTCCTAAAAGATGGACTAATTTACGGACCATATGAAAAAAAGAAGAAAAATGACGCGCGAGTCTCAAACAAAAAAGGGGAGAAACGCGGGTCAAAAATCCGGGTCTTTCATCAGTATTGCCGAATCTTCTTCCCTCCCTCTCTCACACTTCCAATTGCCAAATTTCCACAGATCTCCTCCTTCCTTCCTGTGAGATTCAACATTAAACTTCCTTCCTTTTATCTTCTCTTTCCCCGATTCTCTCTCCCTCACTCACAAAGAGCCGATTCTCTCTCCCTCACTCACAAAGAGCCGGGTCAAAAATGCTGCTCCATCTTCTTCCCTCCCTTTCTCACACTTCCAAGGAGAAGACAGAAGAGCTCATCGGAAGCAGAGGCAAACAGATCGGAAGGTAAAGCTCCATAACAAGCAGAGGCAAACAGATCGGAAGGTAAAGCTCCATAACTTTATTGGGTTTGTATATTTTTTTAGTCATTTGAAAATCTAGGGTTTGTTCTTTAAAAATCCTCTCTTTTTTGATTGCTCGTTGTGGTACGCTTTAAAATCCATAACTTTATTGGGTTTTGTTGGTTGATCTTTTCACCCATAATAATTACACCATTCTTGCGACTTATCAATTGAATACATGGAGAAATAACTGAAACTCAGTTGATGATTTTTGGGAGGATCATTAATTTTATGCAAAATCTTATTGATTGAATTGTGATGCAGTGATGTTTTAAGCTGTTAAAAGATATGGGTCAATTTAGAAAATAATTTTTTAGCTTAGATAATTTTGTATTGATATGTTCCTTACACCTTGTGTTTGGGCTTTGCAGTGATGTGGATGCAACAATACTAGGTTGCATTGCATTCTCATGCCCGAATTTGAGGTGGGGCTAGGATAGGGCGATCATTTAATAGGCCAACTAATTAGAATTTGATGCCAGATCATTTATGCTCTTGCTGATCATTAATTGAATCATTAAAATAGGGAAAAATTTCAGTTTTTCTCTTTTTTAATTCAATAGTACTACTTTCTTACTTTGTTGCTTGCACAATTCAAAACCCAAAATTTTTCCTTCAACTTCTGGGGAACCTCTAATTGCCTAAACATGTCCTGCATCTTCTATGATCATTTTTTTGTGTGCATAAATTTGGTTTATTTATATCACACATTATTAGTTAGATATAAATAAATGAACGTCCTTTTGATATGCTTTATTCTATTGATTTAATCATGTTTTTCTTTTATGGGAAAAGAAAATAATAATAATCATGCTTTCTTGTATTGCAGTTTTCTGGAGGTTCAGAAATACTGTGCTTTTGAAGAGATCAGGCAGCGTGTTCCAGGACATATACAAGGGTCTTGACAACTCTTTGCAGCTATACCATCATCATAAAAAAAAAAGACCAACTCCTTGTCCATTCAAAAGTTGGTCAAGAAACAGAAACTTAACCCGAAACTTTTTCCTAATTGTTTAGGTATTAAGTTTCTTTTACAATTAGGGTAAGCTAGCTTAGCATGTCCAACGATTTGTCATAATTGTTAATGTTATGTATGCGGTATTGTTGTTATTGTTATTAAATCGGTTGTAATTTTGATAATTTTCATTCTTTAACCAACACGTTATGTATGAGATTTGTGCACTTATGTGAATTGAATGAGATTTTCTACTATGTTGGTTTTTCAGTAGTATTACTTTAAATTAAGGAACTTTGCTTCAAATACGACTGTTAATTTTAGTTTATGAGCCATGATAGAAAATGGAAAATGGAAAGTGAAGGAACTTTGCTTCAAATACTCTGATTGCTCCTGGAGAAGGAACTTTGCTTCCTGGTTTGTTTATGAGCCATATTTGTTAATTAAAGGAACCAATTTAGGCATTCTCGTTCTTCATGAAGTATATGATGTAAGTAGTAAGACCATAAATGCCAAAATAACCATTCTAGATTTGTGATTCAAATCACCAAGATGCAATATTTTACGTAGGTAAATCATAATACAATACACTCAAACATGTAGACAAAAATTAGCAGACTATTTATGAGTATCACAAAGTGGAATAGCTTGTTTATATACAATATCTCAGTAATTGAAAACAAAGGCGAACGTTGCGAAATTCGAAGGAATTTATGGTCAGCGTAACGTTGCTTTATGGTGCAGCGAGAATGTTGAGGTGTCTGGCATAGCATTCCTGAAGGTTGAGGGTGACTTTGTGGTCTGGCAGAATGTTGCTTCTCCTCCCCAATACCAACTAGAAAATCACATCTGCATTCTTCTCCTCCCCAACATTCAAATATGTCTTACACTCTAATCATACAATTACCATGTATTACCATAAAATAACATTCCTTCCATGATTGTCACTTGTCACACATCACTTGAATAAATAATGATCATAAAGAAATCTAGTGAGAATTTTGTAAAATATATAACCCACTTATAATCCAAGTAAGAGTTAGGGGATGTTTTACCGATTTGAGAAGTGACAACATGGAAATTGCACATATATGTTAACAAGATTACGAAAAAAGAAAATAAAGTGAGAGTTGTACCCAGTAATTCGATTGATGGAGATATTAGATGTACAGATCTCTAAGGACTTCAAATTCGGGCATGAGAATGCAATGCAAGCTAGCATTGTTGCATCCACATCACTGCAAAGCCCAAACACAAGGTGTAAGGAACAGATCAATACAAAATTATCTAAGCTAAAAAATTATTTTCTAAATTGACCCATATCTTTTAACAGCTTAAAACATCACCGCATCAAAATTCAATCAATAAAATTTTGCATAAAATTAAAGATCCTCCCAAAAATCATCAACTGAGTTTCAGTTATTTCTCCATGTATTCAATTGATAAGCTGCAAGAATGGTCTAATTATTATGGGTGAAAAGATCAGCCAACAAAACCCAATAAAGTTATGGATTTTTAAAGCTGCCACGACGAGCAACCGCTGGAAAAAGAGGGATTTTTAAAGAACAAACCCTAAATTTTCAAATGACTAAAAAAAATATACAAACCCAATAAAGTTATGGAGCTTTACCTTCTGATCTGTTTGCCTCTGCTTCCGATGAGCTCTTCCGTCTTCTCCTTAGAAGTGTGAGAGAGTGAGGGAAGAAGATGGAGCAGCATTTTTGACCCGGATCTTTGTGAGTGAGGGAGAGAGAATCGGGGAAAGAGAGATGGAAGGAAGGAAAGAAGTTTAATGTTGAATCTCACAGGAAGGAAGGAGATCTGTGGAAATGCGACAATTGGAAGTGTGAGAGAGGGAGGGAAGAAGATTCGGCAATACTGATGAAAGACCCAGATTTTTGACCCGAGTTTCTCCCCTTTTTTGTTCGAGACCCGCGCGTTCATTTTTCTTCTTTTTTTCATATGGTCCGTAAATTGGTCCGTCTTTTAGGACCGTTTTTGAACGGCTCTCTCTCTCTCTATATATATATATAATTATTGTTGGACATATCCGATGAGCCTGGATTTTACATCCGGTGCATTTACTTGCTTTTGTATATAGATATACTTATATATATAATTGTTGTCGAACATATCCGATGAGCCCAGATTTACATCCGGTGCGTTTATTGCTTTTATATATATTTACATTTCTGTCAGGCCTGGAGTTTACTTCGTAGCCTTTTATAGCTTTATTTACATTTTCGTCCGCTCAAGTTTACTTCATGGCGATTAATCGCTTACTGACTTTATTTACATTTTGTCCCACCTGGAGTTTACTTCGTGGTGGTTGATCATGTCCATATATATATATATATTTACCACTTGTAGACACTCAAAATTTTCTGCACGCCTATTACTGACATTGCAGGAGGGCAGATTCGTCTTTTGGAGATAACCCTGGAAGATAGCTCACATCCATTCCGGATACTACCGGAAGTTCAACCTCAAAACCCGGGACACACACTGGGAACATCATTTCCAACCCCGGAACACACACCTGAAGGATCATTTCCAACCTCGGAGATAACCCCGAGTTTTGTCCTTAGTGATAACCCCAAGGAATGCTGTTGCAGTTCCGGAGATAACTCCGGAAATGCTTATTTCAAATACATGCTATCAGCTTCAAGCTCAGACCTCCTGCCGAGGCACTCATACCTCAGATCCGGAGATAACACCGGGCAGACATGCACACCCACAGATGACCGTGAGGCAGTCAAATAAGTAGTCTAATCTCAGATGTAACCCTGAGCAACGTTTGCTTTCAGCTCAAACCGACAATAACCCCGGTGAGGAGTCAAACAACATCTTACCGCCTCAACGTTTTCTCTTACAAGATGATATCGCAGCATACCAACAAGTAGTCCAATCTCAGATGTAACCCTGAGCAACGTCTGCTTTCAACTTAAACCAGCGATAACCTCAGCGAAGAGTCAAAATTCATCTTGTCCTTCAACACCTGCGCGTCATCTCAACACTTTATACATACATACATCCAACGATTTCCCACAAGAACCGAGGAGTTATAATCCCGAGTGACTATTACGCATGGCAGTACTTTGGATAGATTTTGAAGCTTGAAGACCATGGGCATGGACCCCTCTTCCTGACTTCGTACAACCTCTAATCCAGGTCATTGCGTAACTCTCAACACAAGCGATCCGAAGAAGATCACATATACCTCGTTCGGATGCTCGGATTGAAGTTCTGTAAGTTCGAGCGGACATTACAGTACACGAGTGCACGTACTTCGAGACGACAGGACCCGCGAGGCCCGGATGCACCACGACCAGCCGCAGGTACAACCACGGCTGCCGCAGGTATACCTGCGGTCATCAGTCTATAAATATAGACCTTGGGGTCAACCATTTGAAGAGGAAGGAGAGAGAAAAGGCAAGGAAGCCCTGTCCAATTTACTATGTACACACCCATATTGAGTGTTTCCTCAGTTTAAACATCTGCTAGCTCATATATAGCTATACTTTTATCCGGAGAGAGCTGAGTGTTTATCCACATAGAGTCATAGAAGTCTACTTTGGCAGACCACTGTAAGCCTTCTCACATTCTATAAAGCCTTCTTTCAATATAACACACACTGTTATACACATTGAGAATAGTGCTGTGTGCGTTTGCCTGGACTTCGGTCCGTGTTTTCATTTCTGTCTGTATATATATATATATATACTTATATATATATATATATTTATATATAGACTAACATTATCGAGTTATGCCTCGATTGAGCCTAGACTTATGTCTGGAGCGTTTATTTGCTTTTATATATACATACTTATATATATAATTGTTGTCAGACATATCTGATGAGCCTGGATTTTATATCCAGAGCATTTACCTAATTTTATATATATATACTTATATATATAATTGTTGTCAGACATATTCGATGAGCCTGGATTTACATCCGGTGCGTTTACTGGTTATATATATATATATATGTACATATATATATATATTTACATTTTTGTCAGGCCTAGAGTTTACTTCGTGGCCTTTTACAACTTTATTTATATTTTGTCCTGCTTGGAGTTTACTTCATGGCAGTTGATCACTTTTACAGCTTTATTTACATTTCGTCCTACCTGGAGTTTACTTCGTGGTGGTTGATCATGTCCATATATATATATATATATATATTTACCGCTTTTATATATTTACATTTCCGATCCCCCATGGAGTTGCTTCGTGGTGGTTGAGCATGTCTGTATATATATATTTATAGCTTATATATATATATATATATATATATATATATATAACTGCTTACTGCTTTCCATACAAATTGCAGTATCATGTGAGCCTAGGAATCATGTGATCACAGATTTAGTCTACTGAATCTAGATTCGGTTCCCATGATGGACCTTTTTTAGCTATAAGCAGCTTGTACATTATTTTACAGTGTCTGAATTTCCTTGGATGGCTGTCATGCCCATGAGGAGTTCGGCACTGCTGTATATTATTTTCTCGAAGATGCTTCGCATCTCGAAAATAAAAGCAAACAAGCCGAACATTTAATAATAAAATGGAAGTATCAAAGGCCTCAATTACTATTGAGCACAGGGTTTGAAAAACCTCTTTTTATAAAACTTCATTGTTATATCTTGTTTAAAACTAATTTTTTCTATAAATTCAAACCCTATGTATATAGGTGCGAAAGAGGTACATCACTACTTCTAAATAATTGCACATTGATCCACACACACACACACATTTATATAACAGTTTCTTTGAAAAGTGGCGGTCACCGTGGCAACACGGATGTTGGGGGGTGCCTAACACCTCCCCTCCGCATAATCAAGCCCCCGGACCCAAATGAATCTCGGTTTCCAAACCCGTTTAGCAGTGTCACATCACTGGGTCAATGTGCAAACCTTTTCGGTTGCGTTGGTGCAACCAATTAAATACATCAACTGGCAACTCTTAAAGTCAATTCGTCGACATTATACATGTCGGACCTTTTTCACTTGTTTTTTCAAACAAATCTCACATTAACATGAGAACACCAAAGAACAAGTAACGAAAAGGGACAACAAAAAATTTCGACGTCGACAGGTGGCGACTCTGCTGGGGACTCCAGTAAGAGGGCTTAAGCCGCTATTACAAGCTTTTCAAAACTGTTATATGCTTGTGTGTGAATGTTGCATTTACATTTATGATGAATGTGTACGAATGCATTTTACTTACTGCACTATACTATATCTATCTATCAAAGGTGGAGGCGCTTTGCTGCTCAAGTTATTCCTTCCATGACGGAATCAGAAATGGTCATGACATTCATAGAAGTACAGGAATCTCCTTTCTATGAAAGAGTCTTAGCTGGTATTGGCAAACCATTCTCTGAAATGATCAAACACGGAGAGATGGCTGAAATGGGATTGAATTCTGGTAAAATTCAAGACTTAACCGCTCTTAAAGCTATTGCTGAGCACATCCAATCCGGATCTTATGGAAACAACCCCCAGAGGGTCCATAAAAAGAAAGAGGAGGATGTGTCCTTGATACTACAAGGTCAAAAAGGCAATCAAAGCATGCCTATGCAGAGGATAAATTACTCCCCTTTTCAAGCAAAACCTTCAAACCCTCAATTGCCTAAAGGTGGAGAAGTAAAGCGCCCTCGAACGTTCACACCCTTAGGGGACTCGCTCGAGAATATTCTTGCTCTTCTGACTACTCAGAAGAAAATTACACATCTTCTTCCACCAGCCAACCCTAATGGGAGGGGTTTTAATGCTACTCATAAATGTGCTTATCATGCCGGAGCACCTGGACATGATACTCAAGATTGTTGGGCCTTGAAACACAAGATCCAAGATTTAATAGCCAACGGTGAGATCGTGGTCACCAAACCAGATCAACCTCATGTGCAAGACAACCCTCTTCCTCAACATAAAGAAGAAGAGGTCAACATGATTAGTTAGAGCACTGGACAGAGTTCCAATTCTAATGGTGAATCATCCCAAACCCTCAAAGATGGTGTTGACAGATGGGATTATGCAAAGTTCCAGTTCACTATGGAATGAAAGATGAAAGTTCTTTGCAAAAAAAATTGATCAATTGGCAGAACTGGTGACCCACCAGCATCAAGTCACACGCCAATTAATCAAGCATAAGTATGCCTATCTCCTTCTTTTTGTCATGAATGCTCCATCACCACCTTCAAAAAGTGAAGCTATGGAGGATAAGGTTGCAAAGAGAACCAATGCTAAAGCCCGTCGGGATTTTGCCAATTAACGGGAATTTACCTATCTTGGTCAATATATGGAGGAAATATTGCAAATGTTGATCAACGAAGGAATCACCTTCCTTCTGCCTCCAATCAATCCCTGATCAGGACGGTTCAATTCTAATGAAGTGTGTCAATATCACTCACATTCTCATGATCCACAAAGACGGAAGAATCTTTGGGCACTCCGCCATCTCATTCAGAACCTTATTGATAGTGGTGTCCTGCAAATAGCAGATGATTACACTGTACAACTCAAGGGTGGGAATGTATGTCCTACCAAATGGAAGGGATCAGTAGCAGTTATATCCGAAGTGGATGATGAGACTGTCAAAGTATTTCCCATACAACCAATTCAACTCAAAGGAGCTGATAATCCTTTGAAAGTGGCCGCACCAGAGCCAATTTCTTTACCTTTAAGACCACAACATCTTGTTGTCAGCTTACACAAAGTTCCATGGAATTATGGAAAAGCTGAATGATCCACGTCTCATATCTTTACTACAGTGTCGAGGGAAAATCTACTATATCTTCCTCAACGGGTTATGAAACCTACTTGCGAAGCAAAGCGTAAGGTTCGCATGGAGAAGGTTGAAATATTCCTCCGCACTATGGGTCACAATGAAGCCAAGGTGGTTTTAAGCTTGCGAGAAGCTCCACACCAGATATCTATACTGGACTTGATTTTCTCTTCCGAGGATCATCGAAAGATCTTATTGAAGGTTTTGGAAGAAGCCTACTTGCCAAAATCAATGGATGTGGAAAAATTTCAACATCTGGTTGATCACATTTTCAATAATAATGTGATATCCTTCACTGATGACGATATACCTCCCGAAGGGAACCATTACACATTACGGTTTTGTCTTCCGGGTATATGCTAGCTAGAGTTTTGATAGATGGAGGCTCATCTCTAAATATCTGTCCTTATGCCACCTTGGTAAAGATGAATGTCAATCTCAAGCGGATCCAAAGCAGCCATACGGTTATCGAGCTTTTAATGGATTCCCGACGAAATTCCGTTGGAAAGATTGAATTGCCAATTGAGATTGGTCCAAATACATTCAATGTATCCTTCCACATCCTCAAGATAGATTCAGGATACAACCTGCTATTGGGGAGACCATGGATACACATGGCTAGAGCCGTTCCCTCCACGCTACATCAATAACTCAAATATATTATCAATAACAGCCTAGTCACTGTCAACGCTGAGCCAGAATGTCCTGAACAAGGAACTCTACCAATCATTATTTTCAATTCAGAAGTTGAACCGGCCAGTTTTTATACTCTGGAAGTGAGTACCACGTAATACCATTCTATTGGCGCGCCACTTCCCGTGCCCAAGATTTCTGTCGAGGTTATGTCGGCCACTCAAGAAATGATTTCATTGGGTTATCAACCTGGACAAGGGCTTGGTAAAGATAAGCAGGGTATTAAGCACCCTATTTAAGTGTCCAGCCAAATTGGAACAGCCGAACTAGGCTATTCTGCCAGTTCTAGTCACAGGAATCCTCATAAGCACAAACAGGTTCCTCAGGCTTCCGCCGCATGGCGATTTTCCTTTACCACATGAGCTGATACAGTCTCCAATAAAGGTGCCAGCCCATGTTGTGGCCATGTTGTTTCCTAAACTAGTGCCAATCAAGGCTAAAGATATGCTGATTCCTGATCCCGAAGTGGAAGAAAAAGAAAGGAAACGTAAACATGACATTGCCTTGATGATGGCAGGCATACGCGTCATTGTTCATGATGAACATACAAACAAATACACCCCAGACGATGATTGCCCAGATGTCATGGTTATCATTCGGGAGAAGGAGGACAATGACGATCCTTCCATCACTGCAGTCCATCAAGACTTTGCCCTCGACAATTGGAGCAGCACTCCATGCATTGGTCGACGATGGTAAAATGGGTAGAAAAATCCCTCTGCCCTGTAGATAACTTTAATTGCTTGTTTTTCTTTACAGTACTAGCAGTTATTTTATCAAGTACATGCTAACACTTTTGTATGATCGAACATTTGCATATATTAAGTGAAAGCATATTTTGTTTCAGGACTCTGAATTTAGATGTGCTCAGATTTCATCGATGAGGTGCCTTCTCTCCACAAGGGCTGTAACTTTGATGCAAAGTTGGACTCAGACTTGATGGATATCCAAGAGGACATTGAGACACCTTAGGAGATTAAGGAATGGGTCGTAGACAAACCTAAACCCAATCTTGATCAAACCACTTCTTTTAATCTTGGAACCTTAGACAACCTTAAGCTAATCCAAATTGGTTCAGATCTTACTACAAATCAACGAAATTACATGGTTGCACTATTAACCCAATTCCAGGATGTGTTTGCATGGTCTCATGAAGACATGGTGGGTTTGTCCATTGACATTGTTCTTCATCGCCTTCCCAATAAAGAAGGATTCAATTCAGTTAGGCAAAAACTCAGGTGATTGAAACCTGAGTGGAGTTTAAAGGTTAAAGAAAAAATTGTGAAACAATTTCAAGCTGACATTATTATGGTGTCTACATATCCAGAGTGGATATCCAACATTGTTCCCATGCCTAAACTAGGAGGAAAGGTAAGAGTCTACGTGGATTACCGGGATTTGAACAAAGCTTGCCTTAAAGATAGCTTTCCCGTGCCATTTATCCACATTCTTATTGATAACACTGCCCAATACGACATGTACTCCTTTGCTGATTGCTTTGCGGGGTACCATCAAATTATGGTTGCTGAGGAGGACCGTGAGAAAACTGCTTTCATCACGCCTTGGGGAACCTTTTGCTACAGATGGTTATCATTCGGCCTCATAAATTCCAGGGCAACTTATCAGCGAGCTATGATGGATCTTTTCCACGATTTAATGCACAAAGAGATAGAGATCTATGTGGACGACATCATTGTCAAATCCCAAAAGGAGGATGACCATTTAGACCATCTCAGAAAACTTTTCAACAAGTTGCGTAAGTACAACTTGAAGTTGAATCCAGCTAAGTGCGCCTTTGGTGTCAAGTCAGGCAAGTTGCTAGGTTTCCTAGTCAGCCACAAAGGGATTGAACTAGATCCTACCAAAATCTAGGCCATCAAGGAAATGCCCATTCCTCAGACAGAGAAGGAAATACTGGGATTTTTGGGAAGAATCAACTTCATTAGCAAGTTCATTTCTCAACTCACAACAACCTGTGAGCCAATCTTCAAGCTGTTAAGGAAGAACTCCTCCATGAAACGGAACGATAAGTGTCAAAAAGCCTTCCTCACAATTAAAGAGCAGCTGATTAACGCTCCTATTTTGGTACCTGATAAGTGGTATTTTTACCTACTTATTATATACCAATCCATGCCAATTGTGCCCACCTCAAGTACATTTCATTGTGTTTTAGTTGCATTTCACGTTATTTTGCATTGCATTTACTTAAAACTCCTTTGGGTGAATAAGTGCAGGAATCGGCTCAATTTTGGTAGAATTAGAGGCACCGGCGAGTGTATACGTGAAGGCTAGTCACAAGGTAAGGATGTACATGGCATGGAGGTACAATGAAGCATGGAAACGAAGCAAGCAAGAGGATTAAAGCATGAGTGAACAAGTAGCAGCAGCAGCAGAACAAAACAGAGCGAAAATCGAAACAAATGCTATGCATGGCAAGAAGATAACTTAGACTTCATGGCGCCAGCAAAAGAGTGTGGCTAGACATGGGAGACCTTCTGCAAGTTGAGCGTCCACGAGATAATAGACGCGCGCCCGCAAGGCATGATCGCGCGACCGCATGAGAGTACGTCTGGACTGGACATAACACACTGCAAGTCTCGCGGCCGCGAGACAAAGAAGCTAGAGACACGCGCGGCCGCGCGCGATGCTGATGCTGTAATTTAATTTAATTTTTAATTCTCAATTAAATGATGTGTAATGGGTTTTTAAACGATTCTAACTGGTGTCAGAGGGAGACGTGATTATTTTTGACGTATTTTCATCTTAGAAACTAGGGTTTTACACCTTGGGAGAGATTCCAACGTAGAAGAAAGCCATATTGTCTATTTTTCTCTACTTCTTCTTAGAATTCTCGGTCATCGTGGATTTTGATTATTGTCTATTTGATTGCAGTGAGGATTTAATAGTTAATCGTTGGTTTATATTCATCGATTGGGTTTGATCGTTCTATCTTTCTTACTTTACTCGTTTGTTTATTGATCATGCTTAACATTGATCCCATAATGGCTTTTGGTTCAGTCATGAACTAAACTCCATTATGGGATTCTAACGGATTTTAATATGTAGTTTAGTTGTACATCTAAATGCTAGATTTGTTTTGCATATCATATAGGATATCTGTCATGGTTGTATTACATGTATGAATGCTTGATCACCATTCGTTTCAGTATTTGTATGGAATTGACAATGAACATATAACTATGGACTGTAACCATGATAGCATGCGAATATGGGCTTAGTGTAATAGCTTGCATATTTTGTGAACTAGATAGACATATACTGTTTCACCGTATGAGCTAGAATAAGAGCTTGTGCTTAAGAACAATAGAATTGCAATTATGCATAGACATATGGTGATTGTGATTATATTGGTGATCACATAGAGTCTAACATCTGTAGATGCTGTGTGAGTAGGTTATAGTGCATTGAAAAATGGTTATAACTCTCTTTGTGCTCTTGGCTATTTTTCCTGTGGTATGTGAACCCTTCTTGCATGACAGTGGCAATTAGACGAAATATTGAATGAAGTTAGGATCCCATTGTTTCCTTAATATAGTTAGTCCATTTATATCGTTATTTGTAGTTGGTAATCATAATTAGTTTAAATCAATAATTGATTCATCAGTCTGAGCATATAAATATAGTGAGTTGATTAATGCATAGTAATCTAAGTTTAACAACTTTCTCTGTGGGATCGATACTTTACTTAATCTGTATTACTTGTTGACCCGTGTATACTTGCATGAGTTAGAGCTCTTTTATCAGAACTGATAAGAGAGGCGACAAGTTTTTGGCGCCGTTGCCGGGGAAAGGCGTTAATCTAGATAATTATCATTAGTTTAAAGCTGTATTGTATGACTTAGAGAATTCTGTTCATTTCTCACTTCTATTTTTATTTTGTTTTTGGTTACAGGTACTTGTAAAGTTTTATGCACACACGATCATCCAACTCAGAGTTAACACCAGCACAAGCTAATATCAGCGGAAAAGGTTGGAAAGCGAGTGTGCGGAGAAATTTGCAAGCACATTTAGAAAGCACGACAGTCAGTATGGCGGAAGAACAGAGAATTGAGCAAAGAGAAAAGCATCAGGCTCTAAGAGAATATTCCATGCCAAACATAAATGAATTACAGTCTAGCATAGTCAGACCGGCGATAGCAGCCAATACCTTTGAAATCAAATCGGGCACCATTCAGATGGTGCAGAACTTAGTACAGTTTGGGGGTGCTGCTACAGATGATCCGAATGAACACCTATTGAGCTTCATCGAGATCTGTGACACATTTAGATATAATGGTGTGACGGAGGATGCCATCAGACTATGATTATTCCCATTCTCATTGAGGGATAAAGCGAGGAGTTGGCTACATTCTTTGCCGGCAGGATCAATCACCATATGGGAGGACTTAGCACAGAAGTTCTTAGCCAAGTTTTCCCCAATGGCTAAGACTACAAAGATGAGGACAACCATATCTCAGTTCGAGCAACAACATGGCGAGTCCTTATATGAGGCATGGGAGAGGTATAAAGAGATGCCTAGGAAGTGTCCGCATCATGGTTTGCCAGATTGGATGGTGATTAATTCATTTGACAATGGTTTGGGATGGCAGTCAAGACCAATTGTAGATGTAGCCGCAGGAGGGGCATTATGGGTAAAAAGCTATGATGAGGCCTATACGCTTATCGAGACTATGGCTGCAAATGACTATCAGAATCCTATAGCTCGGATGTCACAGCCTAAGGTTGCAGGTGTGTTAGAGGTAGATGCGATTACACAGCTGTCGGCACAAATGGCAGCTATGGCTAAGAAAATAGATACGTTGGCAGAGAACAAAGTGAAGACAGTTGCTTTTGTTTATGAGATTTATGCGGGGTCACACTCCACGGATCAATGTGCTATCAGCTCAGAATCAGTACAGTATGTGAGCAACTACAGAAAAGACTAAGGTCAGTTTCAAAACACATACCATCCCAACAATCGCAATCATCCGAACTTTAGTTAGTCTAACAACCAAGGACAACAAAAAAATCAGTTCCAGTCAAATCAACAGTATCAACCACAGTCATCACAACCACAGTTTACACCAAAACCACCGTTTCCACCGGGATTTCCTCAACAGCAACAACACCACACTCCAGCTGCATCACATCCAGAGAAGAAATCAGAAATAGAGGAGATGATGTTGAAATACATGGCAAACACTGAGGTCATGATCAAAAGCCAAGCAGTGGCTATCAAGAATTTAGAGACTCAAATGGGGCAAATGGCGAGCATGCTTACTAACAGACCCCAGGTTGCCTTGCCAATTAACACAGAGGCAAATCCTAGAAGAGACGGAAAGGAGCAGTGTCAAGCAATAACATTGAGATCTGGGAAAGATTTGATAGGTTCTGTAAGTCGCGCGCCCGCGTATGATGATACCAAGGATGCCTCGCGGCCACGCTTGGCAGAGCAGGAGACTGACAAGGAGAAAAATCTGGAAAATTCTGAGGTTCAGCAGGCAGAGAAGAATAAAGTAGGTTCAGAAGAGAAGGTCAAGAGCCCAGTACAACCACTGCACCCTCAAGTACCATATCCATAGAGGTTAATTAAACAGAAAGACGATAAACAGTTCAGCAAATTTCTGGAGGTTTTCAAAAAGCTGCAGATCAACATACCTTTTGCCGAAGCATTGGAACAAATGCCAAGCTACGCAAAGTTCATGAAAGGTATACTGTCAAGGAAGAGAAGATTAGATGAGTTAAAGCGGTAGCCACGATAGAGGAATGCGATGCGGTGCTCCAACACAAGCTACCTCCAAATTTGAAAGATCCGGGTAGCTTCACAATTCCAAGTGCACCATTGGAAAGATGGATTTTAGCAAGTGTTTATGTGATCCGGGAGCAAGTATAAATTTGATGTCGTTGTCGATTATTCAACCAGGTTGGGATTCTGGCTCCAAGACCGATAAACATATCGTCTTCGATATGGGTGTGCTTAATAGTCTAGTGGCAATCGAATACCTTTCACACCTAACCTGTGCTTTTTGCCAACAACCTTTCTTTGTCCATTACATCATATATCCGCGGGGAATTGTTGAAGATGTATTGGTTAAAGTGGATAAGTTCATTTTTTCGGCCGACTTTATCATTCTAGATTTCGAAGAGGATAAGAATATACCGATCATACTAGGGAGACCATTCTTAGCTACGGGCAGGGCTTTGATAGGTGTACAAAAAGGGGAACTCACGATGCGTGTTCAGGATCAAGAGGTCATTTTTAATGTTTTCAAAGCCATGAAATTTCCAACAGATGAAGAAGAGTGTCTCTTAGTTGATTAGGTGAATCGGGTTTTAGATGATGACATACAGACTGTAGCGGACTATGAATCTTTGAGGAAGATCACTGATGAGAACCTAGATGCAGAGGATGAAGAATTCAACGAATTCGTGCAATATCTGGATACTAATCCACAATTCAGAAGATTTAGCCCACCTGCAGAACCACTGGCAATAGCTGGAGACGCCTCAATAAAGTTAAATCCATCTTTGGAGACACCTCCAGACTTGGAATTAAAGCCACTACCGGAACATCTCAGGTATGCATTTTGAAATTCGGATTCAAAATTACCTGTGATTATTGCTTCTGCACTAACATCTTGTCAGGAAGAAAAACTGTTACGAGTGCTTCGAGAGTTCAAATAAGCTATTGGATGGACCATAGCAGATATCAAAGGGATCAGCCCTTCATATTGCATGCATAAGATCCTGATGGAGGATGGTAGTAAGCCAACAATTGAGCAACAGAGGAGGCTTAATCCAATAATGAAGGAAGTGGTCAAGAAAGAGGTGCTCAAATGGCTAGATTCAGGAATAATTTATCCGATCTCAGACAGCTCATGGGTGAGCCCAGTACAGTGTGTTCCAAAAAAAGGTGGCATGACAGTCGTGACTAATGAGAACAATGAGCTAATTCCAACACGAACAGTAACGGGGTGGAGAGTTTGCATGGATTACCGCAAGCTCAACAAAGCTACGAGGAAAGATCATTTCCCACTTCCATTCATCGACCAGATGTTGGATAGACTAGCAGGACATGAGTACTATTGCCTTACGGGCGGTTATTATTCGCTCACAATCGATTATCATAGCTCCGGAAGATCAGGAAAAGACTACTTTCACATGTCCATACGATACTTTTGCTTTTAGAAGAATGTCTTTTGGGTTGTGTAATGCTCCAGCCACGTTTCAGAGATGTATGATGGCCATATTTTTAGACATGGTGGAACAGAATGTGGAAGTATTCATGGACGACTTCTCAGTCTTCGGGGATTCATTTGATCTATGCCTTGAGAATCTAATTATGGTCTTGAAGAGATGTGTTGAAATGAATTTAGTACTAAACTGGGAAAAATGTCACTTCATGGTATAAGAAGGAATCATATTGGGACATAAAGTTTCAAAAATAGGACTTGAGGTGGATAGGGCAAAACTGGAGACTATTGAGCACTTTCCACCATCCACTTCAGTAAAAGGGGTTCGCAGTTTTCTGGGACATGCAGGTTTCTACCGCAGATTCATTAAGGATTTCTCCAAAATAACTAAACCACTATGTAGTCTATTGGAGAAGGATGCGATCAAACCGATGACGTTTGTATGTCAAAGATTTGAACACTTGAAAGAAAAGCGATTTCAAAGACCAAATGATTCTTGCACTGCATTGGACTTTATCGTTTGAATTAATGTGTGGCGACAACGACATTTGTAGAAACATTTTTGGGACGAGAGAAAGAAAAGATATTTCATGTGATCTATTATGCCGCAAGAAGACCACGGCGGATGCACAATTGAATTATAGCACCACGAAAAAAAGAGTTATTAGCGGTGGTATCGCCTTTGATAAGTTCGAGCATATTTTATTGGCACAAAGGTGATAGTGTATACGGATCACGCGGCGATTCGACATTTAATGGCCAAGAAGGATGCAAAACCTCGGCTGATTAGATGGATTTTATTACTGCAGGAATTTAACTTGGAAATCAAGGACAGAAAGGGAACTGAAAACCAAGTGGCGGACCACTTATCTCGATTCGAGAATTCGGTAAGGGAGGTACAAGATAATGTTATGATCAATGAATCCTTTCCCGATGATCAATTGTTTGTGGTGAAAGGGGAAGTGCCATGGTTTGCAGACTTCGCGAATTATCTAGTAAGTAAGACATTACCTTCTGACTTGGTGGGATATTAGAAGAAGAAATTTCTGCATGACGTCAAATGGTATATATGGGATGAGCCGTACTTGTTTAAACAGTGTTCTGATCAAGTGATAAGAAGGTGCATTCCATGTAGCGAGATCGAGGGGATTCTGTAAGAGTGTCATTCCACGGTGTATGGAGGTCACTATGGTGGTGAACGGACAGCAGCGAGAGTACTACAAGCAGGATTCTACTGGCCAACTATTTTCAAGGATGCATACAGTTTTGTCCAGCGATGTGACAGATGTCATCGAGTGGGTAATATTTCTAAAAGGAATGAAATGCCACTGAATACCATCCTAGAAGTGGAAATTTTTGATGTATGGGGCATTGATTTCATGGGACCTTTCGTTTCTTCTTGCGGAAATCTCTACATCTTGCTCGCCGTGGATTACGTCTCAAAATGGGTGGAAGCTGCAGCTCTTCTGACTAATGATGCCAAGGTCGTCCTTAAGTTTCTATATAAAAGCATTTTCACAAGGTTTGGAACTCCAAGGGCTATCATTAGTAGCGAATGCGGTCATTTCGCAGAGTTCTGCTTCTGAGACTTCTTTGGCTAAGTATGGGGTGAATCATCGCATTGCCAAAGCTTATCACCCGCAAACAAACGGCCAAACAGAAGTATCAAATTGAGAAGTAAAAAGAATTCTGGAAAAATTTGTGAATCCAACACGGAAGGACTGGTCGTTAAAGTTAGATGATGCTGTATGGGCCTATCGCACCGCGTACAAAACCCCGTTGGGCATGTCACCCTTTTAACTTGTGTATGGCAAAGCCTGTCACCTCCCTATGGAGCTAGAGCATAAGGCATATTGGGCAATATGGAAGCTCAACCTGGATTTGACATCTGCAGGGGAGAAACGACTACTTCAGCTCAATGAGTTAGATGAGTTTAGATTACAAGCATATGAGAATGCAAAGTTGTACAAGGAAAAAGTGAAGAAATGGCATGTCCGTAAGATAATGGAAAGGACATTTGAACCGGGACAGAGGGTGTTGCTCTATAATTCCAGTCTTAAACTCTTTCCTGGAAAACTGAAATCGTGTTGGTCGGGTCCATTCACAGTGAAAACTGTCTTTCTGCATGGTGCAATTGAAGTATATGACCAATTCCTGGACAAGCCCTTTAAGGTAAACGGCCAGCGGTTGAAGCATTATTTTGGTGGCGAAGTGGACAGACAAAACGTCACCGCAATTCTATCTTCAACATGAGAATCAGAGACAGTCAAGCTAATTGACTATAACTTAGCGCTGGATGGGAGGCAACCCATTAATTTCACCTCTAAATTCTTTTCAATTCTTTAGTAGAATAGTAGTTAGATTCATTCTATTTTTGCTTGCTACATAATCTATGTTTCACTCATATTTTTGTAGGTGCTTTGGGTTACCCTCATCACAATCTCTGATGAGAAGTTCAGGTACTGCAGCTCAGGGAGTGCATCACGCGGCCGCGCCTGATCCAACATGTGTCATCTCACGCCCACACAAAAGTCGAGATTTTTTTAGCATCTCGCATGGCATGCGAGACAGATTATATAGATCTCCTTGGCGCCTTGCGACGTCCAAATGAGGAAATTATTTTTCTTTTAAAAATCCGATCCGTGGTCTACTCGACTTCTTACGTGATTTATTATGAGCATCTTTCTCTGTTCTCCCATAATAAAAATCTTCCTCACGACCGATACCTGCTCATATCACAAACATCTCCATTGGATTCACTTTAGGGTTTACTTTGCTGGGTTGTGTACAAGTAAGTTTGGGGGTATTATCAGTTGTTGTAAAGCTTCACAATCTCTACATATCAGTTGATCATGGGTCCAAAAAGAAGATGTACAATCTCTATCTCTTCAACCTCTGAGTCCTCATCTAGTGATCACGATGACGATATCATGGAAACCAGAAACTTTCTAAGCCAGGAAGCTCATAACAACTATTATCATCTTCTGAGTAAATTGTTTATGAAGGAACGAGGTTTTAAACCCACCAAGAAAGATGGACAGCTATGGAATATGCTCGAGAAAAAAATTTGGGTTAGCTTTGGCCGTAACACCTATGCCTATCCCAATGGAAGTTGTTCAGGAATTCTATACATACGCAAAGGAGATGGATAAGCAAGGAATAATGTTTCATTCGACAAGTGCAAGTGGATTTTCGCCCCTCAGCTATCAGAGCAGTGTATGGAATAACTGATACACCACCAACTGGGTCGGAAAATTGGGTCACTGGTGACCATTTAACGATGGACTTGGACGTATTGATTTCAGAATTTTGCATCCCGGGCACCAAGTGGAACTGTAAGATCGGAACAACCGAGCCTATATCATTTCCAGCTTCCACCTTGAATCGCTATGCCCAAGCATGGCATCTGTTTATATCACAAATTAATTACATCCACTCACAAACATGTAGTAACTAAGAGCAAGCAATCATTTTATGGGGTATTATCAAAGGAAGTACATAGACATCGGCCACATCATTTATCAAAACATGCAAATATTGGCGGGAAACATGGTCGGGAGCATTCCGCATACTGGTGCGGAAGCATCCTTACTTTGTATGCAACAGGGAGTCCCATGGACTGACAGGACACGGCAGTTTGAGCCATGACATTACGTTAGCTACAATCGCTAAGCTCCAGGATTGGACAGGTGGTGAGCCACACCCGCGAGGAAGAGGATTCATTCTCCGACCCACCTTCCCGAGCCATCCCAATGAAATTACACAGCCGATGCAAAGTGAAAGCCCATCCACCCGAGCACATCCTATCCCTAGCGATCGACATCTTGAAGGTTGGAGCGCAAAGTCGACGATTGTATGACAATCTTGGGACATTTGCTCACGGGACTCACGGGGCCTTGGTTTGAAGCCTTCAGCAAAGAGGAACAATGCTCGAATGGCCACAGTTTGAAACCGCTGTGCCTTATCCACCACCAGATTCACCACCCGAGGAGGGACGTCAAGCCGATCATTAGGGGAGTTTTTCTTATACCCTTTACCTTCATTCAATGAGGACATTGAACACTTTAAGTTTGGGGGTATTGGAGTACTTGCATAGTAGTTTAGTTTGCATTCTGTTTTGCATGTTTAGTTTAATTTTGCATGATTATGTGTTAGATAAAATTTTGCATAAAATTTTTAATTTTTAGTCATTATTGATTGTGTTAGCATGTCTCTCATAAATTCTTGCTTAATAATAGAAATTTTTGCCTAGCCAATGATGATAGTGAATTGTGAAAGATTCTAGAGTACTTTAGATAACATGAGCTATGGTATAATGTTTTACACGATGAGATTCATGTTGTTGTTTAAATGCTTTCGGTATGCACGAATATGTTCACAATCACTTGTAGGTTTAAGAGACGTGCGTTGCATTGCTTAATAGAACATGTAGTACTAAAAAGAGAAATATGTAGAATGTGCATACAGGCTAGAAACATTGACATTCAAACTTTGGGAACACCTGGGCATGCCTGATAATGGGGATGAGAGAGCGGCGCTTTTCGTTTAAATGAAAATGGGACAAGATCGTTTAAATGAAAATGGGAAGTGAGATGGGGCGTAAAATGCACTCATTATAAAAAAAAAAAAGATAAAAGAAAGGAAAAATAGCAATAAACACCGCGGGAAAGAGCAAAAATCGCCCTCGTGAGTAAAAATAAAGCATTGAACCCAGTGTTGAACCTTAGTTTGCGTTGATATATCGAAACAGTCTGAGGGCATGAGTATACATGAGTCTTGGTTTAGCCTATAATTTTCTGTTTGGAGCAATGTATGCATTCTTTGCTTAGATCAAGTTTTTGTGAACATCACACACACATCATCTCTATAGCATTCGTGAATCATCTGAGCATATGACATTATGTCTATGGTTTGGTTTGAAATTATGTTCTGGAATCTGGATAATTCACTGAGGTAATTTGGGCTGAAATTTTTTTATGGCTAGATTATGTGAGACTAGTATGCATCATAGAGTAGCTGCATTTTTATTGCTCATGAGTATGCATTGCTTGAGGGCAAGCAACAGTTCAAGTTTGGGGGTATTTGATAAGTGGTATTTTTACCTACTTATTATTTACCAATCCATGCGAATTAGGCCCACCTCAAGTACATTTCATTGTGTTTTAGTTGCATTAAACGTTATTTTGCATTGCATTTTCTTAAAACTCCTTTTAGTGAATAAGTGCAGGAATCGACTCAATTTTGGTAGAATTAGAGGCACCAGTGAGTTTATGCGTGAAGGCTAGTCATAAGGCAAGGATGTGCATGACATTGAGGTACAATGAAGCATGGAAACCAAGCAAGCAAGAGGATTAAAGCATGAGTGAACAAGTAGCAGCAGCAGCAGAACAAAACCGAGCCGTAAACTGCTGAGAACAAGCTGGCGCGGTAGTCTAAGCAGGATAAGCTTAGACTCAAGGCTACCGCAAGCGAAGTCTGTGGCTAGACATGGGAGACCTTCTGCAAGTTAAGCGCTTGCATGAGATAATGACGCCATACTGTGAGGCATGATCGCGCGACCGCATAAGAGTACGTCTGGACTGGACATAACACACTGCAAGTCTCGCGGCCGCGAGACAAAGAAGCTAGAGAGAGCGCTGCTGGCGCGATCTTTGATCTTGTAATTTAATTTAATTTTAATTCTCAATTAAATGATGTGTAATGGGTTTTAAATGATTCGACCGTGTGTCGAGGAGGCGTGATTATTTTTGATGTATTTTCATCTTAGAAACTAAGGTTTTACACCTTGGGAGAGATTCCAACGTAGAAGAAAGCCATATTGTCTATTTTCTCTACTTCTTCTTGGAATTGTCTGTCATCGTGGATTTTGATTATTGTCTATTGGATTGCAGTGAGGATTTAATAGTTAATCATTGGTTTATATTCATCGATTGGGTTTGATTGTTCTATCTTTCTTACTTCACTCGTTTGTTTATTGATCATGCTTAACATTGATCCCATAATGGCTTTTGGTTCAGTCATGAACTAAACTCCATTATGGGATTCTAATGGATTTTAATATGTAGTTTAGTTGTACATCTAAATGCTAGATTTGTTTTGCATATCATATGGGATATCTGTCATGGTTGTATTACATGTATGAATGCTTGATCACCATTTGTTTCAGTATTTGTATGGAGTTGACAATGAATATATAAATATGGACTGTAACCATGATAGCATGCGAATATGGGCGTAGTGTAATAGCTTGCATATTTTGTGAACCAGATAGACATATATTGTTTCACCGTATGAGCTAGAATAAGAGCTTGTGCTTAAGAACAATAGAATTGCAATTATGCATAGACATATGGTGATTGTGATTATATTGGTGATCACATAGAGTCTAACATCTGTAGATGCTGTGTGAGTAGGTTATAGTGCATTGAAAAATGGTTATAACTCTCTTTGTGCTCTTGGCTATTTTCCTGTGGTATGTGAACCCTTCTTGCATGACAGTGACGATTAGACAAAATATTGAATGAAGTTAGGATCCCATTGTTTCCTTAATATAGTTAGTCCATTTATATCGTTATTTGTAGTTGGTAATCATAATTAGTTTAAATCAATAATTGATTCATCAGTCTGAGCATATAAATATAGTGAGTTGATTAATGCATAGTAATCTAAGTTTAACAACTTTCTCTGTGGGATCGATACTTTACTTACTCTGTATTACTTGTTAACCCGTGTATACTTGCATGAGTTAGAGCTCTTTTATCAGAACTGATAAGAGAGGCAACAGTACCTCCCAGGGATGATGTTCCCCTATTTATGTACCTATCCATTAATGACAATGCCATGGGTTGTATGCTGGGGCAAAAAGATGATAGAAGCCAAGAACGAGCTATCTATTACCTCAGCAAAAGATTCAGCACCAGTGAACAAAAGTACACTCTGATTGAGAAGACTTGTTGTGCTTTAGCATGGGCTTCAATGAGGTTACAACATTACCTCCATGGTCACACAACCCATCTCATATCCCACGTGGATCCTCTCAAGTATGTGTTCAGTAAGCCCATACTGAATTATCGACTGTCCAGATGGTAGTTGATCCTACAACAATTTGACATTGTCTACGTGATGCAAAAGTCTGTCAAAGGTCAAGGAATTGCGGATCAACTGGCCGCTGCACCTGCAGGGGACTACAAACCCTTGGAAACATACTTCCTCGATGAAGGGGTGATGAAAGTTCAACAACATCATTAGTACGATACATTCCGTACATGGAAAATGTATTTTGATGGAGCTGTTAACGTAGAAGGTTCTGGAGCTGGAGCACTTCTAGTATGCGGTACAGGGGAGCAGTATCCCGTCGCCATCAAATTGCAGTTTGTCAGCACCAACAACACAGCTGAGTATGAAGGCTGTATCATGGGGCTAAAACTGCCCGTTCAATGGGCGTAAGGTGGTTAACTGTCTTTGGGGATTCCGAATTGGTAATCAGACAATCCACAGGAATCTATTAAACCATAGAATTACATTTACTGCCTTACCATTGGCAAGTTCTACAGATGGCTTTGGAGTTTGAAGAAATCTCTTTTCTACACATTCCTCGTAATAAGAATGATTTTGCGGATGCATTAGTAACATTGGCCTCCTTGGTTCACATACCTGACAAGGAAGACATGCTAAGCATCACGTTTGCTCTGCAAAAAGCCCCAGTTTATAGGAACTATGTTGGAGAAGTATCGGATGAACTACCTCCCATCCACAACCATTGGTATCAGCACATCAAGGAGTATCTGCGAGATGGATCTACACCCGCTGAGGCGAGCCTAACTGAGAAGAGGCAGATTCATCGACTTGCTATGAAATTCTACCTGAGCGGAGATGCACTCTATAAAAGAGATGCAGGATTAGGTCTCCTCCGATGTCTGGATAAAGACCAAGCTCAGAGACTCATGGATGAAATCCATGGTGGAGTATGTGGCCCTCACATGAGTGGACCCCTAATTGTCAAGAAGATCCTCAGAACGGGGCATTATTGGCTTACACTCAAAGCTAACTGTGATAATCACGTTAAGAGGTGCTATCAATGCCAGATTCATGGGAATGCTATCCACGCCCCTCCAAGGGAACTCCACAATATGAGTTCGCCATGGCCCTTCTCAATGTGGGGAATGGACGTGATCGGGCCCATCGAGCCCAAAGCTAGTAATGGACATCGATTCATATTTACCATGATCGACTACTTCACCAAATGGGTAGAAGCAGCATCCTTCCCCAGGGTTACTAAAGAAGTCATCATTGCTTTCATCAGAAACAATGTAAATGCATCTATATGGACAACCGAGAGGTCATCAGGTCGACAATGCTAAGAACCTCAACAACAAAATGATGAAGGAGTTATGCAGAAAATTTCACATCAAACACCTTAACCCCGTCATCTACCGTCCAAAGATGAATGGTGCTTTTGAAGCGACTAATAAAAACATCTAAAAGATCATGCAGAAAATGTCCGCTAATCACGAAGGATGGCTTGACGTCTTGCCTTTGACTTTATTAGCCTACAGAACTTCTATGCGTACTTCCACTGGGGCAACCCCCTACTCATTAGCCTATGGGATGGAAGCAGTGCTCCCCATAGAGGTGGAAATGGAATCCCTCCGAGTGTTGATGGATGCTCAGTTGGATGAAGACCAATGGGTACATGACAGGTATCACCAATTGTCTCTAATAGACGAAAGACAAATCGCGGCTATCTTCCATGGTCAATTATATCAGTAGAGGATCGCACGATCCTGCAACAGAAAAGTCCAGCTATGGTAGTTTAAACAACATAACTTGGTTTTGAAGAAGATCATTGACAACCAAGATCAGTCTAAGGGAAAATTCGCTCCTAACTGGGAAGGCCCATTTGTTGTCAAGGAGGTATTGACAGGAGGTGCTCTCAGATTGTAGGAAATGGATGGCGATGAATTTCCACAACTTATCAACTCAGACACCGTGAAACAGTACTATGTCTGAAGTTACCATCAAACAAACATCCTGGTTTTGATCATCAAATCACCAGTCATTCCGGTTTTGAACACTTTCATTTTCACATACTCTTCTGCCCCTCAGGGAAACATACACTTCAAACCAGCAGCCTGGTGTCACTTCCTTTCAAACCTTTTATACAATTTCGGTTATCCTAAAGACGGGATTGAACCTTTCACACTTGCAGTTTATCCTGAAGAAGGGATTAAAATTTTTCACACTTGCAGTTTATCCTGAAGACGGGATTAAACTTTTCTACGCTTGTAGTTTGTCTTGAAGACGGGAACAAACTTTTTTCCACACCTGCAGTTTATCTCCTTTATGGGATCAAACTTTCTTCTCCCCGCAGTATAGCCTGCACATGGGATTTACACTTCTCTTTGGCTGCTGTGACAACCCAAAAATTTAGACAATTTATTAAAATCTTAAATGATTGATTTAAGGTCAAATAATAGACCTAGACAGAAAATAACTGTATGCGTTTGATATTTTTGGGATGGAATTTTGAGGATTTCAAAATTTTGTGAAGGATTTAGGTGAATTATTAAGGATTAAGTTTATATTTGTTTATGTTCTATGTTTATGGTTATGTATGTGTTAAGAATGTTGTTAAGGGTCAAGGGTTGACCAGATAAATTTTATCAGTGTCAAACCCTAATATTATTAAGAACGTCAAAGTTCAGTTAGAAAACCCTAACGTTTGATAAGAAACCCTAGAAACCGGTTCTGAAACCCTAATTTTAGTTTCGGGAATCCGAAACCTTAATTTGGATATTGAAAACCCTAATTCAGGAATTTAAATGCTATTAATAAGTTTAAAACGTTATTAATTATAACTTAATTAAGGAAACCTTAATTGACTATTAGAAAACCCTAATACCAGATCTGGAAACTCTAATTTTAGACTCTTGGAATTTGAAACCCTAATCTGGGAACTTAAATGATAATTATAATTCTCAAGTGCTTTTGATTATAAGCTTAATTAGGATAAAACTTAATTAATTAACAAACCCTAATTTCCAATTTTTGAACCCTAATTGTTCCTTCAAAAACCCTAATATACAGTGGTGGATTTAATTGCTAAATTAGCAATCTTAATTAGGAAATGTTAATCCTAATTTGATTAAGTCCTAATATGATTATGAAATTATAATATAATTAGGAAGCCCTAATTATAATTTAGAAATCATGATTTTCTATTTTAAAATCTAATTAGAAAATCTTAGAATTTTAATTTGCTAAAATCTTTAGGGTTAAAACCTAAACCCTAAAATACTAAACCCTAAACCCTAAGGGTTTGATCAAATGACCAATCTAGAATTAAAATGGTGGGGAAATGTCCAAAATGCCCTTATGTCACATTCTTTATTTGGTAACTTGCAAATCTTGCCATGATATTGGGTTGGTGAACAACCTTAAGCCCTAGCATGTGACTATATCAATTAGAGCAGCAGCTATATCAGCCCCATTCATTGAATCAATTATCAAACCTTAAAATATAAGTAAAGTTATTTAGTTTACTTAGCAAGCTTGCCCAACCCTTTCTCTCTCTACAAAATCCGAAATCTAGAGTGAGAGAGAGAGAGAGTGAAATATTGAGCTATGATCAGTGTATAGCTTTCCATAATCAGATTCAATGATCAGAAATCAAAGATCAAAGTTTTAGAGGAATAAACCCTAATCTTAGAAATCTGATGATTTGATGTTAAATGTTGTTGTTGATTTGTTAAAGTTATGTATTATGATGTCTTTAAGTGATCTGGCTTGATAGATCATAGATCTATAACACTTAGATGCACGAATCTAGCATTTTTAAAAATCTAGGAAAAGTTTGAAAAGTGGCCTGACAGTCGAATGTCAGAGGCCTTAGATCTGTGTGTGTTTGATGTTTTGTTAATTGATATTATAGATATGTTCTTTGTTGATAGTGCTTTAATCTGAGACTTGAATCAACCTCATAGCATGTCTAGATCGTAAGTTAGAAGCGGTCAAAGGTCGTTGACCAGTCACAAAAGTTGAATCTGGGCAACCCAGAAATTTTCTATGTTGTCTGACAAGATTTTCCAGGCTCTTAATCTTGCTGTTATTTGATGTTATGGCTATGTTGTTGATTGATCCTTGTAGTCTGACATGTTGTGTACATAACCTTTACATCACCCAGATCTGTAACAGGATAGTAGAGAATCATGGTCAAACTACGTTGACCAAACTGCTTGATGAACAATCTGGAAAATCCAGATTTGTTCTTGAGTATGTACCTGACAGTTGCTTTGACCAGCCATGATTTCTTAAACATGTTGTTGTTAGACCAACCTGTTGATATATTATTGTAGCCTGACATCTCCTCTACAATACCGAATCAAAAGATCACACAAAACAAGCTTGGAAAGCAAAGAATTATGGGCTCAAAATAGGTATCTTAACTGTTCTTAAAATTCTGGAAAACCCAGAATTTGATGAACAGGTCTGACATCATATTAGAAAGCTTATAACTCTCTGATTTGTTGTTGTATGGCCATAAAATGAGATGTTGATTGTAGTATTACACTTATACTACATAACTAGAAACATTAGCAGACCAGAAACCGTATGATCAAGGAATTAATGATAATCAAATAGCAACCTTGGTGTCTGACATTGGTTTCTGGGAATTGGCCAAGAACACTCACGAACACCTATAGGGCTCTTTAGTGACACTTATTTTCGGAAAATAGATTAATTAATTAAATAAATAGAAAAAATGGGTTTTAATTATTAAAAATACATAATAAATTATGAAAAATTATTTTAAAGCCTGAAAATAGTTTTTAATTATTTTGAGTATATTTCAAAAATATTTAATATTTTGGAATATAAAAGGTATTTATTTATTTAATTATAATATTAAATAAATTATTTAAAAATAGTTTTAATTCATGAAAAATTATATTATGATATTAGAAAATATTTTAAGTTATTTTTGATGACTTTTAATATTTTGTGATGAATTTTGTTAATAATTTATGATTAATGGTAATTAATTTATTTAATAAATATATTAAATAAATAATGGAAAAATAGAATTAATGCTTTAAAAATTATATGAAAATAATTTAAGTGTTAGAAAAATATTTTAAGTTATAAAATATAACTTTTGATATTTTGTCATGAAAATATTAATATTTTGATATTAATATCGGTTATCGGATAATTGATTTATCTGTTTAAAAATCATATAATTATGATTTTAAAGTATTAAAATACTTTGTGATATTATAATTATATTATAATATTATGTTATGATTTTCATTAATATTTGGTATAAAATAAATATTAATGATTAAGGAATTATGTGGTATTTAATTCATTTAAATACGATATTAATCATTGAAAAATCATGATAAATGATATTAATTATCTAAAAATTGTTTTGACTGATAATATGATTATCTAAGATATTGTTTAGTGTTTAGGCAGAGTTTAATTGAACTTAAACTCTATAATTGTCTGAATAGACCGTCGGAATGATAGAATTGTGTCGGTTTCAACTCAGACTTAAATAGTTTGACTTGATGCTATGTCTTATATGTGTAATAGACTGATAGGATTATGTGCTATGTATATATATATATAACAGTATTATACTGTGATGATATTATTCTAATATTGGAGATCTATATTACTAATATTAGGTCTTCGGATAAAGCGTTATAAATTGCGTAGCGGTAATCACCGGTTCAGGCAAGTTTTACTTAACTCTACTAAGAGTTGTTTCATTCGGATATGCTTATGGTTAATCATTCTTTGATTGCCATGTTGAATTGTTACTCTGTACATATTGCATGTATAAGTCGGTATGAAAGGCTGATCACCTTCATTACCAGTTGGTCCAGATATATTTGTTCATGTTCAATAATTGTTCAGTCAAAAGTTTGTTCGTGCTAGTTCTCAATTATATTGATGAATTATATCCAGCTTATTATTCAGACTCTTCAATCATGATATATCTTTAAATTATATTTAAACTTGTTGGGCAACTTTCATGCTCACCCTTGCTATATCATGATAAACATTACAGATAAGGCGAATGCGTTCGGATACAAGAAAAAGGATAATGCCAAGTTTAGCTTGGGATAGAATATGCGGCTAATTTGTAATAGTATAGTTTGATATTAATGTTATATGTTGGATAAGTTATGATTTGTGTATAAGTTAAGGTTACTCGATTTTGGGGAATAGTGTGTAAAGTGTATTGTATAAACAATTTATGTTTATATCTTCCGCAATTAGTTATAAAAATAGTATACCAGATTTGTGGTGATTAGACCCGGATTTGGGGCTACTACAACTGCGATTCGTCCTGAGGGGCGAACTACGTCGACCTGATCTCCTCTTCAATAGGAGTACGTAGGCAACCATATTCTATATGGCCTGGTCGCAACAACAAAAAAAACAACAAAAACATTTCTACCCCTTCTCTACGAAAATAACAAAAACATTTTTACACCTATCTGCCTTTCACATTCAGCGTTGAATCTCTTACACCAGGTTCGAACTACGCAGACATGGTCTCCTCTTCAATAGGAGTACGTAGGCAACCATTTATGGTTCAGTCTAACCCTTACCAGAACAAAACTTCTTGTTACACGGTATTGGGATCAACCTTCAGTTCACCACATTTCATCGATTTCAGATCAAAGGGATGGAATTACCCAATCTCTTCTCATAAATAGAAGATTCGATGACCATCTAAGCTGCGATCGTGCCTCAAAGAGCAATACGTTGCATAAGAGATGGAATTAACTAGGCTTCTCACAAGTAGAAGTATTGGCGACCATCTGTGGGGCGGTCAATCTCAGAGAGGAAAAACCACCCTCATCTCCACTTTTCCATATAGATACCAGTCCCAAGACACCAAAGATGGTAGGGATATACAGAAATCAATGATCCGTTCTGAGAGATCTTGCGATGTCTCAATGTCCATCTATCAAGGATAAGTTTAGAATGCATCAAGATCACAAGGCCCTGAAGAAACAGGCAAATATCAAGAAAGTATCAAGGCATAACAAAAAGGGAAGTGAATCAAAATATATTTCCCGCCATACATAATAATTGTTTGATATATACATATGTTTATACATGACAAAATGGCTAAGTTTAGTCAAATGCATTGAGGGAAAATACAAAGCTATCTATAGATCGTATATATCACGGACTATCGATCTAACATGGCATCCCTCTCAAGAGGCGGAGGTAGCTGGCGCAAGCTCACGCCCAAGGGTATCTACACGAGCTAGCAGATCGAGGCTAAGCGCATCGTGGCATAATGCTCATAAATGTAAGCACTCATGCGTCGGCAAGATTGACGGTCATCCGGGATCTAATTGAAGTCTTTTTCTCGCAATGGCCACATCCCCTAGCAGAGATAAAGCGGCATCCCACTCCGTAATCAAGGCATCCCTGGCTGATCTAGCCTCATCCCTCTCTAACAGAGCGGTATCTCTCTCATCAAGAGCTGTCAATATCACGGCCCTAGCCTGATCTCTATCATAGGTCATCAGATGTAAGCTCTGCTCCAAATGCTGTGCCTAATACTAGGTAACAATGGCACTCGAGGTGGGAAAATCCATCACATATGCTAGCAGCCCAGCAGTTAAGTCATTGGTGGGAATATCAGCCTCCTCTATAGGCTCCTCATCGTCGAAATCACCCCCACCTTTGTGGATATCGTCATGACCAATGCGATCTCTGTCTCCATCCATGCAGAAAACTCTGCAGAACAACCCGGATGACTGATAGAAAATCCAGCCAGCTCTTACTGATCCCAATAGGCATACAACCTGGATCCATCCTCTGTTGATAAACGGTGTGAAGCGAAGCGCTGACTCACTGCCCCCTCAAAAGGATGAAAATCCTGAAACTAGTTAAACTGACACATCACGGCCAGTGGATGATAAGTAATCATGCCCTTCAATCCAGCCAGAGGGAGATAATCCATGCCCGGAGCATGAGTAATGAAGCTGTAGGGTGAGCTAACCCCTAAACACGACAATATAGCAAACGGATCTCTAATCCGCCGGGAAGGTCAGTGACCACGATCGCAAAGATCTCGTACACTCTCAGCGGTGAAAGGAGTATGACATGGCTATATCATGGGTAAAACAAAACCCCTGCCGTCTAAGTGTGCCAATCGGTCTCAAGTGTGACATAAACCACACGTACAATATGACCGAGCTACCTGTGAACACTCCTGCGGGATAAGTGCAGCAGTACGTAGCTGACCTCAGAGTCTCTATAATGATCATCGGTACAATGGCATGACCCTCCCTGAGAGCTCTCACTGCTATAATGACGCCAATATCCAACTCAACCATATACCGCGGCATGAAGACGTATTACAATATGCACAAAAGAAATACATCCACCCTGGCTAAACGCCAATGATCCTCCGGTGTGGTGAAATCCTCGGAGTGTCGTGTATAACTATCCTCATAGCCAAATCTGTCAAACCGAAAACGCTACGATATCACGTGGCCGGATGTAATCTCGTCTGCATTTCACTCTCTACGTCTCAATCCGGTGAGGGTCATGAATCGCTTCGCTTTCATGTCTCTCGATAGCCATATGCACACAAGGTCTCATCCGGTGCAAAGATCGCCAACCGTGTATACTCCTCCAAAGTAGGAGTCAACTCCTGGCTCCCAAATCGGAAAACCTATCTCTCCGATACCCAGTGCTCTAGCATACCCTCTACAAATCCTGCGGGAACCTGAAACATCAACAGGGTCATAGTATGCTACAGCAAATCATCTATGATCACCATGTCTGATGGTGATATACTATCATACCATGAGTGCATACCAGATACCACCAAAAATGGCGGGGTATGATCAATACGGCTAACTGTCGAAGAAGACATCTGCACGGACCGTGTCATAAGACCATCCAGGGGTCAATGCTGAATATCTCTGGACATACATACATATGCATAACATAATAACATGCATGATATAATAGATGGCAATATGATATAGGGAATGGAAAACTGTGAATACATTCCTAAGTATATCATCATCTAATACATCTCTGTACAGCTAAAATATAGGGAAATGGGGCGAAGCTACCCAACATCTAATAGAGGCCTATCAAAAGATATAGCGAGAATGGGGCGAAGCTACCCAGTAGCTAATAGAGGCCTATTAAAAGAGATAACGAAAAATACATCAGAAAAAGTCAATATTATCGATGTCTACATCATCGATCCTGTCCACCTGATGTAACTCCTCCTGAGTCACTGGATCTCTATCTACAGGGATGTCAGGCTTATGCAATGAAGGATCTGCACCGGAAAAGCCATATGGGTCACCTGAGGGGCCAGCGCCAGAGCTAGAAGGAGCAAAAGTATCTACCTCTGAAGGGTCTCTGCCCAAATGCCGAATGAAAAGATGTGTCCGGTCCAACTGCCGGGTCAATCTGTCAATCTGTGTCACATGAGTCGGATCTCTGACACAGGCTAGCCAATCCGTCATCATCACGGATCCTGGAACCATATCCCCCATAAATTATGTGGCGCGGGTCTGAGCTCCAATAGTACGAGGGATCCACCAATGCTAGAACATCTCCTGAGACCAGGGACCCTCTAACAATGTAAAACCGTCAATCCCCATCAATGGGATGTCAATGACGGGTGACTGCGAAATAGGCCAATAACGCCTGGTAGAAGGCAAGATCGGCGTACGGATCTCTCCTGTAGTGCTCCTGATAGCACGCTCTCCTAAATAGAGCTCCCATCCTCCATCTGTGAAGAGAGGAATCCTGCGGGTGAAAATGACTACTCTACTCCAGTTGGGTACCCATCCTCAAATCCAACTCCCAAATGCTCTCCAGAGTAGGGAACCTATATGATGACATCAGCTATCAATAACTCCAGCTGTAGGAGACAATGTGTGAAACCCTCAGCAACAGGGACCTCCGCTAGTATGGAATGATGCCATCTCCGTCCTCGTGGATAGGTGTCTAAACCTAACACGCTCATAGGACGCAAACATGGAAGCCTCTTATAGGCCCAAAACTGCCAACACAAAGGCAACATCTGCTGTCAGTCAACACTCTTACCTATACAGGGGAAAAGACAAGAGAAACACTTAGCAGTAGAAATGGGTAGAATCTTAACCATGCCTCGATCAAGCCCTGCGATCGCATGCGCAGTCCCCTAAGGAAGTAGGCAAAGGTATAGGAACCCCAATCACACTCTCCTATACAGTCCACGTGTTGAGTGGTGCTGATTAAAGCGAAGGACACCGTAGAGGAATTATCTGCTATGAAGCAGCCCCTAATGATCATCATGAATAATCACTGAAGAATGCGATCCCTGACTCTCACATCATCGGGTATAGGCTCACTCAATAGCCCGTTCATAGAATCTACGCTCAAAGGACCCGTACGAACAGTCCTGCCCTTGAGTGCCTCCGCCGGAACTCCCAACAAGGATCTGACGGCAGTAGGGGTAATATCCACTGTGTAAGGCACTGGATCCCCTCCAAACTCTATACTTGTGATAAACCGCCAATCCATCGGCGTCATCTTCACCTCATAATCCAGCAAATAGAGTGACTGAGTCTGGTGAAACCACCGCTCAGACAATGCCCTGAGGTAACCCTAGGGACAGCGATGGGGAAGAATGGAGAAGAATGTCCCGAATCCCCAGCCATGTATAACCGCTCTGTAGTCATCATGTAAAGCTTGATACATAGAGTGGATGCTAAACCAGTTCCCTCGAGGCTGTGTGAAGCCGGGAACCTACATCAAATGCAGATCAACATCAGAATCCTTGACTCCTCACCAATAGGAAATAAGGAAGATTAAAGATCTAATTTCATACCTCGTTTGCGTGCAGGTATGCTAAAGGATGCCTACTCAAGTCACCCAAAAGATCTGGGTTTACCACTTGAATGCCTGGCAATTCCCTACGGGGAACACGTACAGTAGGAGCAGGAACCTCAATCGGTATGTCCTCCTCCTCGTCCTCGACATCCGACACTTCAACCCGGATAGGACGTATCACCGCCTCCACCAAACGCATTTAGGTGTCTAAATGTAGCAGGGGGTCGAGGCACTTGTAAGCCCTTCTATACACACGTAGTGGTTCTGCGGGAACTACTCGGCTGATCCGGATCCATAATATCTGGACAATAAGTCTCCAAATCACCTTAGAAAGGGTGTGGTAAATTCTTACCTAGAGTTTTGATCAAAATGCATTTTATGACTACATGCATGCATGCATTATTTTAACATACGTCTACAATAGAGTTAAAAATGCATGACTACTCAATGCTTACGTTTTGGAAATTTTTTGCCATAGCCCCCTTTGTAAATGGGACTATCCACATGTACATAGGCATGACTAGGTGGCCATTCAGTAGCACACCTACCCACAGTCATATACATCTTACATGCATTAATACATCATAGTAAAAAAATCCGTAAGTGTAGTCTAATTATCAGGATTATTTTGCTTTTCTACCTTTGCTCATTTGTCCTCAGATAGGATAAGAAATGACAGTAAAAGGTACCAATTTGGCTGTTTCAAAAGTTAAATTTTTTCACATCATTATGTTCAGCATGGTTTAATACTAACATTTTCTATGTTGAATATTTTTTATCAAGTCATATCAGCATGCATATTCACTACTATGTGTCTAAAAGCATTTCATGTGATAAGTCATTTTCCAACGGATAGAAATTGGAAAAAATACATGCATATGTTACCAGGACAGTGAAGAACGCTTATACGGTGGCAGAATATGCAAAAAGTTACCCGAACTCAGCAGATCTGAAGAAGAGCTCTCAGATTTCCTTCGCAGCGCAACTTGAAAATGACTTATGAAAGCAACCATTGGCCTATACATAGCCATGGTTGGCCGCAGGCTGACCTGCGGCTCCTGCAGGTGTACTTGCAGCACTCTTATGTGGGTCCCACACCTCTAGCTCACTGCAGTTAGAGTTGCAAAGGAGGTCTCACAAGCTGAAAAGGCCAAATCAGGAATAAAAATGCTACGTGATTGAGCGGAATAGCCTGGAATCCTGGTTTAGTGCGGGTCAGAATTAAACTCCCGTCATCTCATCAGTATTCGCCTTAATGTAGGGTATACTATACCGATAAGCTCAGCTTTCACAAATCATGCTCGACAATACCCCACAAAGGTCCGATGCCGTCGTTGCAGGGTCACAACTGTTAACCACCCCGGTGAGGGTTACAACGCAAAACCACGAAATGATAAACCTCCCCGGCGGGGGTTACAATGCCAAAGTTATCAAACATCCACGTATCCCCGGTGGGGGTTACAACACTGAAGTTATCAAACATCCACGTATCCCCGGCGGGGATCACAACGCACATCTTTCAATCATCCATGTATCCCCGGCGGGGGTTACAACACAATGCTACCATTGATACACACATCAATGAAGGTCAAGCAAACTTGACGTTATGACAGCCGATGGCAAGTAAACCCATCGAAGAAGCTTATACAAGTATCCCCGGTGGGGGTTACAACGCAATGCGACCATTGACACATATATCAATGAAGGTAAAACATACTTGACAATGCACCCAACAGGGATCTATTCGGTGATACACACATCAACGAAGGTCAAGCAACCCTGATGGCGACAGACTGTTGGCAGTAACTCTGACAGAATGAGGGAATATGTTATACACATCCTCAAACAGACAAAGCTTTATCCCCACAGATCTCTTATACACAAGAGGTACCTCTATGGAATATAAGCCAGTGTCTAGGATTCAAGACTTTGGTGATAACCCTAACGTCAACATCCTTGAAGACTTGGATCGTATGTCCAAGCCATCGCTGATTGTCATCCCAACAGGATTACCTGACAATCAAGCATCATACATTTGCATCATGTTGCTGCATATAGCATTATGTTTACCCCACTTGCATTTCAAATGTCTAGGATTTTTTATCCTATCCATGCCTTGCATTGCATGAATATGATAAAGAGGGGCTTCTATAGACACTCAAAATTTTCTGCACGCCTGTTACTGACATTGCAGGAGGGGAGATTCGTCTTTCGGAGATAACCCTGGAAGACAGCTCACATCCATTCCGGATACTACCGAAAGTTCAACCTCAAAACCCGGGACACACACCGGGAACATCATTTCCAACCTCGGAACACACACCGAAAGGATCATTTCCAACCTCGGAGATAACCCCGAGTTTCGTCCTTGGCGATAACCCCAAGGAATGCTGTTGTAGTTCCAGCAATAACTCCAGAAATGCTTATTTCAAATATATGCTATCAGCTTCAAGCTCAGACCTCCTGCCGGGGCACTCATACCTTTGATCCGGAGATAACACCGGGCAGACAAGCACACCCACAGATAACTGTGAGGCAGTCAAATAAGCAGTCTAATCTCAGATGTAACCCTGAGTAATGTCTGCTTTCAGCTCAAACCGGTAATAACCCTGGTGAGGAGTCAAACGACATCTTACCGCCTCAACGTTTTCTCTCACAAGATGATATCGCAGCATACGAACAAGTAGTCCAATCTCAGATGTAACCTTGAGCAACGTCTGCTTTTAACTCAAACTGACGATAACCCCGGCGAAGAGTCAAACGTCATCTTGTCCTTCAACACCTGCGCGTCGTCTCAACACTTTATACATACATACATCCAATGATGTCCCACAAGAACCGATGAGTTATAATCCCGAGTGACTATTACGCATTGCAGTACTTTGGATAGAATTTGAAGCTTGAAGACCATGGGCATGGACCCCTCTTCCTGACTTCGTACAACCTCTAATCCATGTCATTGTGTAACTCTCGACACAAGCGGTCCGAAGAAGGTCACATATACCTCGTTCGGATGCTCGGATTGAATTTCTGCAAGTTCGAGCGGACATTACAGTACACGAGTGCACGTACTTGAGACTCATTGGACTGCGAGGTCTTGGATGCATCACCCGTACCATACGGTACATCAGTAGTACAACCACTTTGCCATGAGATGTACTGCGACCAATAGTCTATAAATATAGACCTTGGGGTCAGCCATTTGAAGAGGAAGGAGAGAGAAAAGGTGAGGAAGCCCTGTCCAATTTACTTTGTACACACCCATATTGAGTGTTTCCTCAGTTTAAACATCTGTTAGCTCACATATAGCTGGACTTTTATCCGACGGGAGCTGAGTGTTTATCCACATAGAGTCATAGAAGTCTACTTTGGCAGCCCACTATAAGCCTCACATTCTATAAAGCCTTCTTTCAATATAACACACAAGTGTTTGGCCTCTAGAGGTGATCCACCAAGGAAGAAGAAATATTCGAGAAGAAGGGTGGTTGGCTATGTGGCGACCCCAAATCCGGATACTTGAAACCCGAACTCGGTTCTCCACGATACCATTTCTTTAAGCTGAATAATACTAAATAATAATATAATTCGAACTTAATTTACATACACCAAAGTTTACTTTCCAGTGCACGTGACCTTCAAATACATTCCTTACAATAATACCGACAATAGATTCCATTGTCTTTACTAACTATAACCATTAACTCATACTAAATCTCATTCAATGACTTTTCTTTTCCCTTGTTCGTGGTACGAGCCTTTAGGTCGATCGTATGCGTGAATCGAAAACATTTAGTTTAAGCAAGGATGAGCATTTGAGTGCCCAGCAAGTAATAACAATTATATATATAAGCTGAAAGAATATAAGTATTCTCTTTACATAACACTTCTACAACGAATAGAAAGTTGTGAAGTAATCATCTTGATAAAAAATTCACATAACAACTCTCTTTCAAATTCGAAAATGAGGCTCCACCCATGAATAGGGTTTAAGAAACATACTATGAACATGATTTTTCATTTTGAAAAGGTTTAGCGTAAATTCATCCATGAAACCGTCATAACTTATGGGCACGGAGGGTGATCATTCCTGTTGTACCTCAGATTGATCAATACTACATAACTTGAACGAAATTCATCGCTCACCCTTTGTCCGTCAAGCGCATAAAATTTTCCCATTATCGGGATGTTCATACATGCACGGTTCCAAACCAAGAAGGTTTTAATCTTGCTTTCAACAATAATATGTAATTCAACATATATGTATACGAGTAATTGACAAAGGTATATCAACATGTGAATAAATGCTATGATTATCCAAGTGGGGACACTTGTATAACCATTTAGAAATCAACTTAACATAATATATATATGAGCTAACATGTTGATAATCAAAGCGTATATAATCTGTACAGAATAGAATAATTTCGAAACTTACTCATGTCCATTGCATAAAGAAAATGCAAAGGTAGGATACTTGCCTGATTTGCTGATTACAAATCTCAACTTAGGTTTTATCTCTTTATCACAACCTATCAATAATCAGATCATTCGTTCGATTAGAACAATATATCATAACACATAATCGCATCTATTACGAACAAAGACATAGTCTAATCACGTCATCACATAATCGCAGTGATCATACTTTATATTCTATACTTTTATACATTTTTCAAATATCTCACCCATGCTCTTCTGTAAGTCTTTTCTTTCTATTTTTAGGTTCGATACTGGTTTGTCGGCGTCTGAAATGACTTTTATCGGGTAAATCTTGTAGTCTAAGACTCTTATTCTATACCTCAACATCTCGTAAATATCGGACATTTTACTTTTAATCATTTTCAATTTTCCGTAAATTGAAAATTTTAAAATAAATCAAATCATCACTCAAGGGCTTATAGTGATATAAGCTATTACTATGGGTGCTCTTCATCAAATCTGGACTTCATAACAGGTTCTTCTAGTCACTAGTTTGGCTTTTTATAACTTTCAAACATCGGAATCATAATTAAATGACTTAAACATTAAACAATTCCATTATCATTAATAATTAATTTATATTAAACTATTAATGAAACCATTGCTAAAATATAAAAGTTATTTATAATAACTCAAACTATTTTTAAAACATTTATATTACCCTTAAATGATTTTTAAAACAATTAAAATCATTTTTAAATAATCACCATTAATATATAAATATTAATGTACTATTCATCCAAATATTAAAAGTCATTAATTATAACTTAAAATATTTTTAAATCCTTAATATCCTCTTTAAATGATTTTTAAATAAATAAAACCATTTTTAAACTATTTATTTAATAATAATTATTAAATAAACTAAATATCAATAATATTATCTTAATATCATTAATATTAAATTATTAATGAAATTATCCTTTAAATATTAAAAGTTATATTTTATAACTTAAAATATTTTTAAATACTTTAATTTCATTTAAAATGATTTTTATAATATTAAAATCATTTTTAAACTAAATTATTTAATATAATCATTAAATAACTTTAATATCATTAATATATAATTAATTAATGAAATTCATCACAAAATATTAAAAGTCATGGGAAATAACTTAAAATATTTTCTTATACCATAATATAATTTTTCATGATTTTTCATGAATTAAAACTATTTTAAATAATTTATTTAATATTATAATTAAATAAATAAATACCTTTTATATTCCAAAAATATTGAATATTTATGAAATATACTCAAAATAATTAAAAACTATTTTTCAGACTTTAAAATAATTTTTCATAATTTATTTGGTATTTTTAATAATTAAAATCTAATTTTTCTAATTTTAAAATCATTTTCGGAAAATCAGAAATTAAAATAATTAAAACTGTCTAAAGGCCCCTATAGTGATGTGAATGTATGCATATAGGTGTTCTTGAGCCTACCCAGATCTTCATAAGGCGTAACCGAAAGTGGCCTACTTTGACCGTGAATAACTCTCTCATCTTAACGAATTTGGACAATCTATAAATTGGGTCTTGTAGAGGAAATACAAGACTACAAGATCCAACAATCATAACCTCTAAACAAACATCAGATATGGGATAAATCAGCCATCAAAGTAGCTACCAAAGCTGTTCTTCACGAAGAACAGTTCGAGGTGCCTACTTTGGACCTCTATAACTTGATGATCGTGCAACGTTTACGTGATCTATCAATTCTGGTATGTAGACAACATGTAGGACTACAATTCTAACACTTAACATCATCATAACAACAAGAAATCAAGCAGATAAAGTATGGTCAAACCTTGTCAGAAAAATCAACACTTAGAAAATTTCGGTCGCCTGTAATTTTTCGTCAATGCCGGTCAACCCACTTTGACCTTAAATAACTCTTAATCCGTAATATATATGGACCTGATTCTTTTTGGAGGTTAAATACCACATAACAAGCTACACATATCAACCTTTAGAACACAAAACACATTAAAGATGACCGAGATATAAGGCCTGACATTTTCCAAAATAATATTTTCTGGACACTTAGAATATTTTCTGGGTTTGAAGAACAGCCGGTCAATGCCGGTCAACCCACTTTGACCGCTTATAAATCCAGATATATAATAGATATAGACCTGATTCCTTTTGGAGTTTAAAGACCACATAACAAGCTACACCTAACAGCTTTTAAACAACAAAAACAGTAAATAATCACAGAGATATAAGTCTTGACATTTGCCCAAAAATCACATAATTCGGTTTTTCCAACTTGCTCAAATCTTCAAATTCGTGCACTTTGATGTTATGGGTTCATGATTTTACAACCCAGAACATTAATAGACTCCCTATTACACTACTTTAAACAATCAATTGCATCAATTAACATCGAATCGAAGGATTTCAAAATTAGGGAATTTACCACTTTTTGGAGCTTTGATTCTTGGATTTCTGACTTTGATCTTGTGTTTTTGATGCTTGTGATCATGGGGCTGTACTTAGGAGTGTATGGGAAAGTGTTTTTGGGAGCTAAGAGGTTGAGAGAGCATAGCTAGAAGAGTTGGGGCAATTTTAGTGTACAAAAAAATGCTAACTCTCTCCAATCTATTTATAGAATAATTCAAATGCCTTGGATGCTAGATTGGTTGATTGAATCTGAGCATAATTGAGTCTTGGATGCTCAATTTGTAGGGTAGTGATGTTGGCCATGATTTGTTGCTAGATTCCTCCAATAATACACTAATAATACACTAAATGGACAAAAAGGGCATTTTAGTCATTTCCACACTAATAATTGATTTCTTCCTTTAATAATGCACAAGGGTAGTTTAGACTTCTCATGTCTACCATGAAGGGCATTATAGACATTACTCATAACCATTAGGGTTTATCACTTTAGATTTTAAAATTCCATAATATAACTAATAATACACTAAAAGGGTATTTTGGTAATTTCACATATAATTTCATTGACATTTTTGTACATAGCAATTAAATGTAGTATTTAATCACTAGATGGTAATTCTTATCATTTACCAATTACTTTCTATCCTTTGGTAAATTAAAACATTTATACAATAACATCGTAATTAAACCCAATAATTTTAAATTAGGGTTTTGATTGAAAAATTAGGGTTTTCTAATTAGGGTTTCTTAACGCCATCAATTAGGGTTTCTAATTGACCATTAGGATTCTCTAATTATCTGTGTATGTTCTAACACAGTTGTTACGGTCTCTAACTTCAACCGATTAGGGTTGTAATAATTAGGGATTGTCCTAATTATCGACACATACAATGATAACCTTCATATACATACGATCACTACTACCTCACCATATCTCAGAATCGAAGTTTAATAATTAGGGTTTCACAGCAGGGTAATATGCTATGACCTAATTGACTGTCATTGCTCAATATTATCTGTCCGCACATACACAGTACATAATTATTGTACTGTAAAATCATTATAACAATAATATAATATTATTATTCTCATCTCTTGATCACAATCCCAATTCGTGGTTTGGATCTCATATCGACTTCTCTTTTCGCATATCAAGTTAAAATACTTGATTTAAATATTCGAACAATTCATATAATAAAATATATATTATATAAATTCTAATTATCACTTCATATATTATTTCCAATCATGTTATCATGGAAAATAATTAATAAAAATATTTCGCGCATGTAAATTAATTACCATAAAATATAATTTGTAATAATTAATAATTCTAAAATTATTTCTAATTTTTAAAGAAATAAATATATTCGTATTTATCGTTCACTTATTCTCGTCATTAAATAAAAAAAAAAATTATACGCAAATTTTCTTATTTATTTTATTTAGGAAATCTCGGGTTATTACAGGCTAAACCTTAGTTTTCTATCTATATAGAAAAAGAGCGTACTCTTCAACAATTGGAATCACGTATGTTGTGAAAGCGTCAACTAACTTCACCCATAATAAGACTTCTCTTATTTATAGATGTTGGCAACCATCCTTAACAATTAAGGATTTGAGTTTTATTTTAATTAATTAAACTCCTTTAATTAATTATGCTCCAAATCTTATTAGGAATAATTAACTAAAATCTTTTAATTAATTAACCTCCTAATCTTATTAGGAATAAATGAGAGAACTAATATTAAATTAATTTCCAACTCTTTAGAAATTAAAATAATAATAATTGTAATAATATTAATAAGACTCCTCTTATTAATTTATATATTTAATATTTCTAAAATATTAAATAATAAATATTAAGCTATTTAATTTATTCTATCACCATAGATTAAATTAAATACACTTAACATATTATTACGATTATACCATTAACTTCTTAAATAATTATTCTTCCTTTTATTGTGTGACCATTTAGGTTCTCCATATTAAACCGGTTGTGAATAAATCAATTAGAACAATTCTAATCTTATTTAAATAAATAAATTAAACTTTTAATTTATTTAAATAAATAATATTTATTCTACAATAGGGATAAGCCTCCCTAGCGATCAACGACTTTCAAGATAATATAGATTTTAACATTAATCATAAAAGAATTTTTGAGTAAATAGTTACCGTACAATTCAATCCTTTCACCATACAATGTCCCAATTAAATATAAGACATGGAATTACTGTCAAGTCTTATTTTATTTAATTATATGTATTTCGATTCTTAAAGGCACAACACCAAATAATGCAAATTAGAAAGTCCTTTCTAATTTCATTCTGCCTTAGCCAATGACTATTGGGTTATCATTTATCGAATAACATAGGACATTTCTCTTCTTTTACTAGAAGTGGTAGATTCTTTATTGCTCATTACATTATCTCTATATATCTGACTTATTATACCCGAGCATACCCTTTGATATACCTAAGGGTCTTAAGGAATAAGTCAAAGTATAACTCATCATATACAAGATACTATGATGATCTCAAGTCCAAGGATCACTTGTAGTACTACTATCACTACAAGAATTTCTATTGACAGGCAAGTAAAACTCCATTAGGTATTCCTTAGCTAGCCACGTTCAGTGAACTTATTCTTTAATAAGTACCTACATACTTGTTTTAGTGTCTCCACACAAATGATCATGAGATCAATCATCCTCATCAAATGAGCAAGCAACGTATGTACCAATCTATCCGGATTCACTAATCCCCAATTTAGTAATCCAATGATTGGGAACTATTTTAGTTTTCAACTTTTTAAGAATTTATATCTCATTAGAATGATCATCATCATTATTCTAAAAGCATTGCTTAAAATTATGAGTTTATCACATATTATAAAACAACATCATGTAGATAATTAAAAGCCTTTAATAAATTAATACTTTTATTAATAAATGAATAAGTTTGTTATAAAGTATATGCTTTATCATCAAATATGATTGGCTTGTGTGCATACTACTTTCATCATGATGAGATCATGCTAATGAGATCTAAATTCTTATATAGCTTAAAACTTAAATGTTCCCAATCAATGGATTACTAAAAAGGGGATTAGTGAATTCGGATAGATTGGTATGTGCGTTGCTTGTTCGTTAGATGAGGATGATTAATCTCATGATCATTTGCATGGAGACACTAAAGCAAGTATGCAGGCGCTTATTGGAGAATAAGTTCAATGAACGTGACTCGCTAAGGAATACCTAATGGAGTTTTACTTGCCTGTCAATAGGAATTCCTGTAGTGATAGTAGTACAAATGATCCTTAGACTAGATATCATCATAGTATCTTATATATAATGAATTACACTTTGACTTATTCCTTAAGACTCTTAGAGTATATCAAAGGGTATGCTTGGGTGTAATAAGTTATATATGGAGATAATGAATGATCAATAAAGAATCTACCACGTCTAATAAAAAAAGAGAAATGTCTTATGTGATTCGATAAATGACAACCCAGGAATCCTTGGCCAAGGTAGAATGAAATTAGAAAGTAGTTTCTAATTTGAATTCATTAGGAGTTGTGCATTTAGGAATCGAAATAGATATAATTAAATAAAATAAGACTTGGCAATAATTCCATGTTTTATATTTAATTTAGACATCAGATGGTGGAAGGATTGAATTGTACCAGAACTATTTACTCAAAGGTTCTTTATGATTAATATTGAAATCTATATTATCTAGAAAGTCGCTTTATCGCTAGGAGGCTTATCCTTATTGTAGAATAAATATTATTTATTTAAATAAATTAATAGTTTTATTTATTTAAATAAGATTAAAATTGTTCTAATTGATTTATTCATAAACGGTTTAAAATTGAGAACCTAAAGGGTCACACCATAAAAGGAAGAATAATTATTTAAGAAGTTAATGGCATAATCGTAATAATATGTTAAGTATATTTAATTTAATCTATGGTGATAGAGTAAATTAAATAGCTTAATAGTTATTATTTAATATTTTGAAATAATAAATATAAATTAATAAGAGGTGTCTTATTAATATTATTATAATTATAATTATTTTAATTTCTAAAAGAGTTTAGGAATTAATTTTAATATAAGTACTCTCATTTATTCCTAATAGGATTAGAAGGCAAAATTAAATAAATGAGTTTAATTAATTATTCCTAATAAGATTAGGGAGCCTAATTAATTAAATAAGTTTAATTAATTATCCCTAATAAGATTAGGGAGCCTATTTAATTAAAGGAATTTAATTACATAAATAATACCTTATTTTAATTAAATAGGGTTACCTGATATCTTTATAAAAGGAGTCTTAGATCAAATATCAAATATACATGATTCCAATAGTTGGAGAGTACGCCCCCTTTTTCTATAGAGATAGAAAAAACTAGGGTTTGAGCCAATACAACATTCTTCTTGAAAATTCTTCTTCCTTGGTGGATCACCTATAGAGGCCATACACTTAGGTGGCTAACATTGATCAAAGGAAGGAATCTACCCAGAGATTCAAAGAGATCGCGGAGAAGTAGGAGTTGAACTTGTATCTGTTGAAGCTCGTATCTACAATGGTATGATTTCATAACTTCTTTTTATTCGTTATAATTAATACTATGCATAAAAGATGATCCGAGTAATTGGTTTGTGAAAAATTTTAAAATCTGATTTTACTTTACTTTTGGTAATTTTGCAATTTGATTGTGTCTTTGAGTTTCACAAACCCTTACAAACATTGCCCCTAATCTTTAATTATAATGGGACATTTAATGAAAGAGTTCAAAAATTGAATATTAAATGAGAAAACACCAAAACTAAGGTTGGGCACATCAGCTCTTTACCCAACACTTACTGCTGGGAACCCCATCATTACCAAAAAAACAATTAACGTGTCATACTTAGGAGAACGTGCGAAGTTAAAGGGCCAATCACCTCAAAAAACCCTTACGCCCAAAATGAACCACCAAATTTCCAAATCTAAGTTTTTCAAGCCATTCGAACTCCATCTGCAATCTTCCTCCTTCATTGCAATCCTCCCTTTTATAACAAAGTTTCCATAAGTCCTCCCAAATTTTGATGTCACCTCGAATGTCGCTGTCGCCAGCGTCCCATCCACCTCTAAAACAGTCGTTACCACCACTAAAAGTAGCCCCACCATCTCTATCCCAACTTCCATCGTCTCCATCCCAGCTACAATCATTTCCACCACCATTATCGCCATCTCCACCTAAGCCATTAGTGTTATCACCGTCCACACCTCTAATCCCATCGTCTCCTCTTCAACTATAGTGATTCCTACCAACACCACCAACATAACCACTTCATCTTCTAGCGAATAGACCCCCTCCCCCATCCGTTCTGAGGATGAGCTGGTCATTCTCAAAATATAGGAGAAGTACTCCTCTTTGAAAGCCTATACCCACATCAACACCCTATCCACTATCAGTAAGTCCGATCTCATATCCATCCCCAACAATACCAAATTCCGGCCACACACTAGCTCAACGCTCTAAGAAGCCACCATCGAATGTACCTTCGGCATGACGGATGGACTGCGATATAACTTCATGCCCTAAATTATGGAGTCTGATTCCTCTTACACCCATTTATCAACACCTTCCTGAGCATGGTCGGCATTGGATTCGCCCAAATGGTACCAAATACATTTACTTGATCTATTTCATTATTTTCTATTTAGAATGTGGAATCCCTCCTAAAATGGACTTCTTCCTTGATATGATCAATGTGCATAAATCCAAAGAGCTTAAATTATGCGGCCTAACTAAACATGCCAAATCCCTGACCTAGATGAAGACCCCATCTAGCAACAAAGGGTAGTACTCCACCTGGTTCTACATCAGAGGCCCCGACACTCATCTCATCCCCGACTGGGCCGATCCCTCCCAAGGCACCATAACATCCCCTATGTTTAGACAGAAGCAAGCCAAAGAGTTCAAAACCTTCATCACCAAGATGCCAAAGTCGGACCGGATCATGGATCTACTATTAAGCCACTCTTAGCTATATGATCACAAACGTAAGTTCGAACACTTCATTATTTCATTTTCCCTTGAACAACTTATACTCATATTCAGTCTAACACCTGATCCTTCCTCTTATTGCAGTGTGCCTCATCAAACCAGTACCGATCACCGAGGTCGGCTAATCTTTTGCTACCCCAAAAACCACTAAAACCACCCCGCTTCTCATCGTCAGTATCTCTGAACCCCCCACTGCTGAAGCCATCCTCCCAACCAAAGTCTCCACAAAAACACTTCCGACCTTATTGATAAGTCAAGTATCGTTCCCACAGAGAAAAGCAATTATCTCTAATCTATCATGCAACAACTTTATAGCTATTTTTGCCTACTTAAACGAGTGAATAAGATGCGATTTAACTAAAAATAACAATTATCAACTAATAAGCTAATTAACACAAAATTGATTCAAATTGGAAAGATATGAGATCCTAACTTTACTTAATGCATCATCCAGATTATACACCTCTTATTAAACCTAATTAATTACTTCGGATGGCTAGTCGAAAGCACGAAGGTAAAACATGGCTATCTTTCGATATACCATGCCCACATCACATAAAATCCACAAAATAGATAGAATTCATATGAATATCAATATTACCTAACTCACTATATTTCTATGTGACTTACAAATAATATTAATTTAAGTGCGCACTCTCTCAAATGACTACACATGGTAAGTCGGTATATGTCTATCTGGATTACGAATCACAAAATCTATCACATGCACATTTCATGAACACATGCTAACATGGCCAAATCTAAATTTGTACTTCCTCTTTCAATTCCATACAAATTATTAAGGTAGATGGTGATCAAGCATCTAAAAAATATACACAACCATGCTAGGCAATCCATACATAATCAATCAAGTGCAACAAAGAGGCATATAGATCTTAATTAAGCAATAAGCTCCGTTAGAATCCCATAATGGTGATTAGTTCATCTCTGAATCAATAACCATTATGGGATTTGATTCAAGCATTGAGATAATACAATGAAAGCAAAGAGAGTTAAGAGAATAGGAAATTGCAAATCTGACAAATCTCTGTCCAAAGTAAACCTCCCAACTCAGTTCATATCCACAATCAAACCAAGTTAAAACCCTAATAATCAAAATCTACTAAGAACCAAAGAGAGAAGCCAAAATAGTAAACTATAGCTAAGAACTCTCTCTAGATTTTTAAAACCCTAAAATGGAAAAATAATATTGATTGAATAAAATCTCGTAACCTGCAAATGCACCCTCTTTAGGAAAATACACTACATTAAATTTTAAGTGAAAAGTCAATTTGTGAAGAATTTGGACAAAGGCCGAGTGCCATCCCTCAGAAGCCTTTTGGGGGGCACGCAAGGCCGAGTGCATAAATCTGGTCTCCTCCTCGAACAGGTGCGCCCACTTTTACTCTTCATGTTTGGTGCAAATGGCATTACGTCAGATTACGCCTTACTTACTTTGGGCGCATTGTTGTCCCTTTGCTGCTGTTATCCTCTTCTTTCTTCTTTCACTTGTCCCCGCTCAGATGCCATTTCTATACGCACATGCTATGCTCCATCTTCAGTTCACCACATGCTCACCATCTTACCAAGTCTATACCCTTTCTATGCCATTGCTTGCCATTTGAGTTTCCTTAATGCAACCTATAAAACAAAGATAAAAAGCCTAAGATGACACTAAAATACTTGAGATTATGCCATAATTCTAGCAAGTTGATAGCCAATAAGTAGGTATAAAACCTACTTATCAAATACCCCCAAACTTGAACTATTGCTTGCCCTCAAGCAACAAACAAAAGTGCAAACTACATGCTATGCAACTATAATACTATGACAATGAATCCCAAAATTTCAGTCATGTTATAAATTCAAATAAGATGTGCCTCAGAGAAATAATAAGATTTATGAACAAAGCATCAAACTAAGCTAAAGTCATAAGGACATACAATCTAAAAATCACAACCTGCTGCTAAGATGTATTGTGTGTGTACTATAATCACAAATAAGCTTTATAAAGGCAAAGATTCCACATGATATTGCTCCTGAAGAAGAAAACTAAGGTTTTAAGTCAAGAAATTTGAGCATAAATGAACCACAACTGATCCAAAACATCAATACAAGTTATGGTTCAACAAAGGGTTTATTCTGCTTTATTCACTCACGAGGGCAATTTTTGCATTTTCCTGTGGTTATTATTATTTTTATTTTTTCTATGACAGTGCAATGTCTCATTCCCTTAGGCTTTTCAGTGCTACAATAGCGAGCTTTCAACCAATGACTCCCAGACCATTCAGGCTTTTGGGCGCTAGGTGTAGAGACATCCCCTTGGGCATACTGACTCAAGTAGCAAAGGTCACGAAACAATACTAGCCATGATATTTATTCACCATATTTTATTTTTATTTTTTTATATATAGCATGCATACCCAATGTGTTCCCCCAACTTGAATTTCTGTGTCTTTATAGTCATTACTCATTTTCTACAAAGTTCTATTATTAAAAATAAAATTTTCCCCTCAGAAGGAAAGCATGTGCTAATCTAACCAATAAGCAAATAATAACAATGTTGTGCTATCCGATAACATCAAAGCAACATGAATAGACTATATCATGTATGAAATTATAACTCAGCTTAAGTTATCATCTAAGTTCAAAAATCTATCACATATCAATATCATCATCGGCCATACTGGAATTCAACAGACTAAAAACGTGGGATTATGCCATGCAATGCAACTAAACACATACTAAATAAACAAAACAAAAGAAAACTGTAAAATTTAACTAAAAAAATACTAAACAAGCAATTAAAACTATATTCTAAACATGCAATTAAAACTATATGCAACTAACTACTAATTACACCCCAATAAATACCCCCAAACCTAAAATTTTCATTGTCCTCAATGGAGATAAAGGGTAAGGAAACTCCCCTATGTATCGACATGGCCACCCGACTCGGGTGGTGAATTTGACCATGGACGGATACAGATGGCGAGAATCCCGAACATGAGCCACTCCACTGGCTGCCCCTCACACAGAAAAGCCTAAGCCAGGGCATGAGATAATCCATCCATAAAAGCTATGAAGTTTCCATGTAGAGCGTCCATATTCCTCTCCAATCACCTCATCTAACGATCATGACTCTCTGTAGTGGCAGTAGAAGGACTGGATGGCACTGCTGGCTATGGTGATGGCACTGCTGGCTGTGGTGGAGGCATTGATAGAGGAGTGGGTAGTATAAATCCTTTGCCGCGTAGGTGTGCCGTACAACAAGCCCAATCTTCAAATTTCTTTATGGTGGCATGAGTGATATCTTGGCTCGACATCTAGACCTGTTCATCCTCCCAATCAACTCCAGCCTAGGCGCACAGATGCATCACAACTGACGCATGTGGAATACTACCAGTGGTACTCCCCCACATGTAGCACAACATATTCTGATGGAACAGATGTCCAAAATCGATATATTTCCCAGCAATAATCCCCTATAGAATAATGGCAAACATTATAATGTTATGCTGGTGAGTGGACGACATCAGATTGGCGCATATGAAAAGATTCCACACCTTTGCATATCGGTTCAGATTGGCACATATGAAAAGATTATCGCATATGAAAAGTATGCTACACAATCTTTTGTCAACTTGAATTTGATTAAGAGGGTTTTAGTTTTTCTAGTTGTTACATTTTCATCGTTGTTTAGCCACTTCGCATGATCACTAGTGTAAGAATGTCTATGCTAGCTGCGCAAAGAATGCTGGTTGTTGGAAGCAATATCTCGAGTTATTCTTGTTTCTTGGATTAATTAGCCTAATATTGTTACATTCTTCTTAAATTGAGCCCTCTTGCATATTTTACTATGAGATTAATTTTTACTTTTAGAACAACAATTTATCAGCAAATATTGCCTTTTAAGGGAGCTTACTAACTTGCCTCATCTGCAGAATTCTGTATTATCTGTATTTTATTGAAAAGTTTTCCTAAAATGTTGGCCAAAGGTTGCCTTGGCATTTGTTTATCCATGAAAAGAGTCATCTTTTAAGATTTTATTTTGAAAATGTGAATCACAACATACTTGATAGTAGTATAACTTTAACGATGATTATTTCTATGAGAAGGCATTACAATGTTCATGGCAGATGTTGTGCAAAGAGGGAACCTGTAAGGGTCCCAAGTGAAGTTATAAGCAATAAGTTCGCACCTAGAAGGCCCTCTATTGATGCTACAAATGATAATGTCATTCTAAAGACGTGGGCAACAACAATATTGCAACTCAAGCTTTCACTTTTCAGATAGCTAAAGCAACCCATGAACAAAGATGTGAGACCCCAGATTTTATGAATAAAGATTTAAATTTCTCAAAATATTTTTTTTAATATTATGGAATGAATTTGTTATAATGTTATAGTTGTGGGTAGTATTTATAAATTCTGCAAAGTATGCAAGTTGTTATATTATATTCGATTGGTCGGAGAATATTCGTTTTAGCAGGAATATTCGTACAACGTATTAAATCATTGGTGGACCCTACAATGTAATTATTATCGACGATCGAAAACGACACAAGATTTTTTTATGAAAATAATGGCGGAAGTTTTACCGTTAATACTGTTGAACTACTCGGTTATTCATATAATTAAATTGCAATATTATTAAATTGCAATATTTACAATGTCTAGAAGTTCTGTCAAGGAGAGGTTTGGTCACCTAATTGCACGCCAACAGGAGAAATCCTTATCGAAAGCCCCTCTTTCCAGGAACGACTCGGTTGATAAATATTGTGAGTTATAATATTAATGATAAATGTTATTAAAATTGAAGTTATGTTAGGAGTTGAATTTGGAGACGCTGGACGTGATATTTGAGAGTCGTAACGATGAAATTAGTAAAAATAGTCTATAAACACAAAATTTTTTCCGGATTAACTTTTGGTCAAAAGTTAACAGTTGACTTTTTGGGAAAAGTCAAACTTCAAAATTTCAAAATTTATATTGTTGATAGAAATAGTTTTATTGTGTTGGAATTATTTGTGTTAGTGAAAATTGACATTTATTTCGATAATAATTGATGTCCGGAGGTTATATTGAATTAATCGAAGTATTTAACTTAGGATAAATGAGCAATTGATTGCTATTATTTCACATGATTATAACTATTTGTTCACATGTGTGTGCTATTGATTCACATTCTTGTTACTATTAGGGGAGTTGGTGCAAGATTGATAATACTTGCATGACTAAGTTAAAAATGGAGGTATAGATGGAGGTACTATACTGTAATTCGTATTTTCATATGTCTAGAACTATTGAGTCACATGATTTACTATTGAATCACATTATTTACTATTAGGGGAGGTGGTGAAAGTTTGATAATACTTGTATAACTAAATTAAAAATAAAGGAAAAGTTGGAGGTATTGTACTGTAATTTTTTTGAGCCCCAAAACGTGCAATTATTGAAACTATATTTTTCTATAAATAGAAGCTCATTCTTCCTTCATTTCTCACCAATTCACTAAAGCTATAGAGCAATTATTATAGAGAGAAATTGTAGAGAGAAAATCTATGAAGAAGAGAAAGTTCTCGCTACCTCACTATTCCAAAGATCCAGCTTCTTCCGAGGTAAGGGATATTATTTCTTTTTTGTATTCATGAAGAGAACTTCATTATTCCATTCTTTATTATTATGTTGGAATAACACCGTCTATGTAAGTACCACATACATAGTGAAATTCTTACATTATTTCATTCTTTACCATTCATTTGGAACATCCTCGTCTGTGCTTTTACGCATGACCGGTTAAAATCTTTATTATTCTCATTGGAACATCGTGGTTCTGTGTATTTTACGCCGCACTGGTTAAAATCTTTATTATTCTCGTTGAATATCCGCTCATGCGCTTTTACGCCGGACCTGGTTCCTTCTTTATTATTCTGTTGGAATATCCTGTTTGTGAATTTTACACCGGACCTAGTTCCGTCTTTATTATTCTGTTGGAATAAACGTCATGCGTGCTGCTTCACCGCATGCTTGGTGATTTCTTTTGTTATTCCATTCCTTATTATAGTCAGTTGGTTAAAGTTTTAACTTCTATACTCTATGAAATTAGTGGAATATCCTTAATATTTGCGCTTCATCCAGTATCTTTTCATGGAAATATTCTTCTGAGCATTCTTGAATTTTACTCTACAAAGAAGTATCATGTTGACAATTTGGACGTTATTAGTTCCTGGATAAATTAATTCGTGAACTTGTTTTATTGAATTCTTATATCATTGGCATCATCCTCATGTTTATATTTTTTTTTGAAAGTCATCTGTGGCCTGTAGTGCATAGATGGACTTGGTATGATTATGACATGGGATTATTCGGTATAATCATGACCGTAATATTACAAATGATGTGATAAAAGTCCTCATTGGCCCATAGTGCATTGATGGACAGTTGTTGGCATGATCATGACCATTGATGAATACACGAATATCCTTGGCCCGTAGTGCATGGATAATTTATGGTCGCGGATACTAATGAATATCATTCGTAGTAGAAAAGGATGATGATGTGGATTATTTATTAAGCTGAGTCCCATCGATAAAAGTGATGAAAAACCTTTTAAATCATAAAAGATAGTAGATTTTATTCTCTACTTGACTCTTTTAATGGATTGCTTGTCCCGCTGCAGTTAAACTTGATGTCTTTTGTATTTTATCAGTTTAACATTATTGTAGACTAATGATAATTTATTCTGCATTATCTTAGTCATAATATCTCTTATTGGGCTAGTTAAGCTCACCCTTTCTTTCACTATTCTCTTCAGGAAATGAGAATATAGCTGGGACGAGTCGGGGAATGGAGTGATGGACCAGATGATAGTATTAGTAGTCCTCACTATTCTGTTAAATAGTGTGACAATAAATGTAATGAGGACTTATTCGAGAGTGGATATTGTCTTGAAGATGTGATTTGTGTTAAAACTCATGCCTCTCTCTTGTTGTATATTAAATATTGTATTTGTATTCGTACCATGTATTTGATGACTCGAATAGGTGATGTATACCTATTTTGGGGGCGCCATGATTGGAATCAAAGCTTAGGATATGATCCCCGGGTGAGATGTGAGACAAGAACTAGGAGGGAGAGGCGGGGAATTCCTTCGCTAGTATGACCTACCTTAGTTTGTTTGGTATTTAATTGGTCGGTCAGAGTATAGGGATAATATGTGATATGTTAATTAACCCTTGTTTTGTGGCAGTATTTGAAAATGGCATCTGAAAATATTGAGATTAACAATGAAGCACATGAGACCGTTGAGTCACCAACGATTAATACCCAGGATAATGTGCAACAAGAAGACAATAATCCTCAGGTAAATAACAACACCGATCAGATGATGAACGATGGGATGTTCAGAGGCTTTATGCAATTCATGCAACATCAGGTAAGAGAGACGCATGTTCAAAATATAGGTGGAAACAATGGCAACCCACGGTTGGTCACTGCTAAGAAGTTCAAGGAACTGGGACCACCGGAGTTTTTTGGAGAGCCAAAACCACTTAAGGCGGAGATGTGGATAAAGAAGATCTGCAAGATATTTGATGTCTTAGGATGCTTCGAGGAGCAAAAGGTTCCCTTTGCCACCTTCATGTTGCGTGCAGATGATTCATCGTGGGAATCAGTAAAAACGACTCAACCCGCCAAGATGAAGATGACTTGGGAGAAGTTCTAAGAATTGTTCAACGACAAGTACTTTCCCGAAAATATTCGTCATATGAAAGAGGTAGAGTTCATCAAGCTGGATCAAAAAAACATGACCGTGCCGCAGTACGAAGCCAAGTTTGCCGAGTTGTCCCGGTTTGCGACCCATTTGGTTGATAATGAGGAGAGAATGACGCGGATGTTTCTAAGAGGTTTGAAACCCGAGATACGTCAATATCTTATCTCTCATAAATTGTGTTTGTATTCAGATGTTGTTAATAGGGCTCAGTTATTAGAGCGCGATAATGAGTCAACCCAACCAAAAGAGAGCAGCCGACAAAATGATAATACCAGTGATAGCAGTCATCGAAGCGGTGACAATAAGTGTGGAGGAATCAAGATGCCGAAATGGTGACCACTTGGTGGTAATCATGGCCAAAATAATAAGAATGGACATTTCAAGAAGAGAAAATTCAACAATGATGGAAAGACGCCAAAGACCAAAGACCCGATTTTTAAGGAAGGAGAACGACCACCTCATCATATGCTTCAAATGCGAAGGGAGGGACACATCGGTCCAAAGCTAGCGATGTCAGTCAAAGTATGTTATAATTGTGGAAGAGAAGGTCACCTAGCCCGATTTTGTCATTCACCGAAGACAAGTTCAGCTAGGATGGAGGCACCAAAGACCATCCCAGAAAAGTCAAAGCCGGTAGTGCAAGGGAGAGCGCTTTTCGTGACTCCTCAAAAAGCGAGTAACCCGAACGAAGTTAGCATGGGTTAGTTAATTATAAATTCTTGTGAAGCCTATACCTTATTAGATACCGGTCTACCCATTCTTTTATCTCTTTTGCTTACGTTCAATGTTTAAATTTAACTCAATAGAAGTTGGACTTTGACTTATTGGTTGAAACTTCATTAGTAGAAACCTTTGTTACCTCCACTATTTATTAATCTTGTTTGATTCAAATCGACACTTTCACGTTACCTGTCGATCTTATCTCTTTGAAAATACTTGCCTTTGATGTGATTTTAGAAATCGATTGGTTAACTACTCATCATGCTTTTCGTAAGGTTGTTAGCTTTCATATTTTTAACCAACCTGTTATACGAATTCAAGCAACCAAACCACTAAAGTCAATCATTGTCATATCAAGCCATAAGTAATGAGCCCCGATCCTTTCGTTGTTGACTTCCTTGTGTGGAATGCACCGAAGTCAGACTTTCTGTAAGCGACATCGTGAATGACAATGGCAAGTTGATAGATATCAATGTGACGTACTATCCAAGTTATGGATGAGAGTCACAGTTTTGAATGATATTTCTATTGTCAATAAATTTTCTAACGTATTCTTGAAGACTTCTTAGCCTAACCCTAGAGCGTGAAATCGAATTTTGTATTGACCATAGTACAAAGCCCATTTCTAAAATCCTTAAATATTTCTTCAACCAAAACTAACGTATAATGCACCAAAGACGTTTGCTCGAGCTGTTGAAGATTACGACCATACCATTCAATATCATCGCGGGAAGAGCGAACGTGGTAGCCGCGTTGAAAGAGAAGATCATATCGCTATTTGAGTGTGACGTTGTTAACACAAAAACCCATTTCGTATAACTTACAAATGATGAAAATAGAGTTAAAGAATCTAGGGACCTACGTGGTGATATCAAATATACGAGTAGAATCGACTCTAATAGATAAAGTTAAAGGCCGCTCAAGCTACACACCCGGAGCTGATGAATGTGAAGAAGAAGGTTCAAGAGGGCGTTATTCTAGAAGCAAGAATCGATGAAGAGAGGAAATCTCAACCCTTGATTTAATTGGCCCATTTGTAATCCTCGATCGAGTAGGATCTGTGGCCTATAGACTCGTTTTACCGCCAAGTATGTTGTGTGTTCATAAAGTTTTTCACGTATCGTTATTAGTAAAAACTTAGTCTTGGGGGACTTTGGAACCAAATTTCGGAATAATTAATGAATCTGAAAAATTATGAAATCATGGGGGTTTTATAGAGCATGTTACAAGCTTTCCATAGCCTCGAAAATGGACTAATTCCGATAACAGACGAAGAAGTTATGAAGATTTGAAGTATGTGTGCCAAAAGTTGCAAAATCTGGAAAATTAGAGTTAAGTGCCAAGGGTCGAGGGCCTAGGCGCTAGGCTCGGTGCTTAGATTTTACTCTTGGGCACCTGGGCGCCTAGGCGCTGGTCAAGTGTTAAACCAAAATCTGTCTGGACGTCCTTTAGTAAACTAGGCATAACTTTTTCATACAAACTCCGATTTTAGGGACTGATGTGCATTCAGAGGCAATCAGAGGATATCGAGCATGCACATATGCAACGTGTGATATTTTTGACGATAAAGGTATTCAAGGTTATACCTAAAGAGTTGGAATATGAAATAAAGTCAAGGTATCCTCACCTCTTCGGCATACCAGGTACGTACGTAAATTTCAAGGGCGAAATTTCATAAGGAGGGGAGATTGTGAGACCCCAGATTTTATGAATAAAGATTTAAATTTCTCAAAATATTTTTTTTTAATATTATGGAATGAATTTGTTATAATGTTATAGTTGTGGGTAGTATTTATAAATCTGAAAAGTATGCAAGTTGTTATATTATATTCGATTGGTCGGGGAATATTCGTTTTAGTAGGGAATATTCGTACAACGGCACAATCATTGGTGGACCCCACAACAGAATTATTGTCGGATTGAGAAACCGACAAAAATATTTTTTATGAAAATAATGGCGGAAGTTTTACCGTTAATAATGTTGAACTACTCGGTAGTAAAAGTATAGTAACACCCAGAGATGTTTTAAGAAGCCTTGACTGAATTTCCTTTTTGGCCCTCTGTGCATGGTGCAGTTGTACTTTTAGTCGTTGACTATGTCCCCTCTCATGCTGTAGCATTCCCTCAGCTATATCAGCCCTAAAACTCATTTTATTACCCTCATGTTCTTTTGTCCTCAACAGTGATGCCATTGCCTCATCATGCTCTTCTATTCTCATTAATTGTCCTGCCACTGGATCCTCCTCTTCCTCAACATCTAATAGTTGTTGATCATGAAGTAATTCCCCATCTTCTGCATCACTGGCTATGTATGACTCTATTTGGGGTGGATTATTGGCTATTACCATTTCCTCAGCATTGGAGTTGGCCATCTATAAAAGAAAACTCCTTTAATACTGTATACAAATTTACACAACATAATGGTTTTAATGTTATATTTTATATGTACTTTTTTTTAAAAAATTTTACGGACTCGAAGACTATATACTAAGAATTCTCTTCCTTATATCTATAGCCTTAAAGCTTTGATACCAAAATTGTAACGCCCCCATATCTATACTCCCACGGTATTTGATATGGTGTTTATAGAAAATCAACATAATGCTTTTAAATCTATACACCCATGGTATCTGATTATAAGATTACATTAAATAGAGGGACTAGCAGATATAATTCCCATAGATCCAAAATTCACAAAGATCCCATAATGTATGTCAATTCTCAAAAGAACTTTTACTGTGTTTGGATACCCTCACTTGGATATATGAACTGTATCTATGACTAGAGTCTATCTATCCGAAATTCAGAGTATCAATAATAACATGAACAATCCATATTACCAATACCCTCACCCAGATGTATAGTCTAAGCCAAATGAATTTATACTATCATATCGATAGTAACTATCTATCCGAAATCCAGAGTATCAATAACAACATGAACAGTCCATGCTATTAATACCCTCACTCAGATAAATAGTTCCCAAGGATCTCAACTAGATTTGAAGAAGTCTAATTTTACATCTATGTATATAAGAAAACACGGTTGCGAAAATAAAGATGTTATATATATATCATAATATTAAGATTCGATTACATGATTCTCATAAAGAGTTCTTATTACAAGGTATTCAAACATACAATAATATAAACTAATCTAGGTAGGGACGCTTCCCTTTATCTACTCCAGATGTTCCAGGATTACCGTCTAAAACTGCAAAGGGAATAATTTGCAAGGGTGAGCTATGACATGCTCAACAAGTTTTGTATTTATAAAGAAATATAACAGTTCAAATTTTGACTGATAGTTGTACCATTTCTGGATTTCTAATTTCAACCATTTCTGGAATTTTCTTTATTTCTGTCAGTCACATAGACTTAGAAATTTTGTTCAGATATGAGATAGGGGATCAGCCTATTCAACATCCTAGGAGTATGCATATCATCCTACCAGTGCTCAAAATACACTATATTAATGTCAATATATTCATTGACCAAATTTTAATCCCTTACGGATACCCAACTTTAGTATAAGATGTCTTACCAAAACAATTTGGTTTAACTCAACAGTTTATGCTCAATAAACATTATCATATGAATAAATAATCCATTTCTTAGTTATGCTGAAGCTATAACAATAACTGTACAATAAAAAGGTAATTCAATTATAGGTGTAGTATATCATAACAACAGCATATCAAGATAAAAATCTTGTTCAATGAATAAACATGTTTAAGAAATTTGCTTTATAAGAGATTTAAGGATAGAGAACTTGCCTGAGCGTAGATCAGTCAAGTTATGCTATTCAAACGTTAAAAAATACCTACGAATGTTCATATATATAAATCTAACACGTTAGTATTGATAACAATACTCAATTATAACATTTATATAATATCGGGTTAGATTCAATAGGGTTTCGGTGTTAATTACTTTACCAAATATTGAAAAAGTTGATATATGGACTGAATTTTATTTATTATAATTTAATTATAATATAGAAGACGATTAAACAGATTGGTCAACGTAGCCGGTTCAACTATTCTTGAGCTTTCTGGGTAACCCAGAAAACTACAATCTGTGAACAGTCAACCCACTTTGACTGCTTATAACTTGAAATCTATGGTTCAAATGAACCTGTTTTCTTTTCCAGATTAAAGACATACTAACAGTCTACAAATACTTAACAATTACCGGACCAAAACATAAACACATATGAATCTATAGGCCCTGACATTCAACTGTCAGACTTAGTTTTTAAAATTTCCAGATTTCTTAAAACACTTAATTAAGGCATCTAGATGTTATGAAAACGTGTTCTACCAATCTAACATTCTTTCTAACATACTAATACATAGTTCTAAACATCTAAACAACAAATCTAACATAAGATCATAGAGCTAATTAAGAACTAGGGTTTGTTCCTTTTCTTGAACAATTTTTGATTCTAGTTTCTGATGTTGTTGCTTCTATCACCCAGGCTTGATTTGGTAGATTTATAAGTGTATCTAGGCTAAGGAATTTCGTGAGTTTGCTTAGCCCTAAGGTTCCTATTTATAGAATTCTTCAACTTGGCTTTTTGGTCATTTTTGAGTAACTTGCCTCCACAAAGATCTGATCTGATGACTATTGTGATGCTTGGGAGTTACAAGCATGTCATGTGCTACCTTGGAACTTGAATTGGTGACTCCTAACCTACTTGTGCGCTAGTTAGGTTTGTTTAGTAGCTTAATTAGGCTTTAATCTTCATTAATCTTGATTAGGATTTTGGTTCTAATGATTAGGAATGTTAAGTAATGTTAATTAGTACCTAATTGAAGTTTACTAATCATGATTAGGTGTTAAGATAATCTAATTAGGGTTTAATTTTCAAATTAGGGTTAAGGTTTTGCTAATTAGGTTTAGAGTTTGTTAATCTAGGGGTTTTAACCTAATTTCTCATTAATCCTAACAAGCACGACAAAGCGTTTTGTCAGTGTAAGCACGACAAATCAACTTGTCAAAATAATTTTACCGAGAAGTCCGATTATAGGAAAAAAAAATTTAAGCACGAGGTGTCAAGCGCGACATTTTTTGGACAAAAATTTATTTGGTCAAATTTGTCAAACAAATTATATATTAACACATAACACATTTAGAATGGAGAAATTTTATTTATATAACGGAATTTTACACATACGAGCCTTATTAGGGTTTTGGGTTTTTACATTCACCCCCACTAATAAGAATTTTGTCCTCGAAATTACAGTACAAGTTAAGTAAATAATTGAGGATAATTCTCGCACATTTTAGCTTCAAGCTCCCATGTAGCTTCTTCAATGTTCTGATTCCTCCAAATTACTTTGACCGATGCTATCACTTTATTTCTCAGGACTTATTCTTTACAGTCGACGATCTACACAGGTTCTTCTACATAAGAAAGATCCTCCTCTATTTGGATTGGCTCATATTGTATAACGTGTTTATAATCAGGTTTATATGGTCGTAATATGGACACATGAAACACATTATGAATATGATTCAACTAAGGAGGTAGTACTATTTCATAAGCAACTTCACTAACCCTTCTCAAAATTTCAAAAGGTCCAATGAATCTCAGACTTAATTTTCCTTTCTTGCCAAAACTTATCTTTCCTTTCCAAGGAGATACTTTCAAGAATACATGACTTCCTACGTTAAAGTTTTGTTGTTGACGATGTGGATCGGCGTATTTTCTTTGTCGATCTTGAGATGTTTGTAATCGTTGACGAATAATTCTGATAGTTTCAGTTGTTTGTTAAATTATCTCAGGTCCTAACATTTGTCTTTCCCCTACTTCATCCCAACATAAAGGTGTTCTACATTTACGCCCATATAAAGCTTCATAGGGTGGCATACCTATGCTAGTATGATAACTATTGTTATAGGCAAATTCAACTAAGGGTGACTGATCTTCCCAACTTCCTTTGAAATCTATAATACAAGTTCTTAGCATATCTTCTAATGTTTGTATGGTTCTCTCACTCTGTCCATCAGTCTGAGGATGATAAGTTGTACTTAATCTTAGTTGAGTTCCTAAGTGTTTCTGAAGGCTTTTCCAAAAATTAGAAGTAAATCTTAGATCTCGATCTGATACAATGGAAATAGGTACTCAATACCTAGAGATAATTTCATTGATGTACAGTTTGGCAAGGTGATCTAGGTTATGAGTAATCTTAATAGGTAAAAAGTGAGCTGATTTTGTTAAACGGCCAACTATTACCCAAATGGCATTATGGCCCTTTTGTGTAGCTGGAAGACCAACAACAAAATCTATAGTTATATGTTCCCACTTCCACTCAGGAATTGGTAAGGGTTGAAGTAAACCACTTGGCTTTTGATGCTCAACCTTAACCCTTTGACACGTGAGACATTTACTTACCCATTCAGCTATCTCTCTTTTCATGTTCGACCACCAAAAGCGTCGACTTAAATCCTTATACATTTTTGTACTGCCAAGATGTATGGCAAATTTAGAATGATGAGCTTCGTTCAAAATTTCATCTTTTAAAACTGGGTCTAACGGAACCCAGATTCTATTTTTGTATCTTATTATTCCATCTGTATCTATTCTAAATTTAGTATATTTATCATGTGTTGAATTAGATTTAAACTTCTGACATTCTTCATCCTTCTCATGTATCTCTTTAATTTTATTAAGCAGAGATGAAACTCCTTCTAAAATATACAATTTTTGGGTAGAGGTAGTTGGACATTCCACCTCAATTTTTAAATTTTGAAAGTCTTTTATTAACCTATTTTTGGTGGTTAATACATTCAATTTTTCCTGATTATTTCTACTTAACGCATCAGCTACAACATTGGCTTTACCGGGATGATATAAGATTTCACAGTCGTAATCCTTTATCAGTTCTAACCACCGTCTTTGCCTTAAATTTAATTCCTTTTGTGTAAAAATATATTTCAAACTTTTATGATCTGTATATATCTCACACTTCTCCCCGTACAAATAATGTCTCCAAATTTTAGAGAGCAAACTCATCATGGCTAACTCTAAATCATGAGTAGGATACCTCTTCTCATAATCTTTGAGTTGTCGTGATGCATAAGCTATCACTTTCCCATGTTGCATTAATACACACCCTAAACCTCTGTGTGATGCGTCACTATATACTACAAGGCCTCCTGTATCATCCGGTAAGGATAACACTGGAGCCATGCTCAGTCGCTTCTTCAACTCTTGGAAGCTTTCCTCACATTTATCTGTCCAGACGTATTTCACCGTCTTTCAAGTTAAATTGGTTAATGGGGTTGCTATTTTTGAAAAATATTTTATAAACTGTCGATAATAACCCGCTAAACTGAGAAAACTTCATACTTCTGTTGGAGTTGTTGGTTGTTCCCAATTCACAACCGTTTCGATCTTAGCTGGATCTACAGATATTCCATTTTTATTAATTACATGACCTAAAAATTAAACTTTCTTCAACCAGAATTCACACTTGGAAAACTTTGCATAAAGTTGTTCCTTTCGTAATATCTCCAATACGACTCTCAAGTGTTCAGTATGCTTTTCCCGTGTTTTTAAGTATACCAGAATATCATCGATAAACACTACAACAAATTTGTCCAAGCATGGTTTAAACACTCGATTCATTAAATCCATAAATGCTGCCGGTGCATTTCTTAATCCAAAAGACATTACAAGAAACTCATAATGTCCATAGCGTGTCCTAAACGCTATTTTCGGTACATCCTCCTTTCTTACCTTTAATTGATGATAACCTGTTTTAAGGTCAATTTTTGAAAAATGTTCTGCCCCTTTTAATTGGTCGAACAAATCATCAATCCTTGGTAAAGGATATTTATTTTTTATAGTTAACTTATTTAGCTCCCTATAGTCTATACATAGTCTCATAGTTCTATCCTTCCTCTTTACAAACAAAACTGGTGCTCCCAAGGGTGAAACACTAGGTTGTATGTACTTTTTATCTAAGAGTTCCTGTAATTGTATAAGTAACTCTTTCAGTTCTAAAGGTGCCATTCTGTACGGTGCCTTAGAAACTGGTGACGTTCCTGGTGCAAGATCAATGACGAACTCAATTTCCCTATCTGGGGGCAAACCTGGTAAGTCATCTAGAAATACATCAGGAAAATCCTTAACTATAGGTATTTGATCTAGTTTTACTCCTTCCTGTCGAGTATCAACTATATAGGCCAAATCCTAAACAACCCTTTCTAAGTAATCTTTCTGCCTGAACTATAGTCAAACATCGAGATTGCTTAGGTGAACAACTACCGTTGAACACTACCTTTGACTTCGAAGTAGTCAAAAGGTTTATACGTTTTTGATGACAATCAATCATCGCGTTATGATTAACTAACCAATCCATTCCTAGAATTACATCAAATTCTCCTAACTGAATTGGTATCAAATCTACCTTAAAATTATGTCCTTTTATTACCACACTACAATTTCTGTAAATAGTCTTAACCGGAATTCTTTCATTATTAGCAATTTCTACGCAGAATGGTTTGTCTAGATTTTTACAAGGTGTATTCAAGTTTTTAGAGAAATTACTAAACATAAAGGAACATGTAGCACCAGAATCGAATAACACATATGCATATAAAGTGTTGATAGGGATGATACCTGTCACCACGTCCTGTGAAGCGACAACATCCCTCATCGATATATTAAATGTTCTCGTGGTAGGTCGATTCTGAACCCCAACTGCAGCTACTGTTGATTGATTATTCTCTGGTATTCTAACCCCTCTTCCTCCTTGATTCTTAGGTTTGGGACAGTTCCTTGAAAAATGGTCTAAGGAACAACAATTAAAACATTTATTTTTTCTTGGAAGAGGACACTGTGGATAATAATGTCCCGACTGTCCATAATTAAAGCATTTTTTATGAAGGCATTCTCCTCTATGTTTCTTACCACAATTAGGACAAGGTTTAATATTATTATTACTAAAGTTATTGTTAGTATTTCCTATCTTTTTCCCTGGGTTGTTAGAAAAAGAATTATCCCATTTATGTTTGTTATTAAACCCACCTGAACTGGGTTCTGTCCTAATTTTTCCTTTTTCATTTTGACTTCTCTTGTCCTGATGAAATTTAGTAAGACTATCATTCTCACTTTCGGCTATGGTGGCCTTTTCTAGTATTTCAGAGAAAGTTTTTATTTGAAGCACTGACAATCTACTCCGAATCTGAGGTTTTAAACCCTCCTGAAACCTACGAGTCTTTCTAAGTTCAGTGGTTACTTGATGTGGAGCAAACCTGGACAGTTCATTAAACGAAGTAGATATCTTTGGGTTCTGATAAGATCTCCTTGTTTTAAGTCCAGAAATTTTATTTCCATTCGGTCTTTCAGGGATTGGGAAAAATAGTTTTCAAAGAACAACTCTTTGAATCTATCCCAAGGAACAGCTTTCGCTTTCTACCAGACCTTTGGTTGATTCCCACCAATAATTAGCCTAAATGTTTTGATGATGATTTACCGGATATCAAACTATCACAAGCAAATCATTAAATCAAACACCAGAGATGTATTATGGATTTCTTTTTAGTCGTTGACTATGTCCCCTCTCATGTGTGAAGTTGATGAAAGATCATTGATGAAAGACTTTGAAGATTTGAGTCCTAAGAAAAATATGTAAGGTCATATAGAAATTTGATGAAATAAATATGATGATTTTTTCAATTCAAGGCTCTAGGACATATCATTGTAAATATATGCATTAAATTATGTATGCATTAAATTGAATTAATTTTTTGTGCATATTTTATATATGTCATTCATCGCTATTTACTAACAAGGAAAAATCAAGAGATGCATGCATTAGGATTAGTGTCCGAATGATATATTATGCATGTGTAGGATTAGTTGAATATAATTTGCTTTCTATTTATTACTGGATTGGTTGTATATATGGCAAGTAGTGGATTTTGATTAGAAGTCTAATATTTGCATGTTGGAAATTGATAGTTGCATATGGCAAGAGGGACTTTAATTGGCACATACCTTGAAAGAAGGAAGTCATGATTATCTTTAAGAAATTGGAATGTGTTATGATAAGTGATGACATTTGAGTTACTATTATTGGCTGACATAATCTTTATCATAAATCATAATTGTTACAGATTTAGTCCTAGTTGACTTGGTCTCTATTATCTTTGAGAGAGTCCAATATTTTTTTCCAAACATTTATTTGTTTCGTTTGGTTTCAACTGAAAATCATTGGAACGTTGCCTTTGTTTAACGTAAAATTTTCTTATTAGCAACGGTAAAATTTGATTGGGCTATAAAAAGCGCTGAGATAAGTGATGAAAAAAAAACAACACACAACACTCGATTTAATATCTTGCACTTATATACTTTGAAAGCTACTCATTTTCGGTGCAAATTCGAAATTCTTGATTCATTGATATATTCAGTCAATTTAAGTGGGCATTAAATTGGTGATATCTTTTACTATTTCTATTTGATCATTGCATTCATTAGTCGAGCCTTGCATTGTTAAATTGTTTATTTGCTTTGATCATTAGACCTCTATCATTGTAATCTTATATATTTTTAGACTAGTGTGTTGTCTAAAGGAATTTAATCCGGTGGATTAAGGTTTGTTTACAAACAGTTCAAGGAAGCTTAGAAGCTTAAGGGGTGCATTGGTGCATAAGGAGCAAGTGTGCTCAAGTGAATTATTGTTATTCAATTTGATTGAATCTGTTTTGTAACAAGGGTCATTTTTAAAGAAATAAAAGTGAGTCTCCAATACTAGTTGGTATTGGACGTGGAGTAGGTTATTATATAGAGGGTAATAACCGAACCACGTAAAAAATCTTGGTGTTATTTACTATTACTTGCTCTATCTTTATATCTCACAAGTTAATTGATTTTAATTATCTGTTTTCACAAAATATTTTATTTAGCTTACAAAAACACCAAGATATTTTCTTAAACAAAAATTTAATTCGGTAGACCATATTCATTCAACAAGTTGTATTCACAAATATAGTTGACTACATTCCGCAATTTGATTTAAAGATTTTAATTGATCATAGTTTGTATCCACACTTATTCAACTCCCCCTTCTAAGTGTGCCTTATCTGAATTTCATTTGGTATCAAAGCTTGGCTCTACTTACTTGGTCTTAAAGGTGACTTGTAGGGAAAGATTCTGACATGGCACAATTTGGAAACAACAATCAAGAAGGTCAATCAACCAATAGACCTCCACTGCTATATGGAACAGAAAACTACAACTTATGGAAATTCCGAATGAGGATCTACCTTAAAAGAGATCCTTGGGAATGGTGGGTTGTGGAGAATGGACCAGTTATTCCAAGGAATGATGATGGTACACCAAAGACCTTGCCAGAAATGGATTCACTGAAACCTTCATGGTATCCTATGACTCAAGGGAAATGAACACTCTACTAAGCGGCATGGTGCAGTCCGAGATTGACAAAGTATCTTCATGCAACACAACTAAGGAAATCTGGGATACTCTTGTGGTGAGTAATGAAGGAACTTCAAAAGTTCGAGAAGTTAAACTAAGCATGCTTATGCATGACTATGAGATGTTCAAACTTGAGAAAGATGAAACTATAAAGATGGCCCAAGCAAGGTTCCTTGTTCTTCTAAACTCCTTAAAGCTGCTGGACAAATCTATTCCACAAAGTGAGATTAATCGTAAGTTACTTCGGGCTATGCCCAAGAGGTTTGCATCTAAGATTACTACTCTTCAAGATTCCTCTACTATATCTACTATGGATACACTAACCCTTTTTGGTGAACTTAAGGAATATGAACATCAGTTAAAGAGGTATGATGATGAGGATGAAACTCCTCGAAGAAAGGTTTTAGCTCTTAATGCAGGAAATGAAGAAGAGCTTGATGATGATTCTGATGAAGAGACAACCTTGATGACAAGGAGACTCAAAGGACTTCTTCAAAGAAAGAATAAACGAAAGAATATCTTCAACTCAAATAAAGGCAAAGGAAAACAAACCGAGGAGACGTGTTTTGAATGTGGACGTCCAGGGCACTTCAAGAAGGACTGTTTTCAACTAAAAAACAAAGGAAAAACAAGCTTCAAGGATAATAAGAGAAACAAGGCACTAGTCACTTGGAGTGATGAAGAAGAATCTGAAGTTGAGGTCAACGCCAAGGATGAGATAGCTCAAGTATGCTTCATGGGAATAGAAGGTGAATCAAATGAGGTATCTATGTTTGAAACTATTTCTTTGAAACAAGAAAATGAGAAATTAAAAGAAAAGAATGCACATTTAAAAGACTTAGTTAACACATTAATGGGTGAAGTAGAATCCTTGATAGATGAAAAGAAAAATATTGAAAAGGAATCTATATGTAAAGAAGAAAAAGTTTTGATTGCTAAAAATAATTTTCTTGAGAATTATAACAAAATTCTTTTTAATAAAGTAAATCATTTGAATAATGAAGTTGAAAAATTGACAAATGAACTAAAAATGCGAGATGTATGTATTGATGCTTTTGGTAATGAATCTCCATCTAAACCTATTCATGATAATGAACTTCAAAAGGAAGTAGATTCGTTGAAAATATCTCTTGCTAGATTCGTTCAAGGAGAAGAAAATTTAACTGTAATGTTAGGAAAGCAAAAACCTAGTTTTGATAGACAAGGAATAGGTTATAATCCCACTCATAAAACTGGTAATATACTTAGATCCAAGTCACGTTTCAAATTGAATTATTGTTCTCCTTTCACAACATGCAAAAATTGTGGTATTAAAGGTCACTTGGACATAAATTGTTATAAGAAAAATAAGATTAAAAAGGTATGGATTAAAAAGAATGATTTACTTGCTACTAACATTAAAGGACCCAAAAAGATGTGGGTACCAAAAGGATGAAATATCTTTTCTTAACAGGTATGTTTCAAGGCAAGAGTTCCTTCTCAAAAGTGGATTCTTGATAGTGGATGCTCTCGCTATATAATGGGTGATAAATCAAAGTTCGTTGAACTAAAAATCAAGAAGAAAAACGAAACGGTCACATTTGGAGATAATCGAACTTGTGAGATTATTGGAAAAGGTAAAATTGGTAATGGTAAGGTTAACATCGACAATGTTCATTTAGTTAACGGCCTCGAATTTAATCTTATTAGTATAAGTCAATTAATGGACAATGGTCACCAAGTTAGTTTTGATAAAGAAAAATGCATTATTTCCCATGGTACTAACAATGTTTCTCTAGTTGCACAAAGAGAAGGAAATATATATACTATTGACTTTGAGGGACAGGATGAAGAATTATGTCTTGCCTCGGTGCAAGATGAGGCTAATCTATGGCATAAAAGGATGGGACATGTTCACATGGAGTTAATCAAGAAATTGTCCTCTAAAAATCTGGTCAAAGGATTGCCAAAGATAAAATTTGAAAAGAAAGGAGTATGTGTTCCTTGCCAACTTGGAAAACAAGTAAGAACCTCATTTAGTGCAAAGAATAAGGTATCAACCTCCTCTCCTTTACAATTACTTCATCTTGACTTGTTTGGTCCAGAAAGACATGCTAGTATTAATGGTAAATTTTATGCATTTGTGATAGTTGATGATTTTTCTAGATTTACTTGGGTACTATTCTTAAAAACCAAAGATGAAGCTTTTAAAGAGTTTGAAAAGTTAATAAGAAATTTAGAGACTAAATATGGTTTCAAGCTCATAAAAATTCGAAGTGATCATGGTACTGAATTTCAAAAGGACTTTGTTATATTTTGTGATCAAAAAGGTATAAGTCATGAGTTTTCAGCTCCTAGAACTCCTCAGCAAAATGGAGTAGTAGAAAGAAAGAACAGAACACTTCAAGAAACAAGCTAGACCACTTTTACAAGAAAGCAAACTTCCAAGAAATTTTAATAAGTGAAAATTTATTAATACTTCATGTTATGTGTTAAATCGTGTTCTTATTCGTCCTATTATTTTGAAAACTCCTTATGAGCTATTGAATAACAAAATCCCTAATATAAGTTATTTCAAAGTATTCGGGTCTAAATGTTATATACTAAATACTAGTGATAACTTGGGTAAATTTGATGCCAAATCCTACGAAGGTATTTTCATTGGTTATTCTCATAACAGCAAAGCATATCGTGTTTTTAATATTTACAAATTATGTGTTGAAGAATCAATTCATATAACTTTCAATGAGACTAACAATGATCTTCCAAAAGAAAGAGAAGAGGATGCAGGAAATTTGGAAACTTTTACAAATTCAGTAAACCGAAGAGAACCATTCAGCAAACCGAATAGACAAATTCAACAGGCTGGATTGAAAAGTTCACATGAAAATGAACAAGAAATAACACAAAATCTTGAAGAAAATTTCTCACAACAGGAAGAGATAATACACAATGTTCAAATGCCAAAGACAGCAAAATATCTCAAGGATCATCCACCAGAAAACATCATTGGAGATATAAACAAAGGAGTTACTACACGAAGAAATCTACAAAATCAATGCGCGTTCTCTGCATTTTTATCACAAGTAGAACCAAAGAATGCGAAAGAAGCTATACTTGATGAAAATTGGCTTATGGCAATGCAAGAGGAACTTCAACAATTTGAACGGTGTCAAGTTTGGGAATTAATGCCTCCTCCTAAGGATAGTTCCATCATTGGAACAAAATGGGTGTTCAAAAACAAGCTTGATGAGCATGGGACAATTACTCAAAACAAAGCAAGGTTAGTGGCTCAAGGGTACAATCAATAAGAGGGGATCGACTACGAAGAAACTTATGCTCCAGTCGCAAGACTAGAGTCTATCCGTATCTTGTTAGCATTCGCGTGTTACAAGAAATTCAAGCTTTATCAAATGGATGTAAAGAGTGCGTTTCTTAATGGATACATCAATGAAGAAGTATATGTCAAAATGACCTCCTCGGATTGAACATGAGAAATATCCCAATCATGTTTTTAAGCTGAAGAAAGCTCTCTATGGTCTCAAACAAGCTCCAAGGGCTTGAGTACGAAAGGTTGAGTAAGTATCTTATTTCAAGTGGTTTTACTAGAGGTAAAATAGATTCTACATTATTTATTAAACATGAAAAACAAGAAATAATTATTGTTCAAATATATGTAGATGATATAATATTTGGTGCTACTAATGATTTTCTTTGTGAGTGGTTTTCAAAGTGTATGCATAAGGAATTTGATATGAGCTTAATGGGAGAGCTAAATTACTTTTTGGGACTTCAAATCAAGCAAACAAGAGAAGGGATCTATATTCATCAAACCAAGTACACAAAAGAGCTTCTTAAGAGATTTGGTTTTGAAGGAACAAATCCAAAGGCTACACCAATGAGCACGTCAATAAAGCTCACATCAGATGATAAAGGTATAGATGTAGAGGTAACTAAATATCGAGGTATGATTGGTTCTTTATTATATTTAACTGCGTCTAGACCTGATATAATGTACAGTGTATGTCTTTGTGCTCGATTTCAATCTAAACCCAAAGAATCCCACTTGCAAGCAGTTAAAAGAATTTTTAAATATTTAAGTGGTACTTTAAATTTAGGATTATTTTACCCTATATGTAATCATTTTGATCTAATGGGTTATTCAGATGCTGACTATGCAGGATTTCAAATTGATAGAAAAAGCACAAGTGGTGCGTGTACATTTTTGGGACATAGTCTTGTTTCGTGGCATAGTAAAAAGCAAACTTCAGTTGCTTTATCAACTACTGAGGGTGAATATTTAGCTGCAGGAAGTTGTTGCTCTCAAATATTATGGATGAGACAAACATTATGTGATTTTGATATTATCTGCAATAATGTGCCTATATATTGTGATAATTCTAGTGCTATTGACATATCAAAGAATCCTTTTTTGCATTCACGTACAAAACATATAGAGGTCAGACATCATTTTTTAAGGGATAATGTTTCAAAAGGGTTAGTCAAATTGGTTTTTATTCCTAAAGAAAAACAATTAGCTGATATTTTTACTAAACCCTTGAGTGAGGAAAGATTTTGTATGTTAAGGAGAGAACTTGGAATGTGCATGGTATAATTATGATTTACGTACTTAAAAGTATATTTCATGCAAATATATTTGTTAGACATTCCTTATCTGGATAGATACACGGTTTTATTAGAAATCATAATTATCGCCGGATATCAATTAAGAAGGAAACGTAAGGACTTCCACCTTGGAACTCGGAACCACAGCCGAACAGACTCTTTTTGAAACTTGAAAAGACACACGCTTTTCGGTGATGGACTCTTGAATAGTTTTTATTTTATATCTTCAGACTTCATCATTAGTTAGATCTTGCGTCTTCACCATTTTCTTTGTTTCACTCACAACATTTATCACACCATGAAAACCAGAGCAAATAAGAAATCTCTTTGGAAAATCAACCAATGAAGGTGCCTCGTTGCCTAGAGTTACAAGAACAAAGATGAAGTCCAAGCACGTCTGAAGAAATCCTCCTCATGCAAGTGTTGTTCGACGATGCTACAACTCTGTCCGACGACTCAGATTCTAGTTTTTCTTTCATGAAAACCTCCGAAGTCGATCTGTCTCCTCAAGGAAAATCGAAGCAACCAGTAGATGAAGAGCAATTTTTCTCACAGCCAGAATCTCCTTCTAATCTGGTAAATTCGTTTTCATCTTCTTTTGATTTACAAGAGAATTTCTTTAGAGGTCCTAGTTTTGAAGCACGTTTTAAAAACTCCATTGCTACAAAACAATTTGTGTATGAAAAATCTTTGGATCTCTTCTATCTCAAACACTCTATTTTGGAAAAACTTTTCACCAAGTGCAACATTTTTTCTATGTTGTTTCCTCCTACTGTTGCTTATCCTCGGTTGGTCCAACAATTCTACACCAATCTTGAGTGTAATGGAGACTGTTTTACTACATTTGTCAAGGGTAAATCTTTATTTTTCACAAGTATAGATTTTGGAAGTATTCTGGGTGTTTCTTCTACTGGACCATGTCCTTTCACTCTCAAAGGAGCGGCCAATATTCCTTTTCCTCCTTTAGAACAACTTCATATAGTCATGAATGACTATTCTCTTTCATCTCTGTCTTTACCAAAAACTGTCAGTGTATGTCCTAATGCATGTGTGTTGCATAAGTTGGTTCGATATAATCTGTTTCCACGCCTTGGTGGGGGTTCTGATTTTACTTATCAAGATTTAGTTGTCGTAGCTATGATTCTCAAAGGAAAGGTTTTTAATTTATCTCAAATGATGTTATCTCATATGCAAAGTTGCATTTGTCAAAGCAAGAAATGTCTTCCTTACGGTAAATTGTTAACAAAACTTTTTCAACATTTTAAGATTTCTTTTGATGATGAAATTTCTGTCACAAATCATGAGCTTATTGACACTGCCAATTTGACAAAATCACACATCACTTTTCATGCTGGTGAATTCGTACGTCTTCTGCCTGATCCTCCTACTACTCCTCCTCCTCCTGTTTCTCATCCTCCTGAATCATCTTCTTCTTCTTTGCCCAATTCCAATGGATCTGATGTTATGAATGTCTTGACTAAAATTTTGCAAAATCAAACTTCTTTGAAAGACGAGTTGGTTGAAATCAAAAATCGACTTGTGTGTCTTGAGAAAGGGAAGTTACCTATGGATGCTCCCGAGATCAATAAACTATATCATCGGGTGGAAGATGAATTTATTGATCTTCAAGCGGGTTTTGAGATTCAGACGATGGCTATGGTAGAAGCACTCCAACGTAAATTTAATCGAAACACTTGTCAGTTAAGTCAAGAGGTGAAATTTATCAGTTATCAACTCGGGGAGCTTGCAGATTTTATGGCCACCAGGTTCAATGCTATTGGTCAGAGGTTTCATGTTCCAACAATGTATTCTCCCATCCCCGAATGGCCAATGAACAATTGGATGTCTGAATACAAGGGTGACTTTCTGGATATGGAGCTTCCTCCTGCGATCTTTATTCCTCGACCACCTCGACTGGCCAACGATTACACTTTGGAAGAGCGTCTTCATCGCCTTCATCATCGCCCACTTTTTACCACTGCGTGCGAGCAATGAGCTAATCTCATGAGATTGATTAAGGTCTTCTCTTTTTGCATGATGCCAAAGGGGGAGAATTTCTAAGAATTTCATGTTCTGTTTTTAGTTTGTTTTAAGACTATGGTTTTTGATAGGCATGATTGCCTGGATGTTAATTGCATGGATGTTAAGACTATTTATAATGCTGCATGCCTTAAACTGATTTTGTTGCAGGCATTTTAAGAATTGATGGTTTAGTGTGATACTAACATGCAGGTGTTATAAATTTCTCCTGAAATGTGCATGAATTTAGGGGGAGTTTTATTTATATATGTTGTCATCATCAAAAAGGGGGAGAATGTTGATGAATTCACGTTCTAGCCTAAATGTTTTGATGATGATTTACTCATCAGTACTAAATTGTGTATTATGGATTTCAGGAAGTTGATGAAAGATCATTGATGAAAGACTTTGAAGATTTGAGTCCTAAGAAAAATATGTAAGGTCATTGCAAATATATGATTTTTCAATTCAAGGCTCTAGGATATATCATGTATGCATTAAATTATGAATTAATTTTTTGTGCATATTTTATATATGTCATTCACTGCTATTTACTAAAAAGGAAAATCGTCAGCATGCATGCGTAGGATTAGTGTCCGAATGATATATTATGCATGTGTAGGATTAGTTGAATATAATTTGCTTTCTATTTATTACGGATTGGTTGTATATATGCCTGTAGTGGATTTTGATTAGAAGTTTAATAGCTGCATGTTGGAAATTGATAGTTGCATATGGCGGCAGGACTTTAATTGGCACATACCTTGAAAGAAGGAAGTCATGATTATCTTTAAGAAATTGGAATGTGTTATGATAAGTGATGACATTTGAGTTACTATTATTGGCTGACATAATCTTTATCATAAATCATAATTGTTACAGATTTAGTCCTAGTTGACTTGGTCTCTATTATCTTTGAGAGAGTCCAATATTTTTTCCAAACATTTATTTGTTTCGTTTGGTTTCAACTGAAAATCATTGGAACGTTGCCTTTGTTTAACGTAAACTTTTCTTATTATAGCAGTAAAATTTGTTTGGGCTATAAAAGCAAATTTGAGATCAGTGATGAAAAATACAACACACAACACTCGATTTAATATCTTGCACTTATATACTTTGAAAGCTACTCTGTTTCCGGTGCAAATTCTGAGCTGCTGATTCATTGATATATTCAGTCAATTTGCGTGGGCATTAAATTGGTGATATCTTTTACTATTTCTATTTGATCATTGCATTCATTAGTCGAGCCTTGCATTGTTAAATTGTTTATTTGCTTTGATCATTAGACCTCTATCATTGTAATCTTATATATTTTTAGACTAAGTGTTGTCTAAAGGGAATTTAATCCAGGTGGATTAAGGTTTGTTTACAAACAGGTTCAAGGAAGCTTAGAAGCTTAAGGGGTGCATTGGTGCATAAGGAGCAAGTGTGCTCAAGTGAATTATTGTTATTCAATTTGATTGAATCTGTTTTGTAACAAGGGTCATTTTTAAAGAAATAAAAGTGAGTCTCCAATACTAGTTGGTATTGGACGTGGAGTAGGTTATTATATAGAGGGTAATAACTGAACCACGTAAAAAATCTTGGTGTTATTTACTATTACTTGCTCTATCTTTATATCTCACAAGTTAATTGATTTTAATTATCCATTTTCACAAAATATTTTATTTAGCTTACAAAAAAACACCAAGATATTTTTTCTTAAACAAAAATTTAATTTAGCAATTTGTAAAGAGATCATATATTCATTCATTAAGAAATTTACACAACATAATAGTTTGAATGTATTATACAAATATAGTTGACTACATTCCGCAATTTGATTTAAAGATTTTAATTGGTCATAGTTTGTATCCACACTTATTCAACCCCCTTCTAAGTGTGCTGCTTTACTTTATTCAACATCCTAGAGTATGCATATCATCCCACCAGTGCTCAAAATACACTATATTAATGTCAATATATTCATTGACCAAATTTTAATCCCTTACGGGATACCCAACTTTAGTATAAGATGTCTTACCAAAACAATTTGGTTTAACTCAACAGTTTATGCTCAATAAACATTATCATATGAATAAATAATTCATTTCTTAGTTATGCTGAAGCTATAACAATAACTGTACAATAAAAAGGTAATTCAATTATAGGTGTAGTATATCATAACAACAGCATATCAAGATAAAAATCTTGTTCAATGAATAAACATGTTTAAGAAATTTGCTTTATAAGAGATTTAAGGATAGAGAACTTGCCTGAGCGTAGATCAGTCAAGTTATGCTATTCAAATATTAAAAAATACCTACGAATGTTCATATATATAAATCTAACACGTTAGTATTGATAACAATACTCAATTATAACATTTATATAATATCGGGTTAGATTCAATAGGGTTTCGGTGTTAATTACTTTACCAAATATTGAAAAAGTTGATATATGGACTGAATTTTATTTATTATAATTTAAATTACTGTTTTTAAATTATTGAATTTATGTAAAAATATCAGAATTTATTTATAATAATTTAATATAATTTTTAAAACTATTTTTATATTTATTTATTAATTATTTCTAATTTTTTTATAATTTATTTTTAGAAAAAATAATTTCTGACTGTTGCTAAAACCCTTCAGTGATAGAAAGTGTCGCTGTAGGTGTTCTTGAGTTTCTGGGCAGCAGTTTGGTCATGGTCGAGTGACTGGTTTGACCATTAATTATAAGGCTACTGCTAATGATATTTGGTTTGTTCAAGAGTTGATGTTGTAGTACTAATATAATAGTATAACATGAAATAAATTTTAGGCTTTAACCTACATATAACAAGAAGTTATAGAGGCTCAAAGTCACTGTCAGAGCTGTTCTTGAGTTTCTAGGTAACCCAGAATAGAAGTCATGGCCGGTCAACGGTTTTGTGGCTTAAATATCTTTGATTCTGTGTATTAGATGTGTGTGATGTTTGTTGTAACATGTAGTATATATGTCAGGGTACATATATATAACATTAATATGAACAAAGCATAAATCTAAGGTTTTTAATTATGCTGGTCAAAGTACAGCCAAACATTTTTCTTATGTTGTTCTTGATTTTCGAAAACCCGGAAAACTTGGTCAAGCTCGTTCAACGACTTTTGACCATTAATTCCAGTAAACCTATACATTGTTTGTTCAATTAAAGATCATAGATATGTTATACATATAACAGGGTATTGATCTATAACAAAAACTTACAAAAATCACAAATAGAAGATGATTAAACAGATTGGTCAAAGTAGCCGGTTCAACTGTTCTTTAGCTTTCTGGGTAACCCAGAAAACTACAATCCATGAACGGTCAACCCACTTTGACTGCTATTAACTTGAAATCTATGGTTCAAATGAACTTGTTTTCTTTTCCAGATTAAAGACCTACTAACAGGCTACAAATACCTAACAATTACCGGACCAAAACATAAACATATATGAATCTATAGGCCTTAACATTCGACTGTCAAACTTAGTTTTTAAAATTTCCAGATTTCTTAAAACACTTAATTAAGGCATCTAGATGTTATGAAAACCTGTTCTACCAATCTAACATACTTTCTAACATACTAATACATAATTCTAAACATCTAAACAACAAATCTAACATAAGATCATAGAGCTAATTAAGAACTAGGGTTTGTACCTTTTCTTGAATAATTTTTGATTCTAGCTTCTGATGTTGTTGTTGCTATCACCCAGGCTTGATTTGGTAGGTTTATAAGTGTATCTAGGCTTAGGAATTTCGTGAGTTTGCTTAGCCTTAAGGTTCCTATTTATAGAATTCTTCAACTTGGCTTTTTGGTCATTTTTGAGCAACTTGCCTCCACAAAGATTTGATCTGATGACTATTATGATGCTTGGGAGTTACAAGCATGTCATGTGCTACCTTGGAACTTGAAATGGTGATTCCTAACCTACTTGTGAGCTAGTTAGGTTTGTTTAGTAGCTTAATTAGGCTTTCATCTTCACTAATCTTGATTAGGGTTTTGTTTCTAATGATTATGAATGTTAAGTAATGTTAATTACTACCTAATTGAAGTTTACTAATCATGATTAGGTGTTAAGATAATCTAATTAGGTTTTAATTAGCTAATTAGGGTTTAATTTTCAAATTAGGGTTAGGGTTTTTGCTAATTAAGGTTAGGGTTTATTAATCTAGGGTTTTGACCTAATTTCTCACTAATCCTAACAAGCACGACAAAGCGTTTTGTCAGTGTAAGCACGACAAAGCAACTTGTCAAAATAATTTTACCGAGAAGTCCGATTAAAGAAAAAAAAAATTTAAGCACGAGGTGTCAAGCACGACGTTTTTCGGACAAAAAATTATTTGGTCAAATTTGTCAAACCAAGTATATATTAACACATAACACATTCAGAACGGAGAAATTTTATTTATATAACAGAATTTTTCACATACGAGTCTTATTAGGGTTTTGGGTTTTTACATTATTAGTTTATTATCTCTGCTCGAGTTCAGCATCTCTTCTTAGTGTAACTAAAATATTGTATTGTAATGATAGATTGAAAAAGTTATTAGTTTAGTAGTTTGGTATAATAATGATCATCATATTTGAGAGATGAATTATTCAACTATTATATTGTAATGTTGTAATGTGATGTTAGAGTTTTTGCCCTAGAGGCCAATTATTTGATATAATTACTTAACATTTTGATATTATATTTGATTGAATAAATGAATGGTTTATTATAGTTTTATTTACTGCGTTATATAAATGTGAACATAATAAAATTCCTTAGAATAGTGATACAAATTATATAGTTTCAAGTATGTGACTTGAACATGAGATTATATAATTACAATTAGTATCATTGCTCTTAAATGTCCCTAGTCGAGTATCATTGTTGATGGGACAACAATGATGCATTTAGACTAGTATGTGGATTGACTGATGACCAAATCTCATTGGTCATAAATATATGAGATATTAAGTCAATGCATAGGTACATGTTGAGAACGATGTAATTTGGATGAGACCCACCATGAGAATTCTACGTGGAACAGTATGCAAAGTGTCATTAGTGATTCCCATAGTGGCAATGATGTAATGGTCCTCCGACCTGAAATCACTATATTACTACACGGGAATTTATGTACTTTGATATCATCAAATGTCACCTTTAATAGGGTGGACTATAAAGATGATTATTGGATACGTCATGAATCGTGTGAGGAATATGAGTGATCTAGATGGAATTTAACCCTCCTATATATTAGGGGTGATATCCATAGGCCTCTTGATTGAGTAGGACTATGAAATTCATAGCCATGCTCAAATAGTGATTCGTTTCATATAGTCTACTCATTGATCAAGAAAAACTCAGATTAAATTATGAAGAGTATGACACATTCCATGACTCGAGTTTAATCTAGGATATTAAGGTTAAAAGGATTAAATTATATTGAAACATTGGTCACGAAAAGGTTACATCGAATCATCGATCTTATTATTACTTGGGTAGCAGTGATGCATTACTAGATCCCGCTCACTGTTTAAAATTTTGTAATATGATTTTCAAATTATTGCCAACGTAATAATAACCTATAGGGTCACACACATAGAACGTTATTAAAAAGGGAATTAATTTAAATTGTAAGGATTTAAATATATCAATATGATTGATAGTATTTAAATCACAAATTTAAATTAAAAGGGATATATATATATATATATATATATATATATATATATATATATATATTATTTAAGTAAGACTTAATTAAGATATAATATATATATAATTTTGGATTTTATTATAATTACATTAGGGTTTTGATTAATTCCGATTTACTGCTATATATATATATGATATATCAGCGTTTTAAGGAAGTTAATCAAAACCAAAGAAAACCCTAGCCGCTCTTAGAGAGAGACTAGAGAGAAAACAGAAAATCTATTTCGTTGGTGGCTAGTACCGCAGCTCCCTTTATTACAGAATCGTGCGACGATTCACGGGCGTTCGTGTGGATACCGTAGAGGCGTAGTTCTTTCGGATTGCATTGGAGATTCGAAGCGGTTTCAGAGTTTTCTATTATCGGTATAAATTCTAAACCACTGAATTAAATTTGTTTTGCATGGATCCTGTGTTGGGTTTCAGAAATTGCTTTATAAATTTTTATATTCCGCTGTGCGTTTAATGTGCCAAAACCCTACATGTGAATGATTTTAAATGGTGTATATAATATTTTTTTATATTTTATTTGTGTTTGTTGAGTAAATTTATATTATTAGTTAATTTTTTTTAAAATATAAAAAGGCTATAGCGATGATCATTGACCGTAGCTATAGTGTTCTATAAAACACAGGCCTATAGCGACGGTCAGCGAGCATCGCTACAGACATCTATACACGATTTTCTCATGACCTATAGCGACGGTCACTGACCGTGGCTATAGGCCAAAAGACTGTCGCTAAAAGATTTTAACGACGGTTTCTATGGCGACGGTCGGCTACTGTCGCTAAAACTTTTAGCGATGATCTTTAGGCCTATCGCTATAGGTCAATTTTCTAGTAGTGAAACCTTCCTGAAGTGCCTTGGTCGTTGTCCTCTCTCCCCCATAGTGTCCTCCGTAAACTAATGAATGACAATCCTGAAGTATATTGTCAGTCTCACTGTCTAGGGTGCACCTTCTGATCATTCTATCTGCGCACTACTTAAACAGGTAAGGCTCATCCCAAATATACCATTTAACATCATGTAAAAACTTTTTCTTTTGCGATCTAGTCAAATCAGAAGGGAGAATATTGCTCACTAAAAAGTTCTCAAAGTCTGCAAACCATGGCATTTCGCCTTGCACCACAAACAGTTGTTCATCTGGGAAGGACTCATTAATCATCACTTTATCAATTGTATCCTTTCCCAGATTCTCCAATCGAGATAAATGGTTAGCCACTTGGTTCTCGGTCCCCTTTCTGTCTTTGATTTCCAAATCAAACTCTTGTAGAAGAAGAATGCATCGAATGAGATGGGACTTTGCATCTTTCTTAGATATCAGGTATCGGATTGCAACATGATCGGTGTATACGACAACTCTTGTGCCAATTAGATAAGAACAAAATTTATCAAATACATATATCACCTCTAGAAGCTCCTTCTCTGTGGTAGTGTAATTCAGTTGGACATCCGTCAGGGTCTTACTGACATAGTAAATGATATGAAAAACTTTATCCCTGCGTTGCCCCAAGATAACTCCCATAGCGAAATCACTCGCATTACACATCAGTTCAAAAGGAAGAGACCAGTCAAGAGCTGTAATAATGGGTGTCGTAGTCAAATTCTTCTTTAAGTGATCAAAAGCAGCTATGCATTCCTCGTCAAATTTAAACGGGACATCCTTCTTCAGTAAACTGCACAATGGCTTGGTGATCTTTAAGAAGTCCTTTATGAAACGACGATAGAACCTTGCATGCCCAAGGAAGCTACGAACCCCTTTTCACAAAAGTTGGTGGAGGTAAGCTCTCAATACTCTCCAGTTTTGTTATGTCCACCTTTAATCCTTTCCCTGACACTTTATGCCCAAAGATAAATCCTTCATGTACCATAAAATGGCACTTTTCCCAATTCAACACTAAATTGGTCTCAACACACCTCTTTAATACCATAACCAGATTCTCCAAGCATATATCAAAAGAGTCCCCAAAGACTGAGAAATCATCCATGAAGACTTCCACGTTCTGCTCAACCATGTCGGAGAATATGGCCATCATAAATCCTGGAATGTGGTCGGGGCGTTGCATAATCTGAAAGACATCCTCCTGAATGCAAAAGTACCATATGGGCATGGAAGGTGGTATTCTCTTGATCTTCTGGGGCTATAACTATCTGGTTATACCCCGAATAACCATCCAAGAGGCAATAGTAGTGTGACAACCCGGAAAATCAGATTGTCCAAAATTTAAGTTTAAAGAATTAGTTATTAATAAAATGAATTTTTATTAATACTATTCTGTGCTATGTGTTTATTAATCGTTCTATAACCTAGGATGATTATTAATCGGGAGGATTATGGCTACGAGCTAGACTGGACGACTAAGAATTTTCAAGACGAAAATAAAAAAATTTCGGGAACAAAATATTTTTCGGGAAAAAAGACGAAATAGGCACTATTCATCCGTTTCTGCTCAGAGATTCATTTTGAATTTCTAAGAAACGCGTAATGATATAATCCTAAGACGAGATGGAATATTCAATAATATTTCAGTTATGGCAAAAACGAAGTTTTCGCCTGCGGACTTAAAACCTAAAGGTTAGGAAAAGTGAGTTCCGAGAATTTTATGATTTCGTATAATAATTAGAGTTATTATGCGTGAGAAATATGAGTATAATACTAATTATTATAGGAGTATATTATGAAGATTAGTACGACGTATAATATAAATATCGTACGAACGATATACGAAGAGAATACGAGAATACGAGAATGGAATGCATAGAATATGATTAGTCTAAATGGACTTTGAGTTCATGGACTTTGTAGAATCCAATTGGACTTTGATTATATAAAGCCCAATGGAATGTGTAATCAAGCCTAGGTTAGGCCCAGTAAGAATTAGTGTAAGGCCCAGTGTTAGATTTAATTAAGCCCGATCTAAGAAAATTAACCGTGGATCGAATCGATGGGTCACCGGATGGGTAAAACCCATGGGGAAACCCATGGGGAAGACCCATGGGCATAAGAAGCGGCCACTTGGCCACCAAGTAAGGGTGGTGGCCAAGTAAACTTGGTGGCTAAGCCATGAATAGTAAGGAGGTGGGGGGAAATGACTAAAATACCCCTAGCCTTGGTTTTCTATATAAACAAGCCTTAAGCTCATTTGTTTGGTTTGAAATTTCAACCAACACTTGAGAAATAGAGAGAGAGAGTTTGGATGGGAAAAGAAGAGGAAGAAGAATGAGGAAAAGCTAGCTCGATTTCACGCTTTGTCCGACAGAAAGAGATTAAAGAAGAACGATAATCTGAACCCTAGTTTCTTCTAATTTTCTTTACGTTTAATATGTTCAAAAACATAACTTAATGAACATAAGAAGTAGATGAAGTTAAGAATGAATTCATATGGTTGGAATCATGAGAAAATGAAGAAATAAGAATTTGGAATTTAGTTTATAAATTTATTAAAGAAGTCTAATATTCGTAAGGATTTTGAGCGATCCGAATGAATCTTATGAATGAGTAGGTCAAATAAGTAAGGAATGATGTTCTATAACATCAAATTCCAAGAAAAAGTAAAATTGTAATCCAAAATATCGATTAAAATGAAGAACGAACGAAGAACGCGAAGAACACGAAGATTATTGTTGTTGGACAAATTTAAAACCATCGTAGGATAATTTTTGTTGATGGACAAGTTTAAAACCATCGTGTATAAGTTAGTTGCTTATTTCTTGGTTAGGAACGTTAGAAACGTTCATGAAGAACGGATTAAAACTTAGCTATAACGAAGTTCTGGCGAAAATTTCGTAAAAGAAGAATAAGAATTAAAAAGTTCGTAAATGAACCCAAACGTGTAGGGTTTCATAAGAATGTAAGAGATCGTATAAAACATGAGTCGTAGACTCAAGAATGAACAAATTACGAGTTCGGATGACCGAATTACGGACGAACGAACGAAGAACGTTAATAACGTAAAATGAACGAAGAGCAAAGATTAAGCCAATCAATTAGCATGTTAATGGATTCAGAATGAAGTTTTGTCCATGGGTAATCGAAGTACATAAGATAAGGAAGAAAATGGCTTTGGAAAGACCTCGTTCCGAGTTATAACGAATAAGATATGAGATTTTGAAGTCAGCGTCTCAAGCTTGTAAAAGACTTAGAAAGTTTTTCTAGGTTTCATGCTTGGTGCCGCAGCGCGAGTTGTGCCTTGGGGGCCGGCACCGTAGAGTGAGCTCGGGCCATTAGCTACTGCTAAGTGGAGCTGCAACGCGAAGGAAAGGGAAGAACGCAGTAACGGCAAGTGCAGGCAATGCCGTAAATGAGATTTTTCTTTGCTTTCAATTATCGGGGATGTGCAAGAAAAAGAAATGTGAACATGTATTTCAACTAATGTAACACTTAATTAAGTGTATTAAACCTTTAATAAAGGTTGAACGAAAAGATTAAATGAGATTAAAAGACAAATAATATAGATGCGGGTTACAGAACCGATGTTCGGGGACCACAGTCGCGATAAACGAACGTGAGGGATGGCTATGGTTGTGATTCCTTAGACGTTGAGTGACGAGAGTAATGTATAACATTTCAATGTTATGACATGGTAATGAGAGATGAATGTAAAGAGTTTAGACGCTGTGAACGCAACGCTGTTGCGATGAATGATCGGTCTTAGCATACAACGAACCATATGGCTTTGACATGAAGAAAGAATAATGAACATGGGGTTCATGGGATGGATAACGATTGAAAGCGATTAAAACCTTAGTTAAAGGTTGAATGAGAAATTAAGGGATGAACAATGTAAACGTTGAATCCGTAAACGATCCTTGTGAATCGTATTCACGTCGACCGAACGTTCTAAGTGTACAGTGGTTGTATAACTTAGACGTTGACGGAAGTAGTAAGTAAGATATGAATTATCAAGAAAACCATAGCGAACGGTAATAAGATTAAAGAAGGCTTAATGTGATTCAGATGATAATGTTAGAATGAAATCTAAGCGTTGAACACTTTAACCGACGTGAAGGTTGAGTGTACGTGAATATTAAACGGGTAGAGCCTACACCCCGTGTATGGTTTGACCATAAGGTAATGAAGATCAATGATTAAACCTATGAATGGTAAAGAAGTTGAATTAAAGACAAGTACGTATAACATAAAAGAAGCCGAGTTAATGTTTATAACTTGGATGACGTTCCGAGTCGAATAAACTGGACGTTGTAAGATAAGAATAAGGTAACGTAAAATGCTTAATGCTTTAAATGCGTAGAATGAATATTAAATGATTGTTCTGAGTATACAAAAGACTGCATGACTTAGACGATGATGAATAAATCCTGAGGTATGGCATTTAGTTGCCAGAAAGCCATAAGGAATAAGAATTTGACTTAACGAACATTATAGTTTAATAGTTCGGATAAGTTGAGATAAGTTAGGTTGTGGTACAATCGTAACCTTTGATGGTTGATATATGGGAGCTGGGCTAAAAAATTCCTTCAGAGAGCAAAGGTATATACAAATCTGGCAACCGATCTAACTCACTGTGTGGGCAGTGTAGATGAGACAGAAACTTGTTTGTTGATTGCTTGTGGGAAACCACTCAGAGTACCATATAAACTACTAGCAGAGAAACGATGTGTGCTGAGTCCTAGGAGAGTTATAAGAAGAAGATAAGAATATAAATAATCAAAGATGATGAACGTATTGAGTAAGACATCTCCGTATGTCATGAAGCCATTAACCGGTAAAGGAAGTTGGTCGCGTAAACTTAGTTTGTAAGAATGTGAACCCTAAGAAGTAAAGTTAAGTAAACCAATGCGTAAGTCAAGTATATGACTAATTGGTGTATGTGTTATTTTCTTATGTGCTATATAGGAATTGGAATAAGCAGTTCAGCTTAAATTATAAGTTGTAGATGTGCGTAAGGCAAATTTCCTAACTTCATTCATATTCTAAATGAATGTTAGTTTCCAAAACTTCTCAGATGTTGAACTTGAGAAGTTCTGTCTATATGCAAATGTGTGATATTTGTACAATGTGTTAGAATGTATGAGGCCTTGTGCCACAATGTGAACACTTCGGTGTTTTTATGATATGAACTATTCTGTGATTGAACTGTTCAATATGAGCATGTTCTATTTATACATGAACTTTTATTGTTAAGTCTGTGCTATTGATACTAGCCAGACAGAATGTGTATGAAAGAAAGTAGAGAATGAAAGTATTTCAAAGTGAATGTGACTAATGTTTTAAAATGATAGGAATCGAGATTATTCATATTATTCAAGCTGCTTCATAACCTTTGTTCGGTTATTGAGGTCTTAAAAGAATGTTTGAATTCTTAAAGTTGTTTGTTCAACTGTTATGACTTGCTGGGCAATTGAATGCTCACACTTGCTTTAAATAAAAACATTTTTAGCGAAAGATGTTAGAAGAACTTAAAGATCCCGTAAAGATCAAGATGATCGGTATACAAAAGAGATGCCATTCATTATATGAATGAGCGTGAAGATCAAGCGAAGACTTGTAATATAGAATGATAGAATTAAACTATAGAATAGTTTAATTAACGATTATGTATCCTTGGTGGTGGATAAAAGTCACTCGTGCAAGATGTAAAAAATAATGTAATTATCATTATTTGTATTGAAAGGGGTTTTAAGGTTTTAGAACTTGGGATTTGAGGATGTATGTTGTTATATTTAGCTATATAATGATGTATGTTTGGAAGATGATGGGATCGTGACGTATGGAATCCGGATGTGAAAATAGACCGGATTTCAGGGCGTTATAGGTTGGTATCAAAGCTGATAGGTTATAAATCTTAGGTATGAGTACCTAAGACTATAATCGTAGAGAGAAGGATAAAAAGATCACCACGTGATCATAGTAAATTGTAGTAACAGATGATCTATTAAACGATGAATGATTCATAGCTAATGTTATAAATGAATGGTACTATGAAGTAGTTCGAGAATAAGAACTCAGATTAAGTTGTAGAGGATAATATACGAATTAAAGAAAATTTGCATTAAGTAAAGAGAAAGTTAGAAGTTGTAAGATTTCAATTGAGGACTCATGTGATAGCTGAGTTGTATGAACCTTTGTATGGGTAGAGGATTGTGCTGGGTGTAACAACCACTCAATTTATTATAGTGATAATCATTGAAATTGGTCACGCTATCAAGATCTATATGACGAAAAGGTGAATCTTTTCTCATGTATATACTTGATAGGTAAAGAACGATAAGGTAGGTGCGAGTTCTTGAAACTCATACTTATGGTAAGTTCGTGACTCATAATCACATGGTAGGTTTTTGAACTCCTCAGCGAATGGATGCTTTATAGTCTGTCCGGGATAGTTCTTAAACTCATATTATTGTGGAAAGTTCCTGAACTCATAATGTGTGGTAAGTTGATGGATTGTACTAAGGTATAAGAATGTTTAGACTGAAAACACGTTATTTTCAGTAGAATTAGCATTAAAGGTGCTACAGAAGATTAAGTATTGTCGCAAGTAAAACAATGAAGGAAGATGGAGAATAGGATATTCCAAGTCATTTAGCTATGCTATATTTCGAAGTTTCTTGAAATCGTGCTGATGTGCGCATTTTGAAAATGAAGGAATTAGTTCAGTTTTTGGAACCAATGGATTTTAAAAGAACTATTCTTGATATGTTTATGCTAATTATTTCGGCTAGACAGAAATTGATTTGAAATATCAAAATGAATTTTATATCATCAGTGCATTTGATGCAAGGATGATAAAAGGATGGAGTTATTAATGTAACTGAACCTAGTGTTGGAAGTGATCTTAGGATCAACAAACCGCTATGGTATGATGCATAATGATGAAGTCATAAACTGACGAAGTCCTCAACGTATTGTGAAAAGTGCGGTATCATGACGTCATAATATGTTTTGATGTATTGTGAAAGAATTTAAAGAAGTAGTCAATGTCAAGTGAGTTGATTAGACGAATGTTTCAAGTTAATGTCCAATTTATTGGTATGGTTGAGGCTATTTGATTTGGCTAAGACAAATGGTATGTCATGATTAAATGAAAATCGAGCTTTCTTTGAAGAGCTATGCCGAACCAAATTGTTTTGGTGCAGATTCTAATGATTAAGTCTGAGGTGAACATACCCTGAAATGGGGTTATTCAATGGGTTGATCACCTACGTATGGAAGAGGTAGTTTACCTTCTTTATGATTGTAAACTTACCGTGTAAGAAAGGTTTACGGCGAAAGGCTGTTTAACCTAGTAAGAGTTCATGGTCAATTTGACCCCTCAACAAAAGAATGAAATGTTTTAAAGGAATCTTTATATTCCTATTTATTCCTTTCACTTCATGATTCTTGATAAGTTATGAAGGTTAGGGAATGTTTGAAAGATAAGAACTTCTTCGAAGAGAAGATGAGAAGAAGGGTTAGCTAAAATTTCGAGGACGAAATTCTTTGAAGAAGGGGAGAATGTGAGGACCTGGGTAAGGGTTTGGTTTTAAAAAATTCTGAGGACGGAATTTTTTTTAGGAGGGAAGAATGTGACAACCCGGAAAATTTGTGAGGTCCCCGAATCCAGATACTTGAAACCCGAACTCGGTACATCACGATACCATTTCTATGAGCGGAATAATACTAATAATAATAACGATAATATAAAACTTAACTTAAGTTTACATATACATCAGAGTCTTTCTCCCAAGTACGTAACCTTTAAACATTCATTACATGTCATAATATATATATATATATATATATATATATATCATAGTCTTCATAATCTAATAAAACTATTACAAATACTGCCGCAATTCTTATTTGGTTAGCTTTCCTTTTCCTTTGTCTCTCTACCGAACTTTACGGTCCTTCACACTTAGTGAAAAACATTTAAATTAAGCAAGGATGAGCATTTGAGTGCCCAAAGACAAGTATTATATATATATAAATTTGTGAAAGAATTTAAATGTTTTCTTTATAATATCTTCTACAACTAGTCAAGAGTTGTGAAGTAACTCTATACCAATAATAATTCATAACAACCCTCTTTCAAACTTTTGAAACTACGTATTCGATTTGTATATGGGGTTTCGTGACATACCATGAACATTGTTTTTCATTTTCAAAAGGTTTAAGCGAAGTTCATCTCAGAAACTGTCATGACTTACAAGAGCACGGAGGGTGATCTACTCACTGTTGTACTGTATTGATCAATACTACATTTACATGAACGATGTTATCGTTTCGCTCTGTCACTTTGGTAGCATAAAATTTTCCCATTTTCGGGATGTTCATATCTGTCGGGTTTTCATAACAAAGGTCTTATATAATTCAACATATATTTATATCAAAGGGGTATTAACATGCGATTAAATACAATGATTATCCAAGTGGGGACACTTGTATAATCATTTCTAGAAATTAACGAACAGAATATATATAACTGAATTATCATATACTAACATGTTGATAATCAATGGGCATATATAATATAGGCTTAACAATCATAATAATAATAATAATTTACGAACTTCTCATACATCCATTGCATAAAGAAAATACAAAGTTAGGATACTTTTGATCTGGCGCTTACTATTCTCAACTTAGTTTTATCTTTATGAAATCACCTATCATTAATCGGATCATTTACCGATTAGTATATCATAACGTAACACATAACACCGCTTTATTGCGAACAAGACATTCCTAATCACATTGCCACACAATCTTTAACAACCATTGAATCACAAATAAACATTTATCTAGCCAATTATCTAAGTCCGGATCAATTTACGAAACATATGCCGATCTCTGCAAAATGACTTATTCGGGTAATAATCGAGTCTAAGACTCTATTACGTATCACAATATCGATTAGATAACTTAAATATTAGTCACACTATTTTTCATGGCCTTATAATAATTATTAAATAATTATTATCATTTATCATAATTTTTGAAATATCGAGAATCATTATTAAATGATTTAAGTATTACATAATTCTATTATCATTAACATTTAATCAATATTAAATTATTAATGAAACCATTGCCAAAATATTAAAGTATGTATAATAACTCAAAGTATTAATTATTACCCTTAAATGATTTTTAAAACATTTAAAATCATTTTAAATAATTACCATTAATATTTAAATATTAATGAACTATTTATCCAAATATTAAAAGTCAATAATTATAACTTAAAATATTTTTAAATCATTAATATCTTTTTTTAAATGATTTTTAAATAAATAAAACCATTTTTAAACTATTTATTTAATATAATTATTAAATAAATTTCATATCATTAATCATTAAATAAATATCATTAATATTAAATTATTAATGAAATTATTCTTTAAATATTAAAAGTTATATTTTATAACTTAAAATATCTCTAAACACTTTATTTTTATTTAAAATGATTATTATAATAATAAAATCATTTTTAAACCTAATTATTTAATATAAGTGTTAAATAACTTTATTATCATTAATCATAATTAATTAATGAAATTTATCTTTAAATATTAAAAGTTATATTTTATAACTTAAAATATTTTTAAATACCTTATTATTATTTAAAATGATTTTAATATAATAAAATCATTTTTAATTCATTTATTTATTTTATTTAATAAATAACTTAATTATCATTAATATAAATTTATTAATGAAAATTATCACATAATATTAAGAGTTATCAAAAATTAACTTAAATTATTTTCTTATATCATAATATAATTTTAAATGATTTTTCATGAATTAAAATCATTTTTAAATAATTTATTTAATATTATAATTAAATAAATTAATTACTTTAATATTCCAAAAATATTAAATATTTATGAAATATATTTAAAATAATTAAAACTAATTTTTTAATTTAAAATAATTTTTAATAATTTATTTTATATTTTTAATAATTTAAAACTAATTTTCTATAATTATTAATTAATTTAGAAAAATATTAATCATCTATCGCTTAAAGGTTACCTATAAATGATTGTAACCGTCGCATATAGGTGTTCTTCATGTTCATACTTAAACCTGAGATCTTCATAGGCAAATTCCGAAAGTGGCCATATTTGACCCACTTTAATTTCTCTCAGTATTGTGTTTCGAGAAATACAAAAGCTAGATTTTGTAGACAAAGTTCAAGACTACATGTTCTAATAAACCACATGATCTAAAAACCTAACATAAGCTAGATCTAAGCGTGCCCAAGATCTTTGTCGAGTCGTTTCTTCATTTCTGGGTTGCCGAGAAATGAAGAAACGATTCGAGTGACCACTTTGATCGACTATAACGTGCAACACATGAACTTTTCTTGTGATATAAAGGGTTGGAGTTGTAGCTAGCATGCAAGAGAGTAGATCTATTACATGAAATACAACTATCATGAGCGAGAATCCAAAAGTTATGACTCTATCGAACCATGTCATCGACATGTTCATATGTTTTACGGGTTACCCGAAAGCAGAGAACGTGCTTCGACCTTGCTAGTTCGAATCATCCATAAAATCCAACCCATTTACTTAAATAAGTGATATTAAGGCATGATGATGTAGTCTAACAAACATACTACAACTTAGATACAAGAACCATAATGATACATCAAACCACCCGTCGATTCAAGCCATTTAAAAACTTGTCGAGCTTTACGGCTCATTCAGGTTACCCGAAATGGCCCGATCAATGTTGGTCGGCGACCTTTGGCCAAGTTATAACCTATAATCTACAAGCGATATAGGTCCGATTCTTGATCCGAGCAAAGATCTCATAATGAGACTACTATATTTAACACTTATAACACAAAAATCAAACACCTACAGAGATCTACACGACCGACATTGGTTGTCGGGGCCTTCTTTCAAAAATTTCAGATTTTGAAAATCTTTAATTTTTCGAGCACTTTAATGTTATGGACTTGATAAATACCAACCCGGATCATCATAATATCTTATAAACAACATATTCTAACACCCAAACATAACATCTAACAACCGAAAATTGGATGATTTTGAATTAGGGTTTCATACCTTTTATGCTCAATTCTTGATTTCGGCTATTGATTTGTTCTTTGGATTTCGTGGGGCTTCAATAATAGATTGAATAACTATATATTTTCGTTGGTTCTAGTGGGAGAAGTTCTTGATTGAGTGTTGGACAATTTTAGGTTAGTAAACTTACTTTTCTCTCCTTGATCCTTAAATAGACCCACAAAGGTGAATGAATGGTGATCGATCTAAGGCTCATTCTTTGGCAATTTAGATGCATAATGAGTTGTTGGGAGTTGTTGGTTTGGTGAACTACTTCACCAATTTTTCAAAACCTACAAGCTAGCCTCTTTAATGCTAAAAGGGCATTTTGGTCATTTGATAAATCAATTAAATGGCATTCTTGTAACTTACCAAACCCTTAAGGTTAGGGTTTGATTTAGGTTTAGGGTTTGAGCCAATTTGGATAAACAAAATCTAGAATTTCCAATTTAGGGTTTGCACACAAAAATTAAATAAATAAAATTAATTAAATAACTAAAATTAAATAACTTTTAGTTTCTAAAATTTTACAAAATTAATATTGTTAATTAAATTAAGTTTGTAATTACATGAACATTAGGGTTTATTACCCTTAATCATAATGAACTTGGCTAATAAAGCAATTAGGGTTTAAAATATTGATAATTACGGTTTTAGAAATACAATTAGGGTTTCTAGAAATATAATTAGGGTTCTAGGTTTTAGGGTTTTAATTTACTAATTACATTTATTTTAATTAGCAATTAAAGTCCAACACACGTGTTATTAATCATTGTAACACAACTCTTACATGCATCAAACCTCCATTTTAGGTTTTTAGGACTAGGGTTTCTAATATTGGAAATTAGGGTTTAACATTATTAGGGTTTCGAATTTTAATTAGGGTTTACCTAATTAATACATTTAATACACTACGACATAAATGGTATTACATGCTTATAAAACAATCTCACACTCTCATTTGGATCTCAAATTAGGGTTTAACATTATTACTAGGGTTTGGTCAAAATACTAGTAATTGACCAACAGATTATCAATCTGGACATCTAAAGTACATATTCATAGATTGAAAAATCAAAATATATGTAATATTATATTATTATTCTCATACCTTGACAATAATCCAAAATTAGGATTTGGATTCCATATCGATTATTCTTTCATATTTAACCTTAATAATTAAGGTAAAATAATTAACTTAATAATCAGTACAAAAATTCATATAATAAAATAATTATTATATTTATTCTAAAAATCACTTCAGTATATTATTTAAATAATATACGATTATATATTCATGGAAAATAATTAATAAAATATTTCTATCTTAAAATTAATTATTATAAAATATACTTTCTAATAATCAATATTTCTAAAATAAATTTACTTATAAATATTCACGTAATAATTATATTTTTATTTACCACATAAATACATATACACATAATCTTGTACAAATCCTCATCCTTCAAATAAATAAATAATAAAAAAAAAAATTATACGCAAAATTTATGATTTATTTATATAGAAAATATCGGGTTGTCACATTCACCCTCCCTTATAAGGATTCCGTCCCCGGAATCACCACTTAAAAACCTACACATAACTGGGTTCATAGCATACATGATCTTCGCAAATAGATCTCGATTAACTTTAATCGAACCGATCTTTAATTAATCACATTAAGCTTGTCTTTCAGATTAAACGGAAATTTGATTTCTAAAAGAACTCAAATTTCTCCCTCAAAATTTCTTTATAAAATAATTTACTATAAATAGAAAAATTCTAATTACATAAATAAAAGTTATTGAATATTACCCGCATTGATTGCTACCGCCACCGTGTCTTGAACCGTCATGTTGAAGACCCTTGATGTTGACTTTGTTGGTTTGTTCGATGACGTCGGTCCTGCTATTGCTAATGTCCCACTATTCTTACCAGTATTCACACTACCTGCCTCTACCCTCCTGTTAGGACAATCCTTCACCCTATGCTCCAATGATCCACAAATAAAACAACCACTGTTCATTCTAGGATTTGGGCAGTTGGGAGAGATGTGACCCTCCTGCCCGCACTTATAACACACAAATTTTCCTTTCAAACATTCTCCGGAGTGGTTCTTTCCACATGTCTTTAACCGAATGAGCTGCACCTTTTTCACTCCTTCTTGCTTCTTTGAACATTACCAAAGTAGTTTCCTTTTATTTTCCATCAAGACTCCTGCTTCCACTATTAATTCTCACCTTCTCGCCTCCCTCGACCTTGCCCTTGTTTTTCTTCTCTCCTTATTGTAGAGGCTCATAGCCTCACTTCCCTCTCTGCAATTATCGCCTTCTCCATGAGTGCCGCAAATGTTGGGATCTGCAACATCACCACCTTATTATAGAGCCGTGGTTTTAATCCCGGCTCAAATCTCCTAGCCTTCCTAGCCTCAGTATCGACTTGATGCGAGCAAACCTAACTAACTCATTAAATTTCGCGGCATATTCCGCCACCGACATATCCCTTGCTTCAACTCCGTAAATTTTACCTCCATTCTAGCTGTGTACTAATTTGAAAAATAATTCTCGAAAAATAAGGTCTTAAATCTATCCCATGTTACCACACACCGCCTCCTCGCCTCGTTCGATTCGCTTCCCACGTAAATTTGCCTCACCCTTCATCATGTAGGTGGCAAAAGAGGTCTTTTTCCCCCTAGCGCTACCATATATTTTAAACACGCTCTCTCTATTTTTTTACCCCATTTTTGGTTTTCTACGGTCAGTTGTACCTTTGAATTCCGTGATTCTCTGACAAATTTTTAAAGTCTTTGAAATTCGCCAAATAATTATCCCATTTGGTTCCCTTGTTGCATGGCTCGAGCTACCATATTTCTTTTAACTGTTGCATTGGTCCGCTTGTTTGTTGTCCTTCAACGTTGTTGTGAGACTCTTCCGCCCTCCGATTTGAGTTTGACGTCTTGGCGGCATTATACGGTTAAGTAAAAACCATATATTAACTTACATTCTAAACCTTATCATATAAGTTTAAACTTATTAAACTTGTTTCATAACTCAAACTTTGATTCATATTCATTCATTGCTTTCAAAATATTTTTACATATCACAAAGACATAGTGCTTTAAATATCGATCATCCCATTGTGACTACAAAAGTCGGGATTTACTTCACCGTTTGTACAAAAGTTTTATAATAATGCATTACACAGACAAACTAAACACACATATTATATTAAACATGCTACAACCTAACCTATACTACCTATTCACTACGCCTTCTTCCTTGGACAGCTTTTCGCCTGATGATCCTTTTTTCCACAAACAAAACATGCTCCCCGTTTATAGTCAGGACAATACAGAGTGGTATGCCCTTCATAACCGCAAAGATAACATATTCTTTTCCATTTCTTCTTCCCCGGTTTTCCTAAATCATGGTCTTCTACCTTCCTTTTTCCCTTATCTCTCGGAGCTGCACACGAAGTGTTGCTTGAGGCTCCCATCTGATTGATTTTGAGTTTAAGCTTATCCTGCTCTTCCATTGTTTCTAATAACGCTTTGCCGAATGGATTTATTAGCGCTTTTTACATCTTCCACAGCCCTTCTAGAGAAGAAACCTTGTTCCTCAATTCTTGCATCTCCAATGATGCTTGATCAGCTTCAACTTTAGGGTCTGAATCATTATCTGTCAAATCCACTATTTAGGATCTCGGTACTATGTGTTCCACGATAACCACCTCGTCCGAAGTTTGTTTCATTGTGAGCTTCTATTTCCGCTATTGGCTTCGATAGTAGCTCCTTCTTTATGATCTGGGGGTATCCTAATCCTTTTTCACTTGACATCTACACACATCAATTATCCTGATTAGCATATATTATATACACATAGTCAAATAATAGTTTTGTATGAATTATCTTTTATTTTGTTTGACAATGAATTGATTCAATTCATCTCTTTTTAAACTCTATATGAGTTATTTATATTTTCAACGTTTCCCTCTGTTCTAAGTTATAGCCTAAGGTCTAACCCACCTAAGGTTTCTAACCCTATAGCTCTGATACCATTCTGTGAGGTCCCCGAATCCAGATACTTGAAACCCGAACTCGGTACATCACGATACCATTTCTATGAGCGGAATAATACTAATAATAATAACGATAATATAAAACTTAACTTAAGTTTACATATACATCAGAGTCTTTCTCCCAAGTACGTAACCTTTAAACATTCATTACATGTCATAATATATATATATATATATCATAGTCTTCATAATCTAATAAAACTATTACAAACATCGCTTAATTCTTATTTGGTTAGCTTTCCTTTTCCTTTGTCTCTACCGAACTTTACGGTCCTTCACACTTATTTGAAAATATTTAAATTAAGCAAGGATGAGCATTTGAGTGCCAAAGAAGTATTATATATATATAAATTTGAAAGAATTTAAATGTTTTCTTTATAATATCTTCTACAACTAGTCAAGAGTTGTGAAGTAATCTCTATACAATAATAATTCATAACAACCCTCTTTCAAACTTTTGAAACTACGTATTGACTGTATATGGGGTTTCTGTGACATACCATGAACATTGTTTTTCATTTTCAAAAGGTTTAAGCGAAGTTCATCTCAGAAATCGTCATGACTTACTAGCACGGAGGGTGATCTACTACTGTTGTACCTGTATTGATCAATACTACATTTACATGAACGATGTTATCGTTTCATCTGTCTCGTCCTTGGTAGCATAAAATTTTCCCATTTTCGGGATGTTCATATCTGTCGGGTTTTCATAACAAAGGTCTTATATAATTCAACATATATTTATATCAAAAGGGGTATCAACATGCGATTAAATACAATGATTATCCAAGTGGGGACACTTGTATAATCATTTCTAGAAATAATGAGCAGAATATATATATTTGAATTATCATATACTAACATGTTGATAATCAATGGGCATATATAATATAGCTTAACAACTGCATAATAATAACAATAATTACGAACTTCTCACTTACATCCATTGCATAAAGAAAATACAAAGTTAGGATACTTGCCTGATGCGCTGCTTACTATTCTCAACTTAGTTTTATCTTTTATGAAATCACCTATCATTAATCAGATCATTTTACTGATTAGTATATCATAACGTAACACATAACACTGCCTATTGCAGTCAGCACATTCCTAATCACATTGCCACACAATCTTTAACAACCATTGAATCACAAATAAACATTTATCTAGCCAATTATCTAAGTCCAGATCAATTTACGAAAATCGATTCTGCAACCGACTTATTTTATTCGGGTAATAATCGAGTCTAAGACTCTATTCTGTATCACAATATCTGATTAGATAACTTAAATATTAGTCACACTATTTTTCATGGCCTTATAATAATTATTAAATAATTATTATCATTTATCATAATTTTTGAAATATCAGAATCATTATTAAATGATTTAAGTATTACATAATTCTATTATCATTAACATTTAATCAATATTAAATTATTAATGAAACCATTGCCAAAATATTAAAGTATGTATAATAACTCAAAGTATTAATTATTACCCTTAAATGATTTTTAAAACATTTAAAATCATTTTAAATAATTACCATTAATATTTAAATATTAATGAACTATTTATCAAATATTAAAAGTCAATAATTATAACTTAAAATATTTTTAAATCATTAATATCTTTTTTTTAAATGATTTTTAAATAAATAAAACCATTTTTAAACTATTTATTTAATATAATTATTAAATAAATTTAATATCATTAATCATTAAATAAATATCATTAATATTAAATTATTAATGAAATTATTCTTTAAATATTAAAAGTTATATTTTATAACTTAAAATATCTCTAAACACTTTATTTTTATTTAAAATGATTATTATAATAATAAAATCATTTTTAAACTGAATTATTTAATATAAGTGTTAAATAACTTTATTATCATTAATCATAATTAATTAATGAAATTTATCTTTAAATATTAAAAGTTATATTTTATAACTTAAAATATTTTAAATACCTTATTATTATTTAAAATGATTTTAATATAATAAAATCATTTTTAATTCATTTATTTATTTTATTTAATAAATAACTTAATTATCATTAATATAAATTTATTAATGAAAATTATCACATAATATTAAGAGTTATCAAAATTAACTTAAATTATTTTCTTATATCATAATATAATTTTAAATGATTTTTCATGAATTAAAATCATTTTTAAATAATTTATTTAATATTATAATTAAATAAATTAATTACTTTAATATTCCAAAAATATTAAATATTTATGAAATATATTTAAAATAATTAAAAACTAATTTTCGTAATTTAAAATAATTTTTAATAATTTATTTTATATTTTAATAATTTAAAACTAATTTTCTATAATTATTAATTAATTTCCAGAAAAATATTAATCGTTTATCATTAAAGGCCACCTATAGCTTAATGTAACCGCCGCTATAGGTGTTCTTCATGTTCATACTTAAACCTGGATCTTCATCATAGGCGATTCTTAGAGTGGCCATATTTGACCCACTTTAATTTCTCTCTCAGTATTGTGTTTCGAGAAATACAAAAGCTAGATTTTGTAGACAAAGTTCAAGACTACATGTTCTAATAAACCACATGATCTAAAAACCTAACATAAGCTAGATCTAAGCGTTTCCAAGATGTTTTGTCAGTACGTTTCTTCATTTTCTGGGTTGCCCGAAATGAAGAAACGATTGAGTGACCACTTTGATCGACTATAACGTGCAACACATGAACTTTTCTTGTGATATAAAGGGTTCAGGTTGTAGCTAGCATGCAAGAGAGTAGATCTATTACATGAAATACAACTATCATGACAGAATCCAAAAGTTATGACTCGGTCAAACCATGTCGGTCGACATGTTCATATGTTTTCCGGGTTACCCGAAAAAGCGAGAAAACGAGCTTCGACCTTGCTAGTTGGACCGTCCATAAAATCCAACCCATTCTGAAATAAGTGATATTAAGGCATGATGATGTAGTCTAACAAACATACTACAACTTAGATACAAGAACCATAACGATACATCAAAAACCTTTATCGATTCAAGCCATTTAAAAACTTGTCGAGCTTTACGGGCTCATTCGGGTTACCCAGAAATGGCCCGATCAATGTTGGTCAGCGACCTTTGGACCGGATTATAACCTATAATCTACAATCGATATAGGTCGATTCTTGATCCGAGCAAAGATCTCATAATGACTACTATATTCAACACTTATAACACAAAAAATCAAACACCTACGAGAGATCTACACGACCGACATTAGATTTGTCGACGCCTCTTTCAAAAATTTCCAGATTTTGAAAATCTTTAATTTCGAGCACTTTAATGTTATGGACTTGATAAATACCAACCCAGATCATCATAATATCTTATAAACAACATATTCTAACACCCAAACATAACATCTAACAACCGAGAAAATTGGATGATTTTGAATTAGGGTTTCATACCTTTTATGCTCAATTCTTGATTTCTGGCTATTGATTTGTTGTTGGATTTCGTGGGGCTTCAATAATAGACTGAATAACTATATATTTTCGTTGGTTCTAGTGGGAGAAGTTCTTGATTGAGTGTTGGACAATTTTAGGTTAGTAAACTTACTTTCTCTCCTTGATCCTTAAATAGACCCACAAAGGTGCATGAATGAGTGATCTAAGGCTTGTTCTTTGGCAATTTTCGTGCATAATGAGTTGTTGGGAGTTGTTGGTTTGGTGAACTACTTCACCAATTTTTCAAAACCTACAAGCTAGCCTCTTTAATGCTAAAAGGGCATTTTGGTCATTTGATAAATCAATTAAATGGCATTCTTGTAACTTACCAAACCCTTAAGGTTAGGGTTTGATTTAGGGTTTAGGGTTTGAGCCAATTTGGATAAACAAAAATCTAGAATTTCCAATTTAGGGTTTTACACAAAAATTAAATAAATAAAATTAATTAAATAACTAAAATTAAATAACTTTTAGTTTCTAAAATTTTACAAAATTAATATTGTTAATTAAATTAAGTTTGTAATTACATGAACATTAGGGTTTATTACCCTTAATCATAATGAACTTGGCTAATAAAGCAATTAGGGTTTAAAATATTGATAATTACGGTTTCTAGAAATACAATTAGGGTTTCTAGAAATATAATTAGGGTTCTAGGTTTTAGGGTTTTAATTTACTAATTACATTTATTTTAATTAGCAATTAAAGTCCAACACACGTGTTATTAATCTTCGTAACACAACTCTTTCTGAATCAAACCTCCATTTTAGGTTTTTGGACTAGGGTTTCTAATATTGGAAATTAGGGTTTAACATTATTAGGGTTTCGAATTTTAATTAGGGTTTACCTAATTAATACATTTAATACGACATAAATGGTATTACATGCTTATAAAACAATCTCACACTCTCATTTGGATCTCAAATTAGGGTTTAACATTATTCTTAGGGTTTGGTCAAAATACACCGTAATTGACCAACTCGTTATCAATCTGGACATACCGTACATATTCATAGATGAAAAAATCAAAATATATGTAATATTATATTATTATTCTCATACCTTGACAATAATCCAAAATTAGGATTTGGATTCCATATCTCGATTATTCTTTCATATTTAACCTTAATAATTAAGGTAAAATAATTAACTTAATAATCGTACAAAAATTCATATAATAAAATAATTATTATATTTATTCTAAAAATCACTTAGTATATTATTTAAATAATATACGATTATATATTCATGGAAAATAATTAATAAAAATATTTCTATCTTAAAATTAATTATTATAAAATATACTTTCTAATAATCAATATTTCTAAAATAAATTTACTTATAAATATTCACGTAATAATTATATTTTTATTTACCACATAAATACATATACACATAATCTTGTACAAATCCTCATCCTTCAAATAAATAAATAATAATAAAAAAAATTATACGCAAAATTTATGATTTATTTATATAGAAAATATCGGGTTGTCACAAAATTGGATTGTCCAAAATTTAAGTTTAAAGAATTAGTTATAAATAAAATGAATTTTTATTAATACTATTCTGTGCTATGTGTTTATTAATCGTTCTATAACCTAGGATGATTATTAATCGGGAGGATTCTGGCTATGAGCTAGACTGAACGAGTAAAAATTTTCAAGACGAAAATAAATTTTTTCTGGGAACAAAATATAATTTTCGGGGAAAAAGAGGAAATAGGCACTATTCATCCATTTCTACTCAGAGATTTATTTTGAATTTCTGAGAAACGCGTAATGATATAATCCTAAGACGAGATGGAATATTCAATAATATTTCAGTTATTGCAAAAATGAAGTTTTCGCTTGCGGACTTAAAACCTAAGGGTTAGGAAAAGTGAGTTCCGAGAATTTTATGATTTCGTATAATAATTAGAGTTATTATGCGTGAGAAATACGAGTATAATACTAATTATTATACGAGTATATTATGAAGATTAGTATGACGTATAATATAAATATCGTACGAACGATATACGAAGAGAATACGAGAATGGAATACATAGAATATGATTAGTCTAAATGGACTTTGAGTTCATGGACTTTGTAGAATCCAATTGGACTTGGATTATATCAAGCCCAATGGAATGTGTAATCAAGCCTAGGATAGGCCCAGTAAGAATTAATGTAAGGCCTAGTGTTAGATTTAATTAAGCTCGATCGAAGAAAATTAACCGCGGATCGAACCGATGGGTCACCAGATGGGTAAAACCCATGGGGCAACCCATGGGGAAGACCCATGGGCATAAGGGGCTGCCACTTGGCCACCAAGTAAGGGTGGTGGCCAAGTAAACTTGGTGGCTAAGCCATGAATAGTAAGAAGGTGGGTGGAAATGACTAAAATACCCCTAGCCTTGGTTTTCTATATAAACAAGCCTTAAGCTCATTTATTTGGTTTGAAATTTCAACCAACACTTGAGAGATAGAGAGAGAGAGAGAGTTCGAATGGGAAAAGAAGAGGAAGAGGAATGAGGAAAAGCTAGCTCGATTGCACGCTTTGTCCGACGGAAGGAGATTAAAGAAGAACGGTAATCCGAACCCTAGTTTCTTCTAATTTTCTTTAAGTTTAATATGTTCAAAAACATAACTTAATGAAGATAAGAAGTAGATGAATTTAAGAATTAATTCATATGGTTGGAATAATGAGAAAATGAAGAAATAAAAATTTGGAATTTAGTTTATAAATTTCTTAAGGAAGTGTAAGATTCATAAGGATTTTGAGCGATCCGAATGAATCTTATGAATGGTATGCCTCAAAGAATTATCTGAATTCAAGAATAAAGTTTTAACCCGAACTACAGACATAATATCATACAATCAAATAATCCATACTCACTATAAAGATGCTATGTGTGTGAGTTGTGTTCATAAATAAACTTGACCAAGGCAAAGACTACACATGTTATACTACTAAGGACAAAAAATTGAAGCTTAAATCAAGAATTACATATACTAATGAGACATTACTACTCCAACACATCAATACAAACTAAGGTTGAACAATGGGTTTAATCTGCTTTACTTTTACTCACGAGGGCGATTCTCGCACTTTCCCATGGTGTATATTGTTTTTTGTTAGCGAGTGTGTTTTACGCTCCATCCCGCCCAACCACAAGCTTCACTAATTCAACTTGGGAAGGTATAATACTTTTCTCATGGTGTATAATACTTTTCTCTCTTTTTTTTTCTTTTTTTTTATATATAGTAAGCATACCCATGTGTTCCGAAAGTTTGATTATCAGTGTTTTCACAGCCTAAGTCCACTTTGTACACAATTCTATTTTTATAAGCAACATTTTCTACTAAGCAGGCAAAACACGTTATTCTTATACCAACAAGCATACATGAACAACTACGTGCTAACCGAAAGCATTTAAACAAAAAGCATGGCTCACATCATGTAAAACATTATAACTAAGCTCATGTTATGCACTAAATTCAAAATCCATCAAATTCATATTCATCATTGGCTAAATTAAACTTCTATAAAGCTAAATACTTGGGATATGCAACTAACCACATAACTAAAACATATAATAAACACTAACATGCAAAAAAAAATCTGCAATTATTAAATAAACACATTCTAAACAAATAAACATGCAAAAATTAAACTAAACATGCAAAAATGTGCAAATTAACTACATGCAACTACACTACTCTACTAAACACTCAATACCCCCAAACTTAAAATATTCATTATCACAATAAATGAAGGTAAAGGGTTTAAAGGAACTCCCCTAGTTATTAGTTGTACCACCCTCCTCGGGTGGTGAATCTGGCGGTGGAAATGGCACGACTGTCCCAAATTGTGGCCACTCATGCATGGTTCCCTGCTATATGAAAGCCTCGGCTAGTGACCTTGTCAAACTGTTGGTAAATGCTAAGAAGTTATCATACATTGCGTCAACCTTTCGCTCCAACCTTCAGAGACGACGATCATCTTTTGCAATAGTAGCTGAGTTGAAGTGCCTGCTTCAGTTATTCGTGAGGGCTATGGTGATGGAATAGATGATGCGGGAGGAAGGATGAAACCCTTACCCCTCGGGTGCGGGGTACCTCCTACCTAATCCTCAAACTTGGCTATTGTGGCGTGAGTGATATCCTGACTTGAGTATTGCAACTATTTATTAGCCCACATGACTCCTACTCAAGCACATAATTGAGCAACAATCGAAGCATGTGGTATACTGCCTGTAGTTCTCCCCCGCATGTAACATAACATGTTCTGGTTAAGGAGATGACCAACATCAATGTATTTTCCTATAATTATACCCCACAAAATAATTTCCCGTTTAGTTGTAATTTCATGCTGATGGGATAATGGCATAAGTTTTGCACAGACAAATAGATTCCAAGCCTTAGCATAACGGTTGAGGGTTGAAGCCTAAAAAGTCCTAGGCTGATTAGTGCTTGGCTTGTAACTCCACTGTGTACCCATTATGTATAAGTCAGTGATCACCCTGTTGAGGTCAGCCTCAAATCTTGCAGCCTTGACCCAATTTGCTCGTCCAGTTGGAGGGTCGGGTAAATTGAACATATCGCGAATTGCATGTGGCTGATAGTCTACTTGCACACCTCTGATAAAGGAAAACCCACTCATGGTCTCCTTTATATTCGCATAAAATTCACGTATAATGCCCATGGGTGCAGGCATGGGTATAGAACAGACTCCATGCCAACTTCTTTCTCTGATCATTTCTTTTAGTTGCCCATCTGATGCCTCAACCTTGAAACCACGCTCCCTCATAAATGTCTTAGCCACTATTCGGTAGTATTCCATATGGGCCTCAAGGCTAACGAACTTGGAGAAATCAACAATGTCCTCACTCTGGCTGCTTGAGGCCAAGGATTTTAGAGTGCGAGAACATGCTCGTTTTGGCCCCATTGCACTTGATGAAGAAGAGAACCCTTATTTGAATAGAAGAATTTGACTGATAACTATACGCTCTGTATATATCTCCCCTAAACTTGGTGTACTGATAACCTTGGGTAAACCCTAACTCTATCTTTATAATTAAATGGAGAATCTGTTGAAGAGTTTGAATATGAATAAGAGAACTGAATGCGTATAGTGCGTAGTGGGGTGAGGAGTTAGGAATTTGAAATTGGAACAGTTTGGAAAAGAGCAAAGATGTGCGTCAATTTTGTAGTGAGAGATGGGGAGACGCACGTTTGCAAAGTAACTGATATCAGAAGTTGGAATAAGACACGTCTTTAAAAACTTAAAATTTTTCTGGCTCCGGTCTCGAGCGCGACCGTGCGACGTTTGAACTGGCTAATGGCACGGGTGCGCTATTACCAAGGCGTGGGCGTGCGATATTAAAACCTGTAAAGAGCGTGGGCGCTTTCTTAACTATGTTGCACAGAGATATGGTGCGTGCGCATTATTTTTGAACTGCTTATTACGCGGTCACGTGGCCCTGTATCCTAACAATACTGAACTGCATCTTTGAAGTTGTAATCAGTAACTACTGATGTTCTGCAAATCACCTGCACATACAGCAATTACCAGTATGAGATATAAAAAATCTTTAAGATCAAAACACTAACTAATTATTATGCATGAATGAATATCCCAAAATAATGCTCTATATGCTACTCCTAATCATCATAATATGCACATTCAGCTCCAACAAAACTTATACCAACACTTGTTATGCTATAAAAAACTAAACATGAAAATGAGAAGTAAACATGATTCAAACAGAAATAAACAAGAGGTAATGATAGAAATAATGGGGTGCCTCCCATCGAGCGCTAAGTTATAGTCAATTAGTTTGACTATTTCTGATTCAATCATGTAGAAGAAAGAATGGAGGTGACCTTCTGTCTATCAATCTCACCACCATAGTAGTGATTAAGCCACCGTCCATTCACTTTGAATGGCTTATCTGGGAATTTGTCGAATACCTCAATCGCACCATGTGGATAAACTATCTTCACAGTAAATGGCCCTGACCATCTTCATTTGAGCTTCCCAGGAAAGAGTTTAAGTCTGGAATTAAATAATAAAACTCTTTATCCCGGCTTAAACACTTTCACCAAAATCTTGTGATCATGCCATCTCTTCACCTTTTCTTTGTACATCTTTGATTTTTCATAAGCTTGCAATCTGAATTCATCCAACTCATTGAGTTGGAGTAGGCATTTTTTACCTACGGCCTTCAAGTCAAAGTTGAGCTTCCTAATTTCCCAATACATCTTATGCTCAAGATCCATGGGAAGGTGACAAGTCTTTCCATAAACCAGTTAAAATGGTGATATTCCCAATGGTGTCTTATAGGCAGTCTTGTAAGCCCATACAGTATCGTCAAGTTTCAATGACCAGTCTTTTCTTGTGGGGTTCACAATTTTCTCCAAAATTCTCTTTACTTCACGATTCGAAACCTCTGCTTGGCCATTGGTTTGAGGATGGTAAGTTGTAGGAATGCGATGATTTACCCCATACTTAGCCAATAGAGCTGTGAACTGACGATTACAAAAATGACTGCCTTCATCACTAATAATGGTTCTTGGAGTCCCAAACCTTGTAAAATATTTCTTTGTAAAAATTGTAGGACCACCTTGGCATCAATAGTTGGAAGAGTTGCCACTTCTACCCATTTAGAAACATAATCAACTGCCAATAAGATGTATAAATTCCCATATGAAGTCTATTCCCCACACATCAAATATTTCATCCTCAAGGATTGTGTTCAAAGGTATCTCATTTCTCTTCAATATATTCCCAACTCTTTGACATTTGTCACATCTCTTGATAAAACTGTAAGCATTTTAAAAAATCTTCGGCCAATAGAATCCTGCTTGTAACACTCTAGCCGTTGTCCTTTCTCCACCATAGTGATCTCTATACAATGAAGGGTTGCAATCCTACAAAATCCCCTCTGTCTCGATATATGGGATGCATCTTCTTATCATATGATCAGCACATTGTTTAAACAAATACGGTTCATGCCATATAAACTACTTCACATCATGCAAAAATTTCTTCTTTTGATGCCCAATCAAGTCTGCAGGAATGATCTTGTTCACTAAGTAGTTAGCATAGTCCGCGAACCATGCCACTTCCCATTTCACCACAAATAATTGTTCATCTGGGAATGACTCATTAATCACAACCTTATCAGCTCCATCTCTTACCTAATTTTCTAGTCTAGATAAGTGGTCTGCCACTTGATTCTCAGTACCTTTCATGTCCTTGATCTCCAAATAAAATCTTTGCAACAGAAGTATCCACCTGATTAATCGAGACTTTGCATCTTTCTTTGACACCAAGTATGGAATTTCTGCATAATCTATGTACAATATCACCCTAGTCCCAATCAGATATGCTCAAAACTTATCAAAAGCATACACAACTGCCAACATTTCCTTCTCTGTGGTGGTGTAGTTCAACTGAGCATCAGTAAGGGTCTTACTTTCATAGTATATCACATGAAAGATCTTGTCCCTTCGCTGGCCCAAAATAGCCCCCACAGCATAATCACTAGCATCACACATCAACTCAAATGGCAGGTCCCAATCTGGTGTTGTGATCACTGGTGCTGTAGTTAACTTCCTCTTTAAATGCTCAAATATAGACAGAAAATCTTCATCGAACTTGAACTGTGCTTCCTTCTCTAATAAGTTGTATAGTGGCTTTGTGATCTTAGAGAAGTACTTAATAAACCTCCTATAGAAGCCTGCATGCCCTAAAAAATTGCGAACACCTTTTACAGAAGTTGTTGGAGGCAAATTTTCAATACTCTCTAGCTTGGCCATGTCCACCTCTAATCCTTTCTTCGATACCTTATTACCCAATATTATTCCTTCTTGTACCATAAAATGGCACTTTTCCCAATTCAAAACCAAATTCGTCTCAACACATCTTCTCAATACCATCACTAGATTTTCCAAACCCAAATCAAAAGAATCACCAAATACCAAGAAGTTATCCATAAACACCTCCACATTGTGCTCCACCAAATCTGAAAAAATTGCCATCATACATCTCTGAAAAGTGGTTGGGGCATTGCACAACCCGAAAGACATCCTTCTGAAAGCAAATGTTCCATATGGACATGTGAAAGTTTTCTTTTCTTGGTCTTCTAGAGCTATCACAATCTAATTGTAGCCCGAATACCCATCCAGAAGGTAATAAAATTCATGACCTGCTAGTCTGTCTAACATCTGATCAATAAATGGCAGTGGGAAGTGATCCTTCCTTGTAGTTTTGTTAAGTCTGTGATAGTCCATGTAGACTCTCCACCCCATCACTGTCCTCGTCGGTATCAATTCATTGTTCTCATTGGAGACCACAGTCATTCCCCCTTTCTTTGGCACACACTATACTGGGCTCACCCACAAGCTGTTTGAGATCGGATAAATAATTCCTGCATCCAGCCATTTCTGAACTTCCTTCTTTACCACTTCCTTCATAATTGGATTAAGTCTCCATTGTTGTTCCACTGAAGGCTTACTCTCATCTTCCAGTAGGATCTTGTGCATGCAGAATGATGGGTTGATCCCCTTGATATCTGTTATGGTCCATCCAATGGCTGATTTGAACTCTCTCAATACTCTTAGCAGCTTTTCTTCCTGGACAGATGTTAGTGCAGAAGAAATAATCACATGTAATTTGGAATTATCATTTAAAAATGCATACCTCAAATGGTCTGAAAGTGGTTTCAACTCATGTTCTGGAGGCATCTCAAGAGATGGCTTGAGTTTTACTAATAACTCTCTAGTAATCTTTAATGGCTCAACAGGAGTCTTGAATTTTTTGAACTGTGGAGTTGTGTCAAGTATTTGAACAATTTCTTCAATCTCACCATCTTCTATCTCTGAACTTCCCACAATAGCACTCTTCAAAGGTTCATGTTCCACCAAATTTTCTACTTCATCATTCAACACCTTTTCCACCAAATCAAATCAATCCTGAAGCATTCCTCTTCATCTGTTGCAAATTTTATTACCTTGAATACATTGAAGGTGACTTCTTGATCATGAACCCTAATTGTCAATTCACCTTTCTGAACATCTATTAAGGTCCTTCCTATGGCTAGGAATGGTCTTCCATGAATGATCAGTATACTTCTATCTTCTTCATAGTCCAATATGATTAAATCAGTCGGGAAGATGAATTTATCCACTTTAACCAGTACATCTTCCATAATACCTCGTGGACAGGTAATAGACCTGTCAGCAAGCTGTAATGAAATATTTGTCATCCTTGGAGCCGTCAGTCCCAACTGATTGAACACTGACAATGACATCAAATTGATGCTTGCCCCTAGATCACATAAGCATTTGCTGAAACTCATCTTTCTGATTGAACAAGGTATCATTAAGCTGCCCAGGTCCTTCAGCTTCGGAGGTGGTTTACGTTGAAGCACTGCGCTATATTCTTCGGTCAAGGCTACTGTCTCAAAGTCTTCTAGCCTTTTCTTCCTTGACAAGATACCCTTCATAAACTTTTCATAACTAGGCATCTATTCCAATGCCTCAGCGAAAGGTATATTAATATGAAACTTCTTGAACACCTCCAAAAATTTGTTGAATTGCTTGTCTTCCCTTTGTTTCTGTAGTCTTTGTGGATAAGGAACAGGGGGATGAATAAATGGTTTCTTGATCACAGATTCCTCAGGTGCCTCTTTGTTATTTTTCTCCATCTCCCTCTGCTTAGAACCTTCTTTACATAAAACATCTTCAGACCAATTTTCTTCATCGCGCGACCGCGCGTCTTTCCCTTGTAAAAGTGGCGCGAGCGTGCCATGTTGCAATTCCGCAGTCTGCTTCCCTGATCTTAAAGTTATTGCCTGACATTGTTCTTTACCCTCTCTTCTTGGATTAGCTTCTGTTGTACTATGAAATGTCCCTTGAGGTCTGTTATTGAGCATACTAGCCATTTGACCCATCTATGTCTCCAAATAGTTGATAGCCACTGCTTGGCTTTTAATCACCACCTCGGTATTCGCCATTTACTTCATCATCATCTCTTTCATCTCTGACTTCTTCTCTTGCTGAGGTGCAGGTGGTGGATGATGTTGTTGCTGCTATTGAAATCCTAGAGGGTAGGGTGGTTTTGGTGCAAACTGTTGATGAGATGGTTCCGACTGAAACTGTTGTCTTTGTTGATTTTGATTGTTTGACCAACTGAAATTGGGATGATTTCAGTTGTTGCTGTTGTAGGCATTTTGGAACTGATTCTGATTATTTTGATAGTTTCTCACATATTGTACAGATTCTGAACTAATAGCACATTAATCAGTTAAATGTGATCCTGCACATATATCACATACAAAAGCAACTGTCTTCGCTTTACTCTCCACCAAAGAATTAATCTTCTTTGTCATAGATGCCATCTGAGCCGACAACTGTGTGATATCATCCACCTCTAACAATCCAATCTGGTATTCCATGATGGGGACATTTCCTTAGCATCTCTTTATATCTTTCCTAGGCTTCATATTAAGATTCACCCTGCTGCTGCTCGAACTGGGAAATTGATGTCCTCATTTTAGCAGTCTTAGCCAATGGGAATATTTTGGCTAAGAACTTTTGTGCTAGGTCCTCCCATATTGTAATTGATCTGAGACATCTCAATGTCCATCCATTAAGGAGGAGTTCAAAATACATCAAGATCACAAGCCCTGGAGAACAGACAAATATCAAGCAAGTAACAAGGCATAACTAAAAGGGAAGTGAATCAAAACATATTTCCTTGCCATATAATATTGTTTGATACATACAATATGTCTTATACATGACAAAAAGGGTTAACCTAGTCTATGCAGGAAAATCAAAGCTAATCTACAAACCAGTGGATAAGCGAGCCTTCAAGTCTAACATGGCATACCTCTCAGTAGATTTACAGCCCAGGAGATCTACGGCCATCTACATGGTGATACCGCGCTCATCAATGAATGCACTTATCTCTACCATAATGTTAGCAGTGTGAGATCTCAATGCAGTACTATTTGTAGTGGCAACATCTCGGGTAGCTAGAGCATCATCCCGCTCAACAACAGCTACAACCCTGGATGATCAAGCCTCATCCCGCTCAACAATAGCGGTATACCTGTGAACTAGAGCATCATCTCTCTCAACCAGAGTGGCATTTCTATCAGAAAGAGTTGTCAACATCAAGGCCCTAGCCTGATCCCTCTCAAACATCATCAGATGTAAACTCTGCTCTAAATACTCTATAGAATGTGCAGTCACAGTAGCCGGAATACTGGGGGAATCAACCAGAGCTACTGAAGAACCAGTAAATAGCTCATCCTCAATGGGAGAATACAGGTACTCCATAGGCTCCCCATTATCAGAATCAATACCTGACTCTGAGGATACAACCCTAACTAATGCAATCTCTACCTCCAACCATGCAAATACCCTAGAGAATGACCTGGATGGCTAGTTAAAAAGTCAGCCCTCTCACACCGGGTACAACATGTATAAATCCTGAACAAATCCTCTGTTGACATAAGCTAAGATGATAAACACTGACCCAATGCCCCGTTATAGGGATGACTATCCTGAAACTGGTCAAATTGTACCATAACAGCCAGTAGATGATACGTGGTCACACCCCTCAAACCGGCCAGGGGAAGATAGTCCATGCCAGCTGTATGAGTGATAATGCTATAGAAAGAGCTGAGCCCTGAACATGGAAAAATATCAAACGGGTCCTCAATCCTTGACAAGAAATCTGACCAAGAAATTGCATCTATACACTCAGTCGACTGAAAGGAATATGACATAGCTATCCCGTGGGAAAAATAGTACCCATGGCGTCTGAAAGGGCCAATCAGTCTCTAGTGTTTCATAAACCACACGTACAATAAGACCGAACTACGTATAAACATCTGCACAAAATGGGCATGGCAGTACATGGCTGACCTCAAGGTCTCTACCAGAATCATCAGTAAGATAGTATGTCCCTCCCGGAGATTACGAACTACCATGATCACGCCGATATCTAGGTGGTCCATGTACAACGACATGTATATATAAGCCATTATACACATCAAGAGTATGTCTACACGGGCGACATGCCAAAAACCCTAAAAAATGGTGAAGTCCCCAGAGTATCGCAGATAGCTGTCCAATTGTGACAACCCGAAAAATCGAATTGTCCAGAATTTAAGTTTAAAGAGATAGTTATTAATAAAATAAATTTTTATTAATAATATTTTATGTTATGTGTTTATTAATCATTCTAGAACTTAGGATGATTATAAAATGGGAGGATTCTGGCTACGAGCTAGACTTAACAAGTAAGAATTTTCAAGACGAAAAAAAAATTCTGAGAACAAAATATTTCTAAGAAAAAAGACGAAATAGGCACTATTCACCCGACGAAACCCTAAGGGTTAGGATTTGAATAAGCTAAACCTTTTCGAGAGTTTGGTATGTCAAAATGACATTCTGTCGAAAGATTTGACGATAATATATCGTGAAAAGTTAAGTAAGTTGACAAAAAAATTTCTCGAAAAACGTGAAGAAATCAAACAAAATAAAAATGACGAAAAGTATTGTTATGTATTTTTCATTCATTTAACTACGTTAGGGGAAAACGTGAAGGAAAACGCTTAACTTCAAAAAGTATTTTTCAATTTATTAGAGATCCAAAGAATGCGTAAAAGTTAAGTTGTAAAGGAAAGACTAAATATCCAAAAATATTTGGATTTCGAGAATCACAGTTTTTCGAACTATCGAACGAATTCAGCAAGATGGAAGCACAAAGCTTCCAAGAGAATCTTCGTGAATAGTAAGGGGGTATGAGTAGTAAGGAGGTGTGAATAGTAACTTTGCGGGCGAAATGACTATTTTTTCCCTAACCTTGGTTTTCTATATAAAAGAAGCTTAAGCTCATTTGTTGGTTAATGAAAAATTAACCAACACTTGAGAGACAGAGAGAAGTCGGATGAGGAGGAAAAGATAGCCCGAGTGAAAACTTTGTGCAACGGAAAAAGATTATAGAAGAAAGGTAATACAAAACCTAATCTAATATAAATTTTCTTTCAGTTTTCTATGTTAAAAACATAGCTTAATGAAGATAGAAGTAAAAGATGTTAAGAATGATTTCATATGGTTGAAATCATGAGAAAAAAGAAGAAAATAAGAATTAAAAGTTTAGTTTATAAATTTCTTAAGGAAGTATGAATCTCGTAATGAATTTGAGCAGTCCGAATGAATCATATGAACAATTCGATGAAATAAGTAAGGAATAGTGTTTTATAAAACAAAATTTTAAGAAAAAGTGAAATCATAATCAAAGTATGGATTAGAAATGGAGAAGGAATGAAGAACACGAAGAACGTTGTTGATGGACAAATTTAAAACCATCGTAGTTATAACTTGTTGTTGATGGACAAGTTTAAAACCATCGCATATAAGTTAGTTGCTTAATGCTTGGTTAGGAATGGTAGAAACGTTCATGAAGAATGGATTAAACTTAGCTATAACGAAGTTATGGCAAAAATTTAGTAAAAGATAAATGAGAAGTAGAAAGTATGTAAATGAACCCGAAGGTGTAGGGCTTCATAAGAATGTAAGATAACGTAGAAAACTTGAGTCGTGGACTAAAAAACGAACGAATTCCGAGTTTGGATGACCAAATTACGGACAAACGAACGAAGAACATTATTAACGTAAAACAAACGAGTAATGAAATTTAAGCCAATCGAATGGTATGTTAACGGATTCAGAATATATTTCTATCTGAGGGAAGTTGAAGTACGTAAGATAAGGAAGTGAATGGCTTTGAAACAACCTCGTTCTAAGTTATAATGAATAAGTTATGGGATTGTAAAGTAAGCGTCTCAAACCAGTTCAAGACTTGGAAAAAATTTCAAAATTTTAGGCTTGGCGCCACAGCGCCAGATAAGCCTTGGGAGGCAGCACCACAGCACCAACCTGGGCATTCAGCTATTGCTTAGTGGCGCTACAGCGTGAGAAGAAAGAAGAGGACCAGTGCCATAGCGCCGGTGCAGGGCAAGGCCCAGTGATGAGCTTTTAATTGCTCAACTCCTAGGGGAAATGTAAGGAAAGATAACAAACGTGTAGTTCACGTAATGTGGCACTTAAGCAAGTAATTTAAACCTTTAGTTAAGGTTGAATGGAAAGATTGAACGGGATTAAAAGATAAAGAATGTAATCATAAAATACGTAACCGATATCTGGGGACCGTAGTCGGGATAAAATGAACGTGGGGCATTGTTATGATTGTGATTCCTTAGACGTTGAGTGACGAGGGTAATGTATAACATTTCGATGTTATGATGTTGTAATGAGAGATAAGTGTAAAGCATATAGACGCTGTGAACGCAACGCTGTTGCAATGAATGATCAGTCTTAGCATACAACGAATTATATGGCTTTGACATTAAGAAAGAGTAATGAACATGGGGTTTATGTAATGGATAACGAATGAGAGCGATTAAAACCTTAGATAAAGGTTGAAAGGGAGATTAAGTGACTAGCAACGTGAATGCAGAATACGTAAACAATTCTCATGAATCGTATTTGCGTCGGGCGAATGTTCTAAGTATGCATTGGTTATATGACTTAGACGTTAACAAAGGTAGTAAGTACGATATGATTTATCAAGAAAGCCATAATGATATATAGGGATTGGAATAAGCAATTCAGCGTAAACTATAAGCTGTAGCTGGGCGTAAGGAAAGTTTCCTAACTTCATTCATATTTTAATGAATGCTAGTTTCTTAAACTTTCTCAGATGTTGAACTTGAGAAGTTTTGTTTATGTGCAAATGTGTGATATTTGTACAAGGTGGTAGAATGTATGAGGCCTTGTGCCACAATTTTAATAATTCGGTGTTTCTATTAGATGAACTGTTATGTGATTGAACTGTTCATATGAGAATGTTTTGTTTATACATGAATCGTTATTGATTATGTCTATGCTAATGATTCTAGCCAGACAGGATGTGTATGAAAAAGAGTAGAAGAATGAAAGTATTTCAAAGTGAATGTGATTAATGTTTTGAAATGATAGGAATCAAAATTATTCTTATTATTAAAGTTACTTCATAATCTTTGTTCGGTTATTGAAGTCTTAAAAGAATGTTTAAATTCTTGAAGTTGTTTATTCAACTTCTATGACTTGCTGAGCAATTGAATGCTCACAATTGCTTTAAATAATAACATTTTTAGCGAACGATGTTAGAAAGAACTTAAGGATCCCGTAAAGATCAAGTTGATCGGTATCCAGATGAAGTGCCATTCAGCTGATGAATGAGCATAAAGATCAAGCCAAGACTTGTACTTTAGAATAGTTTAATTGAACTATAGATTAGTTTAATGAACTGTTATGTATCCTTGGTGGCGGATGAAAGTCACTCTTGTAAGATGTAAAGAATAATGTAATTATCATTATTTGTAATAAACGAGGTTATAAGGTATTAGAACCTGGGATTTGAGAATGTATGTTGTTATATTTGGCTATATAATGACGTATGTTTGGAAAAAAGTGGGATCGTGAAGTACATAATCTGGGTGTGAAAATAGATCGGATTTCGGGGTGTTACACCAATGACCCAAATTTTTCAATCAAAAAACTCATGGACAGTACATGCCTTGAGGAAATCTCGCCCGGGGAAACTCTGCACCTTAAGCCTATCAAGGCCATAAACTACCAGCTCATGTCACTGACAGCCATCCGAGCGCAAGGTCTATCCAATGGCAACTCCATAAGACGCTCATACTCCTCCAATGTAGGAGTCAACTCATTGGTATCAAATCTGAATACCTGCCTATCTGGTACCCAATGCTCCAGCATGCCCTCTATAAATCCTGATTGAACCTGAAATGTTAGGAGGGTCATAGAGTGATGTAACAACTGATCAACCGTCTCCCGATCTAGGGAGGATAAACTGTCAGAACTCAATCTCTAGGAAGATACCACCAACACTAGTGGGGTATACTCAATCTGGCTAACAATGGATGACGACATCTATGGAACAGTGTCATAAGACCATCCAGGGGTCAATGCTAAACTTATATCTAGAAATGCATGTCCATAACATAATGCATACATGATAAACAACAGATGACAATATGATGTAAGGAATGGAAAATAATATACATACATTCCTAATTATATCATCATCTAAATACATCATCTCTTTATATAACTGAAAAATATAGGGAAATAGGGCACAGCCACCCAATAACTAATAGAGACCTATCAAAAGATATAACAAGAACTGGGGCACAGCCGTCCAATATCTTACAGAGGCCTATCAAAAGATATAGCAAGAAATGCACTAGAAGAAGTCAATAGTGTTGATGTTCACATCATCCAACCTATCCATATGATGTAACTCTTCCTGAGTCACTAAATCTCTACCAGTAAGGATATCAGGACGATACAACGAAGGATTTATGCTGGAAAAACCATCTGAATATGGGCCACCTGAAGGGCCAGCCCTAGAGCTGGAAGGATCAAAAGTATCTGCCTCAGAAGGATCTCTACCCAAATACCGGATAAAGAAATGTGTCTAGTCCATCTGTTGGGTCAAACTATCAATATGTATCAAATGAGTACACTCTTAGACATAGGAAATCCATTCCATCAACATGACGGAGCTAGAAACCATATTCCCCATAAACTGTGTGGCACAGGTCTGGGATCCAATGGTGTGAGGGAACTACTAGCGGTAAAAAGCCTCCTGAGTGAAAGGTCCTTCTGACAAAGTAAAGCCATCAACACCCATCAATGGGACCTTAATGATCGGCTACGACAAAGGCCAATGATGCCTGACAAGAGGAAAGATCAAAATGAAAATCTCTCATGTAGTGCTCCTAATAGCAGGCTCTCCTAAATAGAGCTCCCAACCTCCATCTATAAAGAGAGAAATCTGAGAGGTGGACAATACACACACGACACTAGTCGAGAAACCTCTCTCGAAGCCAACTGTCAACTGGCCCTCAGAGTAAGGAACCCATGTAATGGCATCAGATGGCAACAACTATGACGCCCCCATATTCAAACCACACTTGTCTCAAATTTGGTTGTCACGTACTAACTCTCATAACAAAATCCAAATATCATACAGTGGAATAATAGAATATATTAAATTGTTATAACATAATTATTCTTATCCCAAAGGTTTGTAACTTAAACATCACTTACATATCTTAATCATAATTGAACACCGTTTGAGTATAACTAATACATAATACAACACAACTTAAATTAAACATATCTTAATATAAATAAGTTCTTCTACAACAAAATAATAGTACATTCCTAGTATTATAGAAATAACTACTCCAAAGCCTTCTCTTTACCCTTGTCCTTGCCAGAGGGTTCGCCACGTTCTGCCTGAACTGAAACTTTTTAGGAAAACAAGGATGAGCAACAAATTTGCCCAGTAAGTAATATAGCAAAAAGGAAATCAATGTAGTATTAAATTTCTAAAGGGTATATCAATAATGATAGTTCAAGATAGCAAGAAGTATCGATGATTACCAGCAATAGTTACTATGGACAGAAAATATCAATAATATTCAACGATTAATCAATCTAAGATTTCAAAGTAATGAATTTTGAGCAGTCACTAAGGACTATGAACTTCTCCTAGAATTAACAGTACTAAACTGATAACTCTATAAAAACGAGTACAATAGGTGATCAGCCTAAAGTACCCTATGTCATGCATATCATTTAGTCTTTCTCATGTGCGCACGTCGATTCCCCGATAATATATAATTCCTCTAACAAGAGGGTTGTTCAATTCAGTTATAAGAGTTTGCACCAAGTTAATTTGGTTTAGATAACTTTTGATCAAATACCAATAGTTTAGCCGAAGCAATGGCTTAGACAGTTTTCTTTCACATCATATATATGAACAATTTTTGTTAGAATCAAGGTTTGTAAACCAATTCATTTCTAGATTATGAAGTATTATACTTTCAAAGTTCTACTTGTACGATCAATAATAGCACAAGTTCAAGTAATGCTCAATAAAGAGTAAGGTTCGAGTACTTGTCTCAAGCGTAGTTTACCAAAATATAGCTTATCAACACTCTTTCGAAGCCTAACATAATATAGTACGTGTATAGGATATTCATTAGTTACATATGCTCATACATGACATGTAAGTTTAAATGCATACATAAACATCTAAGTTAGTTGTATACTCCTTACATATACCTTGTGTACTTATATCACAACATCAGTTTATAAGCCACCACAAAGTTAACAATATAGTTTCTATTTATTGCATTATAGTTCGCAAACATCTTTTGGACTTATCACATTGTAAGTTCAAAATCTTTTACTAGACATTCAATTCTATCATTTAACATGCTTTTTACCATATTAGATAGTATATTGGTTATATAATGTAAGTTAAAGTAACACTATAAGCATGCATGAGCCCTCAAATTATTTACAAAAAATAGATCTTCATCAAGAAGCTAACACGTACGGCGCTTGGCTTGTCTTTAAGGAGAGAATGTTAGCCGCTTACTCTCTCGGTGAAAACCAAGATCTGCTACATACGGTTAGGCGGACTTGCACGAGAGTTTGCTTCACCTCTCATCATGTAGGTTGTAAAAGTCGTCTTCTGGTCTTCACCCACACGAGCGATGGTGAAAGCCTTCTCCATCTCTTTGATCCATGTCTGAGCCACGATAGGGTCGGTCGTTCCTACAAATTTCGGTGGTCCTACACTCCTAAAATCCTTAAAGTTTATAACTTGAACCACTTGGGGAACGGGTGGTACTGGTTCATTTCTTCCCCTAAGAGCTTCCCCTAATAAATCTACAAGCCTCTGTATCGGATCTACTGGTCCTCTCTCATCATTAACCGACTCTTCCGAGGCAGTTATTCTACGTCCGGGCGGCATTTTTCTGCATTATAAAATTTTCATTTTATTATCTAATTATATTACTTAAACATTTCTCAAATGAAAAGGAATAAAATTTTATAACATGTTTCTGAAATAAGATCATTTATATTCATATGCCAAATAATTACATGATCCTTTCTAGCATACTTCTATAAATGACAACATTTTATCCCCTCTTAAAACAAAAGACGGGGACAACACCCACATATTACCCCTCTAATATTTTTTAAAAACTTGGGGGCTTACAACTATCTCACATCTTACATAAAAGACTGAGATTTCAACAATAACAGATTAAACATCACTTAAATAAATACAATACTACAACCACTAAATTCTAACACACAGACTCAATCTATCATCCTGCGCTCCACGACGCTCTGGTACTCCTTCTGAGTGATGTGCCCCACCAAATCCCAGCTTATGGTGAGCCGGGTCTATCCCTGCTCTATCGGGTAATGATTCATCCCATCGATCAATCTCTCTATGGACATGCACACCGTATAGCCCATCTTGTTCATCTTCCTTCTCTTGCACCGCACCTCATCCTCTAGGTCATTTGCCCTATCATTGGCTTCCTCCCACTTCTTCTCGAAGTGAATCCTATCCATCACCTCCATCTCTAACTGAGTACAGAGAGCCTCCTTCTTAGTCCTCTCGCTCAACTCTCTCTGCTCTATTTTTTCCAACTTCCCTGCCAACTCTACATTCTTAGCCACCGATCGGTGAAACAAAGTCCCCATCTGGATCCCTGCTTCCTTTCGGTGTGTGATCTCTACCTCCATCTCATGTATCACTAATTTCCTCTGATGGTCCTCGTCCCTCAATTTCTGGAACTCAGACTCCCTCTCCCTAGCCTCAGCCTCTTACTCCTCAACTCTATATTATAACTCCAAAATTTTCTCCTCATACTCCCCCAACATTCGATCCTCTAAAGTAGCCTCGTCGGAGTCCTCCATGGGCTCAAGTTCCTCTTCCATAGGCTCCTCCTCTATAGGCTCCTCCTTTGGATCAGACTCCTCGGGTAATGGCTCCATCTCCTCCTCCTCGTCATCATCATCAATAGGGGCCACTGCTAATATAGGTTTCGCTATTAATGGTGCCTCAAATACCACGTGTATGTCACACAACTCCTCCTCTACTACTCGGCTAGGACCTCCCATGTTAGTCATCCTACAACCACCAACATAAGACAAACAAACAATAACTCCATCAGAATGTTAAATAAACATAATTTCATTGTATATAATGAAATTATATTTCATAACACACCAAGTCTCTCTCTAGGAAAACACTACATGAGTTTCATCTCTCTTTATGTTCTAAGTTCTCCTAAGTTATATTCTAAGGACTCTCGCTCCTAATGTTTATAACTACAGCTCTGATACCAACCTGTGATGCCCCCAGATTCAGACCACACTTGTCTCAAATTTGGCTTTCACGTACTAACTCTCGTAACAAAATCCAAATCTCACACAGCGGAATAATAGATTAAATTAAATTGTTATAACATAATTATTCTTGTCCCAGGGGCTCGTAACTTAAACATCTCTTACATATCTTAATCATAATTAAACACTGTTTAGGCATAACTAATACATAATACAACACAACTTAAATTAAACATAGCTTAATATAAATAAGTTCTTCTATAACCAAATAATATTACATTCCTAACATTATAGAAATAACTACTCCAAAGCCTGCTCTTTACCATTGTCCTTGTTAGGTTTGTAAAATTTATGAACGTAATCAAATTGTACAAAATAAGTAGAAATGTGATAAAATCAGAGTTTAAAAATTTTACAAACCATATACCTGAATAATCCTTTATGCACAATTATTAATTACACGAAAAATATGAAGAACAAGAATCATACCCTTGAAGATTCGAGCTTCCTCAGGTACAAGTTCACCTCCAATCTTTTTCGTGTTCAACTTGAATCCACCGGGTTTGGTTCCTTCCTTTGATCAATGTTATCCACCCAAGTGTTTGGCCTCTAGAGGTGATCCACCAAGGAAGAAGAAAGATTTAAGAAGATGAGTGTTTGGCAAAACCCTAGTTTTTCTATCTCTCTTAGAAAAAGAGCGTACTCTCCCAACTATTAGAATTACGTATTAACTCATTTTAAAAGTGTCAACCACCACACCCATAATAAAACTCCTCTTATTTATAGATGTGGGCAACCCTCCTTAACAATTAAGGAATTGGATTTTATTTTAATTAATTAAACTCATTTAAGTAATTATGCTCCCACCATACAATGTCCCAATTAAATATAAGACTTAGAATTACTGTCAAATCTTATTTTATTTAATTAAATGCACAACTCCAAATAATGCAAATTAGAAACTCCTTTCTAATTTTATTCTGCCTTGGCCAAGGACTACTGGGTTGTCATTTATCGAATCACATAGGACATTTCTCTTCTTTTAGTAGAAGCGGTAGATTATTTATTGATCAGACATTATCTCCATGTACAACTTATTATACCCAAGCATACCTTTTGATATACCCTAAGGGTCTTAAGGAATAAGTCAAAGTATAACTCATCATACACAAGATACTATGATGATCTCAAGTCCAAGGATCACTTGTACTACTATCACTACAGGAATCCCTATTAATAGGCAAGTAAAACTACATTAGGTATTCCTTAGCTAGCCACGTTCAGTGAACTTATTCTCTAATAAGCACCTACATACTTGCTTTAGTGTCTCCACACAAATGATCATGAGATCAATCATCCTCATCCAATGAGCAAACAACATATGTACCAATCTATTTGGATTCACTAATCCCCAATTTAGTAATCCAACGATTGGGAACTATTTTAGTTTTAAGCTTTCTAAGAATTTAGATCTCACTAGAATGATAATCATCATTATTCTAAAAGCATTGCTTAAAACTATGAGTTTATCACATATTATAAAGTAACATCGTGTAGATAATTAAAAGCCTTTAATAAATTAATATTTTTTATTAATAAATGAATAAGATTGTTACAAAGTATATGCTTTATCATCAAACATGATTGGCTTGTGTGCATAATACTTTCAATCTCCCACTTGCACTAAAGTCAATCGCCATGGTATCTCATACTCTTGTTCTCTAAGTGACGATTATACTGCTGGTTGATAAGCTTTAGTTAATGGATATGTAATGTTGTTCTTGAGAGTTCACTATTTCTATGTTGATTTCCCATTTTTCAATAATTCTTATAATCAAATGAAAGTGCCACAACACATGTTTAGATCCAAGATGAGACTTAGGAACTATTCCTAGTTCTGTAATGTACTTTTCATCCAAACAATCAACTTGCAGCTTCATTTACAGCTATATACTTTGTCTTTATAACTAAACTAACAACTCTTTGTTATTTGAAACCTTCCAATTCACTGCACCACCATTCAAGGTAAGCTTTACCTTAAAGTGGATTTTATGTCGTCTTGGTCTGTCTAAAAAAAAACTTGAGTCTGTGAAGTCCTCTAGTTTTAATTCAGACCCACCATGAATATGATAACATCTTTGTGCTGGTTAAGTACTTTAAGATGTTTATCACTAACTCACTGTGAACTTCTCCAGAATATGACTGATCAACATCAGGCCCCGTATATTTCATTGCATACATGATAGTTACTCATGTGATCTCTCTTTTATGAGTCTATGGGGACTATTAAAAGAGATACACTCCAGGGCTCATCAACATGAGAATTCCCATGGAGTTTGTCATGCTAAACGACTTTAGCATCAAATGAATATACGTTTCTTGGGTTAAGTCGAGCATCCTTTTAAATCTATCTATATAGATTTCTATCCCCAATTAAGATACTCTTCCCAAATCATTCATGGAGGAATGTTTATACAACTTTATCTTTATTGATTGTACCATTAGTATGTCATTCTTTATCCAAAGCATATCAACATATAATATTAGGAATATCACGGTGCTCCCACTGACCCTTTTGTACACACTAGGTTCATTCTTATTTGTGATAAAATCAAACTCTTTTGATTTGTTTCATCAAAACGAATGTTCCATTTTTGAGAAGCTTGCTTTAATCCATTTCTCTGAGTGTCTACAACTCTTACCTCATCGTATGTAACTGGATCATCTTCTTCTATGATACATACCTCATCATCATCATCCATGATGAATCCATACATCCCAGGTATCTTCGTTCCTATTCCAAATTTACGATTCGGTTGTGGTATAATAGTTCTATCTATAGGTTCCTCTTATTTGACTTATAGTATTTTGTAGCTCTTGAACTGTAACGACCCCAAAATTCATACAATTTAATTCTCAACTTTTACATCATTAAACGATAATACAACCGTTGAAAATTTAACCTCTAATTTTACATCACTAAACGATAATACAACCGTTGAAAATTTGCGGAATAATTAAAATTTTCTATTACAAACTATTCTCGTTCCCAAAACCTTCAACCTTTACATCTAAATATCTCAGAATCATTTTAATACTACAATAGTTTACATCGCAAAACGTTATTACAATTCAACATTTATACATTATTCGGAACCTTAAACATGGTTTAAATAATAATAACACAACCAAAGTGTATGAATCTTCAAGTATCACATCTGATTCATGTCTTTCAGGTAACATATAACTTTACCTTGAATCTTGAACCTACAAAAGTGGTTATTTGCAAGGTTGAGCTCTACAGCCCAGCAAAACCTAACAGTTTTCATGCATCACATAGCACATAATAGCATGCTCAACATATATCTCATAAATATTAGACTAACATAACATACATGTTACAGTTCATATAACAAGTATAAAGATGTATAAAGATTGAGTTCCTTACTCAATCATCATGCTTTACTCAATCAACGTAGTCATAAGTTGACTTTAACATTTCATACATTCAACATATATATAACACATCATGCTCTTGGCAATAATGATTTAAAACAATCAAGTTCACATAGCAAATAGGAACTGAAAGACTTGCCTTGATCGTTGTTTACCAATAACAGTTTAACAGCTTACAGTTATTTGTACTTCACGTGCCCTACACAATTATATAATCATTATCATCAACTATTAGTAACATAGCAACGCATAGTAGTTGTAATGTAAACTTTAATCTACATCCTATAACTATTCCTATTAATCAATACACAATGTTCAATTTGATTGTGTTCACTTTAGACTTATAACTCACTATATATCTTCTTAGTCAAACTCAAAGTTCATTCAAGTGCTTAAGTCTTGCTATGACTACTTATTGGTTTTATATTAATCCATTCTATATCATATAATATTCATTTCAATTGAATTGAAACACATTTTATGTTCATTAACACTTGGCACGGCGTTTTGACGTTCATTCATCACATGCTCGATTCGTTCCATCATGTGTGCTTAGTATGTTTATACAACTTATCTAATACAACATTTATTAATGTTAAGCATCATTATATTTCATAATATTCATGTTCTATAACTTAGAACAACATCTTTTATCGTCAAGAGCACTACAGTCCTACAAATGACCATTTTGACCCTTCCTACAGACCTCAAATTGAAAAACGTAAAGAACAAAAGTTGTAGGTCTATTCGTCCTCGTTCCGGATCATCTTGAATCACCTCAATCGGAGTTCGTATGAAAACGTTATTACCATTTTACTACAGGAGGTCAAAACTGTCCAACCTCGACAACTTTTCAGGTGCTGGGCCGTGAGACAGTGGCGCCGGGGCCCGAATTCCAATGTTGGGGCGCGAACTTCTGGCTTATTTGTTGCGCTGGGGCGCGAAATTTGGCGTTGGGGCTCCGAATTACAGAACAGCCAACCACGAAGAACAAAATAACTAAATTCTGGACTAATTACTACTGTTAACATCTAAATTAAGACGTAAAACCTATAGATTACTCATAAACATTTACTTATCATACATATACCAATCATAAAGCAATCAAACAATAATTTCAAAAATTTTAAATCCTTGAAACCATAGTTTAAAGCCCAAAACTCCATGTTCATACACTATTTCATGTTTTAAACACATTTAGCGAATTTGATCACCACGGCTTCGTTTCTTAACCAATTAACACGATTTAAACTACGTCGTTTTCGTTTCTTCACATACTAACATAATCCAATACTAATTTATAGTTTATAACACATATTAGACATAAAAATTCGTACTTTCTTAAGCCATTTTTCATAAACATACAATGTTATAAACTTTTCTCCCTATAAACCCAAATTTCATTAATTTAATCATCAAATAACACTCACAATTGATAATTAGCAGATTATAACAACATACATACATGTATAAATCCAATATAACTACCAATTTACAGTAGATAATCACTAAGAAATCAAAACCTAGACATTAGTAGAAATTTATACCTTGAATCCATGATTGTTGGGAAGAAGAATAATAAGAACCTTGATACTCCAACTCTTTAGCAATATAAACAAAGAATCACTCTCTTCCTCACAACTCTCTTTCTCTGCTCTAAGACTTAGGAGAAAGAAATAATAAGCGTAAAAAAAATATACTAACTCCCACTAACGTCAGGTCACAAACCCAAAAGTTTGCGTCAGTTAGAAATAAGCCAAAGGCCACAGGGCCTTGTTTGGCTAAACCCAAAACTCTTTTACTAGATTATTTTTATATTATTTTTATTATATAGTTTTTAATTGTCACACTTGCCACCAACTTAAATAGCTTACAATAATAATTATAACAATTCTAATTTTATTATAATTATTTTGATAATTATATATCTAATTTAATTAATAAATTAGAAACATCACTTGATTTAATTTATTTATTTCCAAATAAATAAAACAATTCATTTAATTTAATTATTTTCTTAAATATTAAGCAATTGATTTAATTTAATTATTTCCTTAAATTAAATCCTTGAGATAAAATTATCATTACTCAATTTAATTTACATTAATTAATTTAGTTACTAAATTAATTCACCACAATTTTATCAATTATTTATTTATCTCAATAAATAAATAGTTTTAAAATATTTATTTAATTCAATAAATATTTAAAATTAATTACTAAATTCATTTCATTCATTTAATAGTTAACTTAACTATTAAACCTCATTTTTCCAATATATGAATATATATTTCTCTTCACACTGTGTCATATATTTCAACATATATAATACATACATATACATACTCAAACTCAAAATATCTCATAATAAGAATTTTAATTATTAAATTCTTACTTTAATAATTTATAAAATTCGGGTTGTCACATATTTCCCCCCATATAAGATTAGTCTCCTCGGAATCAACGAAACCTCCTCCCTTACCTGGTTTTCACCAAATCTCTTTTCAAAATTTATCGTTGAATAATTTCATCACATTACCTTAATATAGGTTTTATATTTCTTACTACCACCATTATTCATAATAAATTATTGTATGTTTTATTTCATAACATTTACTTAGACTCGATTATGTTTGAGTATTACATATTCTTTGACCCGATCATTACATTTCTCTAAGGATCATTATCATGTACTATATTCTCAAACTCTCGGGACATTACATTCACCCCTTCTTCTAAAAATTTCGTCCTCGAAATTTTGACTTACTAATATATGTTCATTCCACTTATCAAAATAGATTTTATGTTAATGTTTATTTACTCATTAGGTCCTACAACCAGATTCTTTCTCTAAGGATCTTTCTAAGATCACCATATTCCTCACCTCTTCCTCTTCTAAGAGTTTCACATTTTCTCTTCTTCTGGAATTTCATTTCTTTCCTGAAATTATTAGGTTTTTAATTTCCTCATCCTTTCCGCTTTCACCTTTTAGAATAATAAGAATCTTTCACAATTGCTCAATAATTGGGAAGGGATATGAATAACAGGAATTCAAAAGATTCCGAATCGTGCTGAGGGGTCATAAGACCTTGAACTACGTCCCTAGGTTATCAAGTATCTCAACTTGAACCTTTAACAGCCATAAGACTATACGGACCTTGAACTCTTCTCCAGGTTTAACAATGCATCACCATCATAAACCATCTTTAACAGAATGTTTAGCAATCACACAGACTGAAAACACTCTCTGCAAGTACTCTAGGTGATCAGCCTATCGTACCCCTACATCGTGCACAACGTATTACATCTTAACATCGTAACGACTATATGCGTTACTTTCGGAACCATTGTCTCCGATAACATGTCCCCTTTATAGGGTTATTCACCTCAGCTTTTCAACATCTGAATCCGCACCAAAATAATTTGGTTTGGCATAACTTCTCAAGAAATGTTTGAATTTTATGAACATCTTTCATTATTCGTCTAGCTGAATCAAATAGCATAGACTTCTACAACAATTCGGACATTAATCGAAATATATATACATATATATATATACATATATATTCTCATATCATAAAGAAATCTCAAAAATCTTTTTATGGCGTCATGATTATGACGTTGTCATACTACATCTCTCCATAGTGGGCTGACGATCGTATGATCACATCTAACACCAAGTTCCATTGCATTGATGACTCCATCGTTTATCATATCACCCAATACATATAGTTAAAATATATTTTAAAAATTTTAAAATCATTTTTTTTATCTAGCCGAAACAAACAGCATAGATATGCGAATAATAGCACTGTTTAAAAAAAAATTCTTTGGTTCACTAGTGTGACCCAACATTTTTCAAAAATCAAAAGTATAACCATTGGCACGAAGTCAATAAATTTCAAAAATCTAGCAAAGCTAGAAGATTTGGAAAACCTATGTCTCCACTTTCTATACTGATCCATTGCTTAATAATTTTATATATTCCCACAATTCTCAATTGTTCATTCATAACTTATCTATACCCCAGTATAGTTCATCAAACTTACCGCACATTGGAAATTCATGAACTTGCCACAATAATATGAGTTTAAGAACTTATCTTAGTCAGGCCATAAGCGTCCATCCGCTAAGGGGTTCAAAACATACCTTATTATTGTGAGTCACGAACTTACCATATGCATTAGTTTTAAGAACCACACCTAATCCTAATAATATCTGACTAATCTAAATAGTTTCTAACTATCAAACATACACCTAAGAAAAGAATCACCTTTTTGCCACATATACATCGATAGCGCGACACCAATATTCCAATGATTATCAATATGATAAACTGAGTGCAAGCACAAAACCCTCGCCCATACAAGGATTTGTACAACTCAGGCATCACATGAGTCCTCAATTGAAATCCCACCTAACTCTATCTTACTCTTAACTTGCTCTTTACTCGATACGAATTCCTTGTATCACATTATCTATAACTCCTCGTGAGTTTATCTTGTACTATATCATAGTACATCAACTTCATAGCATCAAGCTATAATTATTCAAATATTACATACCATCTTTCCTTTATAACTTAAACAGATCACGTCGTGATCTTATTCTATAATCATCTCCCTTAAAAGTCTTTCTCCTTAACTCATGATCGTTTTGTTTTACGATCCCCTTTTCTTTCCTTTTTCATCATTTACGATTTCATTTATGTTTTTAATCTTACAGGCTTTGTTTATTCATCATTATTCGTTATCTTGGCTATTGGAGTTAGGGTAACTCCCATTTCTTATCTTTATATCTCTTCAAGATTCTTCTTTGAATTTTCTTGTTTATATAACAATTCTTCCTTTAAGAATTTTCTAACTTCATTTACATTGCTCAACAATTCATTCGAGTTCTACATTGTTAATATACGTATCCATTTTCTATACTTGGTACACATCGAGTCTCTAATAGTTTCAATATGGTACGCTGAGTGGTTTCCCACAAACAACCAACAAACTAGGTTCTGAGTTGCTAGTTTGTATATACCTCCGCTCTTTGAAGGAATCGTTTAGCCCAGATACCATACATCAACTATTAAAGAGTACAACTATACCATACTTAAATATAACTTTTTATTCTTAAATTCTTTATCATTCTCTTCTTATAGACATTGTCTAATTATTATCACCTTACATCCTTATTATTGGAGTTGGGTAACCCCACATTCATATTCCTTATAACTCTGTGAGATTCTTCTTTGAATCCTCTCACGCATGTTTTAATCCCTTCTTTAAAAATTTCTTAAATTACTTCCTATTGTTCAAACTTTCTTTGAGCTTATTCTTTCATTATCTTCACCTCTCTTCTCTAAGGTTATAGCCTAAGGTACTCCTACCTAAGGTTTATAACCTACGGCTCTAATACCAACTGTAACGACCCCAAAATTCATACAATTTAATTCTCAACTTCGGTCGTTAATAATACATTTAACCTCTAATTTTACATCATTAAACGATAATACAACCGTTGAAAATTTGCAGAATAATTAAAATTTCCTATTACAAACTATTCTCGTTCCCAAAACCTTCAACCTTTACATCTAAATATCTCAGAATCATTTTAATACTACAATAGTTTACATCACAAAACGTTATTACAATTTAACATTTATACATTATTCGGAATCTTAAACATGGTTCAAATAATAATTACCAAAGTGTATGAATCTTCAAGTATCACATCTGATTCATGTCTTTCAGGTAACATATAACTTTACCTTGAATCTTGAACCTGAAAAAGTGGTTATTTGCAAGGTTAAGCTCGACAGCCCAGCAAAATCTAATAGTTTTCATGCATCACATAGCACATAATAGCATGCTCAACATATATATCATAAACATTGGACAAATATAACATACATGTTACAGTTCATATAACAAGTATAAAGATGTACAAAGATTGAGTTCCTTACTCAATCAACGTAGTCATAAGTAGACTTTAACATTTCATACATTCAACATATATATAACACATCATGCTCTTGGCAATAATGATTTAAAACAATCAAGTTCACATAGCAAATAGGAACTGAAAGACTTTCCTTGATCGTTGTTTACCAATAACAGTTTAACAGCTTACAGTTATATGTACTTCACGTGCCCTACACAATTATATAATCATTCACATCAACTATTAGTCACATATCAACGAATAGTAGTTGTAATGTAAACTTTAATCTACATCCTATAACTCTTCCTATTAATCAATACACAATGTTCAATTTAATTGTGTTCACTTTAGACTTATAACTCACTATATATCTTCTTAGTCAAACTCGAAGTTCATTTAAGTGCTTAAGTCTTGCTATGACTACTTATTGGTTTTATATTAAATCCATTCTATATCTTATAATATTCATTTCAATTGAATTGAAACACTTTTTAAGTTCATTAACACTTGGCACGGCGTTTCAACGTTCATTAATCACATGCTTGATTCGTTCCATCATGTGTGCTTAGTATGCTTATACAACTTATCTAATACATCATTTATTAATGTTAAACATCATTATATTTCATAATATTCATGTTCTATAACTTAGAAAAACATCTTTTGTGACGCCCCCAAAATTAGGTATACATCACCTATTCTGAGTCGTCAAATACATGGTACATAAATCAAATATCACTTAATTATACAACTGTCGTGTAAAATACGACATAATACAAACTGTGAGTTTTAATACAAATACTATCTTCTAGACAATATCCACTCTTAGAATAAGTCTTCATTACATTTATTGTCACACTATTTAACAGAATAGTGAGGACTACTAATACTATCATTTGGTCCATCACTCCGTTCCCCGACTCGTCCCACCTATATTCTCATTTCCTGAAGAGAACGGTGAAAGAAAGGGTGAGCTCAACTAGCCCAGTAAGAAATATTATGACTAAGATAATGCAGAATAAATTATCATTAGCCTTAAACAAAGATTAAACCGATACAATATAACAAACATCAAGTTTAAAGCTCAATGAACAAGCAATCCATTAAGAGAGTCAACTAGAGAATAAAATCTACTATCTTTTATGATTTAAAAGGTTTTCATCACTTTTATCATTTGAAACTCAAACAATAAATAATTCACATCATCGAATCACCCCGCCTACTACACGGCCAAGGATATTCTTTAGTATCACGACCATAAATTATCCATGCACTACGGGCCAAGGACATTCGTGTATTCATCAATGGTCATGATCATGCCAACAACTGTCCATCAATGCACTACGGACCAATGAGGACTTTTATCACATCATTTGTAACATTACGGTCATGATTACACCGAATAATCCCTGGTCATAATCATACCAACTCCATTTATGCACTACAGGCCACAGATGACTTTAAAAAAAATTATAAACATGAGGATGATGACAATGATATAAGAATTCAATAAAACAAGTTCACAAATTAAATTATTCAATAACTAATAACGTCCAAATTGTCAACATGATACTGCTTTGTAGAGTAAAATTCAAGAATGCTTAGAAGAATATTTCCATGAAAGATACTGGATGAAGCGCAAATATCAAGGATATTCCACTAATTTCATGGAGTATAGAAGTGAAAACTTTAACCAACTGAGTATAATAAAGAATGGAATAACAAAAGAAATCACCATGCATGCGGTACTTCGCATAGACAGGTTATTCCAACTGAATATTAAATAATGGAACCAGGTCAGGCATAATACGCGACCGACAAGATATTCCAATAGAATAATAAAGAATGGAATAACAAATGAAATAACCATGCATACTGATGCTTCGATATAAAGGTTATTCCAAATGTATAATAAAGGCGGAACCGAGTCCCACAGTAAGCGTAAAATGCATGGGATATTGAATGTAATAATAAAGACGGAATAATAGAAGTTCTCTTCATGAAGACGAAAGAAAGAAATAATACCCTTACCTTAGAAAGAAGCTGGATCTTTGGAGTAGAGAGGTAGAGGTAGACTTTTCTATTCTTCTTTCTCTAAAATTTCTCTCTATAATAAACATTTTCTATAGCTTGAGTGAATTGGTGAAGAATGATGAAGAATAAGCTTCTATTTATAGAAAAATATAGTTTCAATAATTGCACGTTTTGGGGCTCGAAAAATTACAGTACAATACCTCCAACTTTTTGTTTATTTTTAATTTAGTCATGCAAGTATTATCAAATTTGCACCACCGCCCCTAATAGTAAATTATGTGATTCAATAGTAAATTATGTGAATCAATAGTTCTAGACATGTGAAAATACTTAATTACACAAAGTATAGTATCTCCATCTATACCTCCATTTTTAACTTAGTCATGCAAGTATTATCAATCTTGCACCAACTCCCCTAATAGTAACAAGAATGTCAAACAATAGTATACACATGTGAACAAATAGTTATAATCATGTGAAATAATAGCAATCAATTTCTCATTTATCCGGTTAAATACCCGATTGGTCAATATAACCTCCAGACATCAATTTTTATCGAAATAAATGTCGATTTTCACTAACACAAATAATTCCAACACAATGAAACTATTTTTATAAAAAATATAAATTTTGAAATTTTGAAGTTTGACTTTTCCCAAAAAAGTCAACTGTTGACTTTTTGACCAAATAGTAAAAACTGGAAAATTTTGTGTTTATAGTCTATTTTTACTAATTTCATCGTTACGGACTCAAATATCACGTCCGCGTCTCCAAATTCAACACCGAGCACAACTTCAATTTTAATAACATTTATCATTAATATTATAACTTACAATATTTATCAACCGTGTCGCGTTCCGGAAGAGGGGCTTTCAATAAGGATTTCTCCTATCAGTAGCGCAATTAGATGACCAAACCTCTCCTTGACTGAACTTCTAAACATTGTAAATATTACAATTTAATAATATGAATAACTTTGTCGTCTCAATTATTGATTAATAATATATCATATAATGTAGATGATACTGTGACAATAATCGAATCAATAATATGAGAGATATGATGCAACAATTATTGTAGCAATAATTGAATATAACTGAGTGACTTCTCATGTAAGCATCAATAATCAATATCGTTTGCTACTATGCAACCACGCGTATTACTGTACTTTTACTACCGAGTAGTTCAACATTATTAACGGTAAAACTTCCGCCGTTATTTTCATAAAATATTTTTGTCGTTTTCTAACTACGACAGTACTTCCATTGTGGGGTCCACCAATGATTATGTCGTCGTACGAATATTCCCCGACAAAAAGAATATTCCCCCAGCCAAATGAATTTTATATAACAACTTGCGTACTTTGCAAAATTTATAAATACTACCCACAACTATAACATTATAACAAATTCATTCCATAATATTCAAAAATGATAATTATAGAAATATTATCTTTATTCATAAAAGTTGGGGTCTTACAACCTCCCCTTCTTATGAAATTTCGCCCTCGAAATTAGGGTACGTACCTGGTATGTCGAATAGGTGAGGATATCTTGACTTCATCTCAGATTCTAACTCCCAAGTCATTTCTTCCACGTCGTGGTTTCTCTACAAAACTTTGACTTGAGATATAACCTTGGAGCGTAGAATATGATCCTTCTTATCCAAGATTTTAACAGGTAACTCTTCATACGTTAAATCTTCCTCTATCTTATCCGGTTCTAATTTAATAATGTGGTTCGGGTCTTCCACATATTTACGTAACATGAATATGTGAAAAACGTTACGAACACGAGACATACTTGGCGGTAAAGCGAGTCTATACGCCACAGTTCCTACTCGATCGAGGATTAAAAATGGGCCAATAAATCGAGGATTGAGCTTTCCTTTCTTTCCAAATCTCGTAACTCCTTTCCATAGAGCAACACGTAACAAAACATGATCTCCAATATCGAATTCCACGTCCTTTCGATGAAGATCAGCATAACTCTTTTGTCGATCTTGTGAGGTTCTTATACGTTGTTGGATTGTTTGAATCTTTTCTATAGTCATACGTACCAAATCCGGTCCCAACAGCGTTGCTTCACCCACCTCATCCCAACATACTGGAGAACGACACTTTCTTCCATACAACGCCTCGAATGGAGCCATGCCAATACTTACTTAATAACTGTTGTTGTAGGAAAACTCCACCAATGGTAAGAACTTGTCCCAACTTCCCTTGAAGTCAAGGACACAGAGTCTTAATAAATCTTCAAGAGTTTGAATAGTCCTCTCTGATTGTCCTTCCGTCTAAGGATGATATGCCGAACTAAATCATAAATTTATGCCCATAGCTTTTTGCAAACTAACCCAAAATCTTGAAGTGAATCTTGGGTCTCGATCAGAAACTATGGATACTAGCATACCATGCAATCTTACAATCTCGTTTATATACATACTAGCAAGACGTTCAAGTGTATAAGTTTCTCGTATCGATAAGAAATGAGCAGACTTGATCAATCTATCAACAATCATCCAAATCGTATCTATGCCTTGAGAAACCTTGGGAAGACCAGTAACGAAATCCATGGTAATGTGCTCCAACTTACATTCTGGAATTTCAAGTGGTTGCAATGGACCTTTTGGCACTTGATGCTCCGCCTTGACTCGTTGACAAGTTAGACACCTTGTGATAAACCCCGCTATCTCTCTCTTCATATTGCTCCACCAAAATGTATGTCGAAGATCACGATACATTTTGGTACTCCCAGGATGGATTGAAAATGGTGTGTTGTGCGCCTCCATCATGATTTTATTCTTTAACTCAGGGTCGTTAGGAACACAAAGTCTGGAGTTGACTTGAAATATTCCTTCTTCATTGATTCTTGCTTCCGGCATAACACCTTCTTGCACTTTATTTCTCATACGCATCAGCTCCAGGTCTGTAGCTTGAGCAGCTTTAACCTTTTCGATTAAAGTCGGTTCTACTCGTATATTCGCCATCATCACGTGGGTCCCTGGAGTTTTTATCTCTATCTCCATCCTTTGCAAGTCATACAAAATGGGCCTTTGTGTTGACAATATAGCACTCGTACCCGCATATGATCTTCTACTTAATGCGTCAGCTACCATGTTCGCTTTTCTAGGATGGTATTGGATGGTATGATCATAATCTTTCAACAGTTCAAGCCAACGTCGCTGTCGCATGTTGAGTTCCTTTTGAGTGAATAAATATTTGAGGCTTTTATGATCCGTAAAGATCTCCACTTTCTCCCCATACAAATAATGCCTCCAAATCTTTAGTACAAAAATGACTGCTGCCAACTCTAGATCATGAGTAGGATAATTCCTCTCATATTCCTTGAGTTGTCGTGAGGCATAGGCTATGACTTTCCCATGTTGCATGAGAACACAACCTAACCCTTTGCCCGAAGTATCACTGTAGATGACAAATCCCTCCGATCCAGATGATATTGTCAGAACAGGTGCTAAAATGAGTCTCCTCTTGAGTTCTTGAAAACTCTTCTCACATTCCTCGCTCCAACCGAATTTTGTATCTTTCTGATTTAGCTGAGTTAAGGGAGTAGCGATTTGAGAAAACCCTTCTATGAATCTCCGATAATAACCAGCTAAGCCGAGAAAGCTACGTACTTCGATCACTGATTTAGGTTGCTCCCAGCTTTGAATATCTTCAATCTTTGCTGGGTCAACAGATATTCCATTACTTGACACCACATGCCCAAGGAATGCTACTTCCTCAAGACAGAACTCGCATTTCTTCAACTTGGCATAAAGCTTATATTCACGAAGCTTTTGGAGTATCAGCCTCAAGTGTTGCTCATGATCTTCACGGCTTTTGGAATAAATAAGGATGTCATCAATGAAGACGACCACAAAGTGATCCAAATATTCCTTGAATACTCGGTTCATCATATCCATGAAGGCAGTAGGAGCATTAGTCAATCCAAAAGACATGACTAGGAATTCATAATGCCGTCTGCAGGAAGTTCGAAAGCCGTCTTTGGAATGTCATCCTGCTTTAATCTTCAATTGGTGATAACCTAACGTAAGATCAATCTTTGAAAAGAATTTGGCTCCTTGTAACTTGTCAAAACAGGTCATCAATACGTGACAATGGGTACTTATTTTGATGGTTACATGGTTTAACTTCCGATAATCAATACAAAGTCGCATACTCCCATCTTTCTTTTTCACGAATAGAACGGGAGCACCCCAAGGAGACGATTTAGGACGAATGAAATCGATGTCTAACAATTCCTACAATTGGGTCTTTAACTCCTCAAGTTCAATAGAGCCATTCGTTATAGGGCTTTGGAAATAGGTTTTGTCTTGGGTTCAAGGTCGATACAAAATTCAATTTCACGCTTTGGGGTAAAGGGGATGTTCTTCAGGGAATACGTCAGGAAATTCTTTAACAATAGAAATATCATTCAAAATTGACGTATTTTTATTTAGATCCGTGACATGAGCTAAGAAAGCTTGACATCCGTTTTTCAATAAACGAATAGCTTTATGGCTTGAGATGATAGTGATTGATTTTAATGGTTTTGTTGCTTGAATTCGCATAATAGGTTGGTTAGGAATATGAAAGCTAACAACCTTACGAAAACAATCAATTTTTGCATGATGAGTAGTTAACCAATCAATCCCTAGAATCACGTCAAATACAAGTATTTTCAATGAAATAAGATCGACAGGTAATGTGAGGGTACCGATTTGAACTAAACAAGACTTATAAACAGTGGATGTAATGAAGGTTTCTCCCAATGGAGTTTCAACGGATAAGTCAAAGTCTAATTTCTCCGGAGTCAAATTTAAACGTTGAGCGCAAGTAGTAGAAATAAAAGAATGGGTAGAACCGGTATCAAATAAGGTATAGACTTTGCTAGAGTTTATGATAAGCTTACCCGTGATGACCTCGTTCGGGTTCCTTGCTTTTTGGGAGGTCACAACAAATGCTCTCCCTTGTACTACCGGTTTTGACTTTTCTGGGATGGCCTTTGGTGCCTCTATCCTAGCTGAACTTGTCTTCAGTGAACGACAAAATTGGGCTAGGTGACCTTCTCTTCCACAATTATAACATGCTTTGGACTAAGATCACGCTAGCTTTGACCGATGTGTCCCTCCCATCCACATTTGAAGCATATAATAGGTGGTCGTTCTCCTTCCTTCACACAACGAAGTCTTTGGTGCTGACGTCTTTCCATCATTGTTGAATCTCCTCTTCTTGAAATGTCCATTCTTATTATTTTGGCCCTGATTACCACCAAAGTGGTTACCATTTTCGCATCTTCGATTCACTCCACGCTTTGTTGTCACCGCTCGATGACCGCTCTCACTAGTATTATCATTTCTTTACCGCTCTTTTTTGGTTGGGTTGACTCGTTATCGCTGCTCCAATAACTCGAGCCCTATTAACAACATCTGAATACAAACACAGTTTATGAGAGATAAGATATTGACGTATCTCAGGTTTTAAACCTCTTAGAAACATTTGCGTCATTCTCTCCTCATTATCAACCAAATGGGACGCAAATCGGGATAGCTCGGCAAACTTGGCTTCGTATTGCGACACGGTCATGTTGTTTTGTTCCATTTTAATGAACTCTACCTCTTTCATGTGAAGAATACTTTCGGGAAAGTACTTTTCATTGAACAGTTCTTGAAACTTATCCTAAGACATCTTCAGTGCGGCAGGTTGAGTACGCTTTACAGATTCCCACTAGTAATCTGCCTCTGCCAACAACATGAAGGTGGTAAAGGGAACCTTTTTCTCCTCGGAGCATCCCAAGACATCAAATATCTTGTTGATCTACTTTATCCACGTCTTTGCCTTAAGTGGTTTTGGCTCTCCAAAAAACTCTGGTGGTCCCAGTTCCTTGAACTGTTTGGCGATGATCGTCCGAGAGTTGCCAGTGTTTCCACCTGCATTATGGACAGGAGCCGCTCTCACCTGATGTTGCATGAATTGCATGAAGCCTCGGAACATTCCATTGTTCATCATTTGGTCAGTATTGTCGTTTGCATGAGGATTTTTGCCTTCATGATGCACATTGTCCTGGTTATTGATCTGTGGAGACTCAATGGTCTCCTGTGCTCCATAGATGTTCTCAATATTCTTGGATGCCATTTTCAAATACTGCCACAAAACAATGGTTAATTAACATATCACATTTTATCCCTACACTTTGACCGACCAATTAAATACCAAATAAACTTAGGTAGGTCATACTAGCGAAGGAATTCCCCGTCTCTCCCCTCCTAATTCTTGTCTCACATCTTAACCAGGGATCATATCCCTAAGTTTTGATACCAACTGTGATGCCCCCAAAATTAGGTATACATCACATATTCTGAGTCGTCAAATACATGGTACATAAATCAAATACAACTTAATTATACAACTATCGTGTAAAATACGACATAATACAAACTGTGAGTTTTAATACAAATACTGTCTTCTAGACAATATCCACTCTCAGAATAAGTCCTCATTACATTTATTGTCACACTATTTAACAGAATAGTGAGGACTACTAATACTATGATTTGGTCCATCACTCCGTTCCCCGACTCGTCCCACCTATATTCTCATTTCCTGAAGAGAACGGTGAAAGAAAGGGTGAGCTCAACTAGCCCAGTAAGAAATATTATGATTAAGATAATGCAAAATAAATTATCATTAGCCTTAAACAGTGTTAAACTGATACAATATAACAAACATCAAGTTTAACTGTAGCGGAACAAGCAATCCATTAAGAGAGTCAACTAGAGAATAAAATCTACTATCTTTTATGATTTAAAAGGTTTTTCATCACTTTTATCGCTGAGACTCAGCTTAATAAATAATCCACATCATCAAATCACCCATGCACTACGGCCAAGGATATTCTTTAGTATCACGACCATAAATTATCCATGCACTACGGGCCAAGGACATTCGTATATTTATCAATGGTCATGATCATGCCAACAACTGTCCATCAATGCACTACGGGCCAATGAGGACTTTTATCACATCATTTGAAATATTACGGTCATGATTACACCGAATAATCTCTGGTCATAATCATACCAAGTCCATCTATGCACTACAGGCCACAAATGACTTTAAAAAAAATTATAAACATGAGGATGATGACAATGATATAAGAATTCAATAAAACAAGTTCACAAATTAATTTATTCAATAACTAATAACGTCCAAATTGTCAACATGATACTGCTTTGTAGAGTAAAATTCAAGAATGCTCAGAAGAATATTTCCATGAAAGATACTAGATGAAGCGCAAATATCAAGGATATTCCACTAATTTCATGGAGTATAGAAGTGAAAACTTTAACCAACTGAGTATAATATAGAATGGAATAACAAAAGAAATCACCATGCATACTGCAGATTGCGATGAGACAAAGTTATTCCAAATGAATAATAAATAACGGAACGGTCAAAGCGTGTCATGCAACCGGCAGTGATATTCCAAATGTAATAATAAAGAATTGAATAACAATGTAAATCACCATGCATGTGGTACTTCGCATAAATAGGTTATTCCAATGTAATAATAAATAACAAAATCAGTCCGTAGAAATGCATGCATGGATATTCCAACAAAATAATAAAGATGGAACCAGTCCCAGATAAAAGCGCATGCATGTGATGTTCCAATGTAATAATAAACATGGAACTGTGTCCCACCAGAAAACGCATGCAGCATGGGATGTTCTAACAGTAATAATAAAGAATGGAGTAACAATGTAAATCACCAAGTATAGGGTAGACCGCATATACAGGTTATTCCAACAGAATAATAAAGATGGAATAATAGAAGTTCTCTTCATGAAGATGAAGGAAAGAAATAATACCCCTTACCGTAGAAAGAAACTGGATACTGGAGTAGAGAGGTAGCAGACTTCTATTCTTCTTTCTCTCTAAAATTTCTCTTTATAATAACTGTTCTATAGCTTGAGTGAATTGGTGAAGAATGATGAAGAATGAGCTTCTATTTATAGAAAAATATAGTTTCAATAATTGCACGTTTTGGGGCTCGAAAAATTACAGTACAATACTTCAAACTCTTCCTTTATTTTTAATTTAGTCATGAAAGTATTATCAAACTTGCACCACCGCCCCTAATAGTAAATTATGTGATTCAATAGTAAATTATGTGAATCAATAGTTCTAGACATGTGAAAATACGAATTATAGTATAGTACCTCCATCTATACCTCCATTTTTAACTTAGTCATGCAAGTATTATCAATCTTGCACCAACTCCCCTAATAGTAACAAGAATGTCAAACAATAGTATACACATATGAACAAATAGTTATAATCATGTGAAATAATAGCAATCAATTGCTCATTTATCCGATTAAATACCTGATTGGTCAATATAACCTCCAGACATCAATTTTTATCGAAATAAATGTCGATTTTAACTAACACAAATAATTCCAACACAATGAAACTATTTTTATCAAAAATATAAATTTTGAAATTTCAAAGTTTGACTTTTCCCAAAAAAGTCAACTGTTGACTTTTTGACCAAATAGTAAAAACTGGAAAATTTTGTGTTTATAGTCTATTTTTACTAATTTCATCGTTCCGGACTCAAATATCACGTCCCGCTCTCCAAATTCAACGCCGAAAGCACAACTTCAATTTTAATAACATTCATCATTAATATTATAACTTACAATATTTATCAACCATGTCGTTCCCAGGAAAGAGGGGATTTTCCAATAAGGATTTCTCCCTATTAGCGCGCAATTAGATGACCAAACCTCTCCTTGATAGAACTTCTAGACATTGTAAATATTTCAATTTAACAATATGAATAACTTTGTCGTCTCAATTATTGATTAATAATATATCATATAATGTAGATGATACTGTGACAATAATCGAATCAATAATATGAGAGATATGATGCAACAATTACTGTAGCAATAATTGAATATAATTGAGTGACTTCTCACGTAAGCATCAATAATCAATACCGTGTGCTACTATGCAACCACGCGACATCTTTGTATTTTTTACTACTGAAAGTAGTTCAACAAAGATTAACGGTAAAACTTCCGTCGTTATTTTCATAAAATATTTTTGTCGCTTTTCTAACTATACGATTGCTTATTGCTTATTTGTTATTTGAAGTACGTATGAAATTTTATATGGGGCTTCAATTACTACTGTTAACATCTAAATTAAGACGTAAAACCTATAGATTGCTCATAAACATTTACTTATCATACATATACCAATCATAAAGCAATCAAACAATAATTTCAAAAATTTTAAATCCTTGAAACCATAGTTTAAAGCCCAAAACTCCATGTTCATACACTATTTCATGTTTTAAACATATTTAGCGAATTTGATCGCCACGGCTTCGTTTCTTAACCAATTAACACGATTTAAACTACGTCATTTTCGTTTCTTCACATACTAACATAATCCAATACTAATTTATAGTTTATAACACATATTAGACATAAAATTTCGTACTTTCTTAAGCCATTTTTCATAAACATACAATGTTATAAACTTTTCTCCCTATAAACCCAAATTTCATGAATTTAATCATCAAATAACACTCACAATTGATAATTAGCAGATTATAACAACATACATACATGTATAAATCCAATATAACTAGCAATTTACAGTAGATAATCACTAAGAAATCAAAACCTAGACATTAGTAGAAATTTATACCTTGAATCCATGATTGTTGGGAAGAAGAATAATAAGAACCTTGATACTCCAACTCTTTAGCAACATAAACAGAGAATCACTCTCATCCTCACAACTCTCTTTCTCTGCTCTAAGGCTTAGGAGAAAGAAATAATAAGCGTAAAAAAAAATATACTAACTCCCACTAACGTCAGGTCACAAACCCAAAAGTTTGCGTCAGTTAGAAATAAGCCAAAGGCCACATGGTCTTGTTTGGCTAACCCCAAAACTCCTCTACTAGATTATTTTTATATTATTTTTATTATATAGTTTTTATTTGTCACACTTGCCACCAACTTAAATAGCTTACAATAATAATTATAACAATTCTAATTTTATTATAATTATTTTGATAATTATATATCTAATTTAATTAATAAATTAGAAACATCACTTGATTTAATTTATTTTTTTCCAAATAAATTAAAAATTCATTTAATTTAATTATTTTCTTAAATATTAAGCAATTGATTTAATTTAATTATTTCCTTAAATTAAATCCTTCTAATAAAATTATCATTACTCAATTTAATTTATATTAATCAATTTAGTTACTAAATTAATTCACCATAATTTTATCAATTATTTATTTATCTCAATAAATAATAGTTTTAAAATATTTATTTAATTCAATAAATATTTAAAATTAATTACTAAATTCATTTCATTCCTTCAATAGTTAACTTAACTATTAAACCTCACTTTCCCAATATATGAATATATATTTCTCTTCACACCAGGTCATATATTTCAACATATATAACACGTACATATACATACTCAAACTCAAAACATCTCATAATAAGAATTTTAATTATTAAATTCTTACTTTAATAATTTATAAAAATCCGGGTTATCACATGAACTCTTCAAGATATATTATCCTCCCACTAGCCCCTTTAATGATAAACACCTCTATCTTAGAAGGTAGTGTGTTTCGTAACAAACACCTTTTGCTAAGTAGGATTATAAAACATATACCCTAAACTTACTTTAGGATGTCCCACAAATCTGTACTTGTCAAATCTTGTCCGAAGCTTATCCTTTGAAACCTTTTTCACATAAGTTGGACAACCCCTTATCTTAACATACTTAAGATTAGGAATCCTCCTTGTCTATAACTTTTATGGAGTCTACGGTCGGATTTTGAGTTACCTTTTCGTAGATATGCAGTAATTTCTAGAGCATGACCCTAAAAGGATACTGAAATGTTGGTAAAATCATTATGGACCGCACCCTGTCCAACAAGATACAATTTTTCCTTTTAGATACATCAATCAATTATTGTGTATCAGTAGGTGTCCTTTATGAGAAAACCATTTGAGATGATCTAGAAACTCATTGTACAAATATTCCTTCCTTGATCTGATCAAAGAATCCTAATACTTTGCCAATTTTGTTTCACTTCTGAATTCTTTGAATCTTTCAAATAATTCACACTTGTATTTCAGCAAATACACACATTCAACTCTTTGAATGATCATCTCCTTTTCTTATACTAGTTTGTTCAATTTGCAAAATAATTTTTCACGTAAATCAAGTATACAAAATATATTAAGTAATATTCCAGTTCTATACAAAACATTTTTATTATAAATAGAACAACAATTGTTCTTAAATATAATACCAAAGATTTCATTTTCCAATAACAAAATGGAAATAATGTTTCTAACAAGAACTGGAATACAATAACAACTTATTGACTTAATAGATTTGCCCGTAGGCATTGCTAAACTATAAGTTTCTATGGCTAATGTAGCAACCTTTGCTTCATTTCCCACATAGGATTACTTATCTTTGTTTAGCTTTCTACTTCTATTTGGTCCCTTCATAAATCTATATTTATGATAACCAAAGTCGGTATCCAATACCCAAGTAGAACCTTGACTTAAAGAAAAATTTATTTTAAATTATGAACAAAATTGTATTTGTAACTGAAACTTCACTAAGTTTCTTCTAGTTAGCTTCTATAAGATACTTCTTGTAGTTTCTTTTCCAGTGTCCAGGCTTATTGCAGTGGAAGCAAACTCCTTTGCTATTCGTATCAGTTTTGTTCTTATTATCCATTATTTTTGACTTTTCTATTTGCCTTCTTAGAATCGTTCTTCCTTTTAGAATATCCTTTGGCCCCTACCAGTAAGACTTGGTCTTTCTTGGTTGGAAAATGACTCTCAACATTTTTCAACATGTTAAGCAAATCAGCAAGGTTGATATCTATCTTGTTCATATGAAAAATTCACAACAATTGTGAAAGGAGTTCGGGAGTGACTGCAAGATCAAATCTTGGTTCAAATCTCCATCCCTGATAAAAACATGTTGTCCTAATTATTCAATCAAATTGATCATGTTAAGGACTTGTGTCTATACTGTAGTGTCATCGGTTATTCTAGATCGAAAGAGCTCCTTAGATATCTGATATCTATCAGTCCTACTTGCCTCACCATCAACTACTTGATATGAAAGAATATAGTAGGAGCATCAATAGTTTCATGTTGACGCTGAAGCTCGTTACTTATGGATGTGAGCATGATGCATTGAGCCAACTGTGCATCATCTTGCCACTTTCTAAAAGTAGTAATCTCTTCCTCAGAGGCATTGTCTGCAACCATTGCAGGGATAGGCGTATTAAGGACATAAGATAACTTTTCAGCCGTGAAAACTATTCACAATTTCCTTAACCAATCCGTTTAATTCGGTCCAATTAAATAAAATCTAATATGCTTCGCAATGATAGTAATTTAGACATTCTAAAATTCTATAAATGAATTTGTAATTAACAATATTTTAGCATACATTCTTTTATTAATTACCAAAATAAATTAGGTCTTGTTTTAAATTGGTATCTCCTACTATTTTCTTCAAACTATATTACCCTCAATATATATAGTTCGGCAATATCTAATTATAGATATGCTAGTGAGAATAAGGATCCCATTTCAAATGTATATAGCCTTGTGTCTGCACAATAAACTTTATATAAATAAATAGGTAGATAGCTCTTGTCAATTACATCAACTATGCAACTCCTTTTATTTTGCCTCCTAGATCATAATGGTCAAGTGTGTGCACATCCGAACTAAAATGATTTAAGATAAGTCAGACCCAGTATTTCCATATAAGTGAAGAGAAAACTACAGCCCTTGTGTGTGCACAACAAAGAAGTAATGTTCAATTTCTTATAAATATCATATGTAATAAAAATAACATCTTAAATATTTAATACTTGCCTTGTGTGTGCACAACAAACTCATATTAAATATTTAATACTCTATTTTTTTTATCATGCTAGAAGGCGATGATGAATGGGTAATATACCCATGAATTGGATACATTCGGGCTTAATTTATTATTGTTCTCAAGTCTTTTAGAATAGTTTTTAAGTGTTTGTGTCGATTCAAGTATGTTTTATGTTGTTTTGTAGGAATTGGGACAAAAGTTACTTCGATCGACGTTTGGGGTGGCTAGATTCGCGTTTTCGGCTTGCCATTTACACAGCAGTCACTTCAGATCCAATTTGAGTATTTCTCCGTACCTTATTTCGAAAACCTCAAAGAATTAAAGTTGTAGATCTACTTCTTCTCTTTCCAGAACATCTTGAATCATCAAAATCAGAGTTCGGAAGAATAAGTTATGGCCATTTTCCCAAAGGACGTCGGAGTAGAAAATGTCAGAACATGTGGCAGCGCCGGGGCGCCCAAAATAGGCCTATGCTCCAGCTGCTTGGCAAGCACTCGGGAACAAGAGTTTGTTAGCGTCAAGTTTCAAGGTATTTGCTACTGGGAAGGGCTTGGTGATGGCCTGGACGCGTTTTTGGGCGAATTTTGACACCTTTTTGACTCCTAATTGGATTAGGTTTGTTCCTAAGCTAAAGATTGGACTTGTAACCTATAAATACATGATGTAAGGCATAAAATAAATGGAGATTACATAGATTAGACTAGATTAAACATTCCATTAAATTAGAATCTAAACCCTATTTCTTAATTAGCCATTGAAGATTGAAGCAAATTGAAAAACACTGAAGATCAAGAGCAAAAGCAAGAGGGGAGCAATAGATTTGCTGATAACAGATTATATTCTCTTCTCTTATCATACTTTTATCTTTTAATGTCTATTCAATTGTGGATTCTTGGTTTTAATTCATTAATTATGAACTAATTCTTTTATTAAGATTCCAATTGAACCTTTTATGATTATGAATTGATTATTTGATTTATTCCAATTATTTATGTTGAAGTGAATTGTTCATCTTGCTTTGTGCTTATTAATTAATTATCTGGCCAATAATTACCTTGTTACTCTAGAAGGAATTGGGAAAGGAATTCTAGGGTTAGAACTGGGCATGTTGACATGTGACTTAGTTATTTGCACAGTGAATAATTAGGATTGTGAATAGAATTAGAATATCTATTTGTCGCATGTAACACATAAGGAATTGGGATTCTAGTGAGTTTAATTCAATTATTTTGCATAGGGATATAGCAAAAGTAACTTGGATTAAATAGAAGGCAAAGGATCACTTGAGAAAGGGCTTTTGGCATTTGAGAATTCATGTTAACAATTTAGTAGACATAATAATTGGAATAATTGAATAATTAATTTATAATTCATAATTGGGGATATTGGAGTCTTAATTCTTATTTATCTGAATTCCATCAATTCTTAGTTGTTTATTTGCTTTCTTTTAGAATAATCTTTTTGTTTTGTTTAATTTAGTTTTCTTAAATCTAGAAATCACAATTATTGGTTGTTTAAATAAGATTGATTTGGTTAAGAGTTAGTATTTGGTAATTTTTATTAAATAATTCTTCGTGGGAACGATATTCTACTTTCACTTTATTACTTGTTGACCGTGTATACTTGTACGTATTCATTGATTGCAAAATCGATCAACAAGTTTTTAGCGCCGTTGCTGGGGAATTAATTTAATAATTATTTACCAATATTAATTTCAATCGAATTAGTCTTAATTTAAACATTTTTATTTTTATTTTTAATTCTCTTTTTTCTCTCTTTTCAGGTACCATGGATGAGTTTGAGTATCAATGGCCATACACGTTCTTGGCTCAACCAAGGGAAACAGGGATTGATGGACTTAATACATCTTCTATAGAGGCAACTTCGAAGACGTTGGAGGTTTGTGCAGCCATACGGAGTCGAAGGATGGCAAGAATGACTCAGCTGAGGGGAGAGGAGATTGACAGACTCGAGAAACTTTCTGCATTGTCAGCACAGATTGAGACACTTTCAAGGATGTTTGAAGCTCAACGTCGTCAAAGTGTGGTGGTTACTTGTGATTATTGTGCTTAAAATCATATGAGTCATCAATGCGTCATCAGTTTTGAGCCGGTACAGTACGGTGGTGATTACCCCAATAATTATGTCTATCCTAACAACTATTATCAGGATTGGGGGTATCACCCAGATTTTTCATGGAGCCATACTCATCAAGATCAATTTTGTGCTCCAAGTCCAACATACCCACCGAATTTCTGGTGTCCACCTCCACTACAATAGGAAGAACATTCAAATTTGGAGGAAACTTTGCCCAAGTACATAGCTTCATGTGAGGAGAGGAGGATTAATCAAGAGATATTGAGTCAAAATTTTACGAACCAAACAGAACAACTAACCAATGCCTCAAACATTTGTCCTCAATACCCTTGGCTCTATGACATGGATGACGAGACTGATGATAAGCCCGAACCAAATTTACAACCGGATGCGACAAATGATATAGATGTTGAAAGAGAGGAAAGACTTGGAGACCAACAAAAAGAGATTGGTAAAGATCTAACTTTGAGTACCAACGAAGATGAGCCAATTTTGATAGTGTCTCATGTACCTTCTCCACCAAAGTTCAAGAATCTGGGCAATTTTGCAAAACCATGCCCAATTGGCAGTCATGTCGTCGGCAAAGCTCTTTGTGACATAAGAGCTAGTACAGTTGTGGAGTCATGGTGGGATGAAAAGGAGAAGATAGAGGAAGAATCTATTATGTTTATTAAGCTTCAATGCCTCAATCTAATCATAGACATAATGGAGAAAACACCTAGTTGTTGGACGTTCTTAATAGGGAACCTATCTACAAAGAGCATGCTAGGTGACTTCAATTCAAGGATTTTTGCGAATGGGAACCTCCCAAAAGAGACATTGCTTCTGATGGATGGAGGGTTCCTCAATTTTCGTAGGGGAATTGGATAGAGAATTGAAGAAGTCAGGCTGAAACTATAAAATAAGCGCTTATTGGGAGGCAACACAAGTTTAATTTTTATTTTTAGTTTTTATTAAGTTTTATATTAGTAGTTTTAAATTTGCATTTATTTAGGATTTAATAAAATTGCTTGTATCATGGTTTTACAGGTTATTCAAGTCAAATTCAAGTGTGGTGCCCAATTTGTTCCATGTACCTAGCTTATTCTCCAAACTTAGAGGACAAGGAGGAATATTGCTATATTTTCAGGGAAGTCCTCTGCTTTAATTTTTCTATCTTAGTCATTGAGGACAATGTCTAGTTTAAGTTTGGGGGCATTTTAGTGTCGTATTGCATATAGTTAGTTATCTGCATAGTAGTTCATTTTTTTTGTGTTAGCATTGTGTTTTTTTAGGTTGCATATAATACATGGTAGTTATTTGCATATTCATATATGTGTTGCATTAGTATGTGTTCATATAGTATAATTGCATATTTATTTTTTTTTTTTTGCATGAATCTGTGTGATCGGTTGGTGTGGTCTTAGCTCTACCTATGATAAGATTGGTATTAAATGTTAACTTGAACAGTGTTGATAATTGATGATGAGTTCTAATTTTAATCATGATGATAATCTGAGCCTGTCTGAAACTTATGTAACTGGATAGCACTTAAAGTTTAACTGTTTTAATCTACTTGGTTCAACGGTTTCATAATTTATTTCTGAGAGAAAATCTTGGTTAAAATTTAAGGAAATTAGTGAATTGGCAGTAAAGGTTAGAATGACGTAAAAGCTTGAGTTTGGGGGAATCTATGGGATATATATATATTACAAAAAGAAAAAAAAAGAAAAAAAGAAATGATGAAAAGAGAAAAAAAAATCCAGAAAGAAAAAAAATAAAATAAACACCATGGCATGCTTGTCTAGTTTTGTGGCCATTGTTACTTGAGTAAGTAAGCCCGAGGGGATTGTCTTTACACCTAGCGCCCTAAAGTCTTAATGGCTTGGGAGTCGTTGGTCAAAAGCTCGTTAAGGTAGCACTGAAAAGCCTAAGGGAATAAGACATTGCTTTCAAACCATGAGAAAAAAATGAATAAAACACTAGAAAGAGCAAAATGCCCTCGTGATTGAATAAGAGTATAAATAAATCTTGTATTTACCCTTAAACTTGGTAATTGCTTAGTTTTAACTGGAGTTGTCATGTTCACAAAAGTAATTGAATTGGAACTGAAATTTTCCTTCTAAGAAGTTTGTTATGTGATAATCTTGAACTGTGGTTGGTTAGAATGGTTAACAAGCACACACGCACAACATGGGTGATGACATGTTTGGATTGACTAATTGGTTAGAGTTATGGATTTTGACTTGATTGGATATATTGTTTGAGTATCATTGGTATCTTTGAGGCCTGTTGCTATATATCATACTAATTTATTACTCGGTTCGTAGGTATATTAGGAAGTAGATCATGCATATGCATTCATTTAGTTGAATTATTTTGTTTATTTTTAGTTCTTTTGTGTTTTTGCTTGAGGACAAGCAACGGTTTAAGTTTGGGGGTATTTGATGAATGGGTAATATACCCATGAATTGGATACATTCGGGCTTAATTTATTGTTGTTCTCAAGTCTTTTAGAATAGTTTTTAAGTGTGTGTTGATTCAAGCATGTTTAATGTTGTTTTGTAAGAATTGGGACAAAAGTTACTTGGATCGACGTTTGGGGTGGCTAGATTCGCGTTTTTGGCTTGCTATTTACACAGCAGTCACTTCAGAGCCAATTTGAGTATTTCTACGTACCTTATTTCGAAAACCTTAAAGAATGAAAGTTGTAGATCTACTTCTCCTCTTTCCGGAACATCTTGAAGCATCGAAATCGGAGTTTGTACGAAGAAGTTATGACCATTTTCCCAAAGGACGTTGGAGTAGAAAATGTCAGAACATGTGACAGCGCCGGGGCGCCCAAAATAGGCCTATGCCCAGCGCCGGGGCGCTGGGGAACAGTGTTTGAGTGTCAAACCTATACTGGGCAACCTTTGGGAAGGGCTTGGTGATGGCCTCGACGCTGCTTTTTTTGGCTTAATTTTGACACCTTTTTGACTCCTAATTGGATTAGGTTTGTTCCTAAGCTAAAAATTGGACTTGTAACCTATAAATACATGATGTAAGGCATAAAATAAATGCAAATTACATAGCTTAGACTAGATTAAACATTCCATTAAATTAGAATCTAAACCCTATTTCTTAATTAGCCATTGAATATTGAAGCAAATTGAAGAACACTGAAGATCAAGAGCAAGAGCAAGAGGGGAGCATCGATTTGGTTTACAGATTCTATTCTCTTCTCTTATCATACTTTTATCTTTTAATGTCTATTCAATTGTGGATTCTTGGTTTTAATTCATTAATTATGAACTAATTCTTTAATTAAGATTCCAATTGAACCTTTTATGATTATGAATTGATTATTTGATTTATTCTAATTATTTATGTTGAAGTGAATTGTTCATCTTTCTTTGTGCTTATTAATTAATTATCTGGCCAATAATTACCTTGTTACTCTAGAAGGAATTGAGAAAGGAATTCTAGGGTTAGAACTGGGCATGGTGACATGTGACTTAGTTATTTGCACAGTGGATAATTAGGTTTGTGAATAGAATGAGAATATCTATTTGCCGCATGTAACACATAAGAAATTGGGATTGTAGTGAGTTTAATTCAATTATTTGCCATAGGGATATAGCAAAAGTAACTTGGATTAAATAGAAGGCAAAGGATCACTTGAGAAAGGGCTTTTGGCATTTGAGAATTCTTGTTAACAATTCAGTAGACATAATAATTGGAATAGTTGAATAATTGATTTATAATTCATAATTGGGGATATTGGAGTCTTAATTCTTATTTATCTGAATTCCATCAATTCTTAGTTGTTTATTTTTTTCTTTTTAGAATAATCTTTTGTTTTGTTTAATTTAGTTTTCTTAAATCTAGAAATCACAATTATTGGTTGTTTAAATAAAATTGATTTGGTTAAGAGTTAGTATTTGGTAATTTTTATTAAATAATTCTTCGTGGGAACGATATTCTACTTTCACTTTATTACTTGTTGACCGTGTATACTTGCACCTATTCATTGATTGCGAAATCGATCAACAGGCGACGTTCGATATTCCAAATATCTTTGAACGTTACAACTTAATATAAAATTTTAAGGGGTTTGTTATTAATTTGTCTCATCTTGTTTAGCGCGCATGCACACATATATATAAAATATGTGTCATATTAATTAACATATGAAGCATGTTTGCATATATATATATATATATATATATATATATATATATATATATATATATATATATATATATATATATATATATATATAGTATTAGCATGCACATATAGAATACTATATTCTACTCGGATTGATTATGGATTTTTATTCTAGTTTGGTTCACTAGAGCCACCAAGTGAACCAAAAGGTCAAATCCTAGGTGTGCAAGAATTAATATTTAAATATAACTATTACATTTAAACTTGGGCTCCATTACAAATGGGTCTTCAAGTGCTCCTTTCTCCTTGATCTCCAATTCTTCAAAATTAATTCTAACTATTCATATTACAAAACTGTTTAAAATAAATAGAAACCTTGATTAGCAGTCAAGGGGAAGTACATAGGAGGAAGATAGAATTTATATTAAGAAAAATTAGAGAAGACAAGGTACGCAGACCCTATTTAATAAAACTCATACATTCATGCATCCAACCAAAATAAAATTCAATCGCATTGGTCAATAGTCCAAAATCAATCTCATTTATTATCATACACATCACCGTATGCATCAATAAATAGCATTCATCTCATGAATAATAAACATTCAATATATATATATATATATATATATATATCATTTAATGGGCAAAATTAGTAAGGATAAAATCTATTTTTGAATCAAAAACAAACTCCTTTATTTTAATCCAAATTTAAATCAAAATAAACCTCTTTTATTTTAATTTATCTAATTTTGAATAAAATAAACTATTTTATTTTAATCAAAATCTTTAATCAAAATAAACAAATTTATTTTAATTAGTTATGGAATTCAATTCCAAGTAAAAAAACTTCTTTATTAAAGGAAACACGAATGCTCTTTCCTATTCACAAATAAACTTCTTTATTTTGAATAATATGAAATCTTATTCCATATCTAAATAAACTCCTTTATTTAAGGAAATATGGATTCTCTTTCCTATTCACAAATAAACTCCTTTATTTTGAATGATATGAAATCTTATTTCATATCTAAATAAACTCCTTTATTTAAGGAAACATGGAATCCAATTTCAACTCTAATTAGTTATCATGAAATCCAATTTTAAAATTAAAATAAATCTTTTATTTTAATATTAAAATAAACTTTTATTTTAATTATAAAATTATTATATATATATATAATCATACTATGATTCGCGAAAATAATTAACCTGAACATGCAGAATCTGGTATGATATAAATATATCACTTGCTTCAGTATATACCCAAAACGTGTAACTAAAGTTATATATATAGATGTTACTAAGTAATATATATATATATATAACAAAAGTAACAGTAACCATGAACACAACGAAATCAGGATTTCACGATAATTTTTATTTTTATTATTTTATTTTATACAACAAAATTATACCCAATTAAATTATTCTAAACACATATCAAATCAAAATAATTAATAATTCTCATAAAAGTTTGACTTTGATGCCACTGTTAGGTTTGTAATATTCATGAACGCAATCAAGTTACAGAAAATAAACGGAAACGTGATAAAATTAGAGTTTAAAAATTTTACAAACCATATACCCGGATCATCCTTTAGGCACAATTATTAATTATACGAAAAATATGAAGAACAAGAATCATACCCTTGAAGATTTGAGCTTCCTCATGTACAAGTTCACCTCCAATCTTTTTCGCGTTCAACTTGAATCCACCGGGTTTGGTTCCTTCCTTTGATTAATGTTAGCCACCCAAGTGTTTAGCCTCTAGAGGTGATCCACCAAGGAAGAAGAAAGATTCAAAAAGATGAGTGTTTGGCAAAACCCTAGTTTTTCTATCTCTCATATAAAAAGAGTGTACTCTCCCAACTATTGGAATTACGTATTCACTCATTTTAAAAGTGTCAACCATCTCACCCATAATAAGACTCCTCTTATTTATAGATGTGGGCAACCCTCCTTAACAATTAAGGAATTGAGGTTTATTTTAATTAATTAAACTCATTTAATTAATTATGCTCCCAATCTTATTAGGAATAATTAATTAAAATCTTTTAATTAATTAGCCTCCTAATCTTATTAGGAATAAATGAGAGTACTTATATTAAATTAATTTCCAACTCTTTAGAAATTAAAATAATAATAATATTAATAATATTAATAAGACTCCTCTTATTAATTTATATATTTAATATTTCTAAAATATTAAATAATAATATTAAGCTATTTAATTTATTCTATCACCATAGATCAAATTAAATACAATTAACATATTATTACGATTATGCCATTAACATCTTAAATAATTATTCTTCCTTTTGATAATGTGACCCTTTAGTTTCTCCATATTAAACTGGTTGTTTATAAATTAATTAGAACAATTCTAATCTTATTTAAATAAATAAATTAAACTATTTATTTATTTAAATAAATAATATTTATTCTGCAATAGGGATAAGCCTCCATAGCGATTAACGACTTTCCAGATAATATAGATTTCAACATTAATCATAAAAGAACCTTTGAGTAAATAGTTACCGTACAATTAAATCCTTCCACCATACAATGTCCCAAGTAAATATAAGACATGAAATTATTGTAAAGTCTTATTTTATTTAATTATATGTATTTCGACTCTTAAATGCACAACTCCAAATAATGCAAATTAGAAACTTCTTTCTAATTTCATTCTGCCTTGGCCAAGGACTACTGGGTTGTCATTTATCGAATCACATAGGATATTTCTCTTCTTTTACTAGAAGCGGTAGATTCTTTATTGATCATACATTATCTCTATGTACAACTTATTACACCCAAGCATACCCTTTGATATACCCTAAGGGTCTTAAGGAATAAGTCAAAGTATAACTAATCATACACAAGATACTATGATGATCTCAAGTCCAAGGATCACTTGTACTACTATCACTACAGGAATCCCTATTGACAAGCAAATAAAACCTTATTAGGTATTCCTTAGCAAGCCACGTTCAGTGAACTTATTCTCTAATAAGCACCTATATACTTATTTTAGTGTCTCCATACAAATGATCATGAGATCAATCATCTTCATCCAATGAGCAAGCAATATATGTACCAATCTATCCGGATTCACTAATCCTTAATTTAGTAATCCAACGATTGGGAACTATTTTAGTTTTAAGCTTTCTAAGAATTTAGATCTCATTAGAATGATCATCATCATTATTCTAAAAGCATTGCTTAAAACTATGGGTTTATCACATATTATAAAGCAGCATCATGTAGATAATTAAAAGCCTTTAATAAATTAATATTTTTTTATTAATAAATGAATAAGATTGTTAAGTATATGCTTTATCATCAAACATGATTGGCTTGTGTGCATAATACTTTTAGTCCTTACCAGAGGGTTCACCACATTCTGCTTTCAGCAAGTAATATAGCAAAAGGGAAATCAATGTAGTATTAGATTTCTCAAGGGTATATCAATAATGATAGTTCAAGATAGCAAGAAGTATCGATGATTACCAGCAATAGTTACTATGGACAAAAAATATCAATAATATTCAACGATTAATCAATCCAAGATTTCAAAGTAATGAATTTTGAGTAGTCACTAAGGACTATGAACTTCTCCTAGAATTAAAAGTAATAAACTGATAACTCTACAAAAACAAGTACAACAGGTGATCAGCCTAAAGTGCCCTATGTCATGTATAACATTTAGTCTTTCTCATGTGCGCACGTCGGTCCCCCGATAATATATAATTCCCCTACCAAGAGGGTTGTTCAACTCAGTTATAAGAGTCTGCACCAAGTTAATTTAGTTTGGATAGCTTTCGATCAAATATCAATAGTCTAGCCAAAGCAATGGCTTAGACAATTTTCTTTCACATTATATATATGAACAATTTCCATTCGTATCAAGGTTTGTAAACCATATTTCTAGATTACAAAGTATTATACTTTCAAAGTTCTACTTGTACGATCAATAATAGCACAAGTTCAAGTAATGCTTAATAAAGAGTAAGGTTTGAGTACTTGCCTCAAGCGTAGTTTACCAAAATATAGCTTATCAAAACTCTTTCGAATCCTAACATAATATAGTACGCGTATAGGATATTCATTAGTTACATATGCTCATACATGACACGTAAGTTTAAATGCATACATAAATATCTAAGTTAGTTGTACACTCCTTACATATACCTTGTGTACTTATATCACAACATCAGTTTATAAGACACCATAAAGTTAACAATATAGTTTCTACTCATTGCTTTATAGTTCGCAAACATCTTTTGAGCTTATCACTTTGTAAGTTCATAATCTCTTACTAGACATTCGATTCTATCATTTAGCATGCTTTTTACCATATTGGATAGTATACTGGTTATATAATGCAAGTTAAAGTAATACTATAAGCATGCATGAACCCTCAAATTATTTACAGAAAATAGATCTTATCGAAAAGTTTGGCAGTGGCCGCATTGGTTTGTACTTGGAGTGGAGTGGCAAGGCGGCATGCTTCCTGGTGTAAAACCAAGACTGCTACACAGAAGCTAGGCCAGACTTGCACATCCAATCACAATTAGGATAACACTTGCATAATCATACATGAGGTGATATTTATGAATAGGTTTGGTCTCTTTTATAACTTGTTCTTTACAAGATTTACCAAGTCTCACAAAATTAAGACTTCACATGTTGATTTAACAAAGTCCTTTATGTTTAGTTATTATATTCATTCGATGAGATCAATAAGTCCCACTTGAACATGCTTACATTATCTTGGTCATATATGTCAAGTTATGGAGTCCTACTTCATTTATGCTTACTCTAACCCACACTTAACTAGTTTACGATGCATATGACTAACTAGCCTACATGTCAATCACGTTTTTATGCATATTCATATCTTAACATGGTAGTCTTAATCTCAGAAATACGTGCAAGGTTCGTCATCAACAAATTTATTTCCCAATCTCTTAAGTTTCTTTAAGAACACACATATATACCAAGATATGCAACCTATTACATGCAAGGCAACTCTAGACCATGCTACATAATCATTTGTGAATATACTCAAGATTAGAACTTAAAGGCACAATGTGCATAAAGCTTTTTTTTGCAAAACTTCCTTTGGAAGATCATTAAACCAACTAGTAAAACTCCTTTAAGCATGCAAGATGAGTTAATATAGACTAAATCATGCTTTCATAATCACATCATAGATCACATAACATGTTTTGAAGTTTAAAACTTAGTGTAAACTTAGTTCATTTACACATAGCTATTATGGTCTTTTACTTGCATTTTCCTTTTAAATCATGCTTGAATATACTATACCATCTCCAACCATGTAAACTAACATATTGGTCACATATCAAGACATGTCAGAACATAATACACTTGTATCCAAAGTCAGGACATGTATTACACGATGTTTATCAAATCTAGTTTCCAAATCCTTATACTTCTCTGAATACGCACACCAAACCAAGTTACCATGTCTTACTATATATTAAGCAACATTATTTTATATGTTTGGGTCATCTATATGCATGTTCAAACCAACCTAACATGTTTAGCATAACATCAATTATTACAAGAGATCTCGAGATAATCACCACATATGCCATAGCAGATATGTTATATATAAGAGATAAAATGGCCGCTTCGCTCAGAGGAGAATAAATGGCTCGCTTCACAGAGCCTTAGCACAGGTATTGCTAATTCTATACCCAGACTAACTGCAATACTTCAAAGCATATATACCAATTGACAAAGAATTCAAGTAAATGCTAAGAATTTTGACAAAACTCAAACTAAGAACAAAATCAAAATTTATACCTCTTGAAGCTTAAATGGATTCTTCAATGCACTAATTATATGTCCCTCAATGCTCAATGGCTCTTACTCTCAACTACACTTATCAAACAAATTTTCATGTAACAAAGAATGAGAAGAGGAGGTTGCTTTATATAGAAAATTGGTTGTCCAGTCATTGATCTTGCACTATGGTTTGATTTAAAGGAAAATGGAAGGAAACAACTGACAATGAAGAGTGGTCCAACTACTAATTTGTAGCCATCATCACCATGGATTATAGCTTCATCATCTTCCTCTAGCCTTTTAGTTTAGCTGAGTTTCACGCAACAGTAGGGGGATAGACCATTGGCCTAATACGTGGCTAATAACTGAGTTTTAATTTGGGAGAAGGCTTTAAATCTTACTAAAATGGTTAATAATGCTTAGTTTGGTTCTTTAGACTTCCAAAATGTAATTTTAATGTGTTAATACTACTACATAATGGAAAGTTATAGATTATTTATGTACTTACATCATATAATCCATGTACATTAGTCCAGTGTAATTAATATTTATAACATGTATGGACTCAATTTAATTGGTCACTAATAATTCCATATCTCCTTAAAACTTTATTATTCCAGTTAGACTCACTTATTGGAATAATTTTTAATTCTTTAATATAGTACACCTTTAATATTCCACACATATTTATTGTCACATAAGCAATTATTTATGTAACTTATAATTCCTTTCACTATACTATATAGTTTCTATGTATAATATAGTTATACTAAAGTGTCACAGTACACTTTCTTTTTAATGTAGGAACTAGATGTTAACACATATCTTATGCATCAATTAAATAGATAATACATACTCTAATTATGTAATGTAATTTATTATTTAAAATAAAAATTAATTGATAATATAATATTAATTAATTAATTTACTTACATCCTCATTCTCATGCCACACAAGGCATCTTACAATTCTCATCATCACAACACATCAATATTTATATTCAAATAAATATTCATTCTCTTATTTTATCAAAATAATATTTATTCATGAAATTCTCAGTTCTTACAACAACTTCAACTGTAGGCGCGAATGGGTGAAACTCTCGGCTATAAGAACCTTCGCTAAAGTGGAGTGATGTCATCATCATCCCCGTGGATAGGTGTCTAAACCTAATAGGCTAACGGGACGAAGACATGGGAGCATCTCGTAGGCCCAAAACTGCCAATACAAGATCAAATATCTGTGTTCAGTTAAACTCTCAACCCAAACAAGGGAAATCAAAAGAGAAAATACTCACCAACAAGAATGGGTAGAACCCTAACCAAGCCTCTATCACGCCCTCTAAGCGTAGGCGCATCCCCTTGAGGAAGTAAGCAAAGGTGTAGGAGCCTCAATCAAACTCTCCAATACGATCCACCTCCCGTGTGGCACTGACTAAAGCGAATGACACCATAGAAGAGTTATCAGCCAGGAAATAACCCTTGAGGATGATCAGAATCAATCGCCGAATGATGCGATCTCTAATCCTTCGATCATCGGGAAATGGCTCAATCAAAGCCCCACTCACGGCATCTACACTCAAAGGACCAGTACAGATTGTCCTGCCCTTGAGCGCTATAGCTGGGACTCGTAACAAGGATCTGATAGCAGTTGAGGAAATATCAGCCACAAAAGGTACTAGCGCCTCAGAAAACTCCAATGATGAACCGCCAATCCATCAATGTCATCATCACCTCGCAGTCTAGCAAATAGAGAGACTGAGGCTGGTGAAACCAACACTCATAAAAGGCCCTGAGATAATCCCAAGGACAACGATGGGAGGGAATGGAAAAGAAAGCCTTGAAGCCCCAAGCATGCACCACCTCTCAGTACTCTAGATGAAGAGTCTGGTACAGAGAATGTATGATGAACCAGTTCCCTTTAGGCTGCATAAAGTAGGGAACCTGCATCACAATGTAAATTAAAATCAGAACCCTTAACCCCACAAATGGGAAAAGAAAGATCAAACACAGCTTTTACCTCGTTTGCATGAAGATAGATCGAGGGGTGATGACTCATACCATCCAGAAGCTCTAGAATCATCACATTTATAGCTGGAATCTCCATGTGGGGAATAGAAGAATAAGGAATAGGATCCACAATGGGTACGTCCTCCTCCTCGTCCTCGACATCTGGTCTCTCAACCCGGATAGGACGAATCACTGACTTAGTCAACCGACAAGGCTTTCGGGCTGGGTGAGGCCAAGGCACTTCTGAAGCTCTCCTCCTCACACCTGAAGAGGTCCTACAGGAGCTACTCGGTTGGTCTAGATCCATATATCTTGATAAAAGTCTCCAAATCACCTTAGAATGGGTGTGGTAAATTCTAACCCAGAGCGTATCAAATTGATTTCATATGTGATATGCATGCATGCATTACTTTAACATACATCTATAGTAGAGTTAAAAATGTATGTTCATTCAATGCCTTGACTCGTGAAAAAAATTTCACCATTCTCCTTTGTAAAAAGGACTATCCACATGCACGTAAGCATGACTAGGTGGTCATTCAGTAGCACACCAACTCAAAGTCATAAACATCCTATATGCATAAAAAATATCAAAGTCATAATCCATAAGGGTAGCCTAATTACTAACATTTCCTGCATTGAATAATTTTTATCAAGTCATATGAGCGTGCATGCATATTCACTACTATGTGTTTCGAAGCATTTTTTATGATATCTCACTTTCTAACGGTTAAAACTGGAGAAGAAGACATGTAAACATTACCAGGATAGTGCAAAATGATTGTACAGTGATGAATTTTGCAAAAAAAATAGCCCGAACTCAGAAGATCTAAAGAAGAAATCTCAGATTTTATGTGCGGCTTCAACTTAAAAATGACTTGTGAAAGGGAAAATCAAGAGAGATATAGCCCACGGGTGGCCGCGGGTCTACTCGCGACAGCTACGGGTCTACCTGCGGCTACCTAGGTGGTCCCCACCCACTCCAGTTCGATCAAATTTGAGTTGCAAAGGAGGTCCCACAAGCTGAAAAGTCAAATCAGGAAAAAGAAATGCTACACGATTAAGCGAAAAAGCCTAAAATCCTGATTTTCAAGGACCAAACTGCGGGTCTACATATCAATCATTGGTATTCACCCAGATACAGAGTTCACAAAGCTGATGATCAAAGCTATTGAAAGTTTCCTTTTGTAATACCTCGCGAAGGTCTGATGCCATCAACCTGGGTTGTAATTGCAATCAAAAGCATACATCTCGTTAGAAATCCATCCCTAGCGGAGATTTCATACATCCTTAGCCATTCAATAACATCTTAATGAGGGTCAGGCAGCCCTGACATTACCAGTTATTGGTGATAACTCCAATGAAGCATTGGAGGTGGTCCGATGATTCAAGCCGTTGAGAACTATTTTAACGAGGGTCAGGAAACCCTGACAATACAAGTCGTTGGCAGTAACTCTAGCAAAGCATCAAAAATACCCAATGATGCAAACCATGGAAAACCATCCGCATCGGGGAGGGTCAATGATGGAATCTATTATACAAATCCTCAACAATCAAAGCACAATTCCCCAAGAATCGCTCATAGAAGAGAAGAACATCTTCCGTCGAAAGCCTGTAATGAGGATTAAGGAATTTGGTGATAACCCCAATGTCAACATCCTGTGGTCTCAACCATGGATAAACCTCTATTCTAAATATTTTGAAGACATCTTTGCAACTTGTCAGCAAATCAGGCTTAAATAGAAATGATGGACAGTTCAAACTACTGGCAATAACCTCAACGTGGCATCAAGGAGATTAATGTGATAACCCCGAGAGATCTAGTTCCAAACTTAGAGATAACCCTGAGGGATTCAGTACAAGTTCTGGATATAACCCCGGAAAAGTCAGTTCCAACCCCAGAAGCAACCCCGAGATACTCAGTTCACACCTGGAGATAACCCCAAGAGGTCAAGCCACCTTATAGATAACCCTGAGTACATTCAGCATCCACAGCTGCCCAATCTCAAAAATAACCCTGAGAAACAACTGCTATATCTGTGTAAAAGCCGGAGATAACCCCGGTGGGGACAAAATCATCATTTTGCCACCTCAACATCACATCAACATCATCTCAACATAATTCAAATTCACACTACGTACCAAGGTGTTCCATAAGAACTATAGCTCAAATCCCGAGTGACAACTACACAAGACAGTAAAACGGATAGACTTTGAAGACTTGGAGATCTGGTCATGGACCCATCTTCATGACTTTGTACAACCTCTAATCTCGTGTCATTGTTTAGCACTCGATAATAGCATTCCAAAAAGGTACATCACTCCTTTTATCGGATGCCCGAATTGAAATTTATGAAGGTTTGAGCAGACATCGCATAGCCAAAGTGCATGTAATTCGAGATTTACGTGACTCAAGATGCGCCGTAAGGGCCCCTAATAATTGTGGTAGACCCGCGACCATCTGGTCTTTAAATATGAACTCTTGACAGCTCATTTGAAAAAAAAAAGAGAGAAAAGGAAAGAAAACTCTATCCATAATAGCATGTAACCCCTGCTAGAGTGCTCTAAACTGAGTGATTCTTATTTTTAAACACTTGTAAGCTCATGTTTTGTAACATACTGAAGTTTAACTGGTGGAAACTGAGTTTTCAGGCATTAAAAGCTATCTGAGGTCTTCTACGTAGCCCACTTTAAGATTTTTTAGATTTTTAAGCATTTTACTACTTTTATACGTATATATATACTAACATTGAGAGTCACGTTGTATTGGTATACCCAAATCATCGATCTGTGGCTTTTTATTACTTATAAATATACTTTTACATATATATATATATATATTTATATTTACCAATTTTATATAAATATCTGGTTCAACTGCTTTCATAATGTATATATTTAATCTTTCAGCCTGCGGGCTAGATTTGCCTCAATCTGGCTACTTCTAACTTTAACCTGTTCAAAGTGACTAAACTGGAATCGTTGAAACTAGAATAGTTTAGATTTACTCAAATCTAGTTCTTTTTCTAGATTTTGTACATATTGCTTTTTCATGTGAGCCTAGGAATTATGTGATCAAAGATTTAGCCTCTGAATCTAGATTCGGTTCCATTGATGGACATTTTGCAGCTGCAGCTAGCTTTTAAATTATCTACGATGTATGGATATCCTTAGATGGCTCTCATGTCCATAAGGAGTTCAACATTGCTATGTATCTTATTTTCTCGAATATGCCTCGCATCTTGAAAATAAAAGCAATCAAACCAAACACATAATAAAATGAAAGTATCAAAGGCCTCAATTACTATTGAGCACAAGGGTTTGAAAAACCTGTTTTACAAAACTTCATTGCTATATCTTGTTAAAATTAAACTTTTATACATAAGTCTAACCCTTTGTATATAGGTGCAAATGAGGCATAGTACTACTTCTAAATAACTACACATAGGCCCCACACACATACACAGATAAAAGTTTAATTAAAAGTGGTGGTAACCGTGTTATCACGGAAGTCGGGGGGTGCCTAACACCTTCCCTTCGCTTAATCAAGCCCCCGGACTCTAACGAATTTTGGTTTCTCAGACTAGTTAAACAGTATCGAATCATTGGGTCGTTGTGCAAACCTTTTCTCGGTTGAGTTGGTGAAATCATTTAAAAATAACAACTGGCGACTCTAACAGTTAAATTGTCGACATATACATGTCGGACCTTTTCAAACTTGTTTTTTCAAACAAATCTCACCTAAAATGAGAACACCAAAAGACAAGAACAGAAAGGGACAAATAAAAATACCGACGTTGATATTATATTTACATTCATGTCAAGCATGGAGTTTACTTTGTGGCCCTTTATCACTTTTATATATATATATATATATATATATATATATATATATATAGGGTCCGGTTCAGAGGGAGCCCTTACTTTGTTAAAATGCGGACTTTTTTTTTTTGCTTCTTTTTTTTAAAAAAAACTAAAAAAAAAGTTTAATATTTTATGGAACTGAAATTTTTTCATAATACAGTGTTTTGGATGTGATTTCGATACGTATAACAAAACATGTCTGTATAGTCTGTGCAGACTGTACATATATTTTTTGGTATAGGTATCCAAATCACGCCCAAAACATTGTATTATGGAAAAATTCCAGTTCCATAAAATATTTAAAAAAAATTAGTTGTTTAAAAAAAAAAGCAAAAAAAAAAACCGCATTTTAACAAAGTAAGGGAGCCCTCATCTGATTGGTTATATATATATATATATATATATATATATCAATTTTATATAAATATTTTCTTTAATTGCTTTCATAATGTAGATATTTAATTTTGTAACGTGTGGGCTAGATTAGCTTAAATTTGGCTACTTTTAACTTTGACTGGTTTAAAAGTGACTAAGCTGGAATCGTTGAAGCTAGAATGGTTTAGATTTACTCAAATATAGTTCTTTTTCCAACTTTTGTACATATTGCTGTTTCATGTGATCCTAGGAGTCATGTCATCACAGATTCAGCCTCTGAATCTAGATTCGGTTCCCAAGATGGACATTTCTTAACTGCAGCCAGCTTGTAAATTATCTACAGTGTCTGTATATCCTTAGATGGCTCTCATGCCCACAAGGAGTTCGGCACTACTTTGTATCTTATTTTTCAAATATGGCTCGCATCTCAAAAATAAAAGCAATCAAGTCGAACATAATAAAATGGAAGTATCAAAGGCCTCAATTACTATTGAGCAAAAGGGTCTAAAAAACCTATTTTCCAAAACTTCACTACTATATCTTGTTCAAATTGAACTTTTATACAAAAGTCAAACCTTTTGTATATAGGTGCAAACGAGGCATAACACTATTTCCAGATAATTGAACATAGGCCCAACTCACACACACACATACACAGATAAAAGTTAAATGAAAAGTGACGGTAACCGTGTTTTCATGGAAGTTAGGGGTGCCTAACACCTTCCCTCTGCTTAATCAAGCCCCTAAACCCTAACAAATTTTAGTTTCCAAGACCAGTTAAACAGTGTCCAATAATTGGGTCTTTGTACAAACCTTTTCTTGGTTGAGTTGGTACAACTATTTATAATCTGCCAACTGGCAACTCTAAAAGTCAAATCATTGACATTTACATGTCGAACCTTTTCAAACTTGTTTTTTCAAATAAAACTCATTCAAAATGAGTACACCAAAAGACAAGAACAAAAAGGTACAAATAAAAATCTTGATGTCGACAAAACATATGTTGGCGCATTCTACAACTTCTCTTTTCATGTTTGGCCACCAATAATATTCTTGCAGATCTTGATACATCTTCATGCTTCCTAGGTGTATCGAGTATCTCGTACTATGCACTTCTTATAATATCTCCTCTCTTAACTCTGGTACTTAAGGTAACCAAATTCGTCCTTCAAATCTCAGCAATCCAGTGCCATAGATCTTATACTTCAGTTCTTCACCATCAGCTAACCATTTCTTAATGTTACCACATTCTTCATCACTATCTTGAGCTTCTTTCACCTTATCTAATATGGTCAGACTTGCTTCCATTTCTATTACTTTATTCGAATTCTTCAGATTTTTCACCTCTAACTCCACTTTCTCCATTTCACTTACTAATTCTTCTTGTTCTGTCAATACAAACAACTTTTCTCTACTCTTTCTGCTTAAATCATCTTCTACTACATTAGGCTTCCCTGGATGATATAGAATATCACAATCATAATCCTTGATCAATTCTAATCATCTCCCCTGCCTCATGTTCAACTCTTTTTGTGTAAAGATATACTTCAGACTCTTGTAATCTATGTATATCTCACACTTTTCTCCTTAGAGATAATGTCTCCAAATATTAAGGGCAAACACTACTGCAGCCAATTCCAGGTCATGGGTAGGGTATCCTTTCTCATAGTCCTTTAGTTGTCATGACGCGTAAGCAATAAGTTTACCATTATGCATCAATACGCACTGTAGTCCCTTGTGTGACGCATCACTATACACTGTAAAGCTCCCTGTATTATTTGGTAAAGATAACACTGGTGGTTCACTTAATCTTTTCTTTAACTCTTGAAAATTTTGCTCACACTTTTATGTCCACACATACTTAATAATCTTCCTCATCAGATTAGTCAATGGTGTCGCTATCTTCGAGAAATCTTGAATAAACCTCCGGTAATATCCTGCCAATCCTAAGAAACTTCTGACCTCTGTCAGTGTCTTTGGTTATCCTCAATTTTTCACCGCTTCTACTTTAGCTAGATCAACAGAAATTCCCTCATTGTCGATGACATGTCCTAAAAACTGAACTCTCTTCAACTAGAAATCACACTTCAAAAACTTTGCATATAGCTTCTCCCTTCTTAATGTTTCCAATACAATCTGTAGATGTTCGACATGCTCCTCTTCAGTCTTTGAATACACCTGAATGTCGTCAATGAACATAACCACAAACTTATCAAAATACAGTTTAAATACTCTGTTCATCAAGACCATAAATGCAGCTGGTACATTCATCAGTCCAAATGACATCACTAGGAACTCATAATGGTCGTAACCTTCAACTGACGATAACAAGTTCTCAGGTCAATCTTCGAAAAACATCTCGCTCCTTTAAGTTAATCAAACATATCATCTATTCGATAACAGATACTTGTTCTTGATTGTCACCTTATTCAACTCTCTATAATCCATACACAACCTCATAGAACCATCCTTCTTCTTTACAAACAACATCGGTGCTCCCCATAGAGATACACTAGGTTAGATGTACTTCTTGTCCAATAACTCTTGTAGTTGGATCATTAACTCTTTCATTTCTATCGGAGCCATCCTATACGGTGCTTTTGATATCGGCGTTGTCCCCGGTACTAAATCAATCACAAATTCTATCTCTAGATATGGTGGAAGTCCCGGAAGTTCCCCTGGAAAGACATCCCCAAACTCATTAACTATAGATATATGCCCCATGTTCAAATTCACCATCCGTGTATCCACTACATGAGCCAAATAACCTTCACATCCTTTCTGTAACATCCTCTTGGCCTACATCATCGTCAGATAACTTGTTTGTCTTGGCGACTTGCTACCATAAAATACAACCTTAGACTTATTTCGAGTCTTAAGGCTTATGCTCTTCTTCTGACAGTCTATAACTGCCTCTTTCTTAAATAACCAATTAATCCCTAGGATAACATCAAATTCTCCTAAGCGTATCAGAATCAAGTTCACGCTAAACTTATGTTCCCTTATTTCCACACAATAATTCATATGGATAAACTCTACAAGGATCACTTCTTTGTTTACAACTTCTATATTCATTGGGTTCTTTATTTTTTATAGGGTAAATTTAATCATCTAGCAAATTCATTAGACACAAATGAACATGTAGCTCCTGAATAAAATTATATATATGCATTTATATTATTGATCAGAACAATACCTGACACCACCTCCTTTGATGCAACTGTGTCTTACATAGTTATATTGAATGTTCGGGTTGTCGGCTTGCTCTATTGTGTTGGCCCTCCAATTGTTAACTCTGTGGTACTGCTCCTATTTCCACTTCTTTAATCAGTACTCTTTTTCAACGGACTATCCTTAAACCGATGTCCGTTTCCTCCACAAGATAAGCAACGTCCCTTCCTTGGCTTAGAACAATTTGGTGAAATATGTTCTTCTTGACCACAATTATAAAAAACATTTTCCCCTTTTATACACTCTCCCAAGTGATTCTTTCCACACTTCTCACATGTTGGCTTCTTCTGTGGTGTACTCCCTTGTTGAGTTTCTAAGTCGTTGCCACTGTTCCACTTGCGTTTCTTGATGTGTTACTGCCACCACTGCTGGCACCCTGATTTTCTCCTTCAATCTTCTTCTCGTTCTTTTCCCAATTATATTTGGATACTGCCTCACTGCCACCATCTACAATGATTGCCTTTTCCAATAAAGTAGAAAACGTATTAATCTGAAAAACTGCCACCTTGCTATATATCCACGGCTTCAATCCATTCTCAAACCTACTCGCATTCTGTACTTCTGTGTCCACCTGATGAGGTGCGAACCTTACTAGCTCATTAAATTTGGCGGCATATTCAGAAACTGTCGTGTTCTCTTGTTTCAACTCTAGAAACTTCACTTCCATCCTGTCTTACATACTGGTCGAGAAATAATTCTCAAAAAATAATTCCTTCAACCTCATCCAGGTTGCTACTATTAGCTCGTCTCTATCCTGGTTTGACTCCCATCAGTAGTTAACCTCACCTTTAAATAAATAGGTAGTGAAAGATGTATGTTGGTCCTCTGCTACCCTAGTGATTACAAAAGCTTTTTCCATCTCCTCACCTAAATCTGAGCTTCAATAGGGTCAGTTGTCCCTATGAATTCTAGCGGTCCTACTGCCTTAAAGTCTTTAAAATTTGCCAATCTATTATCCGTTCTGTTTCTTGTTATTGGTGCTCTAGTCTGCATAGCTTGAGCTAGCATATCTACAAAGTTCTGCATTGGGTCTGCTTAACCTCCTTCATTATTTACAGATCTTTCCTTCCTTTTGTTACGATTTTGACGTCTTGGCGGCATTATGTGGTTTAAACAAAATCTCACATTATTACTTCGAGTTTTATTATATGTTATATCTTCTAAGTGTTTAAAATATAACATGTATTTTAAACTCTAACAATCATATTATCATAATGTTGGAGTAATGAATTCAACTTGTTGAATTATCCAATTTAGATTACTAAATTAACACATTCAGCTTGTTGAATCAATAGATTTAGTTTACTGAACAAATTCAGTTTAATGACTTTTCAAATCATCAAACAGATAACTTACTATTTTAATTCTCAATACGTATCTATTTAATCAAACATATCATTATAATACTAAATTTATATTAACATACCAAATTTTAGTGTCATACACTTATATGCCTGACATATTTTTATAAATGCTAACTATCCCATTTAAACATTAAAAGATGGGATCTACCAAAAGATATACTTCCCCTATATACATAAGATGGGGATACATACTACCTCGCGTTGACTGAGGTTTACATCATCCATAACATAATCCCTAGTAAACAAAAGGGGTACTAATGCATCTATCTACATAACAACCAACTATCCATCACTAAATGCCCGGCTGAGCCTCCTCAGTCTGAACATGCTCCTGAGGCATAACTCCATTCACTCGACGTCGAATGGAGTGGCTCGACTAACCAATCTCGAAATACAACCTCCCTCTCTCCAACCTTGGGGCTCATATATGCTACATCTAGAGCCTGCCTCAAGGATTTAATTATAATCTCCTTGCTTGCAACTCTGCCTCTTATTGATCCACCCTCCTCGCTGCTCGAACCCAGGCATCCTCAACTCGGATCTTGTCAACAATTTCTAAATCCAACTCAAATTGCATTGCCTGATGCTCAACTCTCAGCACTCCCAACTTTACTTCCTCTTGCTCCAATCTTTCCTTCAGCTTCGCATTCATAGCAACCATTTACTGAGTCGATATCACCTGTCCTTGCAACTGTATCTTTACCTCTGCTAGCTCTACCTTAGCCTGATATGCTAACTCTTTATACTGCATCTCATTAAACTGATGGGTCAAATTTTCTTCCTCCAGTTGGGCAATTCTGTTTCCCAATACTACATTCTCCTCAAACAAATCTACCACCATCATATCATGATCATAGTCCTCATTCTCAATGTGCTCCTCAACAGGATTCCTCTAGTCCTGTTCAATAGTATAGCTATCTTGCCTCTCCACAGACATCTTATAAACAAACAAGGACAACATCAGAATCACAATAAAATATATTCATTGATAAAATGAAATGATATTTTATTATGTACGATCTATATTAGATGAATCTCCACAATCCATCTCCCAGCATACTCTATAAGAGTTTTCTTCTAAGGTTATAACCTAGGTTTTGCATTCCTAATGTTTATAACCTATAACTTTGATACCAACCTATGAAGGGCCCAAATCCGTGTTCTTTAACCTCGGGCTCGGTGCTCACGATTCATCATCATCATAAGCATTCTATAAACTATTGCAAAATAATAAACATATATTGCTCATTACAATAGTCTTACAATAATATCTCAAGGCCTATTAACCTTCACTTAAACATACCTTACATAAGTTACACTTAGTAACACAAAAGGATTACAATACTAATGTACATAATGTAATATAATACATAAATGTTCACATTAACTATTCTTTCACTTTTCCTTTGCCTTTGTCCTTGTTGGATGTCTCTGGATTAGCTGAAATAAATGTCATGATATAGCAAGAAGAAGCAACTAATTTGCTTAGTAAATTTAAATACAAAGGAGATATATCATGATTATAAAAGAATTTAGCTTTCAATATTCAACAATAGAATCTGATTGTGAAAGAACATGAAATAAATTATGATAACTGAATATTCAAATAATTGAATAACAGATACTGAGTGGTCAAAATAACCATGAACATATTCGAAGGTTGTCAGTATTTAAACTGGTCCTTTTAGTAAGTTTTAGTAAGTAAGGGGATCAACCTTCCATACCCGGTGAATTATGCATAACCACTCAATATATGAGAAATAATTATTTTCCAATAATGCTTTAGTCAAATTGTTCTTTTTCTCAATCTAGAGTCCTTGCCACATCAATTGGTTAGGAAAAACTTTCAAAACATATTTGATTTAACAAATTTAAACATGTTTGATCTAGCTTATATAACTAGAATTAATCTATCTCATCAACAGTTCATGAATGAAAAAACTTCAACTAATTCACAATTCAATAATAATAGAACAGGAATTCAATTGCACAAAGTGAGAATATCAATAACCAGTATAGATGTGAATAATAATCAATGATTATTCACTAACATGCTTTGAAAACAATATCTCAAGTTTAAGTTAGAGAACTTGCCTTGATTGTGGTCTACTGCTACGCAATTTAGTTTAATCTTCTTAGAGAAAAGACCTATAATTGATCTTTCAATTGTCATAGCATATACTCTCTTATAATATCATTACTCAATATTGAATTGTCTAACATTCAGTCACATAGTTAAGTATTAGACATTACATTAAAGTCTTATTATTCTTATCATCATTTGACAATATTTCAATCGCTTCATCGCTTAATATTTCATCTTATAAGTTCCTCTTTATAATCTGGTAAACCGAATACTAATACAACAAGTCGAATGCTAAATCCAGCAAACCAAATTGTTAAATCTAGCAAATTGGATTGTCAAATCCAGCAAACTGGATTGCCAAATCCAATAACCTAGACTCCCCTTTTCCAGCATACTATATACTTAATATAGCCTATTGAATATCCAATTCAACATACTATATTTAAAATAACTTTACTCCTCTATATTATTCATTTTAATCTTCCTTTTTAATATTATTAATTATTTAATAATATCTTAAGCTAATATTATTAATCTTTTAAGAATATTTTAGTCTAATATTATTAATTATATTAATAATATTTTAATCCCACATTATTAGTCATTTAATAACATTTTAATCATTTATTAAATCAATAAACAATTTATTTAATTGTTTATCATTTACTAATTAATTAATTTAATCATGTTAAAATGTTATAAACATTATATTTTACCAACAATGACCATAACCCCGATCAAAAATCTGCATATATCATATTTAGAGTTTACAAGCCATAAATCCTATTTTCCTAATTTTTAACATCACATAATTAATTTTACCTATTTATCCATAACATCATCATTCATATGAAAAATACCAAAACATCTCCAAAAAATTTTCTTTTCTGGAAATCAATAAAATATGATTCCCTTATGAAAATATATTTTTCCTAGAATTTTTGAAATTCATTTACTATACTTAAATAGTCTAAAACTACCAAATATTTCAGCATTTTTCATAAATTGAGTTCTTGTCCACATATTCTGAAATTTTCAGGGTATGTTTCTTTCATACAAATGTAGTCACTGTAAAAATTTCACAATTTGTAGAGTTCACCACAAAGAGTTATTCAAATTTACATTTAAAATAGTACTTTCTCATAAAATCTATAACTTCCATTCTATACATCCAAAAATTCTTATATTTTTGCAAGATTCAGATAACTCATCCTTTTAACACCCCGAATTTCTCTCAGAATTTTTAAAGCAACAAAAGTGGACGAAAATGCCCTTGGACCAAACTGCCAGGGGTTTATTTGTGTCAATTTTTTATTCTTTGTTGGCAACACTGTTCCGGCCAAAACAGCTGCCATTTGATGTAAAATATTTGAGTGCTACTACTTGGGTTTAGTAGCTAACTTACATATCTAGCACCCCTCTTTGACTGATTGCAAAAAGAAGGTGTAGATCTAAAACTGTAGTTTATCAAAGGAAGAAAAAGTTAGGGTTTTCTCAATTTCTTGAACATAGTTTTTCTTTCCTTCCATTTGTTCAACTTTCTAACACTTAAATGAGTAAGAATCAGCATGAAACCATTTAAAACATATAGATCAAGGGTTTTAGACCCCAATATCATAAACTTTATATCATCAAAATCAAACAAAACAAAAAGGGATATGTAGTTTAGGTTTTTACCTTGATTTAGGAGCACAGTTTCTTAATCTTCCAGAATATGATATGAACTTAGGGTGCATTGATAAGTGGATTTTATATCCATGAATCGGTCTCCATTTCATGCTTATTTGTTGCTATTTTCTTGTGTTCATGTTCGTTTTTACTTGTTTTGTGTTCTTTTATGTGTAGGATGGTTGTTGCGACATTTAACGAATATTTGGAGTCATTTGGAGTCAATTTGATGCAATTTTGGAAGAAGTCGTGAAGCAACAATAATCATTTAGCAGAATAGACCCCCGTCGAGGTGGGTCTATTTACCTTGTACACCCCCACCGGGGCGGGGGGTCTTCATATGGAATTAGCAGAATGGTAGCCCGCCGGGGTGGGGGTGTCGAATCCTGAGTGTTGTCTTCTGCTTGAAATTCTGTTGGAACATGGATGCTAAGTGTTTGGATTGTACATAGACTCTACTTGATGGAGAATTTCGACTGGGACTTGTGTGTTGGACATCTATTACTCTATCAACAAGGAATTCAACAACACACAAGGCATATTATGAAGATTAATTCGAGTTTTTCTTAGCAAGCATTGGAAGAAGATTTTGAAGAGATTTTTGGGACGATTGAAATTCTAGACTACGTGAAGGGTGTTTTTCAATATTCTTCTTCTTAGACTATTATTTGTAATTGAGAGAATGTTATCTTTGATTTATTCAGTAGTTATTTCATTTATAATGAACTAATTCACTTTTTAGGCTTATGACGGATCCTAAAGTGAATCGATGATTTTGCAAACTTTGATTTCCAGTTCAATAAGCTATTTCCAGTTTATCAATATTAATTTGAACTTGAATTTATGAATTGCCTGATCAATAATTCTTTGTGGATTTGTATGGAATCGAGAGAGGATATTCAAATCTAGACTTAGTTAATATAGCATGTGTTCATGAATTTTGTGAATAGCAGAATCTTGATGAATGTTAAGATAGAGATATGCTTGACATCGCGTGTAATCAGATAGAGAACTTAATCTTAAACCTTCTTTAATTGTACTTCACATAGAGATATAGTGAGTTAGTTGATTAAGGTGTTTAACTTGTTTTTATCTAATTTGTGGATTTAAGTTAATATGGTATTAGTGCATCGAGAGGTGGTTAATACTACATTCGTGTTCTTGATTAATAAGTTGGGATAGTGAATTGAATAGGAATAAAAGGGGTTAAAATCAAAGTGAAGCTTGGAGTGAAATCATAAGTCTAATTTTCCATTAATTATTTGAAATTTTAGATTTTGATACGTGTGATAGTTTTGTGGTTATTTATTTATTTTTTCATTTAATTTTTATAATTATAATCATTGAATTGAATAGTTTAATAAAATTAGGATTAATAGCAAATTGATAAGTTTGAGTTTCTTACTACTTTGTCTCTGTGGGAACGATACTCTACTCATTACTATATTAATTGTTGACCACGTATACTTGCATGTTGTGCGTATATAGATTTTACCCAACAAGTTTTTGGCGCCATTGCCGGGGACCAATTTAGTATAGATCTTAATATTTTTACAATATCAGTTTAATTAATCCAGTTTTACTTAAACATTTTTTTTTATTTTTGTTTTGTTCCTCTTATTTCAGGTGGTTGAAGCAGTTTATGCAAACTCGGTCCAAAAATCCGGACTTGCTGCCTTTTGAGGATGACATTGAGAAAAGGTTACAGAGGTTAAGTACGTGGATCAAGGAAACGAGGCAAGAATTTGAAACATCTGAGAAAGAAGAGGAAATGGCAGCCGAAGATCAGAAAGCGTTAAGGTACTTCGCCACACCCAAGGTAACTGAACTGCAGTCAAGCATCACCTGGCCCGCAATTGCTGCAAATACATTCGAAATTAAGCCTGGGGCAATTCAAATGATTTAGAATTCAGTTCAGTTTGGGGGATTGGCAAATGACGATCTGAATGAACATCTAGTTCGCTTTCTGGAGATTTGTGACACCTTCAGGTACAATGGGGTGTCGGATGATACGATGAGACTTCGTTTGTTCCCATTCATGTTACGGGACAAGGAAAAGAGTTGGTTACACTCTCTACCATCGGGATCAATAACTACTTGGGAAGACCTAGCCAAGAAATTCCTTGCAAAATTTTTCCCACCGGTGAAAACTGCAAAAATGAGGAACGAGATAACGATGTTTGAACAGCAATATGGGGAGTCACTATATGAGGCATTGGAAAGATACAAAGAATTGCTCCGAAAGTGTCCACATCATGGGTTGCCTAAGTGGTTACAAATTAACACGTTTTATAACGGATTGAATGGAAACCTCAGAACCAGTATTGATGCAGCTTCGGGTGGAGCGTTTATAGCGAAGAGCTATGAGGAGGCCTACAAATTGATAGAGACCATGGCAACTAATAATTACCAGTTGCCCATGGCAAGAATGACTCAAGCAAAGGCCGCAGGAATGTTAGAAGTAGATGGTGTGATGGCAATACAAGCGCAGATTTCAGCATTTTCAAAGAAGTTAGATTATATGACAGGGGAACAGGCACAAAAAGTGGCAATTATATGTGAGTTATGCGCGGGAGAGCCTCCTACGGATCAGTGCATAATTAATCCAGCATCCGTGCAATTTGTGGGCAACTATAACAGAATTCCATAGAATACATACCAGAATGCGTATAATCAAGGGAGTAGAAATCATCCGAATTTTTTGTGGAGCAATAACCAGCAACAACAAGCTCCACGACCATCGTATCCTCTAGGATTTTAGAACCATCAACAACTAATTCACCATCAAGAAAGGAAATCAGATTTAGAGGAGTTGGTGACAAAATACATAACAAGCAATGAGGTGGCTATGAAAAATCAAGCAATGGCAATGAAATCACAAGAGATGGCCATCAAGAATTTAGAGAATCAGATAGGACAGATTGCATTAGCATTGAATAATAGACCACAAGGAACATTACCAAGTGACACCGAGAGAAATCTGAAGGGTAATCACGAGCAATGTCATGTTATTATGTTGAGAAGTGGAAAACAGCTTGAGGGTCAAGAAACAGAAATTTCGGTTACAAAGAAGGTTGAAACAGAGAAAGAAAATGCATCGATTGAAGTCAAGCAGGGGGACGAGAAATAAGTGGAAAAGAGAAAACCAGTTAACGGACCAGTTGCCTATCATCCACCACCGTTTCAGCAGAGGGCCCAAAAACAGAAATTGGATAAGTAGTTCGCTAAGTTTTTGGAAGTTTTCAAGAAACTTCAGATTAACATTCCATTTGTAGAAGCCCTAGAACAGATGTCGAGTTATACAAAAATCATGAAAGGGATTCTGTCAAGGAAAAAGAAATGGGAAGACTTTGAAACAGTGGCACTAACAGAGGAGGTAGAAAAAGGTTATTCAGTAAATTACCACCTAAACTTAAGGACTCGGGGAGTTTCACTATCCCTTGCACAATCAGGAACATGTCTTTTAACAAGTGTTTATATGATTTAGGGGCGAGTGTGAACCTTATGCCATTGTCAGTATACACAGAATTAGGTTTACCCGCGCCTAAACCTATGAATATTTTATTGCGCATTTGCGGATAGGTCACCACATATCCGAGAGAGGCACAAGAGAGGACATATTGGTTAAGGTGGATAAGTTTATATTCCCACGGACTTTATCATTCTGGATTTTGAGGAGGACAAGAACATCCTGATTATCCTAGGGAGACCTTTCTTGGCCACGGGTAGGACACTCATAGACATACAAAAAGGAGAACTTACTATGAGGGTCCAAGATCAAGAAATCAAGTTAAACATGTTTAAGGCCATGAAATTCCCTACAGATGAGGAAGAATGTTTTCGGATGGATATAATTGAGCAAATCATCAGTGAAGATATGGGCAAGAGTTTGGTCAATGATCCATTAGAAACAACCTTATTGGGGGATGAAGAGTTCGATGACCCAGAATTTGTGGACTACTTATAGATGTTAGATTCGTTGCCACGAGTTAGCCGATTCAGAGCACCGTTTGAACCTTTTCACACTGAGGAGATAGCCGCAGAAAAACTAAAACCGTCATTGGAGGAGCCACCAACTTTGAAACTTAAGCCACTCCCTAAACACCTCAGGTATGCGTACTTAGGCAATTCAAATTCTTTACATGTTATTATTTCTGCTGCACTTAATGATTTGCAGGAAGAAAAGTTGTTGAGGGTGCTTAGGGAACACAAATCAGCGATTGGGTGGACGATTACGGATATAAAGGGAATTATCCCTTTGTTTTGCATGCACAAGATTTTGATGGAAGATGATACAAAACCGACGGTGGAGTAACAACATCAACTCAACCCGATTATGAATGAAGTTGTGAAGAAGGAAATTTTAAAGTGGTTGGATGCCGGTATCATCTACCCGATTTTCAACAGTAAGTGGGTTAGTCTGGTCCTGTGCGTGCCAAAAAAGGGAGGAATGACTGTGGTGTAGAATGAGGATAACGAGTTAATATCGACAAGAACAGTGACCGATTGGAGGGTTTGCATAGATTATAGGAAGTTGAACAAGGCAACCCAAAAAGATCATTTCCCGCTGCCCTTTATTGATCAAATGTTGGACAGATTGGCGGGACATGAATATTACTATTTATTGGATGGCTACTCGGGCTATAACTCGCTCCTGAGGATCAAGAAAAGATGACATTTACGTGCCCTTACTGCACATTTACGTTCAGGAGGATGTCATTTGGGTTATGCAATGCACCTGCAACCTTCCAACGGTGTATGATGGCCATTTTCTTAGATATGGTAGAGAAAAATGTTGAAGTCTTCATGGACAACTTTTCTTTCTATGGGGACAACTTTGATACTTGCCTAGGGAATTTGGTAATGGTGTTACAGCGATGGAAGGGCACGAACCTCATGCTTAATTGGGAAAAATGCCACTTCATGGTTGAAGAGGGCATAATTTTGGGCCACAAGGTATCGGCTCAAGGATTGGAAGTCGACAAAGCAAAGCTGGAAATAATCGAGAAATTGCCTCCACCGAGCTTAGTTAAGGGTATTAGAAGTTTTCTGGGACATGCTGGGTTTTACAGGAGATTTATAAAGGACTTCTCAAAAATTGTGAAGCCTTTATGCAGTCTGTTAGAGAAGGATTCTGTTTTCAGTTTTAACGAAAAATGTACGAAAGCCTTTGAGTTGTTGAAAAAAAAGTTGACTACAGCCCCCGTGATCGTCACACCGAATTGGAATATGTCGTTCGAGCTGATGTGTGATGAAAGCGACTATGTGGTTGGGGCCATTTTGGGTCAACGCCGAGACAAGGTGTTTCACTCCATATACTATGCAAGCAAAATGCTCATGGAGACTTAAATGAACTATACAACTACGGAAAAGGAATTTCTTGAAGTAGTGTATACATTTGACAAATTCTGGTCATACTTGATCGAGACTAAGGTGATAGTCTACACGGACCATTCGGTGATTCGGTACCTAATTGCAAAAAAAGATGCTAAGCCATGCCTTATCCGATGGATTCTCCTACTTCAAGAGTTTGACTTAGAAATAAAGGATAGAAAGGGGACGAAGAATCAAGTAGTTGATCACTTGTCTAGGCTGGAAAACTAAGGGAAATCGAAAGAAGACAGGTGTGAAATTAATGAATCATTCCCGGATGAGCAATTGTTTGGGATTTCTGCAAAATTTCCTTGGTATATGGATTATGCGAATTATCTTGTGAGCAACTTTCTTCTACCTGATCTCATAAGATAACAAAAAAAAGAAGTTTCTTCATAACGTAAAAGGGTACATGTGGGACGATCCGTATTTGTTCAAGCAGTGCGCCGACAAAATGATTAGAAGGTGTGTTCCCTACAGTGAAGTGAAGAACATTTTGCATGAGTTTCATTCATCTGCGTATGGCGGTCATTATGGTAGTGAGAGGACAGAAGCAAAGATATTGTAAGCCGGGTTCTATTGGCCTACACTATTCAAGGACGCCCACCATTTTGTCAAAACATGTGATTGGTGTCAAAGGGTGGGCAACATTTCGAAAAGGAATGAGATGCCTCTACAAACGATTCTCGAAGTTGAAATTTTTGATGTATGGGGCATCAATTTCATGGGGCCATTCCCGTCGTCTCTGAACAATCAGTATATTCTACTCGCAGTGGATTACATATCGAAGTGGGTTGAAGTTGCAGCACTACCATCAAACGATGCCAAGGTGGTCTTCAAATTCCTACAAAAGAACATTTTCACGAGGTGTGGCATGTCAAGAGAAATTATCAGTGACGAAGGTAGTCATTTTTGCAACAAGTCATTCACAGCTCTTTTGGCAAGGTATGGGGTCAACGACAAAGTAGCGATAACCTATCACCCCCAAACCAGTGGGCAGCTGAGGTGTCAAACAGGGAAGTCAAGAAAATATTGGAGAAAGTGGTGAATCTGAGTCGTAAGGATTGGTCGCTCCGGTTGGACAACGCATTATGGGCATACCGGACCACGTATAAGACACCACTCAAGATGTCACCATACCAACTACTGTATGGAAAGGCTTATCACCTACCAGTCGAGCTATAGCACAAGGCTTATTGGGCAATATAAAAACTCAATTTTGATCAAGCAGTTGTCGGGGAAAAGAGACTACTTCAACTGAATGAGCTCGATGAATTTCACCTTCACGCCTATGAGAACTCCAAATTATACAAAGAAAAGGTAAAAAGATGGCACGACCAGAAAATTATGCATCGAACATTCGAGCCGGGTCAATCAGTCCTTTTGTTCAACTCACGGCTCCGATGTCATCGCTATCACATTGGCCGACACACCATGAACAAGAAGTAGTTAGGCTAAACAACTTAAAATCAAGCTCTAATTGGGATGCAACCCAATCTTTCGTTCATTTTTCGTATTTTCATGCATAATTGTAGAATATAGCTTTTATTAAGTTAATAGATAATAAAAGTCTTGTTAATCTCTCCACAATACACTATGTTATCACTAATCCACTACTGTTTATGTTTAATGTCTTGCAGGAGGAGGAAAGGATCATGGAGTGGCTTAGCATGAAACAAAAGTTGAGAAACATAGAAGTTGAGCAGAAGGTATGCACGTCGGGGTAGGCCCAAAATGAATCGCAGACCTTCATTGAAATGGGTCTCCAAGTTTTTAACATAAGCCATGCATGCTGGGCAAAAGCTACTTTAGCTTTGTACTTCACATGGGTTACTTGAATAATGAGAATACATGTATCTGTGGGCGGGCCTCTAAGCCTATTACCTCACTTGGTGGGGTCCCAAGCTCAACAGACAAAGTCGGAAGTTATCCTTGTTTGCTCCTCAATTCAATAAACTCCCCACTACTTCATCCATTAATCTTATCCCCCCTCATCATAACTCCAACAACCGCCCACTACAACCACTATCTCCCACACTCCATTACTTCTCCCCACCTCCTCAATCTACCAATAGAACTCATCATACCACCTCTATATATTACCATATCTCCTACCATATTTCTCACACCAATTGAATTGGGCATTCATAGAGGATACTTGAGAGAAAGTTAAGGTTAAATTGATAAGTTTGGGGGAAAACTACGGTGATACACGCATTCGAGGGGAAATGGCTTCGCAACCAACATCGAAACTCCAAAGGGGATAGAGTTCAAGGCCCGCACAACCAACTCGGACTTTTGATCGCCGAAAATTTGTGAGTGTCGCCGCCACCGACCTCAAGGGTGAAACTTCTTCTTCATCTTCTCCTCTCCCCACTGAATTCTCTCTCTCTCTATCCCTCTTGTTTCTCTCTAGTTTTTCTTTTTTAGTTAGCTTGAGGAAATGAGAAGAAAGAAAAAGAAATTAGATTTTTGTTGGAAAGTAATATATAGATATAAGATGTAAGTAATAGTTTTTTCCCAACATTTTCCCCCTTAATCATTTGAATGTTTCTTGTAAGTTTGGTTAATGGTGTTGGTTAAATGAGAGGATGACACCTAATGTGCATTGGTAAGGAGTTGTTAAGAGTTAGTAATTTTTAATAATCACATTCACGAACCTTTCTTTCTCCCTCCTTAAGCGGCCGGCCATAAGGCCCCTTTTCTCCCCCATTTTATTTTTTTTAATGCTTTATTTAGTTTATTAAATGTCCCAAATGTCCCTCTTCAATTGGACTAAAAGTTTGGGCTTTAATTAAATTCTTTTGGGCTTTTAAATTAGTTACTTGGACCATGTAAATTAACATAGTCCAATACTCTTTATTTTATCTTACCCTAATCATTTAATTAGGGTTTCCATTTCCCTCATTTGTAATTCAAATCATTACTCATGTACTTTTAATTTATTAACCCAATTAGACTTGCTTTAATTAGGTTATAAAATTAATTAATTGAGATGTATAAAATAAATCTCCTAAATTAGTATAATTTTAAATACTATTAATTTTCTATACCATAACCCTTAGGTTATTCAATTCTCATACCTAATGTATATTAGGTTATGTAACCTTTCTTTTTAATTTACTTATAAAATAAATAAACACATATACGTAGTGATTGTACGAATATTTATTTAAAAACCTAATCATTCCATAATTGTCACAAAGTTTTCAATATCATTAATATTTAATTAATAAATCTATTTACAAAATGACTTAGAATTCTTGGTTATTACAATCGAGATAACTTTTGTAAGTCCCAACTTTTGTATAAGTTGTGTAATATCAGTGAATCTCGACTTTTGTTGTTGCAAAAAAGGAAAGTAAATGTTTATAGCCATATGCGATATATGATGTAAAGTGATATGCACTGGTTGAATGCATATGAATATAAGCATGATTGTGAAAAATATTTCATATTATTAAGTGTTGAGAATGACTTGAATGTTTTAAAATAAGTGATAAATGATTGATGATACGGTAATAACAAGAAATTATTACGCGGAAAAGATGCGGCCTAGGTGGAGAATACCAACTCACGAAGAATTCTTGAATGAAGAAAGAGAACAAGTTAACCCAATGCAGCAGTTTGTAGACATGTGAGTAGGAGCCCTACAAAATAGTAAAACTACTGCAAGAAATTAAAATTCGGTAGAAAACTAGTTGGCAAACTTCAAAGATTTGAAGGCCATAGGACCCTCAAAGTTTATGGGAACTACGAATCCGATAGAGGCCAAGACATGGGTAAAAGAAATGAAGAAGGTGTTTATAGTCGCAAGAGTCGTGAAAGAGCAAAAGATGATTTTTGCTACTTTCATGTTAAAAGGAGAAGCTAATTTTCTGTGGGAAGCCAACCAGATAGATTCGGAGAAGGGATATGAAAATGAGATTGATTCAAAGAGTTTTTCTTCAAGAATTTCTTTCTGAGAAGCATATAAAATAAAATGGACATATAATTTTTAAATCTGAAGCAGGAGAACATGACCGTAGCTGAATACGCCACCAAATTTAATGAGTTAGCTAGGTTCGCTCTGTGATGCCCCCAAATTTGGGTATCTTCCAACCCGACAAATGGTTCTACACGGTACTCATAACTATACATTCATTCTATTGAAACAACATTAAAATATGTGTATCAACGACATTCTTATTATATTAATAATAGTACATCCCGTTCCCAGGTTCTGAAACCATAACATTCTGTGTTCGTTATAATATAATTCATACAAACATACTAGTCTATTACAGAATAAACTAGTTGTTCATCTTCGACTTGCCTTTATCTCTACTCGAACCCTCGGTTTGCTCGACCTTAGCTGCAATCATATGATTCAAGCAAGAAGTGAGCATAACTAGCTCAGCAAGTCTAACAATATATTATATAAACACCACTTCGAGAATCATATGATTATTCTTCATTAACTGAACAATAGTTATGAAGTACTATGAAACATTGAATAGCACTTCTCATATCTTAAAACAATTCCAAAGTATATACAGTAGTTTGGAAATTCTGAGTAGGTCCATAGACCATGAACATTCTCTTTAGCTTTTATTCATGAAAAGGATAACCCGGTACTAAGACCGTAAGTCCGAAATTTCTTACGAGCACTTCTAGGTGATCAGCCTATAGTACTCTATGTTGATCAACACTCATCCGTTAAACGTATGTATGTTTTTAAGTTTTAGCAACCTCGCGTGCCCATCGAATAATCGATGCAAAATACAATTGTTTATTCATACTCAGGCTTACCTTGAATCTGTACCAAACAATTGGCGTAGGATAGTGTTATCAATTCTATATTGAAAGACTTGTAAATAAATCAATCAACTCTTCAAGATTAGTCTAGCCGAGTTAAAACTGGCATCGACCCTTTCTTTAAAACAATTCATGCATCTCATAACATGAATCACTGAAAACTTGGCTAACAAGAAGGTTAGACAAGTGATAAGAAAACTTGCATTCAGCGTCTGCTACAGTATAATTACTTTTCCTTTGAGTCTTTACGGTCTCTACAACACATAACCACATAATATACCATATTAGGTCATGAATGAACATACATGGTTCCTAATGAATCTTACCCTTCTTCTCAATCTAATCATGTATTAGATTTGTTATTATTGGTTCTGGTTTGCCGTTATAATTTACATCGTTCTTACCAACTTCTTTCTCTTCTATGACTTAACTGAAATTTTTTCATTAATACAACTCGTTTTGAGTTAATCATCCTTCCTCACGGATTACTACCATTCCTACGTTACTATCTGAGACTCAATCGTCATTGGTTAAGTACGCTTATTGCATATCGTTCTTGTTCATGTATTACTCAACAACTTTTAGTTGTAACTCTCAATGTTATAGTCATCACCATTATTGAATACAATTCACTTTCTTATACCTTACATTCTTTGTTTAACTACTCACTAAACAACATTAAATTCCTAAAGTCATCACTATAAAAGTGATTTAGGAAAGGTCTTATCATGTTCATTAAGTAATTACATGTCCCATACTTGTCTTGCAACCCATTGGGTTCACAAACAACTTGGTCAACAAAAGTCCACCGCCAAGGCCATGCCGCATGGTATCCTTTTTACTAGTAGGCTTAGCTACGCAAGACGAGTGTTATGCCTTCGAGTGGCAATCAGTACGACGACTGCAGTGGGCACTCCCTTTGCTCTCATTGCATGGTAGCGCGACCTAACAATCTCTCATGCTGCATCAATGGCGCCAGGACCACCCAAGAAAAATTTGATAGTTAAATTTTTTGATGAACTTCCCGGGCTCATAACTTCTTCATTATAAGTCCGAATTGGCTCGTTCAAAAGCCCTAGGCTCACAATTTACATATTCTACGTGTTCATGCAAGAATTTTCCATTTTCAAATTCGTTAACTCAAAATTTACCAATTAGTTCATTTTAACAAAAATGATAAACGTTCGTGAACGTTCAACACTCGTTTCTTCGTTCTAAGTCAGAATTCGGTCATTTTTGATTCCGCAACTCTATAATGCCAAATGAGACTATACTCCATTGAAAACCAATGTTTCCAAGCTCAACGTCAAAATTTGACTTCCATTCCAAGAATTTCACGAATTCGACGATTATTGTCTAATCGTGTGAATTCCGGCATAACTTCGTTACTTATGATTTGTTCATCGTTTCAAATGGATTCGTTCCATCATACTAACATCTTAACATACATAATACATTAACTTATTTATATGATCAGTTATTACTTGTTCTTCATGAGTTTATAACTTATAAAAGTATAAACTACTTATGATTTTACTTCACATAACTTATCATAGTTTAAGTCTTCTAACCATCATCCTCTCATCTTTTAATCATACAAATTTCATTTATGTAGACATATTACAAGTTCTTCCTTGGTTCATAACTTATTTATGAACAAAGTGCTTATTCACAGCTTATTAAGACTTAAGTCTTTAGATTATTCATTCCAACTTCTTCTTAGCATACATGTTCTACCATTACTCACTTCTCTAACAATTGAAGAGAAAGAGAGTCATGGTTTAGGTTCTTACCCTTGAAGATCAATTGATTAAGCTTTAATCTTCTTCTTGCTTCTTGAACTATGAAATCTAGCTTTTGTAGCTTTTTCTCTCTAAACAATAAGTTATAAGTTATTGGTGGAAAATCTAACAACTAAGAAATGAATTAGGACATTTCCTATTTATAGGTATCTCAAAGTGAGGGCTTAATAGTCAATAAGCCATCCACCTCCTTAATTACCTCTTTACTATTCATTACTTGAGCACTAAGTTAACTTGTTCATCACATTATAAGCACTTTACCTAGCTATTAAGTTTACTTGCTCATTACTTATAAGCACTTTACTTGGCCGTTACTTAACTTGGTCATCAACTAGCTTATTCCTTTCTTAGCCATCAAGTATAAGCACTTTACTTAGCCTTCAAGTTTACTTAGCCCTTACTTAACTTATCATTTGCTTAACCTTTAAGTTTACTTGTTTATCACTTTGGATCACCCATGGGTTGCCCCATGGGTTTTAATCATCCAATAATGCATAGGTTCTTACTTTGGGCTTTATATTCAATTAGCTTAATTAACTTAACTTATGCTTTGGGCTTGTATTTAATTCACCTTGGACCTTAACCTTTAATTCTAATTGGACTTAGCCATTCCAATTGTAACGTCCACAAATTTTAAACTCCTTATTAATTAAATATGTGATTTAATTTTAATGAGTTAGTTTTGTGAGTTTATTTAAACCTTAAATGGTTATGTGAATTTACAAAATGATTAAAGGGAGTCACTAATAGTTGATTTAAATTAGTGGACTAACCCTAAGATCCTAATATCAAAGACTTGATAAGAGTATTAATTAAATATTCAATTTATTTGAATATATAGCAAGAGTTGAACATATTGGTTAATTGCAATTATGAGTAATTAATTGATAATGTGTTAAGTAATAATTATTATGAATAAATAATAATTAATGTATAATAGATTAATAGTTTATAAAATGATTATATGTTTATTTGATTTATTTGTGCAAAGCATGCAATACAGTGAACCTTTATTATGTGGTAGTTAATTGTATATTTTATATAGTACAAGGTGGCACATTAATATGTCTATATATTATATATATATATAGACTATATAGTAAGGGTTATTTGCATTCATGTGAGTTGTATAATAATATTGATATATGTTTGTGCACTACTAGATATCTTGTAATTGGGAAATACATTGTATGCCCCTTTTAAATCATTATAACCTATGTGATGTGATATGAATTGTGTACACCTATTTGACAACAAAAGTCTAAATTATGTGTATATATGGTATAAGCCAAATGTTGCATTTCATTGTTTGCAAAATGTTAAGGATTTCTCTCGTCCCTTAATAAGAGTCTCATTTCTTTCTTATACGTGAACAAGCAAACAAGCCTAGCCTAGCCTAGCTTCATCTCAAATCCACCAATCTAGATCAATTAGTAGATGGGGAGTGGGATTCATGATTGAGATTACCAACTCTCACCAACTCTCTTTTAACCCTTGTGCATTCTTGAGATTCTTTGGTTTGATTTGGAAGGAAATCTCATTATCTAGATAATCAATCTCCTATAAATGGGACATCATCCTTCCTTGTTACAATTTGCTGGGAATTAGTTTGCTAAGAGTGAGTAGATTGATAGATAGCAGCTCAGTTGAGTCACAAAGGTATAACTTCCATTTCCATTCTTCTTTTTTGATAAATTGTTTAATGGGTTGATTCTTTGAATTAAGCATGAATTGGTTGTTAGTTGATTTGGGTTATGTTTCTTAGTGTTATACATGTTTATAAGTGTGTTGAGTTATGTTAGAAGCAAAGTTTTTAAGGATTTTATTTGATGGGTTCTTTGAATCGTCGAGCGAAAAGAGCAAAGCTACTGTCTTCGATATGTGCACGGCAAGCACTGCTACTTATTTTTGTATTTAGGGGTAAGAAAGGCAATGCTACCAGAACTCAAAAAAAATCGATTCTGTTCTCTAGCATGCAGAGATGCGCCCTATTTATATTAGGGTGGTAAGCAATTCTGCCATTGCATTCTCGAAACCGATTGCTAGTTTCATTTACGATATGTGTTACTAAATTGATGTTATGACCTATATATATGCCTATAGAGGAGTATAACATATTATGTAAAGCCTTTGTATGTGTTATGAAGTAATCAACTTGGATTAGTAAGAAAGTTGTAGCAAAACTTGAAATTTTCAAAACTAACTTTGAGGAAAACTTATGTTCACAAGTTCTGAGCTTACGAGACCATTTACATGACTGATTTGGAACCTAAGTGAGCATGATATATGATGTATAGTGTCTTTATCATGATTCAAACTTGTTAGCTTTGTGTTAGAAAATGTTTTAAAGGAAAAGTTTTTATATTGAAGTAAAATACATGAATACTACATGATGTAGGTTTTGGTGTTTAAAGATGTTAAGCATAACTTAATCACACATGATATGAGTTCTAAAGTTGTATTGTATGTGTATATTGCATCATTCGGGCTAAAATGATTTCAAAGACAACCTTGGACATGTTTTCAAACATAAGTTGCATATTATGTGAGTACCTAGATACTAAAGTAGTAAGATGTTATGTTATAGCTATATTACTCCTAAACATGATTCATATGTATTAAGCATGATTACATGACCTTGTTATGTTTTAATAAATTGTAAGTTAAACTTGTGGTAATGAACTCAAGTATGATCATGTGTTATATGTGAAACTCTAGCATGTATATATGTTAATATGTATGTATAGGTGTATGTTAGAGTTGATCGAATCTGAGAGAAGCAAAGACTAAACCTTGAGTGCAGTTAAGGGACGGCAGTAGCCATTCTCAGTCCCTAAGCCTAGACTAGGTGTAGCTGCGCCATCCTGCAGTCACAAATAGATTCTGTTTTTGGTTCTGAAATTTAAGGCATGCTTGCATGATCTCTTTATCTTGTAATATATGACCAATGTGCCATGTAATGTGTTGAGAAGCATGCTATGTGATGATTTGATTCTTTAAGTGTAGACTCGTACTAGTTTACACATACTAATTAAAGGGACCAACTTGTTAATATTAGGTCGTTTCAACGCGAGTTAGTTAAAGCTAGTATTATATTGTAGCTGAGCAAACATGCAAGTATCTAAACCTTACGCACTACCTTTATTTTGTGCAAACAGGTATATGTTTATGCAAGTTCCTTGAACTCTACTTTTGTTAAGCAAGTTTCCCTAAACTTACTCTAAATTATATTGAGCAAGTATCCGAATTTATTGTGTTGCAAGTTTCCTAACTTACACAACTTTGAGTTTGTGAAAGTTTTCCTATCCTTCTCATTTTGCATTGAGTAGGATATTGTTGAATTGAAAGTTATTCATTTAAGCTTGAAATCTTGTTCCAAGAACGCTATTTAGTGGGTTAATTACTTTACAATTATCCCACATCGATATTATTGACATTCGCACTTAGTGCACTTGAGTACGTACAGCCTTAGACTTGTACATCTTTAAAGTTCCAAAATTCTTGAACTGTGGTAAATAGAGTCTGAACCTTTGTCCAGTCAGACAAACCTATAAAGTTTTATAAAAGCTATCCAAACCAATTGATGGTAAGGATTCTTAGACTGAAAGAACACCCATCTTATGATAGGGGAGTACCCTAATTATCTTATATAAGATACAACATAGCAGATTTAAATGTTATGCATATACATAGAGTACGTGAGGCTGATCCCCTCAAGTACTTATTCTGTAGCCAGTAACCAAAGGGTCAATTAGCTATTGATTCCATTGGAGTGTTATAGTTCAAAGTCTATTTGACTAGTAGTTATTCTAAAAGCAATCATTATCTTTGCTTATGATATTCATATTGTTGAATCCTTCAGATATTCATGTTTTGAATCCATTGCCAGATATTTTTTTCATTCATCATGATATATCCTTATTGTTGTATTTAAACTTGTTGAGCAAACTTGTTGCTCATCCTTGCTATATCATGAATATATTGCAGCTAAGCCCGAGACCTCAGGGAAGGACAAGGGTAAACTAAAGATGTAGACTAGTGACAAGGAGCAGATTTTACCTTGTGCTTAGTTTAAATTATTGTTATGTAATATGAACCCTAATGATAATTATAGGGTATGTTTGTATGAACTTATTAAGGTTATCGAATCTTGGGACTAGTAACACCTTTTGAATAAACGACGTACATTTATTATATTTCACATTTTAGTTATCGTATGTTGTTTAAAGGTGGATGTTTGTATTTTATCGTGATGACCGAACCGAGGTCAGAGGACTCGGATTCGGGGGCATCATAGGTTGGTATCAAAGCAATAGGTTATAAACGTTAGGAATGCGAAACATAGGTTATAACCTTAGCAGAAAACTCAAGTAAAGTATGTAAGTGACGGGTTGGGGAAATCCATCGAGTTTTATTGTGATACTGAAGTTGTTTATTTAAATCAAGAATGATTAATAGACGTCTTAAGCTTTTTAATGCTAACATGGATAGCATATCACATAAAGCCTAATAATTTTCTTCCTTTCCTCAGATCATGCCGCCTATGAGAATTCAGCGGAATTAGAGGGAGGAAGGATTCGTTAACAATGGTGGAGTGGCAAATGTTGATCCAATGCAGAACTTCATTAACCTGTTAATGGAGGCAATGCAAAACAGACCCCCACCAGCAGCAGGGCAGTCAGGACAACACTTGGCTAGCTTTAAGGACTTTAAATTGGTAGGACCACCGGAGTTCCAAGGAACCTTGGATCCAATTGAAGCCCAGACATGGATAGAAGAAATGGAGAAGGTGTTTGAGGTCGCACGAGTGGCCGAAGAACAGAAGATGAGTTTTGCCACTTTCATGATGAAGGGCGGAGCTAACTATTGGTGGAAAGCCAATAGGGGCCGAGCAGACGAATGACTTATTCCTTGGGAGAGATTTAAGGAGCTATTCCTTGAGAATTAATTCTCGGAGAATACACAACAAGATATGGAGGTTAAATTTATAGAACTAAAGTAAAGTAGTATGTCTGTCACTGAATACGTGGCAAGATTTAACGAGTTAGCCCGATTCGCTTCACATCAGGTTGACACGAAGGCCAGGAAGGCAAGGAGGTTCGAATTAGGACTGAAACCATGGGTGCAAAAGGCAGTGGGTGTGTTAAAGATTAAGACTTACTCTGATCTTTTGGAAAGGGCTATCATTGCCGAAGGAGGAAATGAAGCCATCACTCGATTCAAACTAGAAAAGAAGACCGGTCAGGATGGACAGAAAGGGGGAAGCAGCGGAGACAGCAACCCCAACAAGCGTAAATGGACGGAGAGTCAATCCTTTGGAGGTAATAAGTCCGGAGGAGAGGCTAAGAAAAGTATGAAGTGTAACAACTGTGGGAGGAATCACTCGGGAGAATGCATGAAAGGAAAGAGTGTTTGTTATCATTGTGGATAATCGGGGCACATGGCTCCTCAGTGTCTGAATAAGCAGAAGGGAGGATGTTTCTCGTGTGGAGCCACGGATCATCAAATTAAGGACTGCCCAAAGAAAAAGGGCGATGCAGCTAGCGGCAACCGCAACAACAATAATGGACTGAAAATTAGAGGACTAACCAGTCAAACCAACAGACCAACGGCATGAACGTTCAACATGACCGTACAGGATGCAGTGGAGTCTAAGGACGTGGTGTCAGGTATCATTCCGATCAATGATATTGATGCATACGTATTATTTGATTCGGGTGCTACCTGCTCTTTTGTTTCTGAAGAATTTGCTAAACGGTTAGAATTACCCTATGAGAAATTAGAACACCCTATGAATGTAGAAGTAGCGAACAAGGAAATTATTCACGTAGAATACATTCATAGGAATTATTATACCGAATTGCGAAGATTTAAGCTCAAAGTGGATTTGATACCGATTCGTTTAGGGGAGTTCGATGTAATCCTTGGAATGGATTGGTTATCGGTTCATGGAGCAGTTATAGATTGTAAGAAGAAGTGCGTAAACCTTAAGACTCCGAATAAGTCGAAGGTGGTATTTTATGGTAGTAAATCGCCCAGACAATCTCATTGTCTGACGATGGTGCAAGCGCAGAGATTGCTTAGGAAGGGTTGTATAGGTTATTTGGCTCATGTGGTTGATACTCGACGAGTCGAGGGTGAACTGAGTTAGATACCTATTGTAAGGGATTTTGTTGATGTCTTCCTAAACGAGATTCCGGGATTGCCACCGGATAGAGAGATTGAGTTTGTAATTGATTTGGTACCAGGGACAACACCGGTATACAAAGCGTCGTATCGTATGGCACCGATAGAGATGAAAGAACTAATGGCTCAATTACAAGAGTTGTTAGATAATGGATACATTCGACCGAGCGTATCACCTTGGGGAGCACCAGTCTTATTTGTAAAGAAGAAAGATGGGTCACTAAGACTTTGTATCGACTACCGAGAGTTGAACAAGGTCACCATTAAGAACAAGTTCCCGTTGCCCAGGATAGACAATTTTTTGATCAGTTGAAGGGGGCAAAGTACTTTTCAAAGATTGACTTGAGAATCAGTTATCACTAACTGAAAGTGAGGCCGGAGGATATTCCAAAGACGGCATTCAGAACTCGGTACGGACACTTTGAGTTTATGGTAATGTCCTTTGGATTGATGAACGCGCCAGCAGCCTTTATGGATTTAATGAATAAAGTGTTTAAGCAGTATTTGGATAAGTTTGTTGTCGTATTCATCGATGACATTCTAGTATATTCAGAGATGGAGGAAGAACACGCCGAGCATCTTCGGATAGTGTTAGAAACATTAAGGAGGGAGAAGTTGTATGTAAAATTCTCCAAGTGTGAGTTTTGGTTGTAAAAAGTGCAGTTTTTAGGACACGTTATCAACAAGAATGGTGTTTCGGTAGATCCAGCGAAGGTAGAAGCGGTTATCAATTGGGAGCAGCCGAAGACGCAAAAAAAAATTAGGAGTTTCTTAGGATTAGCGGGATACTATCAAAGATTTATTTGGGATTTTTCAAAACTAGCATCACCGTTGACCAATCTTACCAGAAAACCATTTAAGTTCGTTTGGACGGAGAAGTGTGAACAAAGTTTCATATAATTGAAGAAGAGGCTTAGTCAAGCACCTGTGTTGGCTTTACCGGACAACACGGGAGGGTTTATAGTGTATAGTGATGCGTCACACAAGGGACTTGGCTGTGTACTGATGCAACACGGCATAGTCATTGCGTACCCTTCACGTCAGCTAAAAGATTATGAGAAGGAATATTTGACTCATGACCTGGAGTTAGCAGCAGTAGTTTTTGCCTTGAAGATTTGGAGGCATTATTTTTATGGCGAGAAGTGTGAGATATATACAAACCACAAGAGTCTGAAGTATATCTTCGCGCAGAAAGAATGAAACATGAGGCAGCGCTGATGGTTAGAATTGATCAAAGATTATGATTGTGAGATTCTGTACCATCCAGGTAAAGTAAATGTAGTAGCAGATGCCTTGAGCATAAAAGGCAGAGAGAAGTTATTAAAGTTGACCATTTAAGAATAATTGGTGAAAGATTTTGAACTACTAGACTTGGAGATTAAGTATCTGATGGAGACAAACGAATAATTATTTATTACAGTAACAGTGAGTCCGACTTTATTGGATAAGGTTAAAGAAGTACAAGAAAAGGATGAAGATTGCATTAACATCAAGAAGCGATTGACTGAAGGTGATGAATTGAAATTTAAGATGGATAGCACTGGACTGCTAAGATTTGAAGGACGAATTTGGGTACCGCTAGTACCAGAACTGAGAGAGGAGATTTTGCAAGAAGTGCACAGTACGAGATACTCGATACACCCAGGAAGCACAAAGATGTACCAAGATTTGCGTCACCACTTCTGGTGGTCAAACATGAAGAGAGAGGTTGCAGAATGCGTGAGTAGATGCCTAACTTATCAGAGAGTTAAGGCAGAGCACCAACGACCAAGTGGGTTATTACAACCATTAGAGATTCCAGAATGGAACTGGGAGCACATCACAATGGATGTTAATTATAGATTGTCTTACTAAGTCAACTCACTTTTTTTCGATTAGGATTAAGTATAGTTTGGACCAGTTAGCCAAATTATATGTTAAGGAAATTATCTCAAGGCATAGGGTGTCGGTATCTATTGTATCAGATAGAGATCCGCAATTCACATCAAACTTTTGGAAGAGTCTTCAAGGAAGAATGGGGACACAACTACGAATGAGTACCGCGTATCATCCGCAGACCGATGGGCAAAGTGAGAGAACGATTCAGACACTTGAAGACATGCTTCGAGCTTGTGTGATGGACTTCAAGGGTAGTTGGGAGGATCACCTTCCATTAGTAGAGTTTGCGTATAACAATAGTTATCACGCCAGTATTGGAATGCCACCGTACAAAGCACTTTATGGGAGGAAATGTAGAACGCCCTTATGCTGGGATGAAGTTGGAGAACATCGACTATTGGGACCAGAATTAGTACAACAAACGGTTGGAATCATCAAGGTGATAAGAGCATGATTAGTAGCAGCTCAAGATCGCCAGAAGTAGTATGCGGATTTACATCGCAAAAAGAGAGATTTCGAAGTAGGAAGCTATGCTTTTCTTAAAGTATCTCCCTGGAAAGGGAAGATTCATTTTGGGAAGAAGGTCAAGTTGAGCCCTAGGTTCATAGGACCGTTCGAGATTCCGAGACGAGTTAGTGAAGTGGCGTACGAGGTAGTGTTACCTCCTGAACTTGAGCACATACACAATGTGTTTCATGTGTCAGTGTTGCGGCCGTATAAACCAGACTGTAAGCACGTTATCTCTTATGAACCAATTCAAGTCGAGAAAGACTTATCATACAAGGAAGTTCCTGTCCAGATACTAGATAGGAAGTAACAAAAGTTAAGGAATAAGATTATTCATTCTGTTAAGATTCTCTGGAGGAATCACACCGTAGAAGAAGCTACGTGGGAGCTAGAAGAGAAAATAAGAGCGAATTATCCGTTTTTATTTGAGTAACCTTATTTTTACAATTCCTAGGACGAAATTTTTATAAGGGGGAGGGATGTAACATCCACAAATTTAAAACTCCTTATTAATTAAATATGTGATTTAATTTTAATGAGTTAGTTTTGTGAGTTTATTTAAACCTTAAATAGTTATGTGAATTTATGAAATGATTAAAGGGAGTCACTAATAGTTGATTTAAATTAGTGGACTAACCCTAAGATCCTAATATCAAAGACTTGATAAGAGTATTAATTAAATATTCAATTTATTTGAATATAGTAGCAAGAGTTGAACATATTTGTTAATTGCAATTATGAGTAATTAATTGATAATGTGTTAAGTAATAATTATTATGAATAAATAATAATTAATGTATAATAGATTAATAGTTTATAAAATGATTATATGTTTATTTGATTTATTTGTGCAAAGCATGCAATACAGTGAACCTTTATTATGTGGTAGTTAATTGTATATTTTATATAGTACAAGGTGGCACATTAATATGTCTATATATTATATATATATAGACTATATAGTACGGGTTATTTGCATTCATGTGAGTTGCATAATAATATTGATATATGTATGTGCACTACTAGATATCTTGTAATTGGGAAATACATTATATGCCCCTTTTAAATCATTATAACCTATGTGATGTGATATGAATTGTGTACACCTATTTGATAACCAAAGTCTATATTATGTGTATATATGGTATAAGCCAAATGTTGCATTTCATTGTTTGCAAAATGTTGAGGATTTCTCTTGTCCCTTAATAAGAGTCCCATTTCTTTCTTATACGTGAACAAGCAAATAAGCCTAGCTTAGCCTAGCTTCATCTCAAATTCACCAATCTAGATCAATTAGTAGATGGGGAGTGGGATTCATGATTGAGATTACCAACTCTCACCAACTCTCCTTTAACCCTTGTGCATTCTTGAAATTCTTTGGTTTGATTTGGAAGGTAATTTCATTATCTAGATAATCAATCTCCTATAAATGGGACATCATCCTTCCTTGTTACAATTTGCTAAGAATTAGTTTGCTAAGAGTGAGTAGATTGATAGATAGCAGCTCAATTGAGTCACAAAGGTATAACTTCCATTCTTTATTTTTGATAAATTGTTTAATGGGTTGATTCTTTGAATTAAGCATGAATAGGTTGTTAGTTGATTTGGGTTATGTTTCGTAGTGTTATACATGCTTATAAATGTGTTGAGTTATATTAGAAGCAATGTTTTTAAGGATTTTAGTTGATGGGTTCTTTGAATCACGAAAGCGAGAAAGAAGATGTCTCGATGTAGGCACCAAGCCAATTGCTCCCTTTTTACTAGAAAAAAACAACAAATTGTCGTCAGAACTCCAAAAATCGATTTTGTCTCTAAGATGGCGTAATTGCCGCTTCTATATTTGTACTAGGGTGCAGTGATGTGTGGGATTTATACCCGCGTTTTAGCCCTTTTTTGTTCTTAATTTTTATGCCTATATTTAATCTTTTGGTTAACTTGCTTAGTTATGATTATTATTTTCCGTTTAGTTCTTTTCAAGCTGGCTTTGTTAGTTTTTTCTGGAAAGTGGCGCCCCGGCGCCAGACTTGGCGCCCCAGTGCCAGCAATTAGTGGACTCTACTGTAAAGTGGCACCCCAGCGTCTTTTGTAGTGCAAAGAAGTTAGCCACAGCACGAAAAAGGAGATCAAAGCTTATCGAAAGTCGCTACCAGGCCTATAGTCAATCATACTTCAAATACATGCATCACGCCGCCGTAAGTCTTGCTTCGCATGGTAGCTTGTATTTAATGACCTAGATTAAAGGGAGACACTATAAATAGCTAGCGATGCTGCCGCTTTAAGTATTGGATCTTCACAGATAGAATTTATTACAGCAGCTTAGATTATTATTCGTTTCTGTCTTTTATTTTCTAGAAGAGAAAGAATCTTGCAAAAGGGAACGACAGTTATTGCACCCAACTTTCAGATTTTGTGTGTAAAGAGAAGATTTGGCGGAAGAATACTTCTTCATACAGGGGTTTTCTTATTCCAAATCTTTTATTCATCGTATTTGTCTAATAATGTGTGTATTAGGAATGTGTGTTAGTACCATAGTTATGAAGTAACTCCATTTTTAGGATTGCAATGTAACCTTTTGAATAGCTTAATCGACTTTCTCTCTCTTTTTATATAATGAATCATTTTGGAATGGGTTGTTGTATTTTGTATGTATTATCTGATTGCTTGATAAAGAAATTGGTATTGATAGTGATGGAAATTGATAAATGGATATTACTGTCTATCTTTAAATATAGCAACACTTGTTATGACCTTGACATTTGAATGTGGGCTTAATGTGCCAATAGGATAGACATATCCTTATTTGCCTTGTGAAACCTTGGCTGAGCTTAATGACCTTGACCTAGTTAGTTTCACCAATAGACATATTGTGTTCTAGCTTGTTAGGGATGTGCATTTGACCTTCGACAGAAGCTTATGCCTATTTTTGTTCTTAGTTGGCCATTCCTTGATTCATTTATATTACGGAGAGTTAGAAGATTAGGCGAAGCATTAGGGGAGTTGTAATCCTATCTTAATTTCCTAGAACAGTTACTTCTCATAATTTGATAATCCTATTGAAATAGCTTAACCAACCATTTGTTTCTCTTGTTTAGATAAGATTAGTAACAACTTTACCTTAGTATTTGTTTCCTGTTAAGACTTTGTCCTCGTGGGTTCGACACTCTACTTACATATATTACTTGTGGACCGCGTATACTTGCGCGTGTTTATTGATTGCTAAATCGATCAACAAGTTTTTGGCGACGTTGCCACGGACTTAGAATTAATTGTTTTGCAATATTGAAACTAAGTCATTACGATCTTACTTTAAACTAATTTTTCTATTTAATTCTCTTTTCAGGTAATCTCCATTGTTTATGCCACCTCGGAAGGGACAAATATAATACCTTTCGATCTCGAGGTTCATAGAACATTCAGATGACTGCGGAGAGAGAAATCCAAAGACTCACTCGAGGACATACCTACTCCTATCATAATGGCTGAGGAACTTTAGAAATCTCTGAGGGAGTACGCTATGCCTCACATTGATGATCTCCAGGCGAGCATTCTTAGGCCCGCCATTCAAGCTAATAATTTCGAGATCAAGTCGGGCACCATTCAAATGTGCACCAACATTCAGTTTGGGGGACAGCCAAATGATGATCCCAATGATCACTTCTTTCTGGAGATTTGTGACACATTTAAATGCAATGAAGTGTCTGACGACGCCATCAGACTCCGGTTGTTTCCTTTTACATTAAAGGACAAGGCCAAGAGATGGCTTCATTCATTACTGTCGGGCTCCATAACCACATGGTCTGACATGGCGCAGAAATTTGTGGCAAAGTTCTTTCCACCCGCCAAAACAGCCAGGCTCAGGCATGATATCACGTCTTTTGTGTAGTTCAAATCTGAATCCTTATATGACTCGTGGGAGCGGTTTAAGGATCTTCTGAGGAAATGCCCGCACCATGGATTGCCAAAATGGCTTCCCATCCAGACCTTTTATAATGGGTTGTCTGGATCAACTCGTTCAAGTATAGATGTCGCGTCTGGAGGGTCATTCATGGCTAAACATCACGCAGCGGGATATGAGCTGGTGGAGACAATGGCGGCCAACAATTACCAATGGCCAAACAATAGGCAAGCTCCGAGAAGAGCAGCGGGGGTTTATGAAGTGGATTCTTTCACATCGTTAGCAGCTCAGGTAGCAGTGCTAACAAAAAGACTAGATATAATGGGACCTACAGTGGTTCAAAGTGTTCAGAGTGTGGGGGTGCAATGTGAATTATGTCAAGGAAGCCACCCGATTGATCATTGTGTGATAAGCCCCGAGTCCATTCAATTTGTGTCAAATTACGGGCGGCAAAAAAATACAAATCTTCCCACACACTATCACCCTGGCCTAAGAAATCATCCCAACTTTTCATGGGGCAACAATAACAACAACAATAGTAACAACCCCAACCAACCACAACCTCCATCTACCAGGCCAAATTATGCTAATCCTCCTGGATTCCAACCTTAGGCTCAGTTCAACCCACATCCTCAGAGCACTCAGAACCAGTTTCACCATCCTCCACCACAACAGGAAAGGAAGCCCAGTTTAGAAGATCTTTTGTCGAGGTATATAGCCCAGAACGAAACCAGAAGTAACAATCAAGAGGCCTCCATTAGGAATCTTGAAGTTCAGATGGGTCAGTTGGCCACTGCTTTAAGCAATCGACCACCGAGCGCATTGCCTAGTAACACTGATGTCAACCCGAAAAAGGAAGGCAAGGAACAATGTAAAGCAGTAACCCTCAGAAGTGGGAGAACCACTAAAGTACAAAGTGAAGAGGTATTCTGTGGAAAGATGAGATGGTAATGAAGAGGGTACTTCGAGACGGATGAGAATCTTTGAGATAAGTGGGGGTGAAGAAAGTGGTCAAGACAGACCTCTAACACCATCTCCTACAATGACTGTGGTCATTCAGCCTCTCCCTCAGTTGTCGTTCCCCCAGAGGGTGCAGAAACAGAAGCTGGATAAGCAGTTTTCCAAATTCTTGGAGGTGTTCAAAAGACTGCACATAAATATCCCATTTGCAGAGGCATTGGAGGGAATGCCTAGTTATGTCAAGTTCATGAAGGACATTCTGTCCAAGAAATGAAAAATGGGGGACTATGAGACGGTGGCACTGACAGGAGAGTGTAGTGCCATCCTTCAAAACAAGCTTCCATCAAAGCTAAAAGATCTGGGAAGTTTTACAATCCCGTGCACCATTGGGGACCAGTTTATTGGGAAAGCTCTATGTGATTTAGGGGCCAGCATCAACTTGATGCCCCTCTCCATTTATAAAAAGTTGGGCCTCAATGAAGCCAAGCCGACAAGTGTCACCCTCCAATTAGCTGACAGATCTCTGACATACCCGAAGGGAATTGTAGAGGATGTGCTAGTGAAAGTCGACAAGTTCATATTTCCGGCAGATTTCATAGTCCTTGATTTTGAGGAGGATAAGGAAATCACAATAAAATTGGGAAGGCCGTTCTTGGCAACTGGGAGGACCCTCATCGATATCGAAATGGGGGAGTTGACAATGAGAGTTAATGATCAAGAAGTGACGTTCAATGTCTTTCGATCAATGAAATATCCTAATACCCCTGAGGATTGCTTCCAAATTAATACGATTGATAGTTCAGTGAAGGGGGTTTTCTTAGAAACTTGCATTCAGGATCCTCTGGAAGCTACTTTAACTAGGGCTAGTACTTTGCAAGAGCCCTCACATATGGAATGTGCTAAGTGGCTCGATGAACCTCAAGGATCGAAGCAATTCCACCAACAATTCGAGTCTCTAAATGATAAAGAGGCATCTACTTCCAAAGCTCAGTCGTCTATCATCGAGCCTCCTATCCTTGAGCTTAAACCTTTGCCTACTCATTTGAGGTATGCATATTTAGGAAATTTATCTTCATTACTTGTGATAATTTCTGCTTCTCTAACCAAGTGTCAGGAAGAAAAGCTGCTGCTTGTGCTCAAGAAGTACAAAACGGCCTTAGGATGGTCTATCGCTGATATAAAAGGGATCAGCCCAACTCTATGCATGCACAAAATTCTTTTGGAGGGAGGCTCGAAGCCATCTATAGAGTATCAGAGGTGGCTAAATCCCATTATAAAAGAGGTCATCCGGAAGGAAATCATTAAGTTGCTAGATGCGGGCATTATCTACCCCATCTCGGATAGTCCTTGGGTTAGTCCAATCCAATGTGTGCCAAAGAAGGGAGGGATAACAGTGGTGTCCAATGAAAACAACGAACTGATTCCCACCAGGACGGTGACCGGGTGGAGAGTGTGCATGGATTACAGGAAACTTAACAAATCAACTTGTAAGGATCACTTCCCCCTCCCTTTCATTGATCAAATGTTGGACCGGTTGGCTAGGCACGAATACTATTGTTTGTTTGATGGGTATTCGGGGTACAATCAGATTTCTATTGCTCCAAAAGATCAGGAGAAGACGACATTCACATGTCCTTATGGGACCTTTGCCTTCCGGAAAATGTCCTTCGGGCTATGTAATGCTCCCGCCACATTTCAGCGGTGTATGATGTCAATCTTCTCTGACATGGTTGAGAAGACCTTGGAGGTCTTCATGGAAGACTTCTCAGTTTTTGGGAGCTCATTCGACAATTGCTTGACTAATCTGACGGCCGTTCTCCATCGATGTGTCGAAACCAACTTGGTGCTGAATTGGGAGAAGTGTCACTTCATGGTCGAAGAGGGAATTATTTTAGGTCATCGGGTTTCTGTAGGCAGAATTGAGGTTGATAAGGAAAAGATCGATGTGATCAATAACCTTCTACCGCCCACCTCAGTAAAAGGGGTAAGGAGTTTCCTCAGGCATTCCAGTTTCTACAGAAGGTTTATTCAGGATTTCTCGCGGATCACCAAACCTTTGTGCACGCTCCTGAAAAGGACATGCCTTTCCAATTCGATGCCGCCTGCCTGAGCGCTTTTATGTTATTACAGAAGAGGCTTGTCTCAGCGCCTATTATGGTAGCTCCAAACTGGGCATTCCCTTTCGAGCTCATATGCATTGCCAGTGATTTTGCTATCGGGGCAGTGTTAGGCCAGAGAAGGGAAAAGGTTTTCCACACCATTTACTACACCAGCAAGACATTGACTGATGCTCAGTTAAATTATACCACCACTGAGAAGGAGCTGCTGGCAATAGTGTATGCTTTTGATAAGTTCCGTTCCTACCTCATCGGGACGAAGGTGATCGTATACACCGATCACTCGGCGATCAAGTATTTGATTGAAAAGAAGGACGCTAAACCGAGATTGATATGGTGGGTTCTGCTTCTACAGGAATTTGACTTAGAAATCAGAGACAAGAAGGGAACCGAGAATTAGGTTGCCGACCACTTATCTAGATTGGAAAACACCACATCTTCGGGTGAAGCCGACAAAGCTATAAATGATTTTTTTCCAGACGAGCAGCTCTTTGTGGTTAATGGAAAGGTTCCGTGGTATGTGGACTTTGCAAATTACGTCGTTTGCCAAGTTATCCCGCAAAACCTGAGTTTCCAATAAAGGAAGAAATTCCTTAAAGATGCCAAGCAATATCTTTGGGATGAGCCCTTCCTGTTCAAACAGTGTTAGGATCAGATTTTGCATAGATGTTTGTCTAAAGGAGAAATTGAAGGCGTGCTGCATCATTGCCATTCTTCCAATTATGGAGGTCATTTCGGAGGCCAGCGAACTGTTGCTAAGGTTCTACAGTCGGGATTTTATTGGCCCACCCTTTTTAAAGATGCATACGCATATGTGATGCACTGTGATAGATGCCAACGGGTGGGCACTATATCAAGGCGGCATGAGCTACCGCTGCAAAATATTTTGGAAGTAGAGTTATTTGATGTCTGGGGCATTGATTTCATGGGACCATTCCCATCCTCGTTCAACAATCTCTACATCCTTATTGTAGTGGATTATGTCTCAAAGTGGGTGGAAGCAGTTGCCTTGCCGACAAATGATGCTAAGGTGGTGCTTCAGTTCCTCAAAAAGAATATTTTCACCCGTTTTGGCACACCTCGGGCCATAATTAGCGATGAAGGGTCGCACTTCTGCAATAAATATTTTGAAGCCCTTCTAGCCAAGTATGCGGTAACTCATAAAATAGCCACTGCTTACCACCCTCAGACCAGCGGTCAAGCTGAAATTTCGAACCAGAAGGTGAAACGAATCTTGGAAAAGATTTTAACCCAAACCGTAAGGACTGGTCGAAAATGTTTGATGATGCATTATGGGCCTACCGCACAGCTTATAAAATTCCCATCAAAATGTCTTCGTATAGGCTAGTCTATAGTAAAGCATGTCATCTCCTAGTTGAATTGGAGCACAACGCTTACTGGGCTATTCACAAGCTCAACTTTGATCTTGAGGCAGCCGGCAAAAAGCGGCTGTTACAATTGAATGAAGCAGATGAGTTTCGTCTGTAGGCGTATGAAAACGCCAAGTTGTACAAGGAGAAGACTAAGAGGTGGCATGACAAGAAAATCCTTGAGAGATATTTTGAAACGGGTCAGAAGGTTCTTCTTTTCAATTCAAGGCTAAAGTTATTCCCGAGAAAGCTAAAGTCTCGATGGTCGGGTCCTTTCACTGTTGCTAAGGTTTATCCGCACGGGGAAATAGAGGTTGAGGACCCAAATTCAGATGCAACATTTAAGGTCAATGGGCAGAGGTTAAAGCATTACTGGGGCGGCGAAGTCGACCGGCAGAATACCTCCATTACACTTGGAGACCCGGTGTAAGGCGGGAGTATAGTCAAGCCGACGACTCAAAATCAAGCGCTTGATGGGAGACATCCCCTTCTTAGTATCAATAAATTACTTTATCTATATTTTCTTCAATTTCAGTTGTTTGTCTAAGTTTTAGTCTGTGTTCTGTATAGTGTTTATAGTTCTGTATAGTTTTAGTCTTGCTATTTCTTCATTTCTTCCCTTAGTTGAGTTGTGCTTGTTGGATTACTGATAGCTTGATGATATCTGTGTTTGTCTTCTGTAGAGCCTGAGTTCGCACCCGGCGTTTTGTGCTCTCGCCTTGCGGCCTTGATGTTGGCACCCCAACGCCATGGAATACTAGTATATATATCTGCAATTTCACCCATGCCATTATTATCATACCGGCGCCAACTCTGTTACATAACATACTGTTAAGTCATGCCCCAGCACCATCACTTGTGCCCCGGTGCCAAGACAGATTTTCCATCACACCCCAGCGCCATGATCATGCGCCGCGGTTATATTAATCATCGCTTAAGCGCCACCAATGACATTCGGGCGCTTATATGCTCGTTCATAGTTTTAATTCAGTCATTTTAGTCACTCTTTCACTTCGTTTTTCTCAAACGTTCTCTCTGCCCAAGCGATGCAACTGTTTCTCTTCCGACCATTCAGCCAACTGCCAGCCGTTACTTACCGTTTGAGCAGTCAACCGTCGCAGTGTTTACTTCCTCGCCGATGTTCACCTATAAATTTCGTAACAGGTGCGGTGTTTTGGCCAAACTATGTGCTTGCTTCTTATAATTTCTTCCTGCTAAAATGGCTTCCAAGCGTCCTAGAACCAGTATTGGTCCTCCTCCGTCTTCCTCTTCCCGCAGTCAGATTACTCCTTGGGATCCTGTCAAATTTCCTTTTAAAGATGCTTTTAGGCGATACACCAAAAATTTCAAAACCAGAAGTCTTGTTCCCGAGTGTGGCCTTCGGCCAGATGAAAAATTGGATGGCCAAATGAACGCCATGATCAGTGCCATGAAGTGGGTCCACTTCACTAAGCCGTTGGAGTCCGTTGTGGTAGCGGTGGTCAAGGAATTTCATGCCAATGTCGTTCATGATGGTCCGCCGGCTGTGCCTGTTAGGGGAAAGCTAATCCCATTCGATGTCAAGGCCATCAATAAAGTGTATGGGACTCCCAATTTCGACAAGAAGGACTACAGGGAGAATGGGATTCGCACGTATAATTCTGATGAAATTATTAGCAAGCTTTGCAAGTCTGGTACTGTCTAGAAAACCAACGACTACACTGGCGAGTGCACGCCTTTTCCTTCACAGGCGCTCAGTCATTATGGCAAGGCGTGGCACACCTTTATCCGTGCAAACCTTCAGCCCACGCTCCATGTGAGTGATGTCACTCGGGAGCGGGTGACGCTTCTCTATGCCATTGTGATGGGGCTGAAAATCGATGTGGGGGCTTTGATCAACGAATCCATCAAGAAGGCTATTAATAGCAAGATTATGTCTAGCCTTCCCCATCCTTCTCTTATTACCAGGCTTTGCAAAAGAGCGGGTGTCCAGTGGGAAGCGGAAGATGTTACACTCCCGCCAATGTCAGTCATTGATCATCAGTTGATTACTCGTTATGCTATATGGGATGGTGCTCCATCGCATCCCCGAGGTGAAGGATTTTTTGCCGCACCACCACCACCGCCGCCTTCCGATGACCACCTGACCCTCAAATGTGGCGGGATCCTCTAGTCGAGCATGTGTTCCACCTTCTCACGATGAAATTAATTCAGGGGCCCTTGCACAGATTATGAACAGCCTGAATTTTTTGCATTGCAAAGTTGACACGGTTGCCCAGTGGCAGAGCCAATTTCATCATTATCATGCTACGTTTTTCGATACACTAGCCAACATCTATGCTGCTCAAGGTGGCGAGGACGCGGATTTCATGCCTTTTCCATTTCCAGTGCCTCCACTCTATGCTCCTTATCCACCGCAGTTCCCGCCACCGTCTGAAGAAGACCGCGGGTACCAGCCTGTCAACGTGGAGGATGATGATGACGATGACTTGGAGTTGTTCGGCGCTGATGATGACTTTGGTCTTGGTGGCGATGGCGGCGAGGATCCCAATGTTTGACGTTGCAGCGATGGCCACTGAGGGCACTGTCTCATGTTCAAGTTTGGGAGATAATTTCTAGTATTTTATTTATATATGAATTATGTTATTACTATTTATATTTCTATTATTACTGTGTTAAGTTGGTATTTGGGCTTGATTGCCCCAGACTCTAGTTTGATTTTAATGGTTGTTAGGATGGTATTTGGGCTCGATAGCCCCTGACTCGTGTTTAAATTATTATTATCTATCTATCGTGTTATTATCGTGATTATCTTTTGTTATTGGATGCATGCTTTAATTTACCTTCGATGCATGTCTCTGCTTAGTAGTATTTTATGTTTCTTCTATGTTATGCTTTTGGTAGTATATCTTTTGTTGGGAATACCTTGGCTAAGTCAGGTATTGTCGTGCCTTAAGCCTTTTCTTTTGGGTCTTTCACTGATTTAATTGGTATACTCTTGCCATGTGCTTTGGTTTCGCCCTGTGATGTTATGGGCACTCTATAGTTTTAATTTTTGCCCTAGCCTTGTTTTGGTAATTGTCCATATGTTGGGTGAGGGTAGTTAGCTTTAAGTTTTGTTTGTGGTCTTTGGGGACTGTCCTACTTTTATATATCTGTTTCTTTGGTTGTGGCATTAGTTATGCGACGTTGAGGCCTGTGTCTCTTTAACTCGAGACTGTCTTGGATCCATCCGTTAGCACTGGCCTGTTGTCGCTCTAGTAGTTTTTCCATCTATGATTTTCATCTTCTGCGTTGATAATAGTGTACTCTAGTTTATGCTCGGTAATTTCAAGTTGTTAAAGGTTTAGATGCTTTAGCATTCTCGGCTCTATTGTTTTGAAAAAAAAAAAAAGAAGTAGTGTATCTATTTGTGTCCTACGGTGGGTTGAGATGGAGCATGGAAACGAACTCGCCCATAAACGTGGGCTCGTAAAATCTATTTTGGACCTATGTTGTTTACATGGCCTTTGTGGTTGAGTTATTAGATTCTTAGGGGTGTTTTACACCTAGTGCCCTAAAGTCTTCTGGCTTGGGAGTCATTAATCAAAAGCTTGCTAATGAGTACTCTGTTTTGCCTCAAAGTAATCAAGTTCTGTCTAATTTAAATTTTTCTTAGCTTTTCTAGAACTTTTGAGCCTTTTATGTTATTGCGTCTTGTATTTATCTCTTGTTATGTGCGTGAGTTGCTTGAGTGCTTATTGGTTCTCACGGTCGACGGTGTGATTTTCATTTGGATTATGGCTAGTTATATATGTGGTCTGTGCACACATTGAGTGGATCAATTACAGTCTTTTGTTTTTGCTTTAGACCCTAGGCCCTATTTCGCATTCGTGTTGCCCTGTCTTATGAAACTATGTATAGTTGTCTGATAGTTTGCTTGAGGACAAGCAAACACTTAAGTTTGGGGGTATTTGATGTGTGGGATTTATACCCGCGTTTTAGCCCTTTTTTGTTCTTAATTTTTATGCCCATATTTAATCTTTTGGTTAACTTGCTTAGTTATGATTACTATTTTCCGTTTAGTTCTTTTTCAGGCTGGCTTTGTTAGTTTTTTCGGGAAAGTGGCACCCCGGCGCCAGCAATTAGTGGACTCTACTATAAAGTGGCGCCCCGGCATCTTTTGTAGTGCAAAGAAACCGCACTGCAGCGCGAGAAGGAGCTCAAAGCTACTGGAAAGTCGCACCAAAGATCAATCCACAGATCATACGCGCTTGACGCCATAGTCAATCATGCGCATTTTGCATGGATACGCAACCACGCGCCATGCAGTCCTGAAAGCTCAGGTTTCACATAGTAGCTTGTATTTAATGACCTAGATTAAAGGGAGACACTATAAATAGTTAGCGATGTTGCCGCTTTAAGTATCGGATCTTCATAGATTGAATTTATTACAGCAGTTTAGATTATTATTCGTTTCTGTCTTTTATTTTCTAGAAGAGAAAGAAGCTTGCAAAAGGGAACGACAGTTATTGCACCCAACTTTTAGATTCTGTGTGTGAAGAGAAGATTTGGCGGAAGAATACTTCTTCATACAGGGGTTTTCTTATTCCAAATCTCTTATTCATCGTATTTGTCTAATAATGTGTGTATTAGGAATGTGTGTTAGTACCATAGTTATGAACTAACTCCATTTTTAGGATTGCAATGTAACCTTTTGAATAGCTTAATCGACTTTCTCTCTCTTTTTATATAATGAATCATTTTGGAATGGGTTGTTTTATTTTGTATGTATTATTCGATTGCTTGATAAAGAAATTGGTATTGATAGTGATGGAAATTGATAAATGGATATTACCGCTCATCTTTAAATCTGACAACACCTGTTATGACCTTGACATTTGAATGTGGGCTTAATGTGCCAATAGGATAGACATATCCTTATTTTCCTTGTGCAACCTTGGAGCTGAGCTTAATGACCTTGACCTAGTTAGTTTCACCAATAGACATATTGTGTTCTAGCTTGTTAGGGATGTGCATTTGACCTTCGACAGAAGCTTATGCCTATTTTTGTTCTCGGTCGGCCATTCCTTGATTCGTTTATATTACGGAGAGTTAGAAGATTAGGTGAAGCATTAGGGGAGTTGTAATCCTATCTTAATTTTCTAGAACAGTCACTTCTCGTAATTTGATAATCCTATTGAAATAGCTTAACCAACCATTTGTTTCTCTTGTTTAGATAAGATTAGTAACTACTTTACCTTAGTATTTGTTTCCTGTTAAGACTTTGCCCTCGTGGGTTCGACACTCTACTTACATATATTACTTGTGGACCGTGTAAACTTGCACGTGTTTATTGATTGCTAAATCGATCAACATGCAATTTCACCGCTACTGCACTCGTAACCAATTCATTGGTTTCTATTTGTGATATGTGTTACTAAATTGATGTTATGACCTATATACATGCCTATAGTGGAGTATAACATGTTATATAAAGCCTTTGTATGTGGTATGAAGTAATCAACTTGGATTAGTAAGAAAGTTGTAGAAAAACTTGAAATTTTCAAAACTAACTTTGAGGAAAACTTATGTTCACAAGTTCTGAGCTTACAAGACCATTTACATGACTGATTTGGAACCTAAGTGAGCATGATATATGATGTATAGTGTCTTTATCATGATTCAAACTTGTTAGCTTTGTGTTAGAAAATGTTTTAAAGGAAAAGTTGTTATATTGATGTCAAACACATGAATACTACATGATGTAGGTTCTGGTGTTTAAAGATGTTAAGCATAACTTAATCACACATGATATGAGTTCTAAAGTTGTCTTGTATGTGTATATTGCATCATTCGGGCTAAAATGATTTCAAAGACAACCTTGGACATGTTTTCAAACAGAAGTTGCATATTATGTGAGTACCTAGATACTAAAGTAGTAAGATGTCATGTTATAGCTATATTACTCCTAAACATGATTCATATGTATTAAGCATGATTACATGACCTTGTTATGTTTTAATAAATTGTAAGTTAAACTTGTGGTAATGAACTCAAGTATGATCATGTGTTATATGTGAAACTCTTACATGTATGTATGTTAATATGTATGTATAGGTGTATGTTAGAGTTGGACTGAATTCAGAGAGCAAAGAATCAACCTTGAGTTCGGCTAAGGGATGATTGTATATGCTACTGTCCTAAGTTTAGATCAGATCAGCAAGTGCTGCTGCCATCCTCACAGATCTACAAATAGATTCTGTTTTTGGTTCTGAAATTTAAGGCATGCTTGCATGATCTCTTTATCTTGTAATATATGACCAATGTGCCATGTAATGTGTTAAGAAGCATGCTATGTGATGATTTGATTCTTTAAGTGTAGACTCGTACTAGTTTACACATACTAATTGAAAGGACCAACTTGTTAATATTAGGTCATTTCAATGCGAGTTAGTTAAAGCTAGTATTATATTGTAGTTGAGCAAACAGGAAAGTATCTAAACCTTACGTATTACCTTTATTTTGTGCAAACGGGTATATGTTTATGCAAGTTCCTTGAACCCTACTTTTGTTAAGCAAGTTTCCCTAAACTTACTCTAAATTATATTGAGCAAGTATCCGAATTTATTGTGGTTGCAAGTTTCTAACTTACACAACTTTGAGTTTCGAAAGTTTTCATATCCTTCATTTTGGTATCGAGTAGGATATTGTTGAATTGAAAGTTATTCATTTAAGCTTGAAATCTTGTTCCAAGCACGCTATTTAGTGGGTTAATTACTTTACAATTATCGCACATCGATATTATTGACATTCACACTTAGTGCACTCGAGTACGTACAGCCTTAGATTTGTACATCTTTAAAGTTCAAAAATTCTTGAACTGTGGTAAATAGAGTCTGAACCTTTGTCCAGTCAGACAAGCCTATGAAGTTTTTTAAAAGCTATCCAAACCAATTGATAGTAAGGATTCTTAGACTGAAAGAACACCGCTCTTATGATAGGGGAGTACCCCAAGTATCTAATATAAGATACAACAGAGCAGATTTAAATAATATGCATATACATAGAGTACGTGAGGCTGATCCCCTCAAGTACTTATTCTGTAGCCAGTAACCAAAGGGTCAATTAGCTATTGATTCCATTGGAGTGTTATAGTTCAAAGTTTATTTGACTAGCAGTTATTCTAAAAGCAATCATTATCTTTGCTTATGATATTCATACTGTTGAATCCTTCAAATATTCATGTTTTGAATCCATTGCCAGATATTTTTTTCATTCATCGTGATATATCCTTATTGTTATATTTAAACTTGTTGAGCAAACTTATTGCTCATCCTTGCTATATCATGAATATATTGTAGCTAAGCCCGAGACCTCGGGGAAGGACAAGGGTAAAGGAAAGATGTAGACTAGTGACAAGGAGCAGATTTTACCTTGTGTTTAGTTTAAATTACTATTATGTAATATGAACCCTAATGATAATTATAGGGTATGTTTGTATGAACTTATTAAGGTTATCGAATCTTGGGACTAGTAACACCTTTTGAATAAACGACGTACATTTATTATATTCTGCATTTTAGTTATCGTATGTTGTTTAGAGGTGGATGTTTGTATTTTATCGTGATGACCGAACCGGGGTCAGAGGACCCGGATTCGGGGGCGTCACACCTATACTTGGGCTTGTACAATTCCTAACAAATAGTACAAGTCTAATCCATTTGGCTTAAAGCCTTATAACGTATAATCTATATATTAATCTCGTATTCCAACTTGTATACTTATTCATATATGACATACTATCATTCATACATACTCATAGAATACCTCATAATATACTCGTATTCATTACCTCATAAAATACCTACGTATTATACGATCATCGCTTTAATTCATTATACACATTTAAATTCCTTCTCAGAAATCACTTTCCCTAACTGTTAAGTTTTAAGTCCGCAGGCGAAAAACTGTGTTTTCCATAACTGAAATATTATTAGATATTTCATCCCATCTTAGAATTCTATCATTACGCGTTTCTCGGAAGTTCAAGAATAATTACCGAGTAGAAATCAGTGAATAGTGTTTTTATGAAAATTTCTCGGAAAAATTTTATTTTTATCTTGGAAATTCAAACACTTTAATTCTATCACGTAGCCAAAATCCTAACCACATTCGCACATTCTAGGTCATAGAACGACCTTCACATAGCTTACTAACATAAATAATCAATTAAATTCATTTAATCCACATAATCAAATAAAAATTTAATTATCATAAAAATCCAATTTTTTCTCAGGCATTACATGATCCACATGAAGTGGACACCGAGGAACGAAAGGCGCAATGTTTCGAGAATGAACTGAAACCGTGGATATTCAACAAAGTAGTTGTGTTGCAGATTGATTCATTTTCGACCTTGTTAGAAGAAGCGATCATCACCGAGGGAGGAAATAAAGCCGTATCAAAGTACAACCAAGGGCAAAAGAAGAAGAAAACTGAAGGTGGTTATAAGGGAGGTAGTAGTGGGCGCAGTAACTCAAACAAGCTTAAGTGGAACGATTGCACTAACTCGGGCAATAAACTAGGAGAGAGTAGGAAGAGAGGTGAAGCATGTACCATTTGCGGTAAGAATCATCAAGGAGTATGCATGAAGGGCAAAATTATATGTTATCACTATGGTCAAGAGGGACACATCTCTCCCAACTATCCCAGTCCAAAGAAATTATAGGGTTGTTTTTCGTGTGGATCGCTGGACCACCAGATCCGTAACTGTCCAAAGAAGAATGCAGAAAGAGAAAATGACAATAAAGGAAACAGTAGTGGAAAAATGATTATTAATGGACCTGTGACACCCCCCAAATCTGGGTACTTCAATCCCACAGATTTGGAGTTCACTGTCCAATTAAATCATAACTAACTACCCATAAAAAAAGGATATAATTAAACTCAAAAGTTTAAACAATAAATCTCCCATTAAAGGGTTATATAATCTCAAGATAAATCCCAAGTCATCTAACCTTTATTATTACAATTATCAGCAGAATATTATTAAAACATAATCATAATCAAGTCTATTACATAAGCTTCATAAATAGAAGGTAAATTAAATGTCGTTTAATCAAGCACTTTGCCCTTGCCCTTGCTTGTAGAAAGCTCTTCAAACTTCTCAACTTCATCTGAATTGTTTTGTTCAAGAGTGAGCAAACAATTGCCCACAAGAAGGATAGTATACAACAATATTCTATGAATGACAATTAACTGAGCTTTCAATGGTAAAGTATTTTTACCGGAAATAATAAGTTCTAGTTTGAATATTGTGAGTTCAAGGAATAACGAACTTTAAAATTAATAGATATCAATATCAAAGGAATACAATGTGGGTCACAAGACCACGAACTATGCTATAGGTTGTCAAGTATTTCTACTTTAACCTTTAACAATCTAAAAGACCATAATCATCATCCATGTCCTAGGTTAACAAGCGTTTCTACTATAACCTTTAACAGTCTAAACGACTATATGAACCATCGTCTCGTACTCTAGGTGATCAGCCCTTTGTACTATGTACTGTGGAAACATTTGAATGCTATTGCGTAGCTCTAAAATAGTCCCCTGATATAGGGTTGTTCATCTCAGCTTAGATCAACAGGTTCTGTACCAAAGGAAGTTTGGTTTGGAATCAACTTCAAAGAAATTCTAGATCTTTAGAACACTCATCAACCAAGTACTGGTTTCAAATAGGGATCAATAACTATTCAAGAGTTTGGTTACAATCGAATTATGCTAACATATCAATAAGAGATAGGATATCAATGGTTTATCAGCTGAACAAGTATTGGTCATCGACTGTATGTTCTTAAAACTGTACAGGTTCATAAGCAAACCAAAGGAAGTTTGGTTTGGACTGACTTTAAGGGTAATTTAGAGTTTAGAACATTCATCAACTAAGGATTAGTTGAATCAATAAAGAATCGCTAGTCAACTAAGAGTTCGGTACAACAATGTAAGATAGTGCAATGACATTGGTGATCAAAGATTGAATAACAATTCATTTTAGCTGAACAAATATTTTTCAACAAGAACTAGCTTTCAACAATAGTACAGACTTTAAATAAACAAAATAACCTCGCTTGAAATGAAGGAGTAAAGATTAATTATCTAGCTCAATGAAAAGTATAGTTTAGAAACTTACTCAACAATAATTCAGAGTTACAGAATATGCATAACAATAATAAGTTAGGAGCAAGAACTTTCATAATGAAAGATTAAAGTTAGAGAACTTTCTCAATTGAATAATAACTTCAAGAAACTTGCATAATCGTAAAAGTAGGGTTAGGAAACTTACGTAACAATAACAACTTAACTTCTTAATAAGAGATCAGAGATAGAGAACTTACATAAGTATAACATAATAGAGAAAAGTAAATCTTGCTGAATAATAAAGTAGCAAAGGTTAGGGAACTTGCCTCTTGTGTAAGCTATACAATTACAACTCACGTACTTCAATATCCTACACATACCATTAGGATTATCACATCAATTAGCTACATACACATTATCCTCATAGATTCAATTCTCATCTTAGTTAAGTTATAACCTTTAGCTTAAGGTTTAACCATATTAATCAACCACATAACACGAATCTGAAAACTCGCTAAAATATAACATAAGACTTTTAGTAGCCAAATCATATTCTCAACTTTTACAACGTTGAGTTTCAATCTAATATAACTTATTAATCAATTTTATATTTCTTCTTAGTCATACTCGAAATTCAATGCTTAAGTCCTATGAGGACTCCTTATTATTTTTATATTAACCTCATTTCATATCTTATAATGTTCACTTCAATTGAATTGAAACACTTTTTAAGTTCATTAACACTTTTCACGGTGTTTTGACATTTATTCATCACTTACCCGAATCGTCTCTCTTGTGTATACTTAGTATGCTTACATAACTTATCTAATACATCATTTATTAATGTTAAGCATCATTATATTTACTAATATTCATGTATTATAACTTAGAACAACATCTTTTATTGTCAGAAGTACTACACTTGCATACATGCATGCCCGACACCCTCTGATTGCCTCCGAGTGCACAAAAGTCCTAAGGATGTCCATTTTGACCCCTACTAATGACATCAAATTTAAAATCTTAAAGAACAAAAGTTGTAGGTCTACTCGTCCTCGTTTTGGATCATCTTGAATCGTATCAATCGAAGTTCGTATGAACACATTATGCCCATTTCAGTAAAATATGTCCGGTTAGATTTTCTTAATATTTATAAGTCTCCATTTCACGGGTGGGGGTACTTTGGTATTAGCTTACCAAAGTTCGCAAACGAACATAGCAGAAAGCCAAATTAGGCCTAAAAGCTCATTTCTAACCACCATTCCAACTTACCCAAGTTGTAATAAGTTTACAGAAACCTAAACTAATGTTTCTAACACGTTTTTAACCATATAAACAACATAAACATCAAAATTAAAACCTCTAAATTCACTATTTTTACTATTTCTTCACTTTTAGACATTTTTAGTGAAACAATTCACTGTGAATTCGTTTTAAAACCAAAACAGTCTGTTTAAATCATATTATTTTCGGTTCTTCATGTATTTTTATAATCAACAAACAATTGCTAGTTTATTAGATGAATTGAGCATCAATTTTAATATCACATAAGTCATATTCATATATATATATTTCACTATTATTCAAATTCTTCAATACTAAACATATTTTCATGAAATTGATTACTCTAACTCATGAATGAATGATATAAAATAGTTTATAATCATCTATTAACACATACAACTCATACTTTCAACATTTATTCACAAAAAAATATCAATTACAAAGAACTTTTGATAAAATAAAAACAAAACTTTAGAAGATAGGATTATACCTTTGCTTTCTTGTTTAGGTTAGCTAGAAGATGAAATTAACCTTTTCTCCCTTTCTTGGCTCTCAAAACCACAACACCTTTCTTCTTTCTTCTCTCTTTTCTCTCTTCTTTTTCTCTCTGTTTTCTTTTGCTCTTTCTTTGCAAATAGATAGGCCAAGTATAATACGTAAAAGAAACTGATAAAACATAATAACTCTACTTAATATATCAGTTATATTTTATTTTAAATTTAAAAGCCATAAGGCCTTGTTTTATAAAACACTTTTAAAATAAAGACTTAACATTCCTTAAACCTTGTTTGGCAAAACTGAATTAAAAATATTTTAACTTATTTTAATAACTCATTTACAATATAGTTTAATTATCACACTTTATTCAATTAAATTTCCATATTCAAATTTAATTTAATTAAAACTAACAACAACCTATTAAATCAATTTGTCACATAATCCAATACAACAAATATTATAATTTTATTTAATAAATTAATGCATCACTTAAATTACTAAATTAAACTAAAACAACATTATAATAATTCATTTAATCCTTATCAACTCTCTAATTTAATTATTAAATTAAATTAGAATATTATCACATAATAATTAATTCATTACTGAATATGTCTGAATATGTGTTAGGTGATGAGAATTGAGCAAGTTAATCAATTTATTTATTTTATACTCACTAAGGAACGAAAAGAAAATCCTTGAGACCTATTTATAAATATTGTAGGTATGAGAATTAAATAACCTAAGTGTTATAATTATTTGAAAGTCCAAGTATTTAATTACATACTAGAGGACTAGCTAAGAGATTTAATTTAATATCTTTACCTAATTATAGCAAGTCTAACTAGGTTATGTTATTAAACCAATGTGAGAAATTATTTAAAGTCCAAAATAAGTGGACTAGAAACCCTAATCAAATTAATGTGTTGGGCTTATGTTAGTTTTTGTGGCTCAAATAATTTAAATGGTAGCCCAAATGTATTTGGTATTTAGCCCAAACCCTAACCCATTTTGGTGTAGACTTTCTAGAGGGATAATGAGCATTAAAACACTAAAAGAAAATCATCAAAGAGGAAAAAATAAGAGGGGGCTAGGAATTAAGAGGCACATGGGAGTATTAATGCTTCATTTTATTTTTTTCAAAGTTTCTCACCCACTCACCTAGCCTTTGTTCCCTACAATACTAGCCTAATTAAAATGAGATCCACAATTTGAGGGAAGGTAAAGAAAATGGGAGATTGCAATGAGTATATATATATATATATATATATATATATATATATATATATATATATATATATATATATACATTTTTTTAGTCTATAAATAGGAAGCCACACAAGTGAAAGAAAAGTTTGGTCTTCATTTTTCATTTCCTAAGTTCTAGAGCTTAAGAGCAAAATTCTTGAGAGAGAGAAAAGATGGAGGGGGTTGCCGACCAAGGGGAGAGAAAGGAGATTAATTTTGTTGATGCCTTCAAGCTTCATAACCTACTTTGGAAGAAGAAGAAGAGCCACTAAATTAAGGTTTAAAAGTTTTATAAACTTAAAACCCTAGTTAGATCTGTGTATTTCTATGGTTGTTTTGAAATTAAATGGGGATTTTATGTTTTTAAGACATGTGATAGTAGATCTACATGTTAGATGATGTTTTAGGGATAGATGTTGTGACGCCCCCAAATCCAGGTTCTCTAACCTCAGATTCGGTGCTCACGATCTATCACCATCATAAGCATTCTATAACTATTACGGAATAATAAACATACATTGTTCATTATAATAAAGTTTCATCACATAGTCCCAATGTCTTCTTAACCTTAACTTAAACACACCATTCATATTACAAAAGGTTTATAAGAAATTCCATCAGATAATAATTAAATTAACATTCATTCTAAACTACTCCTGGATCTTGCCCTTGCCCTTGTCTTTCGTGTTGGATCCTTCAGGCTTAACTGAAATAAATGTCATGATATAGCAAGGGTAAGCAACTAATTTGCTTAGCAAGTTTATATACAAGGGAGATATATCAGGACTAGAAAGAAGTTTTTCTTTCAATGTTCAACAATAATATAAGATTGTGTAGGAACATGAATTAATAATCGATAATTGAATATTCGAGTAATTGAATAACATGTACTGAGTGGTTTTGAAATAGCCATGAACATTTGCAAAGGTTCTCAGTCATTTAAACTGGACCTCTTAATAAGTTTTGGTATTCAAGGGGATCATCCTTTCATACCCCGTGATTTATGCATAAACACTTAATAATCCAGCATTGATGTCATGCCTTAATTAAATTTGTCCTTTTCTCAGTTAAGAGTTCTTATCATATCAATTAAATAAGAATAGCTTTTTAAAACACATTTGATTTAATAAATTTAAACATGTTTGATCTAGCTGATATGATTAGCATAGATCTATCTCATAAATAGTTCATGAATGAAAGAACTTTAATTTAATTCACAGTTCAATAATAATAGAACAGGAATTCAATTGCACAAAGTGCGAATTTCAATAATCATTATAGATGTGAATAATCATCAATAACTATTCACTAACATGCTTTGAAAATAATAACTCGAGTTTGAGTTAAGAAACTTGCCTCGTTCGTAGGTTACGGCTACGCAATTAAATTATATCCACTATGCAGTTAAATTATCTTCCTTTGAGAGACCTATAGATAATCTTTCAATTAGCCATAGCAGAACATTAGATTATGTAATCACATAGATATTATTTAGTTCTTATAAACATTATCCTGCCTCGATAATGTTACTATTAAATAACAACTACCTTTAATTCACTTAATAATATTAATCTTGATAATTTTTTAATTCACCTCTTAGTATTATTAGTTCACTAATAATAATTATTCATTTACTAATATTATTAATCATTTAATAATATCTTATTCCATTACTAATATTATTAATCATTTAATAATATTTTATTCCTTTACTATTGTTATTACATTTTTAATAACATTTATTTAATCTCGAATATTATTATTTGCTCAATAATAATACTTTAATTTAATATTAATAATATTTTAATCTAAGATTAATATTTTAATCTAATATTATTAATCATTTAATAATACTTTAATCATTTATTAATGCTTAAATCAAATATTATTAACCATTTAATAATATTTTAATGAAGTTTTAATCTTAATATTTTTATTACTTAACAATATCACATTCTAATATTATTAATATCATAATAATATTTTTAATAATTTATTAGATTAATAAATAATTTATTCTAATTGTTCACCCTTTATTAAACCTCTTATTTAATATCCATAAAAGGTCATAAATAATATTTCTTATTATAAATTATCAAAATGCCCTAAAATAGTCATAATATTATATATTAGGAGTACTCAAGCATTAACATCACATTTTTCTTATTTAAGACATCATTTGACTATTTATTTTCTTTTATTCATAACTTAATCATTTTTAGGAAAAATAGCAAACTAACTCCAAAAATTTTCATTTTCTGGATTTGGACAGTATATGAACCAGCAATGATCCCCAAATCTTTCTAGAATTTTAGAAAATGATTTACTAATTTTAAAGTTCCCAAAACACTCGGATCTTGCTTCATTTGTCATAAATCGAGTATTACTCAGAAAAATCTAAAATATTTAGGGTATACTCTCATAACATATATAAACCTACTGTAAGAATTTCAGAATTTTCCAGTGTATACACAGTGAGATATTCGGGTGTTAATATTTAGGAGTCCTTTACTGAAATAGCCATTACGCACAACCTATAACTCGAAACGCGTCCGTTCTTTTTCCTAAACGTAGATAACTTCTTAAGGTACCTCTGTGATTTTTTCCAAGTTTTTAAAAGACTTGAAACTGACTGAAACAGACTCATGAAAAATGGGGATAGTAGCTTTTTAGGGTTTTTAAAGCTTTAAATTCCTATGTGGATGATTTTGGGAAGAACAGCCCCAAGGCCTCCATACTTGCTAGATTTGTGTTCTACCACTTGGGTTTATTAGATAACTCATGTATCTAACACCCCCCTTCGACGGATCACAAATCCAAACTGTAAAACTTGAGTTACACAAGATTTAGTAGAAGAAAAATAAGGGCTTCACCCCTTGGAGAACATATGCTCAATTCCTTCCTCTAAACCTTTGATCTAACACTCAAGATACTTAGTTCCATATATGATGATATGTAGAACTAGGGTACTTTAAGTATTAGACCATAAACCCCATATATGATGAGGTAATAACCGAAATAGAAGAAGAAAAAGAAAAAGAAAAGGATGAGAATCTTACCTAGTCTTGGTTGCTATCCTTCTTGTTCTTCCAAAGAAAGTAATGAACTTAGGATGCATGAACCAAATCTCTCTCCCTTTCTTGCACTCCTAAAATTCGGCCCTCCCTCTTGTTTCTCTCTCTTTTGTTTTCTTTTGCAAGCTTAGAAGGAGTGAAGAGAAGAAATGAAACGAAAAAAATGATATAGAAGGATACTTGCAAAAATATAGATACACTTAGTGTATCTAGCTATCCCCCCACATCTTTCTTGCCCATTAGACAAAACCCATTATCTTGTTCTTAAGTATGCTTAGTGAGATTTCCACCAATGAGGTGTAGACAACATTGTACTTTGTGTAAGAAATTAAGAAAAGTAAGGTCATTAGCTATTTAAGGAAACTAGATTAGCAAATAAATTTGCCTTATATGGACACAAGGGGGGCCGGCCCTAAGCTCTCCAAATCCTCATTTTGCTTTTATTTTTAATGCCCAATTTTGATTAATCAAATGTCTACAATACCCTTAATCAAGTTGGCTAAGTATTGGTTTGCATTCTATTTCTTTTGGGCTTCTCCTTTAATTGTTTTGGGCCATGTAATGAACATAGTCTAACAATTTTAATATAGGTTACCCAAATTGTTTATTTAGGGTTTCCATTCCCAAACTTATGAAATTTAATTACTTATACATGTGACTTTAGCTCATAACCTAATTAGGTTTACTAGAAATAGGTTTAAAATTATTAGTCACTTGAAATAACAAGATTATCCACTTAAGTTAGTATATATATTAAATACTAACCTTTCCTTATTACCATAACCCTTAGGTTATTTAATTGTCTCACCTAATGTATAATTAGGTTACGAAGCTTTCATTTTTAATGAAATCTATAAATGTATATATCCATAACTATAGTATATATGTTTATTGATCCATGCAACAATTCACATATGTTGTCACATATTAAATGACTATATAACACAAAGTTTTAAATATCAATAATATACATACATATATAGTGACTTAAAATTCACAGTTATTACAGATGTGGTCATTTTATGTGTTGATGAGCTTTGATGACAAAGATGGATAAAAACTGTTTTAGCCCTAAAAAACCCTAGATTTTCAGTCCACTTTGGACAACCACCATTTTTGATCCGTAACATATTTTTGAGATCCGTAAAAGCCATGAGTTAGATCTATGAGTTATCTAAAGAACCCCACTAGAATCACTTAAAAATATGTTGTAGATTTTTGTATTCATTGTTTCTACCAAAATAGTCTAGAACTGAAAAATGAATAGTGTTCTGCATAGATTTTTATGTGCCCTGTTTTGCCTACATAGACAATGAAATAAAATCAAGCATTTTGGGAAATGAAAATATATCATATAGATAGATCCTGTCCAAAGATGAGCTTATTCCGACTTAAATCGATTGAGTTATGACCATTTCAATTTTAGGGTTTTTCCAACGGAAATAACTATAACTTGAGTTTTATAACTCCGATGGCCACGAAATTGAAACAAGAAGTTCATGTTAATATGTACAAGATTTTGTCAAGAGTTGGGAATTTTTGGAGTTGAGTAAGATATAGATTAATTTCTTAAGTTACAAACTAAAATCGGACTTTTGAAAAATACTAAAGGAAACTGAAAAATTCTAGAAAAAATCATTTTTGTGTATGGAATATATGTATTTATGTGTGGAAAGAAAAGAAAAAAAAATAATAAGTTAATTATGTATTTTTAATGCCTATGAATGAGTTAAGAATAATAAAGAAAATAAAGTTATATTAAGTCATAAAATTCCATAATGTGATTTTATTGACTAATGATCATTAAAATGATGTATTTAGACTTTATAAGGTAATTTCATCATTTTAATAAAATGATATAAGAATGGCATGTTATGTTTGTTAAATAAATTAAATAGTAAGAGATAATCAGTTAAATTAAATTGTTTATAAATGATTAAAATATTATTAAATGATTACTAATATTAGTAATTGATTAAAATAATAGTAAATGATTAATAATATTATTAAGTGATTAAAATATCATTAAATGATTAATAATATTAGTAAATAATTAAAATATTATTAAATAATTAATAATATTAGAAAATGATTGAAATAGTATTAAATGATTAATAATATTACTAATTAATTAAAATATTATTAAATGGTTAATAATATTAATAAATAATTAAAATATTATTAAATAATTAATGATATTAGTAAGTAATTAAAATAATATTAAAGAATTAATAATATTAGTAAGAGATTAAAATATTATTTAATGATTAATAATATTAGAAGTGAATAAAATATTATTAAAGGCTTAATAATATTAGACGAGAGTTTAAGATAATGACTAAGTGATAGAATATTATCAAAGGATGATAATATTACTAATGATTTGAGGTATTATCTAATGTTTAGTTATGTGGTTAAATGTTAGATAATTTATTATTAGAATAGTAGTGTTATGAGACAAGATGTGTTATGCTAATTGAAAGATCAATCTTATCAATGGTAGGTCTTTTCATAAAAGATTAAATTAAATTCTTTATCGGTAATTAGTAGATCATGTAAGTTTTCTAACTCAAACTCGAGTTATTATGTTTCAAGAATGCTAGTGGATCACTTATTGTAAATTATTCCACATCAATGATAATTATTGTTAATCGCACCTAGTGCAAGTTTCTTGAACTTTTTCATATATTATTTTGTGAAAATTTTCTAATTATTACTTTGTGCAAATTTCTATCTCTTGTATAAAATTTATGATATGCAAGTTTCTTAACTACCTTTGATTTTCTAATCTTGTACGATGATTATTGTGTGCAAGTTCTTACATTCATTTAACTTTGTTATTATGATTGTTTCACGATGTTTAAAATTCAAAATTGCTCAATGTTCTTACATTGAGTAAATCCTAAAATTTATACAAATCGTTATATTTGTACAAGTGTTCAAGTTATCTTTAAAATTTAATTATTCCTAAATTGTTTAAGTACTGCGTCGATGCCACTTGTTTCGGCTAGACTAATATTAAATTGTTAAAGCATGAAACGTTCTATTATTTGTGAACTGATTTGTTATTGAAGATTTATGCCACTTATTTCGGCTAGATCAATATTGATATAATAAGTTGAAATCATAACATTTCTTTGAAATCAATCCAAACCATATTGTTGTGGTACAGACTCATGATGTAAGACTGAGACGAAAAACCTTTATAAAAAGGGGAACTTTACTGTCGGACACCCGACCCTGTGCACTATGTTTGATTATTATGCATAATATAGGGTACAATGAGGCTGATCACCTTACTTACTCGTAGAGAGTATAACTAGTCCTTGTGATTAGCTTATACTCTTGAGGAATTAAGTTTTTTTAATTGATAATTCCTCTAGGAGTTCATGATCCATAGCGATCACTCAGCATGAAATCTGGAAATAACCCTCTTTATTGAATGTTGTTGCAGTATTTCTAATTCTTCACAATCAATTGTATATTATTGAAACTTCGAAAAAATTTAACTATTTTATTCTTGATGTGTTATTCAGCATGATATTCAAGAAAATTCTTATTATTAGAAATTATTCATTATTTCAGCTACTTCAAGATCTTTTGAATATCGTTGAAGTTATAAAAAGTTAAACTCTTTTAATTCATGATATATTATTTATTGTATTTTTAAACTTGTTCAGCAAATTTGTTATTCACCCTTGCTTTAAATAAAACTTTTCACTAAAGCGAAGGCTCTAGGAAGGACAAAGGCAAATAGAAGGCGACCGATTAATATCTTTTGTGTAATGGTTATTAAGTTATATATGGATATAAATCTTTTGTATTATTAGACGTGTATTGTAAAGGTTAGTTAGACCTGGGATAATGATATATTTTGTATTAAGGTAATATAATGAATGATGTAATTCATAAGGAATGGGTATATAGATGTGATGTGTATGTTGTATTGTGAGCACTAAATTCGAGGTTCAAGGGATCCGGATTTGGGGGCGTGACAAATATAACAATTTGCATAAAACATGAAACTTGCATCCAATTCACCAACTTGAATGAAGTTAAGAAATATGCACAAAAAACTATCTTGTACAAGTTAGGAAACTTTCTCAACAAAATTTGAGTAAGTTTAAAAAACTTACCTTTTACGCGATTTATCATATTGTTATCCAATTACTCCTCAAACGACCTATATATCATTATGGTCAATTATACCAATTAGTTACGTATATATATCACTTATGGTTTATTTTAACTCTATTCCACACTTTAGAATGTCTATTTCATAATAATCGGAACACATTTTATGTTTATTAACATTCGAATCAGCATTTTGACATTCATATGTTGTACGCCCAACTTGTTTAACTTGAATGCTTAACTGACACGCCATTGCGTATGATTAACACGCCAAATACATCTACCATTCCATGGTTTACCTTTTCCTCGACTATATTTCCAAAGTCCAATTTTTAGAACTCGAAAATACTAGTCAAACACGGATCAGCACCACGACATTCTAAAGAAACACTACGGTTTGCCTTTGAATACACAACAGCCCTAAATATGATCATTTTCAACCTTGATCCCAACCTTAACTCTTAAAACTTAAAAAATGAAAGTTGTAGGTCTACTCCTTATCTTTCTAAATCATTCTAAAGCTCATCAATCGGAGTTCGTATTAAAATGTTATATCCGATTTACTAAAGGACATCAAAGATGTCAAACCAACTGCCAGACTAGTGCTCCCCACGCTAACCCGGCAGGGTTATTGGTGCCCATTTTGTCAAATTTTCAGATTTTGCCAATTCCAATGCATCTATTTCGTTCCTTCCTAAATTTCTCGTCCGATATAGGAATGAGCTCGTTCTTCTGTCTATTTCTTCGTTGTAACAAATTCTTCAAATCCCCACGGACAGAAAAATTTTCACAACTTTCTAACTTATCGGGAATTATGCTCAAAACCCCTTCGGGAGCCATTTTTCACCAAAAAGACATTTTAACGTCAAATTTTTTAAACTTCATAACTTACTCATCCGAAGTCGGATTGAGTTCGTTCTTGAGCCCACGGCTTACGTTTTCACTTAACTACATATCTCCCAGAAAAAATAATTTTTGAAAGTGTTAACCACCTATAAACTTGGTCCAAAAAATGTACCAAGCAAGGGTTCTCATACTTGACATCCTTTTACAAAAAGTTTCACCATAACTTCGTTATAGCGTATTTTTTCTCCGTTCCACTTGGAACAACTTGACAATCCACATAGCTAGGATTCCATCTTTCCGAAATCATACAACAATACACAAACAACACATATTAAGTCTGTTTAAAGTCCTCTATTAATTATTTTCCATCCTCATGCGTAGGTGTACCACTTTAAATCCTAGATTAACTTAGCATACATCTTTAAGGTTTTTTAACAAGGTGATCTCATTTATGTATACCTTAAAACTTCAACATCCACCATGATCTTCAGTTAAATAACCACCACCAACTAATCAAATAAAAAAAAAGATAAAGAGTATATGGTTTTAAGCTTACCTTTCTTAGTTCTTCTTCTTTCTTAGCCTTGATCAAGCTTGATCTTGCTCCTCTCCTTTCCCTCTTTGATTCGACCATCTTCTTCTCTCTCTCTCTCTCTCTCTTATTCTTTAGCTCTCTCTTGCTCTCTCTTTCTTTCTTTAACACTTAGCTAGATTTTAGCCAAATGAATGAGATAACACTTATAAAAGCTACTTTCCTTTCCTTATAAGTTGGTAACCCAACTTAAATCTTCTAAAGTCTTTCCACCCATCTTTGAAAGCTCATTAATCATCCCCCAAGTTAGCCTAATAAAATCAAAATTAAAACTAAGTCAAGGCACTTAGTAGCCACTTAATGGCTAAGACATCTTAATGGGGGAACAACCAATTAATTGCTTGTCTAGAAGGTGAGTCATGCTAAATGTATCACAATTTATCCCCTTCACCTTTAATATTTCCTCCCACTTTAGGACCAAAATGCCGTCACTTTTGCTTCCTTTATCCCGCATGGGATACTCATCCAACACATTAGCTTTAGCTCCAAGTCTTAGGTTTTAACACTAAGATTTGAGTCATAGCTCAACCCAAGCCAAGCCACCACATAACTTAAGCTTTACCCTTGGCTCAACCCTACCCAAGCCACCACATAACTTAAGCTTTACCCTTGGCTCAACCCTACCCAAGCTCTCTAAACCCTAGGCTCTACCCTAGGCTCAAACTTTGGCTCAACCCCAACCACTTTCCAAAGTTCTTAGCCAAGCCTTATAATTTTTAGGCTTAGTTAGTCTAACTAATTCTAGTTAAGTATTTTCTTATCCAGATACGTTTTCTAACTTTTTCAGTTAATTTTTTTAATTCGCTCAGTTAGCCAAAAAACCAACTTTCGATTTTGAAAAATCCGATTTCGCCACCATTCCCTCTTTTTCAAAGAAACGTTATATCGTAATTCAAAAATTCGAAAAAAAGAGTTTACATTTTTAGCGTGAATAATATTTTTACGGATCTTTCCCAAAAAAAACTTTTATTACATATTTCATCTCGCCTTCTCAAATAAACACTATGACATAATTTGAAATTCTCAAAAAAGTACGTTTATTAGCGTTTTTCAACATTTTCATCATTTTTATGAATAGTTACTTTCTCGTCTTTTTCTCAAAAAAAAATTTATTTCCTCATATAATCCTAAAACTCATAAATTCCATCACAAAAACATGTTCCACCACAAAAATTCCACTTTTAACACATAAAATGGAATAATATTCATAAAATCTCATTTTATTCAATAATATTCTAATATATTAAATTACAAACTAAGTAGAATTTTTGGGTCGCAACAGCAGATGTGTCTGCCCTAGAGGAAATGACGGCTATGATTTCTTCCAGACTCCCTATCCTGGGAGGATATATCATTTCTCCTTTAAAGAAGGTATTGACGTCACTCACCATTTGCAGATCCCCAGACTTGATTAAATTTTGGAGTAAGTGGTGGAGTGCCCAACATCCTTCTGTATCATGACCAGGGTTGTTGGAGTGGCGCAAACATAATTTGGTAGCATTGAATCTCCTTGATTAAGGGTCCATTGGGGGTAACAGTAATGTGACCTTTCCTTCATTGATCAACATCTGTAAAATTTTCTCCCTAGACTAGTTTAAAGGAGTGAACTTTCTTCTGGTTGCAAACTCTCTACAGGCCTGGAACCTTGCTTCCCTTGTAACTTTATCTGCCCATGTTACATGTTCTTGGAAATGGACATGATCCTTCTTTGCAATTAAGAGAATTCTAGGCGGAGGGATGTTTGTTTGCATCTGGTAGATCATACTTATCAGCTGCCAGGTTACTTGGTGCTGATACACTATTAGCTTTGTTAATTGATCGACTCGCTCTTTGATTGATTTTATTTCACGCTTTATCAAAGATCGTCCTTCTGAATAACCCAACTTGATGAGGTTAACTTCATTTGGTGGTGACAACTCCCCAATCTTCTAAAGGTACTTAGAACTTTCCTCATTCCCAATATTGATCATGTTCACTCCTTCTGCATTATGCTGAGGCAGAGGATTGTCATGAACGTGTGGCTATTCGGGTGTTGTTACCATGATCTCAGCATTGTTTATTATGTCCTGAATCTTATGTTTCAAAGACCAGCATTCTTGGGTGTCATGGCCAGGGGACCCAAAATGGTATGCGCACTTTTTGCTTGGATCGAATTGCTTCCTGTTTATATTGGCTGGGGGAGAAGCTGAGTAATCTTCTTCTGTGTTGTCAGAAGCGTCAATATATTCTCAAGTGAGTCCCCAAGGGGTGTAAAGGTTCTTCTACGCCTACCTTCTCTGGCTTTCTGAGATGAAGGACTTGGAGGATTTGCAGATGATTGGAAAGGGGAGTAATTATTTTATTTTTGAATGGGTTACTTTTGATTGCCTTGCTGAGCTTAACCATGAAGTATTAAGGATACATCTTCTTCCCTTTTCTTGTGGGCCTTAGAGGGTTACTCCCATAATTTCCAGTCCGGATGTGCTCTGCTACTTCCTCTAGAGCAGTGAGGTCTTTAATCTTACCAAACTTCAACCTCATTTTAGCCATTTCTTCGTGGTTTATCATTTCTGATAATGTTTTTCATATTCCTACTAGGACCCTCACATAATATGGAGCTTCCTGTATATCAATGACAGTCATCACCATTTCAATTTCTATCATAGGCGGGCTAACCTATGCTGCCATACGTCTCCATCTTTAGGTGTATTCACGGAAAGACTCATTGTTCTGAGTTTCATCCTTTATAACTCTTCTGATTTTTCTTCTCATACTACTTCATAGTACCATTCTTTATAGCATTTAGCTATAATTCTTCCATCGCTTAACAAAATATCTGTTATTTCACGATTCACTACGATCACGTGGTGATCTTACTTCATAATCATTTTACATTATAATTTTCATACTCTATGATCGCTTTATTTCTACGATCTTCTTATTTCTATCAGATTATAGCCTAAGGTACTTCCACCTAAGGTTTATAACCTATCAGCTCTTGTAAGACCCCAACTTTTTATGGATAAAATTTAATTTTCTCTAAATATTTTTCTAAATAGTAAGTTGATAATTTAATAGATGTTATAGTTATGGGTGATATGTGCAAATTTTACAAAATAAACGTAGTATGCATACAAGCCAATCATGTATGATGATAAAGCATATACTTTGTAATCAATCTTATTTATTTATTAATAAAAGAATTATTTATTAAAGGCATTTAATTATCTACATGGTGTTGTTTTAATAATATGTGATAAACCCATAGTTTTAAGTAATGCTTTTAGAATCATGATGAGATCATGCTAATGAGATCTAAATTCTTAGATAGCTTAAAACTAAAATGTTCTCAATCAATGGATTACTAAAAAGGGATTAGTGAATCCAGGATAGATTGGTACATACGTTGTTTGCTTCATTGGATGAGAATGATTGATCTCATGATCATTTGTGTGGAGACACTAAAGCAAGTATGTAGGTGCTTATTGGAGAATAAGTTCACTGAACGTAACCCGCTAAGGAATACCTAATGGAGTTTTACTTGCTTTTGTCAATAGGAATTCTGTAGTGATAGTAGTACAAATGATCCTTAGACTTGAGATCATCATAGTATATCTTATATATAATGAATTACACTTTGACTTATTCCTTAAGACTCTTAGAGTATATCAAAGGGTATGCTTTGGGTGTAATAAGTTATATATGGAGATAATGAATGATCAATAAAGAATCTACCACTTCTAGTAAAAGAAGAGAAATGTCTATGTGATTCGATAAAATGACAACCTGAGAATCCTTGGTTAAGGTGGAATGAAATTAGAAAGTAGTTTCTAATTTGCATTCATTAGGAGTTGTGCATTTTAGGAATCGAAATACATATAATTAAATAAAATAAGACTTGACAATAATTTCATGTCTTATATTTAATTGGGACATTGTATGGTGGAAGGATTGAATTGTACGGTAACTATTTACTCAAAGGTTCTTTTATGATTAATGTTGAAATCTATATTATCTGGAAAGTCGTTGATCGCTAGGGAGGTTTATCCCTATTGTAGAATAAATATTATTTATTTAAATAAATTAATAGTTTAATTTATTTATTTAAATAAGATTAGAATTGTTCTAATTGATTTATTCACAACCGGTTTAATATGGAGAACCTTAAGGGTCACACCATAAAAGGAAGAATAATTATTTAAGAAGTTAATGGCATAATCGTAATAATATGTTAAGTATATTTAATTTAATCTATGGTGATAGAATAAATTAAATAGCTTAATATTTATTATTTAATATTTTAGAAATATTAAATATAAATTAATAAGAGAGAGTCTTATTAATATTATTACAATTATTATTATTTTAATTTCTAAAAGAGTTTAGGAATTAATTTAATATAAGTACTCTCATTTATTCCTAATAGGATTAAGAGGGAAAATTAGTTAAACGAGTTTATTTAATTATCCCTAATAAGATTAGGGAGCCCAATTAATTAAAGGAGTTTAATTAAATAAATAATACCTTATTTTAATTAAATAGGGTTACCTGATATCTTTATAAGAGGAGTCTTATATCAGATATCAAATATACGTAATTCCAATAGTTGGAGAGTACGCCCCTTTTTCTATAGAGATAGGAAAAACTAGGGTTTGAGCCAATACACCCTTCTTCTTGAAAATTCTTCTTCCTTGGTGGATCACCTCTAGAGGCCATACACTTGGGTGGCTAACATTGATCAAAGGAAGGAATCTACCCGGAGATTCAAGGAGATCGCGGAGAAGTAGGAGTTGAACTCGTACATGTGGAAGCTCGTATCTACAAGGGTATGATTACATAACTTCTTGTTCTTCGTTTTAATTAATAATATGCATAAAGGATGATCCGGGTAATTGGTTTGTGAAAATTTTTTAAAATCTGATTTTATTTTGCTTCCGCTTATTTTTGCAATTTGATTGCTACTTTGATTTTCACAAAACCTTACAGTGGTATCAAGAGCCAAACTTTATGCAAATTATTAATTATTTTGATTCCATATATGTATGGGTATGTATTTAGAATAATTTATTGGGCATAATTTGTTGTATAAAATTATTATTTTAAAAAAAAAAATAAAAAAAAAAAAAGTTTTTTTGAAAAGAAAATTATTATATATTTTTTTTAATCATGATAATAATATATATTATTATATATATATATATATATATATATATATATATATATATATATATATATATATATATATATATATATATATATATATATATATATATATATATATATATATATATATATATATATATATTTTTAATAATTTTATAATTAAAATAAAGAGTTTATTTTAATCTTGAAATTGGATTTCATGCAACTTAAAATTGCCCATTAAATGATATTATATATATATATATGGAATGATTTTATTCATGAGATGAATGTTTTATTTATTGATACATATGATGATATGTATGATAATAAATGGGATTGATTATGGACTATTGACCAATGTGATTGGATTTATTTTGGTTGGATGTTTGAATGAATGAGTTTTATTAAATGGAATCTCGTACCTCGCCTTTTTTCGGTTTTCTTCTTGATGTAAATTCTATCTCTCTCTCCTATGTACTTCCCTCGATTGTTGATCAAGGTTTCTATTTAAATTAAATAGTTTATGTAATAGGATTAGTTAGAATTTTTTTTTTGAAGAACCGGAGATCAAGGAGAAAGGAGCTTGAAGACCCATTTGTAATGGAGCCAGGGTTTAAATGTAATAGTTATATTTAAATGTTTATTTTGCACCCTAGGGTTTGACCTTTTGGTTCACTTGGTGGCTCTAGTGAACCAAACTAGAATAAAAGTCCATAATCAATCCGGGTAGAATATAGTATTCTATATATATGCTAGCTATTATATATATATATATATATATATATATATATACATATATATATTAATATATATATATATATATATATATATATATATATATATATATATATATATATATATATATATGTGTGTGTGTGTGTGTGTGTGTGCATGCTGTGCTAAACAAGATGAGACAAATAATAACAATCCCTCAAAGTTTTTATATATTAAGTCTTAAGCGTTCAAAGATATTTAGAATATCGAACGTCACCTTCTAGCATGATAAAATTAATAGAGTATTAAATATTTAATATGAGTTTATTGTGTCACCACAAGGCAAGTATTAAGTATTTAAGATGTTAATTTATCACATTTGATGCTTATAAAGAAAATTGAACAATATTGTTTTGTTGTGTCACAACAAGGACAATATTTTTCTTTTTTGAATATATGGAAGTGCTAGGTTGGACTTAACTTAGATAATTTTGATTCGGATGTGCCACCACTTGATCAAAATAATCTAAGAGGCAAAACATAAGGAGTTACATGATGATGTAATTGACAAGGAGTTGTCTACCTATTTATTTATATATAGTTGTTGTGTCACCACAAGGCTTTATATATTTGAAATGGGATCCTTATTCTCACTATAAAATCTTTAATTAGATATTGTCGAACTATATTCATGAGGGTAATATAGTTTGAATAAAATAGTGGGAGATACCAATATAAAATAAGACCTAATTTATTTTGGTAAAATAATTAATTAAATGAATGTTTGCTAAAATATTGTTTTTTTTACACATGCGAAATTTGAAAATGTCACATTCACTAATTTCATCGCTGCAGTAGCATACTTGATGCTAACAAACTGATCTGGACAAAATTACATGGGTGGTTAAGGAATCGAGAATTGTTCTCTTCTTTGAAAAGATTTCTTATGTCCTAAATTGCCTTGCACTGCAAAAAAAGTTGCAGAGACAGCCTCTGAGGAAGAGATTGCTACTTTTAAAAAGTGGCAAGATGATGCATCTGTGGCTCAATGCATCATGCTCGCATCCATAAGTAACGAGCTTCAGCGTCACATGAAATAATGGATGCTCCTACTATGCTGCTGCACCTGCAAGAGCTATATGGTGAGCAAAGTAGGACTGCTAGATATGAAATATCTAAGGAGCTCTTCCGATCTCGGATGACCGAGGGCACTACCGTTGAGACTCATGTCTTAAAGATGATCAATTTGATTGAACGTCTTGGACAGCTTGGGTTCGTCATGGATGGGGAGTTGAGTCAAGATTTGATCTTGCAGTCACTCCCTGACACCTTCTCACAATTTGTTGTGAATTTTCACATGAATAAGTTGGATGTCAGCTTGCCTGAATTACTTAACATGTTGAAAACTGTTGAAGGTCACTTCCCATCCAAGAAGGACCATGTCTTAATGGTGGATGATTCTTCTAAGAAAAGGAAGAGGCCCAAGGTATCTTCTCAAAAGAAGAAATCCAAGAAGGTTAAAGGTAAGGCGAAAGTGAAGGATCAAAAGAAACCTGATCCAGCTAGCAAAGGAATTTGCTTCCATTGCAACAAGCTGGGTCACTAGAAGAGGAACTGCAAGGATTATCTTGCAGAACAAAAGTAGAAGAAGCTTGGAGAAGCTTCGAATCCTAATCAAGGTTTGTTTATGATTGAAATTAATTTTTTTGAAAGTCAATCTTCTACTTGGGTATTGGATACCGGCTGTGGTTCTCACATATGTAATAATATGCAGGGACTGGTCAGAAGTAGAAAGCTGAGCAAGGATGAGGTCGTCCTACGAGTGGGAAATGGAGCAAAGGTTGCTGCATTAGCTGTAGGGACTTATTGTTTAGCACTGCCTACGGGCAAGTTCATTAATTTAAATAATTGTTATTTTGTTCCAAATATCATTAGAAACATTATTTCTATCTTTGTATTGGATATGGATGGTTTTAACATTATAATAAAAAGAACAACGGTTGTTCTATTTATAATAATAATGTTTTATATGGTGTTGGTAATTTGCGAAATGGACTTTATATACTTGACTTGCATGAAAATATACTTCAAATTGAACAAACTAAGAAAAGGAAAAGAGATGATGTTAATTATACCTATATGTGGCACTGTAGACTTGGTCATATTAATGAAACAAGATTATCCAAGTTTTATAAAGATGGGCTCCTAGAGCTATCAGATTATGAATCATATCCAACTTGTGAATCTTGTCTCATGGGAAAAATGACTAAATCTCCTTTTAGTGGAAAAGGAGAAAGAGTTACAGAGTTGTTAGCGTTGGTACACACAGATGTATGTGGACCTATGACAACGAATGCACGAGGAGGGTATTCTTATTTTATTACATTCACTGATGATCACTCAAGATTTGGATATGTGTATTTAATGAAATACAAATCTGAATCATTTGAAAAGTTCAAAGAGTTCAGAAGTGAAGTAGAGAAACAAACTGGCAAGAGTATTAAGATTCTTGATCAGATCGAGGAGGTGAATACTTAAGTGGTGAGTTTCTCAATTGTCTCAAAGAAAATGGTATAATCTCACAATGGACTCCACCAGGGACGCCACAGCTGAATGGTGTATCTGAAAGGAGAAATCGAACACTGTTGGACATGGTTCGTTCCATGATGAGTTTTACCGATCTTCCAGTTTCCTTACGGGATATGCCCTAGAATCGATTGCATACCTACTTAACAAGGTACCTACAAAATCCATCCCTAAGACCCCATATGAGTTATGGATGGGAGGAAACCAAATCTTAAGCATGTTAAGACTTGGGGTTGTCCAACTTATGTCAAAAGTTTGAAAACGATAAGCTCTGAGACTAGATCCGATAAATGTAGATTTGTGGGATACCCTAAAGAAACATCGGGGTATTATTTCTATCATCCAACTGATCAAAAGGTGTTTGTTGTGAAACATGTTGCCTTCTTGGAAAAGGAGTTTATCCTTGAAGGGGTCAATGAGACTAAGTTATATCTTGAAGAAGTTCAAGAACCAAAAAATACTATAGATCAAAGTCAGGTACCTAACCAAGTGGAAGAACCTATTGTAACACACCCTATTCATAAATCTGGAAGAGTACCGAAGATACCTGATAGGTATGGATTCGTCATAGAGGATGACGATGAGGTACGCATCATAGATGATGATGATCCATTGAATTACGAACAGGCTATGAGTAGTAAAGACTCAGAGAAGTGGCAAGAAGCCATGAAATCCGAGATGGACTCCATGTATGAAAACCAAGTATGGACTTTGGTTTCACCACCTGAAGGCATTAAGCCTATTGGGTGTAAATGGGTCTTTAAAAGAAAGACTAGAGTATATGGCAAGGTAGAGACCTATAAGGCCCGACTGGTCGCAAAAGGTTTCAAACAAAGACAAGGAGTTGACTATGATGAAACCTTCTCACCAGTAGCGATGCTCAAGTCCATTCGGATTTTGCTTGCGATTGCGACTTACCATGACTTCTAAAATCTGGCGGATGGACGTGAAAGCGGCCTTCCTCAATGGGAAACTTGAGGAGGATGTGTATATGACACAACCAAGAGGGATTTGTTTCAAAGGTTGGAACAAATCAAAGTCGTAAGCTACAATGATCCATTTATGGATTGAAACAAAGCTTCTCGTAGGTGGAACATCCGTTTTGATGAGACAATCAAAGAGTTTGATTTTATCAAAAATGAGGATGAACCATGTGTACAAGAAGGTTAGTGGGAGCGTTGTTTCATTCCTTGTATTATATGTTGATGATATATTCTTGATAGGGAATGATATTCCTATGCTACAATCAATTAAAATCATGGTTATCTAAACACTTCTCCATGAAGGACTTGGGAGAAGCATCCTATATTTTGGGGATAAAGATCTATAGAGATAGATCTAAAAGGATGCTTGGCTTGTCCCAAAGAAGGATTACATTGACTTCGATGCTAAAGAAGTTTAGCATGGAAGATTCAAAAAGAGGTCTCATGCCGATGAGCCATGGAATACATCTCTCAAAAGCAGGCCCCAAAGACACTGAAGAGAGAGGCCAGTATGAGTAAGATTCCTTATGCTTGACAATAGGATCTATCATATACGGTATGATATGTACTAGACCGGATGTCGCTCATGCACTTAGTGTAACAAGCAGATATCAGTCGAATCCAAGAGAAGAACACTAGAAGGAAGTAAAAAATATCCTAAAGTACTTAAGAAGAACTAAGGATGTATTTCTTGTCTATGGTGGGTCTGAATTGAAACTAGAGGGCTTCACAGACTCAAGTTTTCAAACGGACCAAGATGACAGTAAATCCATTTCGGGGTATATGTTTACCTTGAATGGTGGCGCAGTGAGTTGGAAGAGTTCCAAACAGCAAACAGTTGTTGATTTAGTGACAGAGGAAGAGTACATAGTTGCAAGTGAATCTGTGAAGGAAGCTATTTGGCTGAAGAAGTTCATTACCGAAATTGGTGTGGTTTCTAGCATTAAAGGACCAGTGCCTTTATTCTGTGACAACATCAGAGCTGTTGCGCAGGCTAAGGAATCCAGGTCTCATCAGAAATCCAAACACGTGTTGCGGCAGTTTCATTTTGATCAAAGAGATCATTGAAAGAGGAGACGTCACCCTTGAGCGTGTGGACTCTTAAGATAATATTGCAGATTCATTTACTAAAGAGTTAACACAACAGCAGTTCGATCGTCACTTAGAGAAGATGGGTATGAGATACCTCGGCGATTGGCTTTAGTGCAAGTGGGAGATTGAAACTAGTATGCATACAAGCCAATCATGTATGATGATAAAGCATATACTTTGTAATAAATCTTATTTATTTATTAATAAAATAATTATTTATTAAAGGCATTTATTATCCATATGGTGTTATTTTAATAATATGTGATAAACACATAGTTTTAAGCAATGCTTTTAGAATCATGATGAGATCATGCTAATGAGATCTAAATTCTTAGATAGCTTAAAACTAAAATGTTCCCAATCAATAGATTACTAAAAAGGGCATTAGTGAATCCGGATAGATTGGTACATACGTTGTTTGCTCATTGGATGAGGATGATTGATCTCATGATCATATGTGTGGAGACACTAAAGCAAGTATGCAGGTGCTTATTAGAGAATAAGTTCACTGAACGTGACTCGCTAAGGAATACCTAATGGAGTTTAACTTGCCTGTTAATAGGAATTCCTATAGTGATCGTAGTACAAATGATCCTTAGACTTGAGATCATCATAGTATCTTATATATAATGAATTACACTTTGACTTATTCCTTAAGACTCTTAGAGTATATCAAAGGGTATGCTTGGGTGTAATAAGTTATATATGAAGATAATGAATGATCAATAAAGAATCTACCACTTCTAGTAAAAGAAGAGAAATGTCCTATGTGATTCGCTAAATGACAACCCAAGAATCATTGGCTAAGGTGGAATGAAATTAGAAAGTAGTTTCTAATTTGCATTCATTAGGAGTTGTGCATTTAGGAATCGAAATACATATAATTAAATAAAATAAGACTTGACAGTAATTCCATGTCTTATATTTAATTGGGACATTGTATGGTGGAAGGATTGAATTGTACGGTAACTATTAACTCAAAGGTTCTTTTATGATTAATGTTGAAATATATATTATTTGGAAAGTCGTTGATCGCTAGGGAGGCTTATCCCTATTGTAGAATACATATTATTTATTTAAATAAATTATTCATTTAATTTATTTATTTAAATAAGATTAGAATTGTTCTAATTGATTTATTCACAACCGGTTTAATATGGAGAACCTAAAGGGTCACACCAAAAAAGGAAGAATAATTATTTAAGAAGATAATGGCATAATCGTAATAATATGTTAAGTATATTTAATTTAATCTATGGTGATAGAATAAATTAAATAAGCTTAATATTTAGAAATATTAAATATAAATTAATAAGAGAAGTCATATTCATATTATTACAATTATTATTATTTTAATTTCTAAAAGGGTTTAGGAATTAATTTAATATAAGTACTCTCATTTATTCCTGATAGGATTAGGAGGGAAAATTAGTTAAAGGAGTTTAATTAATTACCCCTAATAAGATTAGGGAGCCCATTTAATTAAAAAAGTTTAATTAAATAAATAATGTAACGACCCCAAAATTCATACAATTTAATTCTCGACTTCGGTCGTTAATAATACATTTAACCTCTAATTTTACATCATTAAACGATAATACAACCGTTGAAATTGGCGGAATAATTAAAATTTTCTATTACAAACTATTCTCGTTCCCAAAACCTTCAACCTTTACATCTAAATATCTCATAAACATTTTAATACTATAATAGTTTACATCGCAAAATGATATTACAATTTAACCTTTAACACATTATTCGGAACCTTAAACATGGTTCAAATAATAATAACACAACTTAAGTGTGTAAATCTTCAAGTATCATATTTGATTCATGTATTTCAAGTAACACATAACTTTACCTTGAATCTTGAACCTGCAAAAGTGGTTATTTGCAAGGTTGAGCTCTAAAAACTTGAAGAAAATCTAACGATTTCATGCATCACATAGCACATAATAACATGCTAAACATATATCTCATAGACATTAGACTAACATAACATACATGCTACAATTCATATAACAAGTATAAAGATTGAGTTCATTACTCAATCAACATGCTTTAGTCAATCAACGTAGTCATAAATTGACTTTAACATTTCATACTTTCAACATAACACATCATGCTCTTTGAAGTAAAGACTTAAAATAGTTAATCATCAAGTTCACATAGTAAATAGGAACTGAAAGACTTGCCTTGATCGTTGTTTACCAATAACAGTTTAACAGCTTACAATTATCTGCACTTCACGTGCCTTACACAATTATATAATCATGCACATCAACTATTAGTCACATAGCAATGCATAGTAGTTATAGTGTAAACTTTACTCTATATCTCATAACCCTTCCTATTATATATACACAATGTTCAATTTTATTGTGTTAACTTTCAACTTATATTTCACTGTATTTCATATTTGAAGTTCATTCAAGTGTTTAAGTCTTGCTAGGACTACTTATTGGTTTTATATTAAACCCATTTCATACCTTATAATGTTTATTTCATTTAACTTAAAACACTTTTTATGTTCATTAACATTTATTCTGGCGTTTGACGCTCATTCATTAAATCACTGCGCTTGGATTTGTCTCTCTTATGTGTGCTTAGTATGCGTATACAACTTATCTAATATATCATTTATTAATGTTAAGCATCATTATACTTCATAATATTCATGTTCTATAACTTAGAAAACATCTGTTATCGTCAAGAGCACTACACTTGCATACGTACATGCCCGACGCCCTCTAATTGCCTCTGAAAACATAACATTCCTACAATTGACCATTTAAACCATTCCTAAAGACCTCAAATTAAAAATCTTAAAGAAAGTTGTAGGCCTATTCATCCTCATTCCGGATCATCTTGAATCGCCTTAATCGGAGTTCGTATGAAAACGTTATGGCCGTTTTACTAAACTAGGTCAAAGCAATCATAGTTGGCAGACATGGGGCACGGTCGCGCCCCTTTGCCGTGTGCCCGCGTGACTTGCGATTGCTTTACTGCGCTTGTAGCAGCCTTGAGCCCCGCTTCGCATACGAAACAGCTTTTTCTCAATGTACAAACTTCAAATCTTCATAACTTCTTCATTTTAAGTCGGAATTAGTTGGTTTTCGATTCTATGAACTTGTGAAACACTGAACTACTCATCTACAGAGTAATTTTAACATTTTAAAAATTTTAACAAATCAATTTAAGGGTTCCAATTCAATGTTCAGGCTATATTTTCATGTTTTTGAAAAGTTTAGCGAATTCATTCACCACGAATTCGTTTCTCAACCAAATTGGTTCGTTCAAGTTTCATTGTTTTCGTTTCTTCACATACTAACATAATCCAACATCAATTTACAGATATAACACATATTGGATATAAAATTTCATACTTTCTTAAGCCATTTTCATACATATAACACTATTTCTTAAATTCTTTCTACAATCCCAATTTCACATATTTTAATCATCGAATAGCACTCACACACGATTATTAACAGATTATAAACCACATACACATGCATATATATAAATCCAACACATCTACCAATAAATTTTTTAAAGATAAAAGTTAATATTAGAGTAGATTATACCTTGAATCTTTGTTTGTTGGGAAGAGAATTGTTTTTCCCTTGATACTCCACTTCCCTAGCAAAATCTACAGAGAATTTCTCACAAACTCTCTCTCCCTTTCTCTGCTCTCTCTATATTCTTAGGCAAAGAAAGAAAATACGTAGAAATAAACTGATAACCCTTCTTTCTCACGCACGTCAGTTACAAAAACCCAATAAGCATCAGTTAAAAATAAGCCAAAAGCCATAAGGCTACGTTTGCTTACACACCAATTCCCCATACTAGATTATTTAAATAATATTTATATTATATAGTTTTTATTTGTCACATCTGTAATAACCCGAGATTTTCTATATAAAATAAATAAGAAATTTTGCGTATAATTTTTTTTTATTTAATGACGAGACTAAGTGTCAAGTAAAGTGAACGATAAATGCGAATACATTTATTACTTGAAAAATTAGAAATAATTTTGGAATTATTAATTACCATAAATTATATGGTAATAAATTTTTGTAAGCCGAAATATTTTTATTAATTATTTTCCATGAAAACATAATTGGAAATAATATATGAAGTGATAATTAGATTTATATAATAAATATTTTATTATATGAATTGTTCGAGAATATTTAAGTTAATTATTTTAACTTGATTATTGATCTTGTGTACGAAGAATAAGTCGGACATGAGATCCAAACCACGGATTGGGATTGTGATCAAGAGATGAGAATAATAATATTATATTATTTATATAATGATTTTCTGATTACCATAATTATGTCTTTGGTATATGCTTGAGACGAGATAATATTGAGCAAATGACGGTCGATTAGGTTAGTAGCATATTACCGTCTTTGTGAAACCCTAATTATTAAACTCGGTTATGGGATATTTTTGAGTAGTATTTGTGTATATGAAACTCTTTTGTGAATAAGAATATCGGTAATTAGAAGAAACCCTAATTATCTTGTTGTAGACGTCGATAATTAGGACAAACCCTAATTATTATAACCTAAGGTTGAAATTAGAAAGCGAATTTAATCGTGTTAGTAACATACGAGATAATTAAAGAACCACTAATGGTCAATTAGAAACCCTAATTGATGGCGTTGAAAAACCCTAATTTTAATTACCGGGTTTAATTTCGATGTTATTTGTATAAGTGTTTTAATTTACCAAAGGATAGAAGTTAATTGGTAAATTATAAGAATTAAATCTAGTGATTAAATATTATATTTAATTGCCTTGTACAAGATTTCCATACACTCTTAAACAAAGCCCAACCATCACCCATAACAAATCAGAATCAAGAATCAAGAATTATTGGCAAAAGGGTATAAGAACACTAAACCTAGAAATCCTTTGATTCGATGTTATTTGATGCAATTGATTGTTTAAAGTTGTGTAATAGAATGTTAATTGATGATATGGGTTGATAAATCAAAGACCCATAACATCAAAGTGCACTAAATTGAAGATTTAAGCAAGTTGGAAAAATTGAATTACATTATTTTTCACCAAATGTCGAAGCCATAACTCTTGCTTTCGATCATGAGTTTTGTTCTTCAAAAGTTGTTATGTGTATCACGATATGTGGTCTTTAATCGAAAAAAGAATCAAGTCCATATCATGTATAGATTAGAAGTTATAGATGGTAAAACATGGTTGACCGAGCATGATAAACTATTTTTGGGCAAATCTATAATGGGGGCATTCTCGTCCACTTTTGTGCTTTAAAAAGGTCTGGGCTTTTGATATGTTGTAGTGCATTGAGTTAGGAAGCCATAGGCTTTGGAATGACCTCATTCCGACCTCGGATGAGGGAATTACGGTGATTGGAAGGAAATGTGTCAAATTTCTCAAAAGCGAAAGTCAGCAGCTAGGATGTGCTATTCGGGACCTTTATTTGATCAGTTAATGTTTCCCAAACCTTCTGGGCTTTTGGTATGTTATAGTACACCGAATAAGCTTTCCATAGACTTTGAAACGGACTAAATCCGATATCGGAGGAGAGAGTTATGACATTTCAAAGTAGTAGTGTCAAAACTTCCCAATAAGTGCGGTGCAGTCCATTTGAACGGAATTTCTGGGCTGATGTGTTGAATTTGGAAATGGTAAAAGAATAAAAGTTGTAGCCCCAGATGTTAGCTTCGTGGGCTCAAGAATCGCTCAAAATGTTTTAAAATGAAAGAGTTATGACTATTTTAGCGAAAGAGGTAAAGCTGAAACGAGATTAAAAGCTGTTATGAGCGTCCACTTTTGACGACTGTTTGGGCTACCTAATGAACCGAATTGGGTAATTCGTATTTTTTAAAATAGTCTTACATACCATGTATAACATATCCAAAAATTAGATTAATCGGAGTTATGAGCAATGCGTTAGAAAATCATAAAGTGAGCTATTGAAAAATTAGTATAAACCAAGTCCCACATCGACTAAATTGAGAACTTCACCATTTTCTAAACCTATAAATAGAAGGGCTTGGCCTTTGTTTTATTCACCAACAATAAGGCCTCCAATTTTGAGAAAGGCTTTGTTGTGGGAGGACTTTTATAAAGATCTTCTTAGTTAAATTTTTTAGTGGAAGTGCGTATTCAGGTCTGTGGAATTCAGTATTTAGGGTATATTTCTTATTTAATTTTTGTAATGTTATTATTTTTAATTGTTCATTAAAGTTTGAATTTTTGAAGTTTAGTTAGTGTTGTTAATAAACTAGTTAGTTTACTATGTTTATTTTGGCTTGGAATTGATTATGTAAATGAGTTATTTGTGATGACTTTTAATATTTCTCAAAACTGAAAGTCAGCAGCGGGATGTGCTATTCGGGACACAGTTTCGATCAGTTAATGTTTCTAAAACCTTCTAGGCTTTTGGTATGTTATAGTACACCGAATAAGCTTTCCATAGACTCCGAAACGGACTAAATCCGATATCGGAGGAGAGAGTTATGACATTTCAAAGTAGTAGTGTCAAAACTTCCCAATAAGTGCTTGTGCGATCCATTTGAACGGAATTTACGGGTGATGTGTTGAATTTGGAAATGGTCAAAGAATAAAAGTCAGAGCCCAGAAGTTAGCTTCGTGTGGGCTCAAGAATCGTTTAAAAATGTTTTAAAATGAAAGAGTTATGACTGTTTTAGCGAAAGAGGGTAAAGCTGAAACGAGATTACTATGTTTATTTTGGCTTGGAATTGATTATGTAAATGAGTTATTTGTGATGACTTTTAATATTTTGTGATGAATTTCATTAATTAATAATTATTAATGATATTAAAGTTATTTAATGATTATATTAAATAATTTAGTTTAAAAATGATTAATATTATAAAAATCATTTTAAATGAAAATAAGGTATTTAAAAATATTTTAAGTTATAAAATATAACTTTTAATATTTAAATGATAATTTCATTAATAATTAAATATTAATGATATTAAGATAATATTAATGATATTTAGTTTATTTAATGATTAATATTAAATAAATAGTTTAAAAATGGTTTTACTTATTTAAAACCATTTAAAGAGGATATTAAGGATTTAAAAATATTTTAAGTTATAATTAATGACTTTTAATATTTGGATAAATAGTACATTAATATTTAAATATTAATGGTAATTATTTGGGTAATATAAATGTTTTAAAAATAGTTTGAGTTATTATAAATAACTTTTTATATTTTAGCAATGGTTTTATTAATAGTTTAGTATTAATTAAACTATTAATGATAATGAAATTGTTTAATGTTTAAATCATTTAATTATGATTCCGATATTTGAAAGTTATAATTTAGCCAAACTAGTGACTTGAGAACCGATTATGAAGTTCGAATTTGAAGAAGAACACCTATAAGTAATGATTATATCACTATAGGCCCTTTAGTAATGATTTGAATTATTTTAAATTTTTAATTTCTAGAAATTGCGAAAATGATTAAAAATAAGATGTCCGATATTTGAGATGTTGAGGTATAGAATAAGAGTCTTAGACTCAGTATTTACCCGATAAAGCTGTCGGTACGCCAACAAATGTCAGACCTTATAAAAGAAAGAAAAGACTACTTGTAAGAGCATGGATGAGATATTTTAAAATGTATAAAAATATTTCAAGTATAGAATAGGAACTAAAAGTATGATCATTTGTGATTATGTGATTAGACTATGTCAATTGTAATAGAAAGATTATGTGTTAAGATATATTGTTCTAATCGAGCGAATGATCCGATTATTGATAGGTTGTGATAAAGAGATAAAACCTAAGTTGAGATTTGTAATCGTAATCAAAAAGTATCCTACCTTTGCACTTCCTTTATGCAATGGACATGAGTAAGAAGTTTCGTAATTATTATATCCCTGTATGCATTATGTACTCTTTGATTATCGACATGTTAGCTCGGATATATATTACATTCATTGATTTTATAAATGGTTATACAAGTGTCCCCACTTGGATAATCATGGCATTTGTTCACATGTTGATACACCTTTGTCAATTACCCGTATATATATGTTGAATTACATATTATTGTTGAGCAAGATTAAAACCTTGGGTTTGGAACTAGGCATGTATGAACATCCCTATATGGGAAGATTTTTTTGCAAGGCGGATAGAGTGAGAGATGAATTTCGTTCAAGTTATGTAGTATTGATCAATACAGGTACAAATCTGGTGATCACCCTGCGTGCCGTAAGTTATGACAGTTTGAGGATAGAATTCGCTAAACCTTTTTGAAAATGAAAAGAATGTTCATAGTATGTTTTTTAAACCCTATTCAAGGGTAGAGCGAGCCAAATTTAAAGAATTTGAAAGAGAGTTGTTATGTGAATTTTTATTAGTACTGATTACTTCACAACTTTTAATTCGTTGTAGAAGTGTTATGTAAAGAGAATACTTATATTCTTTAAACTTATATATTGCTGCTATTACTTTGGGCACTTAAATGCTCATCCTTGCTTAAATTAAATGTTTTCGATTATGTATGAGCACATTCAAGGCTCGAAAGTACGAACAAATGAAAAGGAAAGTCGATCGAATAAGTGTATATTATGAGTTAATGGTTATAGTTGTATTGGTATCTATTCAAGTATTGTAAGGAATGTATTTGTAGGTCACGTACTGGGTAAGTAAACTCGATGTATGTAAATTAAGTTCGAATGTATTATTATTTAGTATTATTCAAATTTTAAAGAAATGGTATCGTGGAGAACCAAGTTAGGGTTTCAAGTACTGGATTTGGGGTAAATCACAGTTGGTATCAAAGTCGTTGGTTATGAAGCTTAGGTAGGAATACTTGAGACTAATAACCGCAATGATTAGGATAAGTATTAACTCATATAGAGTTAGTTGGTCGATAAGATTCAAAGATGAATCTCGGCATGAGTGTAAAGACGCAGAGTTCCCTAACTCACGATTATAAAGTTAAGCAAAGAGTGGGGAATAAATTGAGTCTAAAAGACTGAAAGTGCGATTATGAGAGATCGTAAAATAAAACGATCAAGATATAGCACTAAATCGTAATATATACGATGAGATCACCCCATGATCTGATAAGGCTATGACAGCCAGAAGGAATCAATCTGATGATTGGAAAGTTTTAAGAAGATTTACGTGTATGAATTGTACTATCAATTGAGCATGCAGATCCGGAAGAGAATTATAAATACTAATTAAATTCGTATGGAGAATGGGGTTAGTGTTAGATGGGGATTCAATTGAGGACTCATGTCACAAATTTGAGTTGTATGATTCTTCGTATGGGAGTGAATTGTACTTGGTGTAAAAACCACTTAGTTTCCGCAATCGATAATCATTGAAATGTCTCAGGTCACGCTAATTGTTATATGCACATTAAGAGGATGACTCCATTCTCAGGTGTATAACAGGTAGATAGGTCATAGATAGAGAATATAAGATTAAGTTCGAGTTCTTAAAACTCATACCTATGAGACCTTCTTGACTCATAATTATATGAAATGTTTATGAACCCCTCAGCGAATGGACACCAAAGGTCTGACTAGGATAAGTTCTTAAACTCATATGATTGTGGAAATTTATGAACTCATAAGTGTGGTTTGATGAACTGGGTATAGTTTTGTGTGAATGGAGTGTTATGGATTACGAGAGAATGAGATAGATTGTTAAGTAAATGATTTTAGTGAAGGTGTTAGGTTTTCCTAAACTCCTAGCTATGTTAAACTTCAAAATTTTTGACATCAAGCTAAATACGCACTATGTGCTTTTTGAAAACAAAAATGTAGACTCGTAATCATTTTTGAAAGCGGTTTAAAGTACTATTTATGCTACTTATTTTGGCTAGACGCATAAATGATTTGAAATATCAAAATTTGTTTTTAATTATCACTCATGCACCATGTAACTTGGTGCGAGAGTAGATGATAAAAAATGTGATGGAGTTGTAAATACAGAATACTTAGTGTGAATTTGACTCAAGTCATTGTTCCACTATTGTATGATGTGTTATGACAAAGTCATACAATGACGGCATCCTCAACGGGTTGTTAATACAAGACGCAAGCATCATGACGTCATTCTCGAAAAATATTTTCAAAAGTTTAATTTGCCAATCTGGTTTGGCTACATCTAAATAATTGATTGAAGTGAATTATTGATATGAGTCTATGCTATTTGAATCGCCTAGACTAATGTTTATGAAAACTCTAAGTGTTCATTGAAGAAATTTCCTAACCAAATTGTTTGGTACGGAATCCTATAATAAAACTGAGGTGAACAATGTTGTTTGGATAAATGATCCAATCTAATGGCATAAATATTCGCTAGGTATGATTAATACGTTATGCATGACGTAGGGGTACAATAGGCTAATCACCTAAAGTACTATTAATGGTAGTTTACCTTCTTTGTGATTGTAAACATACCAGGTAATGTTTTGTTTTGCGGTATGAATACCGTTAAAACTATGTGTTCATGGTCTATATGACCCCTCAGCATAATTTGAAAACTTTTACTCTTGTGAGAGGTGTATTGGGTAGCATGTGATGATATGTGTGAATGTTGTAAGCACAGATAGAGTTAGCCGAGTTATGAGGGAGGTTGGAGCAGAGGGAGATATTCAGATAAGATAGTTGAAGGTTGAAATAGAAGCCAAAGACACCAGATATATACCTTGGACCAGGCTTTAGTCATCACCTTCATGCGATTCGATGCAGAGTGGATGGAGCTGCCTTTCGGCAGAGATAGGCGTTGATGAGAATTGAATAAATTTATCGTCAATCAAAATAAGAGACAACGTATATAGAACTCTTGATTGCTGTGTATATATACTATATGTTAATCAGGGTAACTTATGTATGTAGATGTCTGGTGAGAAAGATATGTGGAATAAGAAGGATCATATTCACACCCCGAGCTAATATCGAGGCCAACAGATGAAATAGAAGCTCACTAGGAACCCAAATCGGACGAGGTGGCTATCGTGGAAAAACGTAGCATCAGATCCAGAAATGTTGGATTTGACAGATAGTGATTCAGACACTAAAGTTGAAGCTGCTCAAGCATCAAACCGAGGTGCGTGGATTTGGAGAACAAGGTTTCTTCATTGGAAAGGTTGTGGGAGATAGAAAAGTTGATGCGTCAAAGCGTTAATGGAAACAATGGAAGAGCAAGATAAGCTCAAAATCCAAATTGACGGATGGAGCCTCAAGCTTACACATCATCGTGAAGGACACACCTCTCCTCGTTGCCCCCGACTATAAGAAAGGTGGATGTTTTAATTGTGGGATAGAAGGACATCGAGCGAATGAATGTCCGAGAAAAAAAGGCTTAGTAAATAAGTAGTATGGGTTATGTATGTAATATGTGTGATAAGTAATGAACTATTTTTAACTTTTATGTTGGTTAAGATTTTAAATCCCGACTTTTGTAGTCACAAAGGGATATTTCGTTGATTAAAGCAGGATGTCTTTGTGTAAATATTCGATAAATGAATATGAATCTAAGTTTGAGAAATGAAATGAGTTTAATACATTAATCTTATACAATAAGGTTTAAAATGTAAGGGTATAATTTATGGTTTTATTTAACCAGATAATGCCGCCAAGACGTCAAACTCGAAACCAAAGGATAGAAGAATCTACTAATGTCGGGGAACGACAAATTTGAATCGATACAAAACTTTGCAAACATGGTAGCTCAAAGCTATGCAAAGAGGAAACACCGCTTATGGAAACTAGCCGCATAATCGCTTGGCAAAATTAAAAGACTTCAAAGTCGTAGGACCACCAGAATTCAGAGGATCAGCTGACCCTATAGAAGCCCAGACTTGGGTGAACGAGATAGAGAAGGCGTTCGTAATCGCTAAAGTAGATGAGGGGCAAAAGACCGCTTTTGCCACTTTTATGATGAAAGGGGAAGCTAACTTTTTGTGGGAGGCAAATAAGACTCGGGCATGAGAAGAAGAAATTACTTGGGATAGGTTTAAGGATTTATTTTTGAAAACTATCTCTCCGTTAGTATGCGCCTAGAATGGAGGTGAGATTCCGGAGTTAAACCAGATAACATGACTCATATGAGTATGCCGCAAAATTTAATGAGTTGGCTAGGTTTGCTCCACATCAAGTGGATACAGAGGCTAGGAAGGCAAGGAGATTTGAGCTGGGCTTAAAACCATGGCTCTACAATAAGGTGTCAAGATCGCAAATCAATACTTTTGGCAAAGACTCATGGGAGAAGGCTATCATTGAACAAGGAAGTGAGGCCATGAGCCTCTTCCATAAGGAGAAGAAGAACAAAAGCAAGTCGAGGAAGACAAGAAAGATAGAAAGTAGTAGTGGGAATAGGGGTGAGAAAAGAATGAGGAATTTTTTTGAGAAAATGCAAGTAAAGCAGGAAGGTATAAAGAAGTAGGTAGTGCAGTACAAGAACTGCGGGAAGAATCACTCTAGCGAGTGTCTGAAGGGCAAGTTTGTATGCTACAAGTGTGGGCAAGAGGGTTATATCTCTCCCAACTACCCCAACTCAAGGATGATCAGTGGATGCTTCATATGTGGATCGACTGAGCATAAGGTGAGGAACTGTCCACAGAGGGGAATGGAGGCAGGGAACGTAACCACGGGGAGAAGCAGTGGGACGTTAGAAATTTCAGGACCAAACTCAACCAAGAACTCCAACGTAAAGCAACTCCGAGGGTTTACAACATGACGGTCCAGGATACGGTGGCAGCTGGAAACAGAACTCCATGTGCTATTTGAATAACTTATATATCTTATATTTCTGCTTAATCGGATAGACAAGTGTTATGATGAATAATTAAAGATCGGGATTCGATCAAGTATGATGGAGATCTACGACAATGATTAAATACTATGTACCCTTCTGCAGATATGAGTTTTAAAGCGGTGATTAGGGGGGACTAATCCTTATAAAGGAGGGTGAATGTAATAACCCGAGATTTTCTATATAAAATAAATAAGAAATTTTATGATAATAATTTTTTTTTATTTAATGATTTGAGACTAAGTGTCAAGTAAAGTGAACGATAAATGCGAATACATTTATTACTTGAAAAATTAGAAATAATTTTGGAATTATTAATTACCACAAATTATATGGTAATAAATTTTTGTAAGCCGAAATGTTTTTATTAATTATTTTCCATGAAAACATAATTGGAAATAATATATGAAGTGATAATTAGATTTATATAATAAATATTTTATTATATGAATTATTCAGAATATTTAAGTTAATTATTTTAACTTGATTATTGATGTTGTGTACGAAGAATAAGTCAGACATGAGATCCAAACCTTGGATTGGGATTGTGATCAAGAGATGAGAATATTAATATTATATTATTTATGATTTTACAGTACCATAATTATGTACTGGGTATGTGCGGACAGATAATATTGAGCAATGACGGTCAATTAGGTCATAGCATATTACCGTGCTGTGAAACCCTAATTATTAAACTCAGTTATGGGATATTTTTGAGTAGTGACTGTGTATATGAAGTTACTGTGAATAAGAATATCGGTAATTAGAAGAAACCATAATTACTGTTGTACATCGATAATTAGGACAAACCCTAATTATTATAACCCTAACCGGTTGAAATTAGAAAGCGTGAACGATCGTGTTAGTAACATACGAGATAATTAAAGAACCACTAATGGTCAATTAGAAACCCTAATTGATGACGTTGAGAAACCCTAATTTTAATTACTGGGGTTTAATTTCGATGTTATCAGTATAAGTGTTTTAATTTACCAAAGGATAGAAGTTAATTGGTAAATTATAAGAATTAAATCTAGTGATTAAATATTACATTTAATTGCCTTGTACAAGATTGCCCATACACTCTTAAACAAAGCCCAACCATCACCCATAACAAATCGTAAGCAAGAATCAAGAATTTTTGTCAAAAGGGTATAAGAACACTAAACCTAGAAATCCTTTGATTCGATGTTATTTGATGCAATTGATTGTTTAAAGTTGTGTAATAGAATGTTAATTGATGATATGGGTTGATAAATCAAAGACCCATAACATCAAAGTGCACGAATTTGAAGATTTAAGCAAGTTGGAAAACCGAATTACATTATTTTTCACCAAATGTCGAAGCCATAACTCTTTGCTCGATCATGAGTTTTGTTCTTCAAAAGTTGTTATGTGTAGCCCGATATGTGGTCTTTAATCGCAAAAAGAATCAAGTCCATATCATGTATAGATTAGAACTTATAGATGGTCAAACATGGTCAATGAGCATGATAAACTATTTTTTGGGCGAATCAGTAATGGGGGTATTCTCGTCCACTTTTTGTGCTTTAAAAGGTCTGGACTTTTGATATGTTGTAGTGCACTGAGTTAGGAAGCCATAGGCTTTGGAATGACCTCATTCCGACCTCGGATGGGGAATTACGGTGATTGGAAGGAAATGTGTCAAATTTCTCAAAACCGAAAGTCGAGAGCGGGATGTGCTATTCGGGATACTGTTTCGATCATTAATGTTTCCAAAACCTTCTGGGCTTTTGGTATGTTATAGTACACGAATAAACTTTTCCATAGACTCAAAACGGACTAAACCGATATCGGAGGAGAGATTTATGACATTTCAAAGTAGTAGTGTAAAACTTCCCAATAAGTGCGGTGCATTCCATTTGAACGGAATTTACAGGCCGATGTGTTGTGTTGAATTTGGAAATGGTCAAAGAATAAAAGTTGTAGCCCCAGAAGTTAGCCGTGTGGGATCAAGAATCGCTCAAAAATGTTTTAAAAGGAAAGAGTTATGACTTTTTTTAGCGAAAGAGGGTAAAAGTCGAAACGAGATTACTATATTTCACTATGTTTATTTTGGCTTGGAATTGATTATGTAAATGAGTTATTTGTGATGACTTTTAATATTTTGTGATGAATTTCATTAATTAATAATTATTAATGATATTAAAGTTATTTAATGATTATATTAAATAATTTAGTTTTAAAATGATTTTAATATTATAAAAATCATTTTAAATGAAAATAAGGTATTTAAAAATATTTTAAGTTATAAAATATAACTTTTAATATTTAAATGATAATTTCATTAATAATTAAATATTAATGATATTAAGATAATATTAATGATATTTAGTTTATTTAATGATTAATATTAAATAAATAGTTTAAAAATGGTTTTACTTATTTAAAAACCATTTAAAGAGGATATTAAGGATTTAAAAATATTTTAAGTTATAGTTAATGACTTTTAATATTTGGATAAATAGTACATTAATATTTAAATATTAATGGTAATTATTTGGGTAATATAAATATTTTAAAAATAGTTTGAGTTATTATAAATAACTTTTATATTTTAGTAATGGTTTCATTAATAGTTTAGTATTAATTAAACTATTAATGATAATGAAATTGTTTAATGTTTAAATTATTTAATTATGATTCGATATTTGAAAGTTATAGCCTACCAAACTAGTGACTTGAGAACCGATTATGAAGTTGGAAATTTGAAGAAGAACACCTATAGTAAATGCTTATATCACTATAGGCCCTTTAGTGATGTGATTTGAATTATTTTAAATTTTTAATTTCTAGAAATTGCATAAAATGATTAAAAATAAGATGTCGATATTTGAGATGTTGAGGTATAGAATAAGAGTCTTAGACTCAAAGATTTACCCGATAAAGTCATTTAAGACGCCAAACAAATGTCGGACCTTATAAAAGAAAGAAAAGACTATGTAGAAGAGCATGGATGAGATATTTTAAAAATGTATAAAAATATTTCAAGTATAGAATAGGAACTAAAAGTATGATCACTTTGTGATTATGTGATTAGACTATGTCTCAATCGTAATGAAAAGACTATGTGTTAAGATATATTGTTCTAATCGAGCGAATGATCCGATTATTGATAGGTTGTGATAAAGAGATAAAACCTAAGTTGAGATTTGTAATCGTCGAATCAAAAAGTATCCTACCTTTGCACTTCCTTTATGCAATGGACATGAGTAAGAAGTTTCGTAATTATTCTATCCCCTGACATGATTATGTACTCTTTGATTATCGACATGTTAGCTCGATATATATTACATTCATTGATTTTATAAATGGTTATACAAGTGTCCCCACTTGGATAATCATAGCATTTGTTCACATGTTGATACACCTTTGTCAATTACCCGTATATATATGTTGAATTACATATTATTGTTGAGCAAGATTAAAAACCTTGGGTTTGGAAACGAGGCATGTATGAACATCCCTATATGGGAAGATTTTTTGCAAAGCGCGGATAGAGTGAGCGATGAATTTCGTTCAAGTTATGTAGTATTGATCAATACAAGGTACAACGGGGAGATCACCCTCCGTGTCTGTAAGTTATGACTTGATTTGAGGATAGAATTCCGCTAAACCTTTTCGAAAATGAAAAGAATGTTCATAGTATGTTTTTTAAACCCCTATTCAAGGGTAGAGCCAGAGCCAAATTTAAAGAATTTGAAAGAGAGTTGTTATGTGAATTTTTATCAAGATCTGATTACTTCACAACTTTTAATTCGTTGTAGAAGTGTTATGTAAAGAGAATACTTATATTCTTTCAAATTTTATATATAATTGCTATTACTTGTTGGGCACTTAAATGCTCATCCTTGCTTAAATTAAATGTTTTCGATTATGTATGAGCAAACCAAGGCTCGTGCACCTAACAAAGGAAAAGGAAAGTCGATCGAATATGTGTGTATTATGAGTTAATGGTTATAATTGTATTGGTATCTATTCAAGTATTGTAAGGAATGTATTTGAAGGTCACGTACACTGGGAAGTAAACTTTGATGTATGTAAATTAAGTTCGAATGTATTATTATTTAGTATTATTCACTTAAAGAAATGGTATCGTGGAGAATCGAGTTGGGGTTTCAAGTACACGGATTTAGAATCACAACACACAGAATCAATTTACATAAATTATAATAATAATTATAATGATTATAATTTTTATTATAATTCTTCTAATGATTAATAAATAATCATACATCTAATTTAATTAATAAATTAGACTTAAACATCGCTTTATTTAATTTACTTGTTTTCTTTAATATTAAACAACTCATTTAATTTAATTAATTAAATTAAATTAAATCTTCAAAGAATAAAATTAACCTTTGCTTTAACTTTATTATCATCCACACATAACTAAATTATTATACCACAATTTCATAAATTATTTATTTTCCTCAATAAATAAATTATTTAAAATATTTATTTAATTCAATAAATATTTAAAATAATTACCAAATTTATTTAATTTCTTCAATAGTTAGCTTAACTATTAAACCTCACTTTCTCAATATATGAATATATATATCTCTTCACACCAGATCACATATTTCAAAATATATAGCACGTATATATACCTACTCAAACTCAAACATCTCATAATAAGAATTTTAATTATTAAATTCTTATTTTAATAACTTATAAAAAATTCGGGTTGTCACATCCTTCCCTCCTTATAAGGATTCCGTCCTCGGAATCACTGAAACCCTATCTTACTCAGGTTTTCACCAAATCTCTTCGTTGAATAACTTCAACACATTACCTTAATATAGGTTTTATATTTCTTACTCCCACCATTCTTTATAATAAATTCTTATAAGTTTTATTTCATAACCTTTACTTAGACTCAGTTATATTTGAGTATTATATATTCTTTAACCCATTCATTTTCTTCTCTAAGGATCGTTATCATAAACACTCGGGATATTACAAATAATACCTTATTTTAATTAAATAGGGTTACCTGATATCTTTATAAGAGGAGTCTTATATCAGATATCACATATACGTAATTTTAATTTGTTAGAGAGTACGTCCCTTTTTCTATAGAGATAGGAAAAACTAGGGTTTGAGCCAATACACCCTTCTTCTTGAAAATTCTTCTTCCTTGGTGGATCACCTCTAGAGGCCATACACTTGGGTGGCTTACATTGATCAAATGAAGGAATCTACCGGGAGATTCAAGGAGATCGCGGAGAAGTAGGAGGTGAACTCGTACCTGAGGAAGCTCGTTTCTACAAGGGTATGATTCCATAACTTCTTCTTCTTCGTTTTAATTAATAATATGCATAAAGGATGATTCGGGTAATTGGTTTGTGAAAAATTTTAAAATCTGATTTTATTATGCTTCCACTATTTTTGTAATTTGATTGCTACTTTGATTTTTCATAAAACCTTACACTTTCATACTCATATAGGATATCATTTCTTTTGTACTCGTCAAGGGATATCATTTTCTTTCATATTTTCTCTATTTATGGTACAAAATTATTATTTGTTTCCATAACCTTATTGTTAAATGGTGAAAATCCCTGAAATTAGTAGAATATCCTTAATAGTTTGCGTTTCATCTAATATCATTTCACTGGAATAATGGTCTGAACTTTCTTATTAAATTTTAAACTATTCCTGTCGGGGTACTATTCATCTGGGGAACTATTCATGTCGGGGTACAATTCATCTGGGGTACTATTCATGCCGGAGTATTATTCACAACAGAATTTAGTTTCTTTTCTTTGTCCAAATTATCTTTGAACCCAAAATTCATACAATTTAATTATTAACCGTAATTGCGTTAATTGGTATGTTAATAACACATCTACCTTTTACGATTTTACATCATTATTCGATGTTAAACTTTATATAATGCGGAATAATTTAAGTTTTTATGTCTTCTTACTTTAATTCGAATTAAAACCTTTATCATCTACATTGTCTTTGATCAATCTTTATTTCGGAATGATTCACTTTATCTTCTTACTTTAATTATATAAAATTTTACATTTCAATCGATAACTTATTTTACACTTTATCGTTATTATAACTCTAACATTAACTTTACAACTCAACATTATAAAACTATACATCATAAAACATTTAGTACATCTCATGAATCTTAATCATGGTAAAAAAAAAAAACAACTTTAGCTAAAATATTAATCTTTATGTATTATTTTTGATCCACGTCATTCAAGTAGCACATAATGTTACCTTCAATCCTTAACCTGCAAAAATGGTTATTTGCAAGGTTGAGCTCGACAGCCCAGCAAAATCTAACAGTTTTCATGCATCACGTAGCACATAATAACATGCTCAACATATATCTCATAAACATTGGACTAACATAACATACATGTTACAGTTCATATAACAAGTATAAAGATTGAGTTCCTTACTCAATCAGCATGCTTTACTCAATCAACGTAGTCATAAGTTGACTTTAACATTTCATACATTCAACATATATATAACATATCATGCTTTTTGCAATAAAGATTTAAAAAGTTAATCACCAAGTTCACATAGCAAATAGGAACTGAAAGACTTGCCTTGATCGTTGTTTACCAATAACAGTTTAATAGCTTACAGATATCTGCACTTCACGTGCCCTACACAATTATATAATCATTCACATTAACTATTAGTCACATAGAAATGCATAGTAGTTGTAATGTAAACTTTACTCTACGTCTCATAACCCTTCCTATCATAAATACACAATGTTCAATTTGATTGTGTTAACTTTCAACTTATATCTCACTATATTTCATATTTGATGTTCATTCAAATGTTTAAGTCTTGCTAGGACTACTTATTGGTTTTATATTAACACTATTCAATATCTTATAATATTCATTTCATTTGATTTAAAACACTTTTCGTTCATTATCACTTATCACGGCGTTTCGACGTTTATAAATCACACGCTTAATTTGTCTCTCTTGTGTGTGCTTAGTATGCATATACAACTTATCTAATACATCATTTATTAATGTTAAGCATCATTATACTTCATAATATTCATGTTCTATAACTTAGAACAACATCTTTTATCGTCGTCAAGAGCACTACACTTGCATACGTGCATGCCCGACGCCCTCGATTGCCTCCAAAAACACAATAGTCCTAAAATGACCATTTTGACCCCTTCTCTCCGACCTCAAATTGAAAAACTTAAAGAATAAAAGTTGTAGGTCTATTCGTCCTCGTTAGGATCATCTTGAATCACCTCAATCGGAGTTCGTATGAAAATGTTATGGTCATTTTACCAAAATAGGTCAAAGTAATCACAATCGACAGACATGGGGCACGCACTTTCATTTCCGCTTTCTTGCCCTAGCTCATCTTCAGTAAATCTATGCTCACAGGCGGCAAGCTTGCTGCGCTGGCTTCCGCCAAATACTGTTGTTTTGCGATTTTTTGACCATTTTCTCCTACTAATCTTCATAACTTGAGTTATACACATCCAAATTAGTCCGTTTTTGATTCTATGGATTCGTAATTCATAGAACTACAACATACTAGAATTCTAACAATTTATAAAAACATTAACCAACCTAAAATTTGACCCAAAACACATGTTCATACTCTATTTTCATGTTTTAAACACATTTAGCGAATTCGATCGCCACGACTTCGTTTCTTAACCAATTGACATGATTCAAACTACGCCGTTTTCGTTTCTTAACGTACTAACATATTCTAACATCAAATAACAGATTATAACACATATTAAGCATGAAATTTTGTACTTTCTAAAGCCATTTTTGAACAAAAACACTGTTATTTACTTTTCTCCTTATAAACCCAAATTTCATGTATTTGAACACCAACATAGACTTATAGAGGATAACTAATAGATTTAGCAACAAATTACATACATATAAACAACATCTTCTACAACAATTCAACCAAAACCTAATTTCCAGAGAATAGAAAATTACAAAAACCAAATATTAGAATTAGGGGTAGATTATACCTTAACCCTTTGATGTTAACAAGGTTCTAGCAAATCATTCTCAATCCCACTCCTTCTCCAACTCTCAATTCTCTGTATTCTTTCTCTCTACCTCTATGTTCTTCTTAGTTAGCCATTAGGAAAAAAAGACGCGTAATATAAGCGATAGAGCCTCACCTCCCACGTCCTTATCGGTTAAAGAAAATAAAAGACGTCGAGTTGAATAAGCCAAAGGCCACAAGGCCTTGTTTGGCTAACACAAAATTTCCCAAACTAGATTATTTAAATAATCTTATATTATATAGTTTCATGTCACACCTTTAGTTAATTAAATAACTTTAGCTCAATTAATTTTAATAACTTGTAATGGTAATTAAAATAATTTTATTATAATTATATTTATGATTAATAAATAATTATATATCTAATTTAATTAATAAATTAGATTTACACATTACTTTATTTAATTTATTTATTTCTTTAATATTAAACAATTCATTTAATTTAATTAATTCATTAAATTAAATCTTCAAAGAATAAAATTTACCTTGCTTTAATTTAATTATCATACACACGTAACTAAATTATTATACCACAATTTTATAAATTATTTATTTTTCTCAATAAATAAATTATTTAAAATATTTATTTAATTCAATAAATATTTAAAATTAATTACAAAATTCATTTAATTTCTTCAATAGTTAACTTAACTATTAAACCTCACTTTCCCAATATATGAATATATATTTCTCTTCACATCAGATCACATATTTCAAAATATATAGCACGTATATATACATACTCAAACTCAAAACATCATAATAATAATTTTAATTATTAAATTCTATTTTAATAACTTATAAAAATTAGGGTTGTCACATCCTTCCCTCCTTATAAGGATTCCGTCCTCGGAATCAACGAAACCCTACCTTACTAAGGTTTTCACCAAATCTCTTTTCAAATTTATCGTTGAATAACTTCAACACATTACCTTAATATAAGTTTTATATTTACTACTCACCATTCTTACCTCAATAAATTCTTTAGGTTTTATTTCATAACCTTTACTTAAACTCAATTATATTTGAGTATTATATATTCTTTAACCCATTCATTTCTTTTTCTAAGGATCGTTATCGTTATCATATACACTCGGGATATTACATTCACCCATTCTTCTAAGAATTTTCGTCCTCGAAATTTTATTTATTAATCTTTATTCATTCAATCTATCAAAATAGATTTTACGTTAATACTTTATTTATTCATTGGGTTCTATAACCAAATTCTTTCTCTAAGGATCTTTCTAAGATCATCATATTCCTCACCTCTTCCTCTTCTAAGAGTTTCACATTTCTCTTCTTTTCGGAATTTCATTTTTTCTTGAAATTATTATGTTTTCTTAATTTTCTCATCCTTTCCACTTTCACCTTTTAGAATAATAAGAATCTTCCACAATTGCTCAATAATTGGGAAGCGATATGAATAACGAGGAATTTAAAAGATTCCAAATCATCTTTGAGGGTCATAAGACCTTGAACCACGTCCATGGTTATAAGTATCTTTCAACTTAAACCTTAACAATCATTAAGACTATAGGGGACCTTGAACTCTTAGGGTGTTAAGCCCTTTAAATGCACGATGTATGTGTTTAAACATTTCTTTAATGTCCATAGTTATAAGTAATCTTTCACTTAAACTTTATCAATCAAGTAGACTATAGGGATCTCTTATCGTACTTAGGGTACGGTGCACAACGATTACATCTTAACATCGTATACTATATATGCGTTAACATCTAAACGCCATTGTCTCCGATAATGTCCCCTATAAAAGGGTTGTTCATCTCGACTTTTCAACATCCGAATCCGCACCAAAATAATTTGGTTTGGCATAACTTCTCAAAAACGCTTGAATTTCATGAACATCTTTTCAATATTCGCTAAATTTGAATCAAATAGCATAGACTTCTACAACAATTTGGACATCAATCAAATATCAATCGAATATATATATATATATATATATATATATATATATATATATATATATTCTCATATCTTAAAGAAATCTCAAAAATCTTTTTATGGCGTTATGATATACATTGTATTTATAGTCCGTTTGAGGATTTCGTCATTTGGTGATTTTATCATACTACATCATACCATAGTGAAATTTGACGATCCTTAGATCACATCCAACACTAAGTATCATTGCATTGATGACTCCATCATTTTTATCATCTCTCACCACTGGTTCCATGATGCATTGATGATATAAAAATATATTTTGATATATTTCAAATCATTTTTTGTCTAGCCGAAACAATTAGCATAGACATCTGAATAACGGTATTATTTTTTTAAAACTCATTGGTTTCATCATTTGATCCAATTTTTTCAAGAAAATAGAAGTATAAACATCGACACGAAGTCAATAAATTTTGAAAGTCTAGCATAGCTAGTAGATTTAGAATATCTAAGTATCCATCAATTTCAATCTTTACTTATTACTTATTCTTAACCATTCTATCAATCTTCAACTTCATCAATGCTCTCTATCCTATATTTTCTACCAAAATAGTTCATCAAACTTACTACACATTGGAAGTTCAGGAACTTGCCACAATAATATGAGTTTAAGAACTTATCCTAGTCAGACCATAGGCGTCCATTCGCTGAGGGGTTCAAAACATACCATATTATTATGAGTCACGAACTTACCATATGCATTAGTTTTAAGAACCGCACCTAATCCTAATAATATCTGACTAATCTTAATAGTTTCTAACTATCAAATATACACATGAGAAAAGAATCACCTTTTTGCCACATATACATTGATAATAGCGACACCAACATTCCAATGATTATCAATGTGATAAAAAGCGAGTGCAAGCACAAAACCCTCGCCCATACAAAGGTTTGTACAACTTAGCCATCACATGAGTCCTCAATTGAAATCCCACCTAACTCTATCTTACTTCTTAACTTGCTTCTTTGCTCGTCGATGAATTCCTCGTATCACATTATCTATAACTCCTCATGAGTTTATCTTGTACTATTTCATAGTACATTATCTTCATAGCATCAAGCTATAATTATTCAAACATTACAGATCATCTTTCTTTTATAACTTAAACAGATCACGTCGTGATCTTATTCTATAATCATCTCCCTTAAAATTCTTTTCTTAACTCGTGATCGTTTTGTTTTTACGATCCTCTTTCTTTCCTTTTTTTCATCATTTACATTTCATTTATGCTTTTTATTTTATGACTTTGTTTATTCATCATTATTCGTTATCTTGGCTATTGGAGTTAGGAAACTCCCATTTCTTATCTTTATATCTCTTCAAGATTCTTCTTTGAATTTTCTTGTTTATATAACAATTCTTCCTTTAGAATTTCTAACTTCATTTACATTGCTCAACATTTCATTTGAGTTCCACATTTTCATCATACGTATCCATTTTCTATACTTGGTACACATCGAGTCTCTAATAGTTTCAATATAGTACATTTGAGTGGTTTCCCACAAACAACCAACAAACTAGGTTCGAGAGTTGCTAGTTCAGTATATACCTCCGCTCTATGAAGGAATCGTTTAGCCCAGATACCATACATCAACCATTAAAGAGTACAATTATATCATACTTAAATATAAATTTTTATTCTTAACTTCTTTATCATTCTCTTCTTATAGACATTGCTTATTTATTATCACCTTACATCCTTATTATTGGAGTTGGGTAACCCCACATTCATACTCCTTATAACTCTATGAGATTCTTCTTTGAATCCTTTCACGCATGTTTTAATCCCTTCTTTATAAATTTCTTAAACTACTTCTTATTATTCAAACTCTATTTGAGCTTTTTCTTTCATTATCTTCATCTTCCTTCTCTAAGGTTATAGCCTATGGTACTCCTACCTAAGGTTTATAACCTACGGCTTTGATACCAACTGTAACGACCCCAAAATTCATACAATTTACTTATTAACTTTGGTCGTTAATAACACATCTACCTTTTGATTTTACATTATTATTCGATGTTAAACTTTATATAATGCGGAATAATTTAAAACTTTTATGTCTTCTTACTTTAATTCCCTGAATCAAAACCTTTATCATCTACATGTCTTTGAATCAATCTTATTTCATGATTCACTTTATCATTGTTATTATAAAATTTTACATTTCAATCTGATAACCTTTAAATATCATATAACTATAACATTAGCTTGACAACTCAACATAAAACTATACATCATAAAAAATTTAGTACATCTCATGAATCTTAATCATGGTAAAAAAAAATAACAACTTTAGCTAAAATATTAATCTTCATGTATTATTTCTGATCCACGTCATTCAAGTAGCACATAGTGTTACCTTCAATCCTTAACTTTTGCAAAAATGGTTATTTGCAAGGTTGAGCTCGACAGCCCAGCAAAATCTAATAGTTTTCATGCATCACGTAGCACATAATAACATGTTCAACATATATCTCATAAACATTGGACTAACATAACATACATGTTACAGATTCATATAACAAGTATAAAGATTGAGTTCCTTACTCAATCAAACATGCTTTTACTCAATCAACGTAGTCATAAGTTGACTTTAACATTTCATACATTCAACATATATATAACACATCATCATTTTTTTTGCAATAAAGATTTAAAAAAGTTAATCACCAAGTTCACATAGCAAATAGAACCTGAAAGACTTGCCTTGATCGTTGTTTACCAATAACAGTTTAACGACTTATGAGATATCTCGCACTTCACGTGCCCTACACAATTATATAATCATTCACATTAACTATTAGTCACATATAACAATGCATAGTAGTTGTAATGTAAACTTTACTCTACGACTCATAACCCTTCCTATCATAAATACACAATGTTCAATTTGATTGTGTTAACTTTCAACTTATATCTTATATTTCATATTTGAAGTTCATTCAAATGTTTAAGTCTTGCTAGGACTACTTATTGGTTTTATATTAACACTATTCAATATCTTATAATATTCATTTCATTTGATTTAAAACACTTTTTACGTTCATTATCACTTATCACGGCGTTTCGACGTTTATTCGTCACACGCCCAATTTGTCTCTCTTGTGTGTGCTTAGTATGCGTATACAACTTATCTAATACATCATTTATTAATGTTAAGCATCATTATACTTCATAATATTCATGTTCTATAACTTAGAACAACATCTTTTATCGTCAAGAGCACTACACTTGCATACGTGCATGCCCGACGCCCCCCGATTGCCTCCGAAAACACAATAGTCCTACAAATGACCATTTTGACCCCTGTTCCAAACCTCAAATTTAAAAACGTAAAGAATAAAAGTTGTAGGACTATTCGTCCTCGTTTTGTATCATCTTGAATCACCTCAATCGGAATTCGTATGAAAACGTTATGGCCGTTTTACCAAAATAGGTCAAAGTAGTAATAGTCAGCAAACATGGGGCAGCCAGCTGCCTTTTCTTTTCACGCTCACATCTAGCAGCCAAGACTAAGCGCCTGTCAAGTAATAGGCCGGGCTGGGCTTAGATTACAAAGATTGTTGTTTTGCGATTTTTGACCATTTTCTCCTACTAATCTTCATAACTTGAGTTATACACATCCAAATTAGTCCGTTTTTGATTCTATAGATTCGTAAGTCATAGAACTACAACATACTAGAATTCTAACAATTTATAAAAACATTAACCAACCTAAAATTTGACCCAAAACACATGTTCATACTCTATTTTCATGTTTTAAACACATTTAGCTTAATTCGATCGCATACGACTTCGCTTTCTTAACCAATTGACATGATTCAAACTACGTTGTTTTCGTTTCTTAACGTCATACTAACATATTCTAACATCAAATAACAGATTATAACACATATTAAGCATGAAATTTTGTACTTTCTAAAGCCATTTTTGAACAAAAACACTGTTATTTACTTTTCTCCTTATAAACCCAAATTTCATGTATTTGAACACCAACATAGACTTATAGAGGATAACTAATAGATTTAGCAACAAATTACATACATATAAACAACATCTTCTACAACAATTCAACCAAAACCTAATTTTCAGAGAATAGAAAATTACAAAAACCAAATATTAGAATTAGGGGTAGATTATACCTTAACCCTTTGATGTTAACAAGGTTCTAGCAAATCCTTCTTCTCAATCCCACTCCTTCTCCAACTCTCAATTCTCTGCAGTATTCTTTCTCTCTACCTCTCTGTTCTTCTTAGTTAGCCATTAGGAGAAATAAGACGCGTAATATAACTGATAGAGCCTCACCTCCCACGTACTTATCATTGTTAAAGAAAATAAAAGACGTCAGTTGAATAAGCCAAAGGCCACAAGGCCTTGTTTGGCTAACCAAAAATTTCCCCAAACTAAATTATTTAAATAATCTTATATTATATAGTTTCATGTCACACCTTTAGTTAATTAAATAACTTTAGCTCAATTAATTTTAATAACTTCGTAATGGTAATTAAAAATAATTTTATTATAATTATATTTATGAATAATAAATAATTATATATCTAATCTAATTTAATAAATAAATTTACACATTACTTTATTTAATTTATTTATTTCCTTTAATATTATTAAAATTCATTTAATTTAATTTAATTATTTCATTAAATTAAATCTTCAAAGAATAAAATTTACCTTTTCTTTTAATTTAATTATCATATACACGTAACTAAATTATTATACCACAATTTTATAAATTATTTATTTTTCTCAATAAATAAATTATTTAAAATATTTATTCAATTCAATAAATATTTAAGATTAATTACAAAATTCATTTAATTTCTTCAATAGTTAACTCAACTATTAAACCTCACTTTCCCAATATATGAATATATATTTCTCTTCACACCAGATCACATATTTCAAAAATATATATACGATATATATATATACTCAAACTCAAAACATCTCATAATAATAATTTTAATTATTAAATTCCTATTTTAATAACTTATAAAAATTCGGGTTGTCTCATAGAGTTTGGGGGCTTGATTAAGCGGGGGGGGGGAGGTTTTTGGCACCCCCCGAATTCCATGAAACATGATTACCGCGCTTTTTATTCCCAAGTTTGTGTGTATGTGTGTGTGTGTTGCTGTTAATTGGGCCTAAGTTCTTTATTTGAAAGTAGTGCTATGCCTCTTTTGTGCCTATATACAAATGGTTTAACTTATATAAATGTTCAATTTTAATACAAGGAACATAAAGTGATGTTTTGAAATTAAGGTTTTTAAACCCTTATGCTCGCATAGGAATTGAGGCCTTAGATACTTCCATTTTATTCTGTATTTGGCTTATTCTGATTTTTATTCTCGAGATATGAAGCATCTTCGACAAAATAATATATATATATATATATATATATATATATATATAAGTGTCGGGCTCCATACATCAAAGTACGCCCGATCACCACACATAGGATTTTCATTATCACAGGGACCTTAAATCCGGATAATCATTTTAAGGTCCTAGATTTACAAGTATAAAATTTGCAAGCTAGTTGTACAACTGAAAAGAGTCTATCATGAGAGCCAAATCTAGATCTGTCAATTGGATCTTAGAACATATGGCTCATAGGCTCACATAATATCATATAAATAGCTTGCATAGCAAATATACTAAAATAAAACATATATTTATACTAAACATCATTAGGCGAAGGATTCATCAGTTAAATCCTCGTTAGTGAGTAGCCCATAGCTTCCAATTTCCTCTAGATACAGATCTAGGGTCACATGGTTTCTAAAACTTATAAAAACTAGAAAGAAAACTAGATCTGTATAGATCTTAGCCATTATAGCTTCCAGGTTCAAGTTTTACAACTTTTAAACTGGTTAAAAGCTAGGTCTGGCTAGATCTAGTACAGATCTAGTCTATAAAGCTCAAATATTGACTATTTACAAGAAGTAAACGGTTAAAAAGCTAGATCTGTGTTATACAGAGGTAAATCTGTATATATAGTACTTATATATAGCGTAAAGCAAGAAAAAGTAGCAGATTTGAATGGATCTTACAGTTAAGCATGAAAATGGCTATCGAAATGCTTTAAGTGCCTCGAAAATCATTTTCCACTAGTTAAAACTTTATATGTTGCTATATATATGTATAAGAGTGTTTGCATAAGAGATTTACAAAGATTGAATGAAAGAAAAAGGTGTCTTTCGCTCCCAAATAGCCTGATTCCTCTCTCCCGAACATCTTCTCTCTCTCTCTTTCTATCTATAAATGAGCTGGGGGAGGCCATATATATGGACCCGATCAGTCGTGGGTCTACATGTGGCTGCCATGAGTCTACCTGCGACTGATTCGGGTGGGCCCCATTGTCTTGAAGTACATGCACTCCGACCAACGCACAATATGTTTGAACCTTCATAACTTGTAATCCAGGAATCCGATGGAGGCATGTCATACCTTTTCGGAAAGCTTTTTTAAAAGAGCTATGCAATGACATGGGGTTTGACCTTTTCTGATTTTAGGAAGATGGATCCATGACTAGATTTTCAAGTCTTCGCAGTCCGTCCATTGAGCTATCTGGCGCAGTTTTAACTCAGGATTAATTTGGTGGTTCTGTATGACCTTATTCATAGTAATTTGTTTTGAATTGATGTTTAGTTGGAAAAATTACACTTTTTCCCTTCTAGTTTGATTTCTGGACTTGATGTGTTGCAGCTGTCTTTCCTCAAGGTTATTTTCGGAGTTTGACTACTGTTGACTTCTGCATGTCCTCAGGGTTGTCTCTAAAATTAATTTAATGATTTCCCAGGGTTGTCTCTAGGGTTTGAGTGCTACCATTTTTCCTTTTCCTTAGGGTTGATCTCTGAGGTTGATTTGATGTTCCACGGGGCTGTCTCCGTGATTGATTTGATTTTGTAGTCCTCCAAGGTTATCTCTGGAGTGTGAAAAAGATGTGTTTGCCCTCCTACATAGTTAGTAACAGGAAAACAAAATTTGGAGTGTCTGCAAATGTCCCTCTTTGTCATGTTTATGTAATGCAATGAATAAACATGACAAAGATTACTATACACTTAAAATATGACTAGGTATATTTAATGATGAAAATCGCAATGCAATGAATGTTAAAATGCTTTTCGCAAATTGCACTTCACATTTTGCACATCGCACATCGCATCATAAATTGCTTTACCGTTACCAATTATAGCTGATGCCTATGTTGAGGCTAATTCTAACGGTTTTCTTTCATCAGTGATGTTGATGCCTATACTGGTGTTGACTCCAATGGTTTGATTTTCGTCGGTGTTGCAGATGCTTGTTTGATGACGATAAATTAAGATGTTTTCTACATCTCTGCTGGGGATGACGTTCTGAAATCACCAGACCTTCCCAATGTATACGCTGGTAGTTTACAACGGTGCATACCCTGTTGGTAATTAACAACTGTGCATACCCTGCTGGTAGTTAACAACGATGCCTACCCTGCTGGTCGTTGACAACGGTGCCTTCCCTGCTGGTATTTGACAACGGTGCCTACCCTGTTGGTAGTTGACAATGGTGCCTACTGGACTATCTCAGTGCCTACTCAAACGGCAGTTTACAACAACAAAATTTTCTTAAGTCTGGGTATTTAATGTGCATGCATATTTAACTCTACTAGGGATGTATGCTTAACTTTTTAATGGATATGTGCGTTGATATAGCGATGTTGCACATGTGTAGACCATGCTTAATATGATGATCTTATGAGTGTATTATCCTAGGTTGATGCACATACTTAATTGACTTGACTAGATGTAGAAACATATATACGTCACCCTTTTGAGGCTATTTGGAGTTTCTTTTTGCTATTAGGTGCTTTTGCCCTATTTCCTTATACTTTTTATTCACGACCCGGCTAGACTGATGACCTAGGTGCCGCTGACATCCGTGGAGGGTTCAGCCCTAATGAGTAGGTTTTATACCTATGAATCCGATATTATTAAACTTAATTATTGCTATCTTTAAGTGTTTTTAGTATCCTTTTATATGTTTTTGTGTTTATTTCCTGTAGGTTGGAGCTGAAGGGACAAATTGGTCATTTGGAAGAAGAAAAAGATCAAAAATCATTAAAATTAGAGCTGAGTGGCATTTTATAATTATGTGGTCCTAGTCAAGCGCCTAAGAGCTTGGAAATGACCTGGGTTGAGTGCTTAGGCACTCATGTGCGGCTAAAGAGAGATTTTTCTACTGCTGAGTGGGTTTTTGAAGCCAAAAAGGAATCTGAATGAGGGATGAGACTAATACAAATAGGAGAAGCCTTTAGAAAAGACGTATCACTCAATTTTTTAAGAGATTTGCAGAGAGAACAACGAAGAAAAACACGAAGGAGGATTGAAAGGGCTGAAGATCAAAGAGAGAGTATTGGAGCAAATTCAGAGTTTCTTATTCTCTTCTCTAGTTTTATCTTTTATAATTATATGGGATGTTTAGATTATTAATTTGGATAATGTTTTTCTTTATTATTATCATGAACTAAATTTTCATTAAGATTGCAATGGAACTTGGTATGTAGTTTAAATTAAATCTTCCCATTAAATGAAAGTTGGTTTTTATTGACTTATTTATTATATCTTTTACTTATTGATTAATTGTTTGGCCAACAATTATTGTGATAATCTATATAAAATTGGAAGGTGGAATATAGATTTAGATCTGGATATAATAACATTTGTTTATATAATCTGATTAGGGTTACTATGATTAGCATGTAGGATAGGAATATACCTATGTGTCTTTTATATCCATTGAAAGAATTTGTGTGTAAAACCCTAATTAACTTGTTTCACATAGGAATATAGTGAATTAATTAAATAGGGTGTTCCTTGTAATTCTGTGTCTTTAGGATGGGATTTAGGAGGATTTGTTCACGTGTCTTTGGAAGAAGTGTGTGAGCACTATAAGACATTCTTGGATAATGATTCATATTAATTAATTAATTTAAATGGGAAGTAAATTAGTTTAAATGAAATACCAAGGGAAGTTGTAATCTTAACCTGTTAAATCTACAGCTATTCTTATGAAATTCTGATTTTAATTATTAGTTTTGTTAAGTTTAATTTTCAAATATCAAACAATATTTTGTAGTTTAAAATAGTATTAATTGCATTGGAATTAGTAATTGATAAATATTAGTCTATTTCCTCATGGAAACGATATCCTTGCTTGTTGAATATTACAATTGAACGCGTATGCTTGCGTGTTAAAGTACTATTAAGAAATTAGGCAACACGTTTTTGGTCGTTGCTGGGGAAATTAGTTTAATATTTTGTCATTATTAATTTTGGTAGAGTTAATTTTAATTTAAACTTTTTCTTTTCTGTTCTATTCAGGTGTTCTTGACTAGTGTATGCAAACGCGATCGAAGAAGCCAGATTTATTGTCTTACGAGGAAGACATCGAAAAATAGTTTCAGCGGTTGCGTGAGTGGGTTAAAGAAACCAAAGAGGCACTTGATAAGAAAGATACTATGGCTAAAGAAGAGCAAAAAGCACTACGAGATTATGCTACGCCGCGGGTTACTAAAATTTAGTTCAGTATTATGAGGCCTGTCATTACTGCTACAAGTTTTGAGATAAAACTGGGGACAATAAAGATGATTCAAAATTCATGTCAGCTTAGAGGGTTATCGAATAATGATCCAAACAATCACATAGTCAGCTTTATAGAAATATGCGATACTTTCAACTACAATAATGTGTCAGGGGATGCAATAAGGCTAAGGTTGTTTCCATTTACTCTCAAAGCTAAGAGTTGGCTCCATTCACTACCACCAGGCTCGATTACTACATGGAACAACCTAGCCCATGAATTTCTTGTAAAGTTTTTCCCGCCTGCAAAAATAGCAAAGTTGCGGAACGATATCTTATCTTTCGTTCAGCACGATTCAGAACAACTATATGAAGCATGGGAGAGATTCAAAGACTCATTGCGATAATGTCCACACCATGGGATTCCTAAATGCCTTTAGGTGCAAACTTTTTATAACGGTTTATTAAGCACAGTGAGATCGAGTATAGATGTTGCAGCGGGAGGAGCTATTATGGCCAAGAATTGTTGTGACGCCCCCAAATTCGGGTATCTTTCAACCCGACAGATGGTGTTCCACTGTACTAACATTCATACAATCATTCTATTGAAATACAACAAAATGAAGGTAATTACTATTTTTTTATTATAATCAAAGTATAAATCCTTCCCAGGTTCATAAACCAGTTACATCGTTCATTGTTCATAATGTATAATACATATAAACTTACTACACTATTACACAATGCCTAAGCATCCATCTTAGCTTTGCCCTTATCTCTCTTGGCATTCACAGTACGTTCATCCTTAACTGCAGTTATATGATTCACGCAAGAAGTGAGCATGACAGCTCAACAAGTTTTAAGCAAGTATAACAGGAATACCACATTCGTGAATCATATAACAATTCTGACATAACTGAACAATAGTTATGAAGTATCATGAATCAATAATACTTTTAATAGTTCATAACATCAATTCCCAAAGTATAGAATAGATTAGGAATTCTGAACCGGTCAATAGACCTTGAACAGTAACTTTCAGTTTTCAAACTTAAAAAGGAGTCCACAGCACTAAGGCCGTTCATCCGATAACTTACGAGCACTTCTAGGTGATCAACCTATAGTACTCTATATTGATCAACACTCATTCATTAAACGTGTTTACGTTTAATATTTTTGGCAAACTCGCATGCCCATCAAAATATCGATGAAAATACTTTTGTTTGTTCATAGACAAACCTTAACTTCATGTCCATACCAATTACTTGGCATAGGATAGCGTTAACATTTCTATATAGAAAGATATGAATCATAATCAATCTATATATTACGAATAGTCTAGCCAAGTTAAAATCTGGCATCGACCCTTTCTTGAAAACAAGGCTCGCAATTTAATTCAATGAATCACATACAACTTGGCTAACATGAAAGTTAGACAAACGTTAAGAAAACTTGCCTTTCAGCGTCTTCAAATATTTTACTCGACTGACCATAGCCTTTATAGAATCTACATGATATATTCACATAGCACACTGTAATTAGCTATCAAACAACTATTCACATTATTTATACAACCTTTTTTCTCTTCTATGTCTTTATTAACTTAATATCTTTATTACAGTCAACCAAGACTTATTACCCATCGTCCCGGTTTATTAAACAGTTGACATTTATTAACCGGACTTGAACATAGTCGGTGAAATACTAATGTTGTTCAACGTTCTTAACTTACTAGTATGCATTACATTCCTAAATTTCATACCATTTACCTTAGTATAGGTAGTATAGGAATAACTTTAATACACTTATAAAGTGTACAAACATCATCCCATTAGGTCCCCAGACAAACGAAGTTTAAAAACGAAGTCATTGTCTGAAGGCCATCTCTCGCATCGTGGCGCGACATATATAGTATTATATTTGGCATCATGGCGCATGCTATTAGCGATGACTGAAGCTCCTCGACCCACATTGCGGCGCTTAATAAATGGCATTGCGGCGCCATTTAATAGTGCACAACATAATCTGTATCGTATTTGCGGCCATAAGGCATTTTATATATGCAGCGTAGCGGCTGCAACCAGATCTGATTCTCGTAAATTTCAAAAATTTTGCGAGATTTCCGGGGCCGTAACTTCTTCATTTTAAGCCTGATTTGGTCCGTTCAAAAGCCTACATGTCACAAATGACTTAATCTATGTGTTCATATAAGAATTCGACACTTTCGAATCTTTTAACTTAAAATTGACCATTGAGTTCATTTTCAACACGTTCGAAAACGTTAATGAGCGTTCAATGCCCGTTTTCTTCGTTTTAAGTCGGAATTCGACGATTCTTGAACCCACAACTCTTAATCACCCTATCTCACGTGTTGACATTGAAAACCAATGTTTTTAAGTCTCACGACAAATTTTGACCCTTAATCCGGAATTTAACGTTTTTGACGTTTTAACGTCTATTTCCGTAAAATTCGCCATAACTTTGTTACTATCATTCTCTAAGCCAAATCACATGGAATACTCCATGGATTTCATATCTACACCCTAACCAATCAAGATGCATATACTAACGTATTGACGAAGCTCAATCATTTATAAACGATCGATCTCAACAAGCAATATTTTCATGGTTGAAAACTATTTTAAACCTTATGATTCTTATAATCTCATGACTTATAGAGATTGAATCTATAATAAGTCATCTTTAATCTCTCATACAAGAGATATACCACCCATCTAAGATTCTCCCATATAAAAGAAAATCAAAAAAAGATGGAGAAGAAAGGTAAGGGTTATACCTTAAGAACTCTTATAACCTTGATAACTTCTAGTGATCAAGCTTCAAAGTAGGAGAATTGTTCAAGTCTAACTCTCTTTTCTCTCTCAAATAATCTAGTTGAGTCTTGGAAAAGCTCTCAAATGAACCAACCTAGCCTCACTTTTATAGGAAACTAGAATGGAGGGTATAATGGACTTAACACACTAACCTCCTTACTATTCACTCTTGGTCACCAAGTAAAATGCTTGGTGACCAAGCATTTTTCTTGGCTACCACATAAAGTGGCTAGCCCACCACCTCCTTGTCAACTCCATGGGTTTGCCCATGGGTTTTACCCATTAGGTGACCCACCGGACGCCTCTACCTGCTCGATTTTAATGAATTGGGCTTAACTAAATAAACATTGGGCCTAGACTTGGGCTTAACCCATTAAAATCCTTGGACTTGGTCATTAGATCATTTAAATCAAACATAATCTAAGTCAAATGAATTAATCATTGAGACTTAGGTCAACTCTACAATATGCATCGATATTCTACACGCATAATTCACGATTCTCTTCAGATACCTTACGCATAATAATCGATATTGTACTATCAGATTACTCAACGTATTATACATAGACACTAAAAAGTATCATGATTGTATAACACTCGCATTAACCCTAACGACATTCCTTCTACGCATATTATTTCCTTCTTGGAAATTAATATACTCAACCCTTAGGTATTAAGTCCGCAGGAGAAAACTGTGTTTGCCATAAATGAAATATTATCAGATATTCCATCTAGTCTCGATATTCTATCATTACATGTTTCTCGGAATTTCAAAATAATTCCCCGAACAGAAACGGATGAATAGTGTTTTTATGGAAATTATTCGGAAAACAATTTTTTTCGTCTTGGAAATTCCAAACAATTATTTCTAACATGTAGCCAGAATACTAACCACGTTAGGACATTCTAGGTCATAGATCGACCTTCACATAGCTTACTCACATAATAATCAATTAAATTCATTTAATTCACATAATCAAATAAAAATTTAATTGTCATAAAAATCCGATTTTCTCAGGCGTTACATTCTCTCCCCCTTATAAGAATTCTGTCCCCAGAATCTTAGCTTATAATTACATAAACAAATGAGGAAAGTCTTCCTTCATTTTACTTTCGAGCTCCCACGTTGCTTCTTCAGCATTGTGGTTTCTCCATAACATCTTCACTGAAGGTATTACCTTATTTCTTAAAACTTGTTCCTTCCTATCAATAATTTGAACTAGAAGTTCCTCATAGGACAAATCTTTCTCTATCTGAATAGATTCATATTCTATTACGTGTTTATAGTCCGATTTATAAGGATTTAACATGACACATACACGTGAAACACATTATGAATGCTGCTCCATCTCGGGAGGTAAAGCTACTTCATAAGCTACTTCTCCTACCCTTCTTAAAATCTCAAAAGGTCCTACAAACCTTGGACTTAACTTCCCTTTCTTCCCAAAATGTATCTTCCCCTTCCAAGGCGATACTTTTAGAAAAACAAAGGATCCTACATCGAATTCTCTATTTTCTCTGTGAGGATCTGCATACTTTCTTTGCCAGTCTTGAGCCGCAACTAATCGAGTACGTATTATCTTCACCATGTCCGCCGTCTGCTGTACCATCTCAGGTCCCAACATACGACGTTCACCCACCTCATCCCAACACAATGGAGTTCGGCACTTCCTTCCATACAACGTTTCGTAAGGCGGCATGCCAATACTAGCGTGAAAACTATTGTTGTACGAAAATTCCACCAACGGTAGATATTTGTCCCAACTCCCTTTGAAATCCATAACGCAAGATCTTAACATATCTTCAAGCGTTTGAATTATCCGTTCGCTCTAACCATCCGTCTGAGGATGATACGTCGTACTTAATTTTAACTGCGTTCCTATTTGCTCTTGCAAACTCCTCCAAAAGTTCAAGGTGAATTGTGGATCACGATCTGACATGATCGAAATAGGTACCCCATGTCTGGAAATAATTTCCTTGACATACAGTTTAGCTAACTGATCCAAGTTATACTTGACTCCTATTGGTAGAAAATGAGCCGATTTTGTTAATCGATCCACTATCACCCAAATAGCATCGTATCTTTTTCTTGTAGCTGGAAGTCCCACCAAAAATTCCATCGTGATGTGCTCCCACTTCAACTCTGAAATTTCTAACGGTTGTATCAACCCACTCGGTCGTTGGTGTTCAGCCTTAACTTTTTGACAAGTTAAGCACCTACTAACATATTCTGATATCTCTCTCTTCATGTACGGCCACTAAAAGTTCTAACGAAGGTCTTGATACATCTTCGTACTACCTGGATGTATCGAGTACCTCGAACTATGGGCCTCCTTCATAATTTCTTCTTTTAATTCGGGATCATTAGGAACCCAAATTCTTCCTTCAAAACGAAGTAATCCCTCCTTATCGAGGTTATACTTAGTCTTCTCTTCATCTTCTACCCTTTTCTGTATCTGCTTGCACTCCTCGTTGCTCGATTGTACTCCCCTAACCCGTTCCGCTATGGTCGGTTGGGTTTCCATGGAAAATAACATCTCCACTGCTTCTTCCGGTAACTTAACTCCTAACTCCATTCTTGCCATTGTTGTTACCAACTCATTCTGAGTTGTTAACATTGACAGTTTCTCTCTACCCTTCCTACTTAGCGCATCGGCTACTACATTTTCTTTTCCCAAATGATATAAAATATCACAGTCATAATCTTTTATTAACTCTAACCACCTTCTCTGTCTCATGTTCAACTCCTTCTGTGTGAAGATATATTTCAGACTTTTGTGGTCCGTGTATATCTCACATTTCTCACCATAAAGATGCCTCTATATCTTTAAGGCAAAAACTACAGCTGCAAATTCCAAATCATGAGTAGGATAGACCTTCTCATAATCCTTCAATTGACGTCACGCATACGTTAATGACCTTGCGTATGCCGCATGAGCACGCACCTGACCAAATCCTTTATGTGAAGCATCGCTATACACTACAAAATTTCCTATATCGTCTGGTAAGGACAATACAGGTGCCTCACTTAATCTCTTCTTTAACTCCTGAAAACTGTTCTCACATTTTTCAGTCCACACATACTTCACCGACTTTTTTGTCAGATTTGTCAACGGAGTAGTTATTTTAGAAAAGTCCGGAATGAACCTTCTATAGTATCCCGCTAACCCCAGAAAACTCCGAACCTCAGTTGGCGTTTTCGGTTGCTCCCATTCATTAACTGCTTCTACTTTCGTCGGATCCACGGAAATGTCATCCTTATCGATAATATGCCCTAGAAACTGCACCCTTTCTAGCCAAAATTCACACTTTGTGAATTTCGCATACAACTTGTCCTTTCTTAGTGTTTCCAACACTATTCTTAAATGTTCTGCATGATCTTCTGATGTCTTTGAATAGACTAGAATATCATCAATGAATACTACTAAGAACTTGTCCAAATATTATTTGAACACTCTGTTCATCATATCCATAAATGTAGCTGGTGCATTCGTCAACCCAAACGACATCACCAGAAACTCGTAATGGCCATAACGAGTTCTGAATGCCGTCTTAGGTACATCCTCCTTTCTCACCATTAACTGATGATACCCCATGCGTAAATCTATCTTAGAAAAATACTGTGCCCCTTTCAACTGATCAAATAAATCATCGATCCTGGGCAACGGGTATTTATTCTTAATCGTTAACTTGTTTAACTCTCGATAGTTGATACAAAATCTTAACGACCCATCCTTCTTCTTGACAAACAACACTAGTGCTCCCCAAGGAGACACACTCGGTTGAATATACTTCCTATCTAATAGTTCTTGTAATTGAACCATTAACTCCTTCATCTTAACTGGCGCCATCCGATATGGTGCCCTTGAAACTGGTGTCGTTCCCGGTAACAGATCAATTACAAAATCTACCTCCCTATCCGGTGGAATACCCGGTAACTCCTCCGGAAATACATCTGCAAACACTTGCACTATAGGTATCTGGTCCAAAGATGTTCCCACTCTTTGGGTATCCACAACATGGCACAGATAACCTACACACCCTTTCTTCAACATCTTCCTAGCTTGTGTCATAAAGGCACAACAAGAAGCGGCCTCAAATTGATTTATCATCAAGAACACTACCTTGGTTTTCTTAGAAAGCCAAAGGTTTACACTTTTCCTATGGCAATCTATAATTGCCTTATGGTTGACTAACCAGTCCATACCAAGAATTACATCAATTCTTTTTAACCTTATTTGCATTTAAATCCACCGATAATTTATTCCCCCCTAATTTCACGCAACAATCCTTATGAATATGCTCAATGGGGATTATCTCTTCATTTGCTACCTTAACGTCTAAAGGTATAGGTAACTTCTCAGGGATTAAACCTAATCGCTTAGCAAATTCACATGCTATGAAAGAACATATAGCGCCCGAATCAAATAGCACATAAGCATTTATCTCATTGACCGGAATGATACCTGCTACCAAATCCGTTGATGCAACCGCATCTTGAACAGTCATGTTAAACGTACGAGCTGAGGGTCTACCCACTGATGGTGTGGGTCCAATAATGGCTAGTTTGCCACTACCTGAACTCTTATTCCCCTCTAAACCCTTCTTTGGGCAATTTCTTGCCATGTGGTCCATTGACCCATAGACAAAACATCCCTGGTTCTTCTTAGGGTTAGGACAATTAGGTGATAAATGCCCCTCCTACCCACAGTTGTAGCATACTGCTTTCCCCTTTAAACAGACTCTCATGTGAGACTTTTCGCATGTCTTACATGCTTCCGTCCTCCGCTTGGGATCTCCCTGCTTTACCCCGGTATTCTCAGGGTTAAAACTCTTTCTCTTTGGCAAGTTGCTGCTTCCGCTGGTAACTTCAGCCTTATTACTTCCCTCTAACTTACTCTTAATCTTCTTCTCTTTGTGGTACTGAGACAAAGCCTCACCACCACCTTCAGCTATTATCGCCTTCTCCAGAATAGTCCCGTAGGAAGCACTCTGGAAAACCGATATCCTACTATAGAGCCAGGGTTTTAAGCCCTGCTCAAACATACGCGCCTTCTTTGCTTCTGTGTCCACCTGATGTGGAGAAAATCTCGCCAATTCGTTAAACTTGGCGGCATACTGGGGAACTGTCATATCCCCCTACTTAAGTTCTAAGAACTTAATTTCCATTCTACCCTGCATGCTAGTAGGGAAATAATTTTTGAAGAAGACCTTCTTAAACTGTTCCCACGTAACAGCCTCTGTCCTAGCCCTACCCTGGTGAGCCTCCCACCAGTAGTTGGCTTCCCCCTTCATCATGTAAGTCGCAAAAGAAGTCTTTTGCGCCTCACCTATGTTTGTTATCACAAACGCCTTTTCAATTTCTCTAACCCACATGCAGGCTTCTAGCTTAACGGTCCGCGTGCTCTCGGAACTCTGGAGGACCCACACTTTAAAAGTCCTTAAAGGTAGTTGTTCTTGCTACCCCAGGAGCTACAGGAATCCCACCCCCTTGATTAAATGCAGCCGTTAATAAATTAACGAACTCTTGCATGGGGTTATTAGGACCCCCCTGATTTTCATTATGAGACTCGGCCTCTTGATTACGTTGTCTCCTTCTCGGTGGCATAATTCTGATTAAATAAATAAAGCTTTGTTATTATCTATTTAACTACTCGGTTATCATTTTAACCCAACAATAACCATTCATACTACAACAAGCACATTAAAATAAAAACTTCATTATATTAATATGTTTTCATAGTCAAAACTATTTACATCATGTTTCTTCAGCCAAAAAGCTATTACATACTATCTAACGATTGACTTCTACAAAAATTGGGATTTACAAAAAGACTACCCTTTAATCATACAAAAGAGGGTTTTACATCACTACTCATTTATAAAAAGATCTAACGATCTACTAACACTATTGAACGGCATTTTCATACTTCTGATTTGCCAGAATCGACACTATGTCTCGACTTATGGTATGTCAAGTCTTCCCGAACTCAATAGAATAACAAGCAATTTTTAGCTTGAAATCCTCATGAGCACATTCATGGATATATGACATCCTAGCTATTTTCTGGTCTTTCTCAACCAGTTTCTTTTGTAGCTCAAGGACCTCATTCTTATAGTCCCAAGCTTTATCAGTCATAAGCACTTTTTCATCGTGCTCAGACTCAAAGTCTGCCTCTGCAGATTCTTTCGCCTCATATAAGGAAGTTATCTCCTCAATCTGATTCTCCACTACCGTGCGCAGTTGCACATTTCTATCCAACACTGCCTCATACAATGCTCGCGTTGCATCGGGAGGTGTTGGCTCCAAAGTAAGTAACACAGTGTTAATTGATGTCACCTCCATCTCCTCCTCCACGTCTAGCATCTCATTAAGGTATGATGCTAAACCCATAGTCTCCTCAGAGTATTCCTCCTCAGAGATGTACTCCTCAATGTCTGAGTCATCTATGAGCACTATAGGTACCTCCGCCACTGGCATTGGTACAATCTCCAGTTGGTTAATTGATTCTTTGCTCACAACGTGAATGTCTCTATGCATCATGCTATCGATCGACATCTACAATAGCACATAACAAGTTGATTAGTACATAATACACAATAGTATAAGCACAAATCACATTTAATATCTTTAAGATTAATTTTTGTCTTTTAATCCTTTCGGTACTGAGGTATCTCAATACCTTATTAATTCATTGAATTTTTTTTTATTCCTCGGACTTTAGCTTCCTTACGAGGTTATTAGCCTAAGGTTCTTTCCCCCCTTAAGTTTTATAACCTAAGGCTTTGATACCAATCTGTGACGCCCCCAAATTTGGGTATCTTTCAACCCGACAGATGGTGCTCCATTGTACTAACATTCATACAATCATTCTATTGAAATACAACAAAATGAAGGTAATTAGTAATTTTTTATTATAATCAAAGTATAAATCCTTCCCAAGTTCATAAACCAGTTACATCGTTCATTGTTCATAATGTATAATACATATAAACTTACTACACGATTACACAATGCCTAAGCATCCATCTTAGCTTTGCCCTTATCTCTCTTGGCATTCACAGTACGTTCATCCTTAACTGCAGTTATATGATTCACGCAAGAAGTGAGCATGACAGCTCAGCAAGTTTTAAGCAAGTATAACAGGAATACCACATTCGTGAATCATATAACAATTCCGACATAACTGAACAATAGTTATGAAGTATTATGAATCAATAATACTTTTAATAGTTCATAACATCAATTCCCAAAGTATAGAATAGATTAGGAATTCTGAACCAGTCAATAGACCTTGAACAGTAACTTTCAGTTGTCATACTTAAAAAGGAGTCCACAGCACTAAGGCCGTTCATCCGATAACTTACGAGCACTTCTAGGTGATCAGCCTATAGTACTCTATGTTGATTAACACTCATTCATTAAACGTGTTTACGTTTAATATTTTTGGCAAACTCGCGTGCCCATCGAAATATCGATGAAAATACTTTTGTTTGTTCATAGACAAACCTTACCTTCACGTCCGTACCAATTACTTAGCATAGGATAGCGTTAACATTTCAATATAGAAAGATATGAATCATAACCAATCTATATATTATGAATAGTCTAGCCGAGTTAAAATCTCGCATCGACCCTTTCTTGAAAACAAGGCTCGCAATTCAATTCAATGAATAACATACAACTAGGCTAACATGAAAGTTAGACAAGCGTTAAGAAAACTTGCCTTTTAGCGTCTTCAAATATTTTACTCGACTGACCACAGCCTTTACAGAATCTACATGATATATTCACATAGCACACTGTAATTAGCTATCAAACAACTATTCACATTGTTTATACAACCTTCTTTCTCTTCTATGTCTTTATTAACTTAATATCTTTATTACAGTCAACCAAGACTTATTACCCATCGTCCCGGTTTATTAAACAGTTGACATTTATTAACCGGACTTGAACATTGTCGGTGAAATACTAACGTTGTTCAACGTTCTTAACTTAGTAGTATGCATTACATTCCTAAATTTCATACCATATACCTTAGTATAGGTAGTATAGGAATAACTTTAATACACTTATAAAGTGTACAAACATCATCCCTTTAGGTCCCCAGACAAACAAAGTTTAAAAACTAAGTCATTGTCTGAAGGCCATCTCTCGCATTGCGTACACATATATATAGTACTTATCAGAAGCGTTATGGCGCCCGATTAGCGATGACCGAGCTCTCGACTCGACATCATGCGGCGTGGAGCGATGGTATTGCAGATTGCCATTTAGCAAAGGCACAACATCACTTATCTTGCGTACGTGGCGCGCAATTTGAACTATGTCTCAGCGGCAGCACGCTGGACCTCGATGCTGCATTCTCGTAAATTTCAAAAATTTTGCGAGATTTCTGAGGCCGTAACTTCTTCGTTTTAAGCCTGATTTGGTCCGTTCAAAAGCCTACACGTCACAAATGACTTAATCTACGTGTTCATATAAGAATTTGACACTTTCGAATCCGTTAACTCAAATTTGACCATTGAGTTCATTTTCTACACGTTCGGAAACGTTAATGAGCGTTCAATGCTCGTTTTCTTCGTTTTAAGTCAGAATTCAACGATTCTCGAACCCACAACTCTTAATCACCCTATCTCACGTGTTGACATTGAAAACCAACGTTTTCAAGTCTCACGACAACTTTTGACACTTAATCCGGAATTCAACGTTTTCGACGTTTTAACGTCTATTTCCGTAAAATTCGCCATAACTTTGTTATTATCGTTCTCTAAGCCAAATCACATGGAATACTCCATGGATTTCATATCTACACCCTAACCAATAAAGATGCATATACTAACGTATTGACGGAGCTCAATCATTTATAAACGATCGATCTCAACAAGTAATATTTTTATGGTTCAAAACTATTTCAAACCTTATGATTCTTATAATCTCATGACTTATAGAGATTGAATCTATAATAAGTCATCTTTAATCTCTCATACAAGATATATACCACCCATCTAAGATTCTCCCATATAAAAGAAAATCAAAAAAAAAGATGGAGAAGAAAGGTAAGGGTTATACCTTAAGAACTTTTATAACCTTGATAACTTCTAGTGATCAAGCTTCAAAGTAGGAGAATTGTTCAAGTCTAACTCTCTTTTCTCTCTCAAATAATCTAGTTGAGTCTTGGAAAAGCTCTCAAATGAACCAACCTAGCCTCACTTTTATAGGAAACTAGAATGGAGGGTATAATGGACTTAACACACTAACCTCCTTACTATTCACTCTTGGTCACCAAGTAAAATGCTTGGTGACCAATCATTTTTCTTGGCTACCACATAAAGTGGTCGGCCCACCACCTCCCTTGTCAACTCCATGGGTTGCCCCATGGGTTTTACCCATTAGGTGACCCACCGGATCACCCCACGGTTCGGTTTTAATGAATTGAGATTAACTAAATAAACATTGGGCCTAGACTTGGGCTTAACCCATTAAACTTCTTGGGCTTGGTCATTAGATCATTTGAATCAAACATAATCTAAGTCAAATGAATTAATCATTGAGACTTAGGTCAACTCTACAATACGCATCGTATTTTACACGTATAATTCACATATTCTCTTCGTATACCTTACGTAATGATAATCGTTATTGTGCCCATTATTTACTCAACGTATTATACATAGACACTAAAAAGTATCATGATTGTATAACACTCGCATTAACCCTAATGACATTCCTTCTACACATATTATTTCCTTCTTGGAAATCAATATACTCAACCCTTAGGTTTTAAGTCCGCAGGCGAAAACTGTGTTTGCCATAAATGAAATATTATCAGATATTCCATCTAGTCTCGATATTCTATCATTACGCTTTTCTCAGAATTTCAAAATAATTCCCCGAACAGAAACGGATGAATAGTGTTTTTATGGAAATTTTTCGGAAAACAATTATTTTCGTCTTGGAAATTCCAAACAATTATTTCTAACACGTAGCCAGAATACTAACCACGTTAGCACATTCTAGGTCATAGATCGACCTTCACATAGCTTACTCACATAATAATCAATTAAATTCATTTAATTCACATAATCAAATAAAAATTTAATTGTCATAAAAATCCAATTTTCTCGGGCATTACAATTGTGATGAGGGGTATCAGTTGCTTGAAACCAAGTAGCTAATAATTATCAGTGGCCAACAGCAAGAACAACTCAGCCAAGGATAGTCGGGATTTATGAAGTCGATGCGATGACAGCATTGTCAGCTCAAGGGACAACTCAAATTTCTGCTCTTACAAAGAAGATAGATGCACTTGGGGTATAACCAGTTCAGAAAATGGAAACGATTTGTGAAATATGTGCAATAAATCCTAAGTCAGTTCAGTTTGTTTCTAGTTATAACAGGCAGCAGGGCAGTTATCCAAACAGTTACAATCCAAGAGTGAAAAACCACCCAAATTCTTCTTAGAGTAATAATCAGTCACATGCTCAAGTACAAGCTCCAAGGCAATCATATCCACCTGGATTTTAGCCACATCAACAATCTCAACAACACCCATAACCTCAACAACCTTATAAGCTATCACAGATGGAAGAATTGTTGGCAAGATTGGCAATTCAATTTGAAGCCACAACAAAAAACCAATCAGCTGCAATAAAGTGTTATGTTTATAATATTTATGAACGCAATCAAATTGCACAAAATAAGCGGAAACGTGGAAAATCAGAGTTTTAAAATTTTACAAACTATATACCCGGATCACCCTTTATGCGCAATTATTAATTAAACGAAAATACGAAGAACGAGAATTATACCCTTTAAGATCCGAGCTTTCTCAGGTACAAGTTCATCTCCAAATTTTTTTGCATTCAACTTGAATCCACCGGGTTTGGTTCCTTCCTTTGATCAACGTTGGCCACCCAAGTGTTTGGCCTCTAGAGGTGATCCACCAAAGAAGAAGAAGGATTCAAGAAGATGGGTATTTGGCAAAACCCTAGTTTTTCTATCTCACATAGAAAGGGGTGTACTCTCCCAACTATTGGAATTACCTATTCACGTATTTTGTGAAAGTGTCAACCACCTCATCTATAATAAGACTCCTCTTATTTATAGATGTAGGCAACCCTCCTTAACAATTAAGGAATTGGATTTTATTTAATTAATTAAATTCTTTTAATTAATTAAGTTCCCTAATCTTATTAGGGATAATTAATTAAACTCTTTTAATTAATTTACCTCCTAATCCTATTAGGATATTTGAGAGTACTTTTATTAATTAATTCTCAAACTCATTTAGGAATTTAATAATAATAATAGTAATAATAATAATAAGACTCCTCTTATTAATTTATATTTAATATTTCTAAAATATTAAATAATAAATATTAAGTTATTTAATTTATTCTATCACCATAGATTAAATTAAATATACTTAACTTATTATTACAATTATGTCATTAACTTCTTAAATAATTATTCTTCCTTTTATGGTGTGACCCTTTAGGTTCTCTATATTAAACCGGTTGTGAATAAATCAATTAGAACAATACTAATCTTATTTAAATAAATAAATTAATTTATTAATTTATTTAAATAAATAATATTTATTCTACAATAGGGATAAGCCTCCCTAGCGATCAACGACTTTCTAGATAATATAGATTTCAACATTAATCATTAAAGAACCTTTGCGTAAATAGTTACCGTACAATTCAATCCTTCCACCATACAATGTCCCAATTAAATATAAGACATGGAATTACTGTCAAGTCTTATTTTATTTAATTATATGTATTTCGACTCTTAAATGTACAACTCATGCAAATTAGAAACTCCTTTCTAATTTCATTCTGCCTTGGCCAAGGACTACTGAGTTGTCATTTATCAAATCACATAGGACATTTCTCTTCTTTTACTAGAAGTGGTAGATTCTTTATTGATCATACATTATCTCCATGTATAACTTATTATACTCAAGCATACCCTTTGATATACCCTAAGGGTCTTAAGGAATAAGTCAAAGTATAATTCATCATACATAAGATACTATGATGATCTCAAGTCCAAGGATCACTTGTACTACTATCACTACAGGAATTTCTATTGACAGGCAAGTAAAACTCCATTAGGTATTCCTTAGCGAGCCACGTTCAGTGAACTTATTCTCTAATAAGCACCTACATACTTGCTTTAGTGTCTCCACACAAATGATCATGAGATCAATCATCCTCATCCAATGAGCAAGCAACGTATATACCAATCTATCCGGATTCACTAATCCCCAATTTAGTAATCCAACGATTGGGAACTATTTTAGTTTTAAGCTTTCTAAGAATTTAGATCTCATTAGAATGATCATCATCATTATTCTAAAAGCATTGCTTAAAACTATGGGTTTATCACATATAAAACAACATCATGTAGATAATTAAAAGCCTTTAATAAATTAATATTTTTTATTAATAAATGAATAAGATTGTTACAAAGTATATGCTTTATCATCAAACATGATTGGCTTGTGTGCATACTACTTTCAATCTCCCACTTGCACTAAAGCCAATCGCCATGGTATCTCATACCCTTCTTCTCTAAGTGACGATTATCCTGCTGTTGGATAAGCTTTAGTTAGTGGATATATAATGTTGTTCTTGAGAGTCCACTATCTCTATAGTGATTTCCCATCTTTCAATGATTCTTATAATTAAATGAAAGTGCCACAACACATGTTTAGATCCAAGATGAGACTTAGGAACTATTCCTAGTTCTGTAATGAACTTTTCATCCAAACAATCAACTTGCAGCTTCATTTATAGCTATATACTTTGTCTTTATCACTAAACCAACAACTCTTTGCTGTTTGAAACCTTTCCAATTCACTGCACCACTGTTCAAGGTAACCCTTTATCTTAAAGTGATTTTTACGTAAATCTTGGTCCACTTTGAAAAACTTGAGTCTGTTAAGCCCTCTAGTTTTAATTTAGACCCACCATAAATATAATCACATCCTTAGTGTCAATTAAGTACTTTAAGATGTTTTTCACTGTCTCACAGTGAACTTCTCCAGAATATGACTAATCAATATCAGGTCTCGTACATTTCATTGCATACATGATAGTTACTCATGTGATCTCTCTTTTTGGAGTCTATGGGGACTATTAAAAGAGATATACTCCATGACTCATCAACATGAGACATCTCTTGGAGTTTGCCATGCTAAACGACTTTAGAATCAAATGAATATACGTTCTTTGGGTTTAGTCGAGTATCCTTTTAAATCTATCTATATACATTTGTATCCCCAATTAAGATACTCTTTCCAAATCATTCATGGAGGAATGTTTAGACAACTTTATCTTTACTGATTGTAGCATTGGTATGTCATTCCTTATCCGTCGTATATCAACATATAATACTAGGAATATCACGACGCTCCCACTGACCCTTTTGTACACACTAGGTTCATTCTTATTTTTGATAAAATCAAACTCTTTTGATTCTCATCAAAACGAATGTTCCATTTTTGAGAAACTTGCTTCAATCCATTTCTCTGAGTGTCTATAACTCTTCCCTCATCGTATGTAACTGGATCATCATCTTCTATGATGCGTACCTCATCATCATCATTCATGATGAATCCATACCTCCCAAGTATCTTCGGTACTATTCCAGATTTACGATTAGATTGTGGTACAATAGGTCTATCTACAGGTTCCTCTTATTTGACTTATAGTGTTTTGTGGTTCTTGAACTCTTCAAGATTCTATTATCCTCCCACTAGCCCCTTCAATGATAAACACCTTTATCTTAGAAGGTAGCGTGTTTCGCAACAAACACCTTTTGCTAAGTATGATTATAGAATATATAACCTAAACTTACTTTAGGATGTCCCACAAATCTGTACTTGTCAAATTTTGTCCCAAGCTTAACCTTTGAAACCTTCTCACATAAATTGGACAACTCCTTATCTTAACATACTTAAGATTAGGAATCCTCCCTGTCCATAAATTTTATGGAGTCTTGGGGTCGGATTTTGAGGTTACCTTTTCGTAAATATGCATTCATTTCTAGGGCATGATCCTAGAAGGATACTGGAATGTCGGTAAAATCATTATGGACCGTACCATGTCCAATAAGGTACGATTTTTCCATTCAGATACATTAATCAATTATTGCGTATCAAGAGGCGTCCATTGTAAGAAAACCATTTAAGATGATCTAGAAACATATTGCACAAGTATTTATTCCTTGGTCTAATCAAAGAATCTTAATACTTTGCCAATTTGTTTCACTTATGAATTCTTTGAACCTTTCAAATAGTTCACACTTGTATTTCAGCAAATACACACATTCAACTCTTTGAATGATCATCTCCTTTTCTTATACTAGTTTGTTCAATTTGCAAAATTATTTTCACGACGTCAAGTATACAAAATCCATTAAGTAAATATTTCAGTTCTATACAAAACATTATTATTATAAATAGAACAATAATTGTTCTTAATTATAATACCAAAGATTTCATTGTCCAACAATAAAATGGAAATAATGTTTCTAACAAGAACTAGAATACAATAACAACTTATTGACTTAATAGATTTACTCGTAGGCATTGCTAAACTATAAGTTTCTATGGCTAATGTGGCAACCTTTGTTACATTTCTCACACATAGGATTACTTATATTTGTTTAGCTTTCTACTTCTGCTTGGTCCTTTCATAAATCTATATTTATGATAACCAAAGTCGGTATCCAATACCCAAATAGAACCTTGACTTAAAGAAAATTTATTTTAAATAATGAACAAATTTGTATTTGTAAACGAAACTTCACTAAGCTTCTTTAGTTAGCTTTTGTAAGATGCTTCTCGCAGTTTCTTTCCAGTGTCCAAGCTTATTGCAGTGGAAGCAAACTCCTTTGCTATCAGTATCAATTTTGTTCTTATTATCCTTTGTTTATGCCTTTCTATTTACCTTCTTTGAATCGTTCTTATTTTCAGAAGATCCTTTGGCCCCTACCAGTAAGACTTGGTCTTTCTTGGTTGGAAAGTGACTCTCAACATTTTTCAACATGTTAAGCAAATCAGCGAGGCTGATATCTAGCTTGTTCATATGAAAAATTCACAACAATTGTGAAAGGAGTCTGGGAGTGAGTGCAAGATCAAATCTTGGCTCAACTCTCTATCCATGACAAAACCCGTTGTCCTAATTGATCAATCAAATTGATTATGTTAAGGACTTGTGTCTGTACTGTAGTGTCGTTGGTCATTCTAGATCGGAAGAGCTCCTTAGATATCTGATATCTATCAGTCCTACTTTCCTCACCATCAACTACTTGATGTGCAGGAATATTGTAAGAGTATCCATAGTTTCAGGCTGACGCTGAAGCTTGTTACTCATGGATACGAGCATGATACATTGAACCAACTGTACATCATCTTGCCACTTTCTAAAAGTAGCAATCTCTTCCTCAGAGGCATTGTCTGCAATCATTGCAGGGATAGGCGTATTAAGGACATAAGATAGCTTTTCAGCCATGAGAACTATTCTCAATTTCCTTAACCAATCCGTTTAATTCGGTCCAGTTAATTTAGCATCTAATATGTTACGCAGTGATAGTAATTTAGACATTGTAAAATTCTGTAAATGAATTTGTAATTAATAACATTTTAGCATACATTCTTTTATTAATTACCAAAATAAATTAGGTCTTATTTTAAATTGGTATCTCCCACTATTTTCTTCAAACTATATTACCCTCAATATATATAGTTCAGCAAAATCTAATTAAAGATTTGCTAGTGAGAATAAGGATCCCATTTCAAATGTATATAGCCTTGTGGTGACACAACAAACTATATATAAATAAATAGGTAGACAACTCTTGTCAATTACATCAACTATGCAACTCCTTGTATTTTGCCTCTTAGATTATTTTGATCAAGTGGTGGCACATCCGAATCAAAATTATCCAAGTTAAGTCCAACCTAGCACTCCATATATTCAAAAAAAAAATATTGTCCTTGTGGTGACACAATAAAACAATAATATTCAATTTTCTTTATAAGCATCAAATATGATAAATTAACATCTTAAATACTTAATACTTGCCTTGTGGTGACACAACAAACTCATATTAAATATTTAATACTCTATTAATTTTATCATGCTAGAAGGCGACGTTCGATATTCCAAATATCTTTGAATGCTTAGGACTTAATATAAAAATTTGAGGGGTTTGTTATTAATTTGTCTCATCATGTTTAGCGCGCATGCACATATATATATAAAATACGCGTCATATTAATTAACATGCGAAGCATGTTTGCATAATATAATATATATATATATATATATATATATATAGTACAAGCATGCACTTATAGAATATTATATTCTACCCGGATTGATTATGGACTTTTATTCTAGTTTGGTTCACTAGAGCCACCATGTGAACCAAAAAGGTCAAACCCTAGGGGTGCAAGAATTAATATTTAAATATAACTATTACATTTAAACCGGGGCTCCATTACAAACGGGTCTTCAAGCGCTCCTTGCTCCTTGATCTCCAATTCTTCAAAATTAATTCTAACTATTCCTATTACAAAACTATTTAAAATAAATAGCAACCCAGGATTTTTTAATGTTATTTATTATTTTTATTTTTTATTTCCTTTACTGTCAGTTTATCTAGTGGTTACACTTTTATAGTTTAGGAATTTTTACACCCCTTATGTTCTCTAACACGATCTTCAATTGATTTTAGGATAGAAAATAAGATTTCATATTTGGCGGGTTCGACTAATGGCCACTACGACTACCCAGTCGGGGGTCTCGCTTAATTGCAGAAGCCAAGCACTTATGAGCTCAAATGCAGAATGTTCATTTGTCAAATTCTCAGATTCCTAATCATTTTTCTTCATTTTTAGTGTTATTGAATTGCTTAGTAGTGTAGGGTATCTTGTTTTTTTTAGTACTTTAGGCGATCTTTAATTTTGGTTAGTTTCTTTTATTTTAGTATGTTAGTTTAGTTAAATATACATTTTATCTTAGTTTAGGGTTTTAGAATAAGTTTTAATCTCCTTGCAAACAAAAATTAAGAAGTAAAGTTGGGGAATGCAGGTTGAAAGCATACAAGAAGCACAAAAGTCACCAAGACAGGCCCAAGCGCCTAGGTACCCAAGCCATGCACAAACCAAGTGCCTAGGCGCCTAACTGCAGTAGCCAAAACGTGCCCCAAGCGCCTAAGCACCCCTACCTAGGCCAAATCAAGCGCCTAGGCGCTTTAAAGGCCCAACACATTCTGCTTTCAACCGCCTAGGCGGTCCAACCCATACAATGCCAAGCACCTAGGCTCTCCTGCTGTAACTTGGAAAAAAAATAAAAGCCCTAATCGGGCATAACTCTTCCAAACCCAAATCAAACACTCTCTTGCTCTCCTACTCCAACACAAACTCACTCAAATTACATCCATCTTCTAATCTAGCCCACGACAATCAAACTTCTTGTATAAGCATAACCAAACACTCAATCTCCTACCCAATCTTAAAGGCAATTAATCTCCATCTTGTCATCCTTCTTCACCAATTCGAGTACCAACTTACATTCAAAACACATCTATCTGAAGTAAGTGTTCAAACCTCAAAAAAATTGTTCCTGTAACTTTGATTGGAACATCATATCTAGCTATAACCAAGTAAGTGTGCAAGATTTTATTGCAAATTGTTTGGATTTGCTTGGATAGTAGCTAATTCAGTAATTTGAAGTTAGTTTCTTTAATTATATTGGCTCAAGTGGGTTTGGGTACTCTAAATTGTTGCTTGTATTGCATTGGAAGGCTAGTATGTTTAGTTAATTGACAAATTTGGTAAAAATTAAGTTTGTGGGAGTGCTTAACAACGGTGTTCAAAATTTTTGCACACCAAGTGTTCGATAATTTGTCACAAAGAGGATTTTCCCATACTAAGCCACTGAACATCATTTGTTGGGCAAGAAATTAACACGCAAGACTTATGGCTACTAAAAGGCATAGAGGAGAGACTTCGGGCACTTCAACAAAGTTTGACAAAAAGAGATTTACAAGTGCTAGTGCGTCCGAAAGATATTACAATTTTCTTTCTAGTAAAACGTTAATTCCTGAGCGTGGATTATTGCCAGAGGCAGAAGATGGGGAGTTACTACAAATGATTGGAAGTAGAAGATGGGTGAACTTTACAGCTCAATCGAATCCATCGGTCATTAAAATTGTTAAGGAATTTTACGCCAATGCAAAAGATGTTGTTGGTAACATGGTTTGGGTTCGTAGAAATTCAGTGGAGGTCAGTTTCAGGACAATAAATGCTTACTACTACTCGGACATAATACCTAATAATGGCTACATGCAATATCTAGAGCACAGGATGGACTATAGTGAGGTCATTCAAGCTTTGTGTGTACCTGGAACAAAATGGAAATTAAAAGATCAATGAGAAGATGTTATGTTCCTTGCATCTGCACTAAGCAGTTACGGGAAAGCATGGCATGCCTTTATTTGTGCCAAGTTGATGCCGTGTAAGCATATGCGTGATGTTATAAATCAACGGGCAGCGTTGCTTTTCTACATTGCACAAGGAAAAACTATAGATGTGGGTCAGGTTATACATGATTCAATCGACAGAGCAATTCAAGGAGGGACTTCAGGTGGACTGCCTCATCCATCTTTGATTACTAGACTATGTCAATAAGCTGGAGTAAAATAGGATGCCGAGGAAGCTAGACAACCTCCTGTATCCCCAATTGACCACTCAGTTATAAAAAAAGTACAAGGTATGGGTTGGAGATACACTACATCCAATAGGGTTAGGTTTCATTATTATACCTCCAGAGCCTGCTGACGAGCCTAATCAATAATCAAATGACAATCATACTGCAGCTAGGAGTTACGAGCAGCCATCGAATTTTTTTGAGGATATTCGTCGAGAATTAAGAAATCAAACTAGAAGGATTGACATGGTGGCTACTCAAGTTCAATAGGGTTTTAATCGGGTGGATAGAAATCAGGATAGACTAGCTCAGTGATAAATGAAGATGTATCAAAACTGTAGTGCAGCATTCATAGAGATGTTCAAACGCATGAATCCAGCAGGCGCTCCCTACTAATTTCCACCCTTGTCTGCGTACCCCTCGACTAATTTACCCCCTTAGGATGAGGTTGATGAAGAAGAAGAAGAAGAAGAAGATACTGACGAGGAGTAAGGCTTCGATCTTTCAGGGAAGTCCTCAGTGCCTAATATCTTATATTTTTTTTATATATAATGAGGACATTCCATATGTTAAGTTTGGGGGTGCATTCTTCCAGTTGCATTACAGTCATTTAGTTGCATTCATTTAGTATAACTTATTCATTTTGTAGTTTTTCATGTAGTTTTCATTCTAATTTCTTAAAAATTAAAAAATTAAAAAAAGTCAAGTATTTGCATGTTTCCAGCTGTTAGATAGTTTAAGTCTGTTTTGGCCAATGATGAGGTTGGAATTGAGTAGACAAGTATAGTATTGAATGTTAACACTTTGATGTGATTTCTTGTCATGATTTAAATCTTTACCTGTTTGAAACTTATATAATAAGGATAGCACAGTAAAAATAACTATGTTGACTGATTGAGTCTAAATTGACACATAATGGAATTCTTAAGGATAATGCTAGTTTAAATGAATGAAACTCATGAATAGATGATAAGTAGGTTTTATACCTACTTATTGGATATCAATTCACGAGAATTAAGCTCATCTCAAGTAGATTTTACTATGTTTTTATGCATTTTATGTTTGTTTAGCATTTCTTGTAGTTGAACTCCTAAGACAAGGAAAGACGTGGATGAGCATGGTGACACAAGCTAACAAGGACTATGCATGATGGACATGGGTAGATGAGGAACTAAAGAAGTGGATGAGCGTTAAGAAAAAAAGGCAAGATGAAGGAAAGACAACGAACAAGCAGCAGCAGCAGCAGAACATCGAGGACAGAGACACGAAGCGGTATGGCCGCGGCCGCTACCGCTAAAGTTAATTCTCATACCGCTGCGTCTGTCTGCAGAAACTAAATTTTCACTCACATGCGGCTGCACCTAAAACAAAAAGGAACATCGCGCTCCCACGCTGAAGCCTCGGCAGACATACACATCGCGCACCCGCGCCCATTTTATACTAGGATCACGCGCGGCCGCGCGAGTCATCTGAAATTTGTTTGTTGACTTATTTTTAAATTTGAATTTTGAGCAATGGATCTTATCTGAACAATACTGGTTGGCACCAGACGTGTATGAGGGAGTTTTTATCAATTTTTCATCTAAGAATTAGGGTTCTTAGTTTTTGAACTAGTGTTAGAGAGGTTTGGATAAAAGTTGAAAATATTCTATATCCTCTCTTGAATTTAGTTATTGAATAATTAATCATTTCATTTCCTGGAGATTATTGGTCATTTGGAACAGCACATTGGAAAAGATTCTACAATTGAGTTTAATCAATTCTCATTCATCTCTCATTTGTGCTATTTAATTCCATGTGTTACTACAATCCCATAATGGTTTTCGGTTCAGAAATAAACTAAACTCCATTATGGAATTCTAACAGATTTTGATATGTAGTCTATAATTATATGTCTGATTGTTTGATTGTATGCTTATCGTCGGATTATCTATTATGACTGAGTGTAATGAATGAATGTTTGATCACCATTCATCTTATATACTTATATGGAATTGAAAAATGGAATGTGAGTATGGATATAATCATAATAGCATACGTTTATGAGGCTGAGATGTTTAGCTTTGTATTTCGTGATCCAGATAGAAATATATTGTTTAACCGTATGTAGTAATGTAAGAGCATGCACTTTAATTCATTATTGTTTCAATTTTACATAGACATATAGTGATTTTGGTAATATTGTTGATTACATGATTTCTATTAAATGTGGAGGTTATGTAAATAGGTCATAATTCATTGAAAAATGGTTATGCCTACATTTGTGCTCTTGGCTAAATTTTCCATGATGAATATATGAGCTTACATGATGGTAATATTTAGATGAAGTATGAAATGAAGTTAGAATCCCATTCTTTCCAAATTTGATTCATTATTGTAGTATTATTTTTTTATTCATCAGTTGAGTTTAGTTTAACTTAAAATTGTGAGTATTCGTTAAAGCATATGAAAATAGTGATATGATTGATGTATGATATTTTAGATTTAAAACCTTTCTACGTGGATCGATACTTTTCTTACTCTGTACTACTTATTGACCCATGTATGCTTGCATGAGTTAGAGTCCTTTTTATTAAGACTAAAAAAGGAGGCAACAAGTTTTTGGCGCCATTGCCGGGGAAAGACGTTTAACTTTATTATTATTATCATTAATTTTAAGCTAAATTTATATGACTTAGACAAATCTAATCTTATCTCATTTCTATTTTTGTTTTTATTTGTGTTTCAGGTACATGTATATATTTTATGCACACGCGGTCATCCAATTCTGAGTTGACACCTGCTCAAGATAACATTAACGGAAGAGGTTGGAAAAAGAGAGTGCATAGAAATTTATAAGCAGCTTTAGAGACCACAACATCCAACATGGCAGCAGAAGAGCAAAGAGAGGAGCACAAGGCTTTGAGAGATTATTCGATGTCGAATATCAATGGATTGCAGTCAAGTATAGTCAGGCCAGTGATAGCAGCTAACACTTTTGAAAAGTCAGGCACTATTCAAATGGTACAGAATTTGGTACATTTTGGGGGTGCTGCTACAGATGATCCGAATGAGCATCTATTGTGCTTCATTGAAATATATGACACCTTCAGATACAACGGGGTGACAGAGGATGCAATCAGACTTAGACTATTTCCATTTTCATTACGAGATAAAGCAAGAAGTTGGCTTCACTCTTTACCTTCAGGATCTATCATAACATGGGAGGACCTAGCACAGAAATTCTTAGCCAAATTTTTCCCAATGGCTAAGACTGCAAAAATGAGGACAGCAATTTCCCAGTTTGAGCAACAACAGGGTGAATCTCTATATGAAGCCTGGGAAAGATACAAGGTGATGTTAAGGAATTGTCCACACCATGGCATACCGGATTGGATGATGATTAATACGTTCTATAATGGATTGGGATGGCAGTCAAGGCCAATTATTGATGCAACTGCAAGAGGAGCTTTATGGGAGAAGAGCTATCAAGAGGCCTATAATCTTATTGAGACGATGGCAGTAAATGATTTCCAAAATCCTACAGCTAGGATGCCACAACCCAAAGTTGCAGGTTTGTTAGAGGTGGATGCTATCACTCAATTGTCAGCACAGATGGCATCCATGGCGAAGAAGATTGATTCTTTAGCGGAGACTAAGGCGAAGACAGTTGCTTTTGTGTGTGAGATATGTGCAGGGTCACATTCAACTGACCAATGTGCTATCATTTCAGAGTCTGTACAATATGTGAGCAACTACCGGAAGGATCAAGGTCAATTTCAGAATACATAAAACTCCAACAACCGCAACCATCCAAATTTCAGTTGGTCGAATAACCAAAGCAATCAACAAAGTCAATTTCCACCACAAAATCAATTTCAAGCACAACCATCTCAGCAAAAGTTTGCACCAAGACCACCCTATCCACCTGGATTTTCTCAACAGCAACATCATCCACCACCTGTACCTCAGCAAGAAAAGAAGTCAGAGATGGAGGAGATGATGATGAAGTACATGGTGAATACTTAAGTGATGATTAAAAGCCAAGTAGTGGCTATCAAAAATTTGGAAACTCAAATGGGTCAGATGGCTAGTATGCTTAACAACAAATCACAGGGTTCATTGCCAAGTACAACAGAGGCCAATCCAAGAAGGGAAGGGAAGGAATAATGTCAAGCAATTACACTTAGGTCTGGGAAAAAAACTGTAGGAAATCATCATGGCGCGCCCACGTTACTTTTACAAAGGGAAGACGCGCGGCCGTGCAGTCATGAAATTGTGTCTGAGGAAAGTTTGAATAATAAAGGTGCAAAACAGTAGCAAGAAGAGAATAATAAAGAAGGTTCTTTTGAGAAGTCCGTGAATAAGATACCAATAGTTCACCCTCTTATTCCTTACCCACGGAGATTACATAAACAGAGGGAAGACAAGCAATTTAGTATGTTTTTGGAGGTATTTAAAAAGTTGCAGATCAACATACCCTTCATTAAGGCATTGGAACAGATGCCTAGTTATGCAAAGTTTATGAAGGGTATCTTGTCAAGGAAGAAGAGGTTAGAAGACTTTGAAATAGTAGCCTTGACGGAAGAATGCAGTGCAGTGCTTCAACACAAATTACCTCCAAAGCTAAAGGATCCGGGCAATTTAATGATACCATGCACAATTGGAAAGATGAGTTTCAGAAAATGTTTGTGTGATATTGGGGCAAGTATCAATTTGATGCCCTTGTCAGTATTCAATTAGTTGGGATTGCCGGCTCCAAGGCCGATAAATATTTCTTTACAGCTAGCTAACAGGTCGATCACTTATCCACGGGGGATTATGGAAGATGTACTGGTTAAAATGGATAAATTCATCTTTCCAGCTGATTTCATCATATTAGACTATGATGAAGACAGAAGTATACCGATCATCCTTGGAAGACCATTCCTAGCTATAGGAAGAACCTTGATAGACGTTCAGAAAGGGGAACTAACGATGCGAGTACATGATCAAGAAGTTACTTTCAACGTATTCAAGGCAATGAAATTTTCGACAGATGATGAGGAATGCTTCAGGGTTGATTTGGTAGAAAAGGTTCTAAATGATGAAGTAGAGAGCTTGGTGAATCAAGAACCTTTAAGAAGTGATATTGTGGGAAATTCAAAAATAGATGATGAAGAGACTGAAGAACTTGTTCATTTACTTGACACAACTCCACAGTTCAGGAAATTCAAGACTCCTGTTGAGCCATTAAAAAAAGCTGGAGAGTCATCAGTGAAATTGAAGCCATCTCTTGAGACACCTCCAGAACTTGAATTGAAACCACTTCCAGATCATTTGAGGTATGTGTTTTTAAATGAAAATTCAAAATTACCTGTGATTATTTCTTCTGGACTAACATCTTTTCAGGAAGAAAAGTTGCTAAGAGTTCTCAGAGAATTCAAGTCAGCTATTGGATGGACTATAGCAGATATAAAAGGAATCAACCCATCTTTTTGTATACACAAGATCCTACTGGAAGATGATAGCAAGCCTTCAGTGGAACAAAAAAGAAGACTTAATCCAATCATGAAAGAAGTGGTCAAGAAGGAAGTATTGAAATGGCTAGATGCAGGCATTATATATCCAATTTCAGATAGTGCATGGGTGAGCCCGGTACAATGTGTACCGAAGAAAGGTGGTATGACCATAGTTTCTAATGAGAACAATGAGTTAATTCCGACAAGAACAGTGACGGGGTGGAGAGTCTGCATGGACTACCGCAGACTTAACAAAGCTACAAGGAAAGATCACTTCCCACTGCCATTTATTGATTAGATGTTGGATAGACTAGCGGGTCATGAGTTTTATTGCCTTCTGGACGAGTATTCAGGCTACAATCAGATTGTTATAGCTCTAGAGGACCAAGAAAAGACAACCTTTACATGTCCATATGGTAATTTTTCTTTCAGAAGGATGTCTTTCTATTTGTGCAATGCCCCAGCCACTTTTCAGAGATGTATGATGGCTATCTTTTCGGATATGGTGGAGCAAAATGTGGAGGTATTTATGAATGATTTTTCAGTATTTGGGGATTCCTTTGATTTATGTCTGGAAAATTTAGTGATGGAAAATTTAGCAAAATGTGGAGGTATTTATGTTTGAATTGGGAAAAGTGTCATTTTATGGTACAAGAAGGCATAATTCTAGGACATAAGGTGTCGAAGAAGGGACTTAAGGTGGACAGAGCTAAATTAGAGACTATTGAGAATTTGTCACCACTAACTTCAGTAAAAGGTGTTTAAAGTTTTCTAGGACATGCAGGCTTTTACCGCATATTTATTAAAGACTTCTCCAAGATAATAAAACCACTTTGCAGTTTATTGGAGAAGGATGCACAGTTCAAGTTTGATGAGGATTGTGTATCTGCATTTGAGCATTTAAAAAGGAGGTTAACTTCAGCACCAGTAATTACAGCACCGGATTGGGACCTACCATACAAATTGATGTGTGACGCCAGTGATTATGTTGTGGGGGGCTATTTTTGGTCAGCAAAAGGAAAAGATTTTTCATGTGATATATTATGCAAGCAAGACCCTTACTGATGCGCAGTTGAATTACACCACCACAAAGAAGGAATTATTGGCAGTTGTGTATGCTTTTGACAAGTTTCGAGAGTATCTGATTAGTACAAGGGTGATAGTGTACACGGATCATGCGGTAATTCGACACTTAGTGGCAAAGAAGGATGCAAAGCCTCGTTTGATCAGGTGGATACTTATGTTGCAAGAATTTGATTTACAAACGAAGGACAAAAAGGGAACTGAGAACCAAGTGGCAGACCACTTATCTCGACTACAAAATCCGGGAAGGGTGTTAGATGACAAGACTGTTATTAACAAGACCTTTCCAGATGACCAGTTATTTATGGTGAAAAGGGAAGTGCCATAGTTTACAGACTATGCGAACTACTTGGTGAGTAGGATGGTCCCTTCTAACTTAGTTGGTCATCAAAAGAAGAAATTTTTCCATGACGTGAAGTGGTTTATATGGGATGAACCATATTTGTTCAAACAATGTGCTGATCAGATGATAAGGAGATGTATCCTATATAGTGAGATATAGGGGATTTTGCAAGATTGTCATGCTTCATTATATGGCGGTCACTACGGTGGAGAGAGAACGGCGGCTAGAGTGTTACAAGCAGGATTTTACTGGCCGAAGATTTTCAAGGATGCTTATAGTTTTGTCCAGAGATGTGACAGATGTCAAAGAGTTGGGAATATTTTGAAAAGGAATGAAATTCCATTGAACACGATCCTCGAGGTGGAAATTTTTTAAGTTTGGGGGATAGATTTTATGGGCCCTTTCGTTTCTTCATGTGAAAATCTATACATCTTGTTAGCAGTTGACTATGTTTCAAAGTGGGTGGAAGTGGCAGCTCTTCCAATGAATGATGCCAAAGTGGTCCTAAGATTTTTACACAGGAGTATTTTTACAAGGTTTAGGACTCCAAGGGCTATCATTAGTGATGAAGGCAGTCATTTTTATAATAGGCAGTTCACAGCTCTGTTGGCTAAGTATGGGGTAAATCATCACATTGCTACAACTTATCATCCTCGAACTAATGGCCAAGCAGAGGTTTCAAATCGTGAAGTTAAGAGAATTTTGGAGAAAGTTGTGAACACCACAAGAAAGGATTGGTCATTAAAGCTTGATGATGTTGTATGGGCATATAGGACTACTTATAAGACTCCGTTGGGCATGTCACCTTTTCAGTTGGTTTATGGGAAGGCTTGTCACATTCCTATGGAGCTTGAGCATAAGGTATACTAGGCGATTAGGAAGCTCAATTTTGATTTGAAGGCTGCAGGAGAAAAATGCTTACTTCAACTCAATGAGTTCGATGAATTCAGATTACGGGCGTATGAAAACTCCAAGTTGTATAAGGAAAAAGTGAAGAAATGGCATGATCGCAAGATTATAGAGAGAGTATTTGAGCTGGGACAATGAGTTCTATTGTTTAATTCAAGACTTAAACTTTTTTCTGGGAAGCTCAAATCAAGGTGGTCAGGGCCATTCACCGTGAAGACAGTTTTTCCACATGGTGCAGTAGAAGTGTTCGACAAATTCCCAGACAAGCCGTTCAAAGTGAATGGACAGCGACTAAAGCATTATTTTGGTGGCAAGGTTGACAGGTAGAAAGTAACCTCCATTCTTTCTTCAACATGATGTGTCAGAGATAGTCAAGCTAATTGACTTTAACTTAGCGCTTGATGGGAGGCACCCTATTATTTATATCTTTATCTCTTGTTTATTCTGTTTAGATTGTATTTGTTATTTCATTTTCATGATTAGTTGTTATATCTTGCTTAGTGTTACATAAGTATTATGGGAGCTGAATTTGCATATGATGATGTTTGAGCGTAGCATAGAAAGTCTGGTTTTAAGATAATCATTCTTGCTTATTCAGTAGTTCATGCTTTGATATTGATAACTATTGTTTGTGCAGGTGTATTGGAGTTGATTCATCGCTGTTTTGGTATATTTGAGATGTATAATTGTATTCCAGAATGCAGGGCCGCGCCAAGAAATCTTTACAAAATCGCGCCTTTGAGCCATATATATTCGCAAGTAAGATAAGGGTAATCGGCTACCGCGTATTATGTTTATAAGACCTCAACTTATTATTAATGAAATTAAATTTCCTCTATTTATTATTTTGAAATAGTAAGGGTTAATTTGATTAATATGATTAGTTATGGGTAAAATTGTAATATTTCAAATAAGCAAGTGGTTATAAAATATTTATTATTGTTGGGGAATATTCGTTTGGTCGTGGAATATTCTTCTTTGTTTGGGAATATTCGTGACTGTGCAAATTTCGTGTGAGCCCCCATAACTTGAAAACGATTGGATGAAGAAAACAACAAGTATAAGTTGTTTATAAATAATCTGCCGTAGTTATTACAATTAATACTATTGGAATACACGGTGGTTAAAACACAGAGTTAGCACCAGTATTGCACCAATTATTGATTCTTACGTAAGAAGGCACTACTCAATAATTGTTACAGTAATTACTGTTCGGTATTTTATTTTATTGATTCAATAATTGCTGCGTTGATATTTTATATTACTGTTGTTTCAATAATTGTCACTACAGTATTTTTCATTATCGGAGCAATAATTCATATTATCTGAATAATATTATTAGATAACATTATTGGCAATGTCTAGAAAGTTGTGAGGTCCCCGAATCCAGATACTTGAAACCCGAACTCGGTACATCACGATACCATTTCTATGAGCGGAATAATACTAATAATAATAACGATAATATAAAATTTAACTTAAGTTTACATATACATCAGAGTCTTTCTCCCAAGTACGTAACCTTTAAACATTCATTACATGTCATAATATATATATATATATATATATATATATATCATAGTCTTCATAATCTAACAAAACTATTACAAATATCGCCGCAATTCTTATTTGGTTAGCTTTCCTTTTCCTTTGTCTCTACCAACTTTTCGGTCCTTCACACTTAATGAAAACATTTAAATTAAGCAAGGATGAGCATTTGAGTGCCCAAAGAAGTATTATATATATATAGTTGAAAGAATTTAAATGTTTTCTTTATAATATCTTCTACAACTAGTCAAGAGTTGTGAAGTAACTGTACTCAATAATAATTCATAACAACCCTCTTTCAAACTTTTGAAACTACGACGATTTGTGATATGGGGTTTCGTGACATACCATGAACATTGTTTTTCATTTTCAAAAGGTTTAAATGAAGTTCATCTCAGAAACCGTCATGACTTACAGCACGGAGGGTGATCTACCTGTTGTAATTCAGATTGATCAATACTACATTTACATGAACGATGTTATCGTTTCGCTCTGTCACTTTTGGGCGCATAAAATTTTCCCATTTTCGGGATGTTCATATCCGTCGGGTTTTCATAACAAAGGTCTTATATAATTCAACATATATTTATATCAAAGGGGTATCAACATGCGATTAAATATAATGATTATCCAAGTGGGGACACTTGTATAATCATTTCTAGAAATTAACGTAATGTAATATATATAAATGAATTATCATATACTAACATGTTGATAATCAATGGGCATATATAATATATAGGCTTAACAATCAGTATAATAATAATAATAATTACGAACTTCTCACTTCGTCCATTCAGATAAAGAAAATACAAAGTTAGGATACTTTTTGATGCTACCGCTTACTATTCTCAACTTAGTTTTATCTTTTATGAAATCACCTATCATTAATCGGATCATTTTCTTGATTAGTATATCATAACGTAACACATAACACCGCTTTTATTGTACAAAGACATTCTAATCACATTGCCACACAATCTTTAACAACCATCAATCACAAATAAACATTTATCTAGCCAATTATCTAAGTCCGGATCAATTTACGAAACATGCTTATTTCACCGACCGATTTTTTTCGGGTAATAATCGAAGTCTAAGACTCTATTCGTATCACAATATCCGATTAGATAACTTAAATATTAGTCACTATTTTTATTTTTCATGGCCTTATAATAATTATTAAATAATTATTATCATTTATCATAATTTTGAAATATCGTAATCATTATTAAATGATTTAAGTATTACATAATTCTATTATCATTAACATTTAATCAATATTAAATTATTAATAAAACCATTGCCAAAATATTAAAGTATGTATAATAACTCAAAGTATTAATTATTACCCTTAAATGATTTTTAAAACATTTAAAATCATTTTAAATAATTACCATTAATATTTAAATATTAATGAACTATTTATCCAAATATTAAAAGTCAATAATTATAACTTAAAATATTTTTAAATCATTAATATCTTCTTTTTTTTTTAAATGATTTTAAATAAATAAAACCATTTTTAAACTATTTATTTAATATAATTATTAAATAAATTTAATATCATTAATCATTAAATAAATATCATTAATATTAAATTATTAATGAAATTATTCTTTAAATATTAAAAGTTATATTTTATAACTTAAAATATCTCTAAACACTTTATTTTTATTTAAAATGATTATTATAATAATAAAATCATTTTTAACCTGAATTATTTAATATAAGTGTTAAATAACTTTATTATCATTAATCATAATTAATTAATGAAATTTATCTTTAAATATTAAAAGTTATATTTTATAACTTAAAATATTTTTAAATACCTTATTATTATTTAAAATGATTTTTAATATAATAAAATCATTTTAATTCATTTATTTATTTTATTTAATAAATAACTTAATTATCATTAATATAAATTTATTAATGAAAATTATCATAAAATATTAAGAGTTATCAAAAATTAACTTAAATTATTTTCTTATATCATAATATAATTTTAAATGATTTTCATGAATTAAAATCATTTTTAAATAATTTATTTAATATTATAATTAAATAAATTAATTACTTTAATATTCCAAAAATATTAAATATTTATGAAATATATTTAAAATAATTAAAAACTAATTTTTAATTTAAAATAATTTTTAATAATTTATTTTATATTTTTAATAATTTAAAACTAATTTTCTATAATTATTAATTAATTTTAGGAAAATATTAATCTGTTCGTCATTAAAGGCCACCTATGGCGGCGTAACCACTACTATAGGTGTTCTTCATGTTCATACTTAAACCTGCGAGATCTTCATAGGGCGATGCCGAAAGTGGCCATGTTCAACCCACTTTAATTCTCTCTCAGATTGTGTTTTCGAGAAATACAAAAGCTAGATTTTGTAGACAAAGTTCAAGACTACATGTTCTAATAAACCACATGATCTAAAAACCTAACATAAGCTAGATCTAAGTTGCCCAAGATGTTGTCTGAGTCGTTCTTCATTTTCCTGGTTGCCCGAAATGAAGAAACGATTCGAGTGACCACTTTTGATCGACTATAACGTGCAACACATGAACTTTTCTTGTGATATAAAGGGTTCAAAGTTGTAGCTAGCATGCAAGAGAGTAGATCTATTACATGAAATACAACTATCATGAACAGAATCCAAAGATGACTTCATTAAACCATGTCACGACATGTTCATATGTTTTCTCGGGTTACCCGTAAAACAGAGAGAAATGTGCTCGACCTCGCTAGTTCGACCGTCCATAAATCCAACCCATTTACTTAAATAAGTGATATTAAGGCATGATGATGTAGTCTAACAAACATACTACAACTTAGATACAAGAACCATAACGATACATCAAACCACCGCCGATTCAAGCCATTTAAAAACTTGTCGAGCTTTACGGGCTCATTCGGTTACCCGAAATGGCCCGATCAATGTTGGTCAACGACCTTTGGCCAAGATTATAACCTATAATCTACAATCGATATAGGTCTCGATTCTTGATCCAGAGCAAAGATCTCATAACAGACTACTATATTCAACACTTATAACACAAAAATCAAACACCTACAGAGATCTACACGACCTGACATTCGTTGTCAGACGCCTCTTTCAAAAATTTCCAGATTTTGAAAATCTTTAATTTCGAGCACTTTAATGTTATGGACTTGATAAATACCAACCCAGATCATCATAATATCTTATAAACAACATATTCTAACACCCAAACATAACATCTAACAACCGAAAATTGGACAGATTTTGAATTAGGGTTTCATACCTTTTATGCTCAATTCTTGATTTCTGGCTATTGATTTGTTGTTGGATTTCGTGGGGCTTCAATAATAGACTGAATAACTATATATTTTCGTTGGTTCTAGTGGGAGAAGTTCTTGATTGAGTGTTGGACAATTTTAGGTTAGTAAACTTACTTTCTCTCTCCTTCAATCCTTAAATAGACCCACAAAGGTGCAATGAATGATCGATCTAAGGCTTGTTCTTCGGCAATTTCGTGCATAATGAGTTGTTGGGAGTTGTTGGTTTGGTGAACTACTTCACCAATTTTTCAAAACCTACAAGCTAGCCTCTTTAATGCTAAAAAGGGCATTTTGGTCATTTGATAAATCAATTAAATGGCATTCTTGTAACTTACCAAACCCTTAAGGTTAGGGTTTGATTTAGGGTTTAGGGTTTGAGCCAATTTGGATAAACAAAAATCTAGAATTTCCAATTTAGGGTTTGCTTTAAAAAATTAAATAAATAAAATTAATTAAATAACTAAAATTAAATAACTTTTAGTTTCTAAAATTTTACAAAATTAATATTGTTAATTAAATTAAGTTTGTAATTACATGAACATTAGGGTTTATTACCCTTAATCATAATGAACTTGGCTAATAAAGCAATTAGGGTTTAAAATATTGATAATTACGGTTTTAGAAATACAATTAGGGTTTCTAGAAATATAATTAGGGTTCTAGGTTTTAGGGTTTTAATTTACTAATTACATTTATTTTAATTAGCAATTAAAGTCCAACACACGTGTTATTAATCATCGTAACACAACTCTTTCTGCATCAAACCTCCATTTTAGGTTTTTGGACTAGGGTTTCTAATATTGGAAATTAGGGTTTAACATTATTAGGGTTTCCGAATTTTAATTAGGGTTTACCTAATTAATACATTTAATACACGACATAAATGGTATTACATGCTTATAAAACAATCTCACACTCTCATTTGGATCTCAAATTAGGGTTTAACATTATTATTGTGGTTTGGTCAAAATACACCGTAATTGACCAACCATTATCAATGGACATACCGCATATATCGCCTTTGAAAAATCAAAATATATGTAATATTATATTATTATTCTCATACCTTGACAATAATCCAAAATTAGGGTTTTGATTCCATATCTCGATTATTCTTTCATATTTAACCTTAATAATTAAGGTAAAATAATTAACTTAATAAATCGTACAAAAATTCATATAATAAAATAATTATTATATTTATTCTAAAAATCACTTCATATATTATTTAAATAATATATGATTATATATTCATGGAAAATAATTAATAAAAACATTTTTATCTTAAAATTAATTATTATAAGAATATACTTTATAATAATCAAAAATTCTAAAATAAATTTACTTGTAAATATTCATGTAATAAATATATTTTATTTACCACATAAATACATATACACATAATCTTGTACAAATCCTCATCCTTAAAATAAAAAAAATTTATACGCAAAATTTATGATTTATTTATATAGAAAATATCGGGTTGTCAAAAAAGTTCTGTCTAAGGAGAGGTTTGGTCATCTAATTGCGCACCAGTAAGGAAAAATCCTTATTGGAAAGCCCCCTCTTTCCTAAGAACTGCCTAGTTGTCAGTATTGTGATTCTGTAATATTATTTATGAATAATTAATTATTAATTTATATGATGAGGAAAATATTGATTTTATGTGGATATAGATGGAAAAAAATTTTAATGTAACAATTGTTGAAAATTAATATTTTATCTTTTTCTGATAAAATAATTCATTTAAATATATTATTATATTTTAATAATATAATAATGGTGATATTTTTACAATGAATGTGGGATATATGAGTATATGAGGAGGAAGAGTATTTTTGTTGCATTAAATGATTAACACATGTTTTGTGTGTGTTTTGGACCCCATTTCTTGATGAAATTTGATTATATATTGTAAAATCACCCGTTTGTGGATTTGGCCAATTTTCGCTTGGAATTTGGAAAAAACTTTCTTCTACAAAGTTGTAGATAATGGAATTTCCTATGAAAAAGACATAAGGTTCGAATTTTTCTGACAAAAGGGCTATTTATTATGAATTATTGAAATTCCGAAGTTCCAAAATAATTAATTTTAGAAGTTTAAAATATTTTAATTAAGAAAAACATTTTTTTCATTTATGGGACATGTGTTAGTGGTTGAATTTAGCTGATGGTGTGCGTAGGAAGATTTGGAAAAATAATATTATTAATTTATTAAATTTTCTGCTTTGGTGTTCTAAGCATTTCCCTATAAATAGGTTGCTTAGGTTAGAATTGAAAATCACACCAGAAACTGAAATTTTCTCTCTTTCTCTCTCTATATTATCGAGTGTATTCTTGTGAGTATTTTGATACTTTGAGTGTTGTTATACGGTGTAAGTTCCCTTCAACACTATATCTGATATTCCAGCCAGAAGTACTATTATTTCGAGGTAAGGGATATTAATTTTTTAAAAATGATATTATTTCTTTCAATATCATTATGCCGGAATATTGGGAGTATTTTTCTTGTGAAATTCTTGTCTTTTAGTGTCGGGGTTACTATTCACGTATACGGCACTATTCACGTATACGGCACTATTTATGAATACGGCACTATTCACAGAAAAATTAAATTTTTGTTTTTCGTTCAAAATATCTATTATGGATACTAGCTTTGATTGTATCCATGTTTTGATCATTCTTGAATTTTACTCCCTTATGATTATTTATGAGGTATTTTTGGACATGGATAAACCGAAATACGAATCCTTAACATTTATTCTTTTGTTTCACTGGATTCGTTTTCTTTAAAATATTTTTCATCATCCTCAGTCCTAAATGATGATATTACTAAATATCTTTGGCCTGTAGTGGAAAGATGAATGAATTTCTTATGAATATCTTTGGCCCGTAGTGCAAAGATGAACAGGTGTTGAGATGAACATGACCAACTGATGAATATCTTTGGCCTATAGTGTAAAGTTGAATATTTGATTCAAGATGTATATTGATTGATGTTACAGGGATAAAATATTGATGATGGACTTTTAAATTCGTAGATAATAGTAGATTTCATTCTCTATGTAACTCTTCTATGAATTATTATTTCCGCTGCGAATATTGATCTGAAACTTGTTGTTTATTATATTCTCTCAGATTTTTCCCTGTTGAAGACTAACGATAATTTGTTCTATACTATCTTAGTCATAATGTTTTTTACTGGGCCAGTTGAGCTCACCAATTTCCTTTTTGTTCCATTTTTCTTCTCAGGAGACGAGAATGTAGCGAGTACTAGTCGGGGTATAGAATGATGGTTCTAGAAGTTGTTTTAGTAGTCCTCACCATTTTTGTAAAATTATGTATCAATAATTGTAATGAGGACTTATTTGGGTGTGGATATTGTCTAGAAGACAATATTTGTATTTAAACTCACAGTTTAAGTGTTGTCGTATTTTGCACGACAATTGTATTAATAAAGTTGTAGTTGTTTCTGTACCATGTTATTGACGACTCAAAATGGTTGATGTATACCTATTTTGGGGGGCGCGGTTAGCTTGGTATCGAGCTTAGGGATATGATCCCTGGCGGAGATCGGGAAATAGAACTAGGAGGGGAGAGACGAGTAAATCCTTCGCTAGTGTGTCCTACCTAAGCTTATTTGTTGGTCGGTCATAATATAAGGATATTATGTGATATGTTAATTTGTTAAATTAACCCTTGCTTTATGGCAGTATTTGAGAATGTCGACTGTGAATGTTAACGGTGGAGTAAATAAGACTGTGGAGACACCTTTACTCACTAACGAGGAGAACGTGCAACAGGTTGGCAATGTTCCTCCTGTGAACAACACCACCGTGTCGTGATGATGAACGACGGATGTTTAGAAGCTTTTTGCGATTTTATGCAAAATCGCATGGGAGACTCGTGTTCAAAATACAGGAGGAAATGTATAATATACGTTTGTCACAAATGCAAGCGCTTCAAGGAGTTGGGACCACTGCACTGGGGGAAAGCCAGATCCGATTAAAGCGAGACGCTGTTAAATTTAATTACTAAGATATTCGATGTCTTGGGATGCACGGAGGAACAGAAGGTTCCATTCGCCACTTTTATGTTTCGTAATGAGGCAAATTACTGGTGGGAATCTGTGAAGCATACCCATCCAGCCACACTCAGCATGTCATGGGAGACATTTCAGAAACTGTTCAATGACAAGTACTTTCCTGAAAGTATTCATCATATGAAGGAAGTGGAGTTTATTAGACTGGAACAAAATAACATGACGGTGTCCCAGTACGAGGCAAAGTTCGCGGAGTTGTCCAGGTTTGCACCTCATTTGGTGGAGAATGAGGAACGTATGACGTGGATGTTTCTGAGAGGTTTGAAACCCGGCATACGTCAATATCTCATTTCTCATAAATTTTCTCTCTATTCAGATGTTGTCAATAGGGCTCAATTATTAGAGTGAGATAACGAGTACGTTCAACCGAGGGACCACAACCAGGATCATACCGGTGATAGTAGTCATCAGAACAACGTTAAACAGCAGAAAAAGGAAAATACAGACAAAAATGGTAACCACTCTGGTGGTAATCATGGCCATGAGAATAGAAGAAACGAGTCGGAAGGAGATTTTAAAAAGAGAAGATACAACAATGACAATGTGAAGACGTCAGCACCAGCAGCAACTGGTTCTAAGGGAGGAGAATGACCACCGGTTGTATGCTATAAATGTGGGAAAGAAGGACATATCAGCCCAAACTGCCCACAACAGTTCAAGGTATGTTATAATTATGGAAAGGAAGGACATATCGCTCGAGATTATACTGTAGCAAAACCAAGTCCAGCGGGGATGGTGACTAAAAGGCTTTCCCAGAAAAGTCAAAGTCAACGGTTCCTGGAAGACCGTTTGTCGTGACTGGTCAAAATGCGAGGAACCCAAACGAGGTGATCACGGGTAAGCTAATCATAAATTCTTGCGAAGTTTATACATTACTAGATACCGGTGCTACCCATTCATTTATCTCTCCTGCTTGTGCTCAACGTTTAAACTTGACTTCGGAGAAATTAGACTTTGACCTATCTGTGGAAACTTCGTTAGGAGAAACTTTCATCACATCCACTATTTATAAGTCTTGTTTGATCCAAGTTGGCACCATCACATTACCTGTTGACCTTATCTCTTTAAAGATACTTGCTTTTGATGTGATTTTAGGGATTGATTGGTTAACTACTCATCATGCCAAAATTGATTGTTTTTGTAAGGTTGTTAGTTTTCATATTCCTAATCAACCTGTTGTTCAAATTCAAGTAACTAAACCATTAAAATCAATCACTGTTATATCAAGCCATAAAGCCATTCGTTTATTAAAAAACGGATGTCAAGCTTTCTTAGCCCATGTTATGGATTTGAATAAAGACACGTCAAATTTGAATAATATTCATGTTGTTATTGACTTTCCTGACGTATTTCCTGAAGAACTTCCCGGTCTACCCCCAGAACGTGAAGTTGAATTCTTTATTGATCTTGAACCTGGTACAAAGCCCATTTCTAAAACCCCATATCGAATGGCTCCTATTGAACTTCAGGAGTTAAAGGTCCAACTACAAGAGTTGTTGGACATCGGTTTCATTCGTCCTAGTACATCTCCTTGGGGTGCTCCTGTTTTATTTGTAAAGAAGAAAGATGGGAGTATGCGACTTTGTATTGACTATCGAGAATTGAACCATGTCATCATCAAGAATAGGTATCCACTACCTCGCATTGATGACTTGTTTGACCAGTTGCAAGGAGCATAATTCTTTTCAAAGATCGATCTTCGTTCTGGATATCATCAGCTGAAGATTAGAACTGAGGATATTCTAAAGACTGCCTTCAGAACTCGGTACGGGCATTATAAATTCTTAGTCATGTCTTTTGGATTGACTAATGCTCCTGCGGCTTTCATGGATATGATGAATCGAGTATTCAAGGAATATTTGGATCAGTTCGTTGTTGTTTTTATTGATGACATCCTTATATATTCCAAAAGTCGTGAAGATCATGAGCACCATTTGAAGCTGGTACTCCAAAGGCTTCGTGAAAACAAGCTTTATGCCAAGTTGAAGAAATACGAGTTCTGGCTTGACGAGGTAGCATTCCTTGGGCACGTGGTGTCAAAACATGAAGTATCTGTTGACCCGGCGAAGATTGAAGCAATACAAAGTTGGGAGCAACCGAATTCGGTGACTGAAGTACGTAGCTTTCTTGGCTTAGCTGGTTATTATCGGAGATTCGTGGAAGGATTTTCTTGAATCGCTAGTCCGTTAACTCAACTGACTCGGAAAGATATCAAATTCATATGGAGCGAGGAATGCGAGAAGAGTTTCCAAGAGCTTAAGAGGAGACTCATTTTGGCACCTGTTTTGACAATACCATCCGGTTCGGATGGATTTGTTATCTACAAATGATGCTTGTGCAAAGGGTTAGGATGTGTTCTCATGCAACGTGGGAAAGTCATAGCCTATGTCTCGCGACAACTTAAAGAATACGAGAGGAATTATCCTACTCATGATCTAGAGTTGGCAGCAGTCATTTTCGGGCTAAAGATCTGGAGGCACTACCTATATGGGGAGAAAGTGGAGATATATTCAGACCATAAAAGCCTCAAATATTTCTTCACCCAAAAGGAACTCAATATGCCGCAACGACGTTGGCTCGAGCTATTGAAAGACTACGACCACACCATTCAATACCATCCTGGAAAAGCAAATGTGGTAGCGGACGCGTTGAGTAGAAGATCATATACGGGAACGAGTGCAATGTTGTCAACACAAACGCCATTTTATGTGATTTACAAAAGTTGAAGATAGAATTCAAGACTCCGGGGACCCATGCAATGATGTCAAATATAGACATAGAACCGACTTTAATCGAAAAAGTTAAAGTTGCTCAAGCTACAGACCCGGAGCTGATGCTTATGAAGAAGAAAGTACAAGAATGTGTTATTCCAGAGGCAAGAATCGATGAAGAAGGAATACTTTGAGTCCACTCCAGACTGTGTGTTCCTAACGATTCTGATTTGAAGTATAAGATCATGATGGAGGCACACAATACACAATTTGCAATCCATCCTGGAAGTACCAAAATGTATCGTGATCTTCGACATACATTTTGGTGGAAAAATATGAAGAGAGAGATTGCAAAGTTTATCTCGATGTGTTTAACTTGTCAACGTGTAAAGGCAGAGCATCAAGTGCCTAAGGGTCCATTGCAACCACTCGAGATTCCAAAATGGAAGTGGGAACATATTACCATGGATTTTGTTACGAGTCTTCCCATGGTTTCTCAAGGCTTAAATGCTATTTGGGTTATTGTTGATAGATTAACCAAGTCTGTTCATTTCTTGCTGATACGGGAGACTTATTCCCTTGAACATCTTGCTCGTATGTACGTAAATGAGATTGTGAGATTGCATGGCATGCCAGTATCCATAGTTTTGGATCGTGGCCCAAGATTCACTTCATAATTTTGGATTAGCTTGCAAAAAGCTATGGGTACGGATTTACAATTCAGTTCGGCATACCATCCTCAAACAGAAGGACAATCAGAGAGGACTATTCAAACTCTTGAAGATCTATTAAGACTCTGTGTCCTAGACTTCAAAGGGAGTTGGGATAAGTATTTACCATTGGTGGAATTCTCCTACAACAACAGTTATCAGGCAAGTATAGGTGTGGCTCCATTCAAAGCATTGTATGGACAAAAATGTTGCTCTCCAATATGTTGGGATGAGGTGGGTGAAGCAACATTGTTGGGACCCAAGTTGGTACGACTACGAAAAAGATCCAAATGATTCGACAACGTTTACAAACGGCACAGGATCGACAAAAGAGTTATGCAGATCTTCATCGAACGGACGTGGAATTTAGTATTGGGGATCATGTATTGTTGCGTGCTGCTCCATTGAAAGGAGTTACAAGATTCGGGAAGAGAGGAAAGCTCAATCTACGATTTATTGGTCCATTTCAGATTCTTGACCGAGTAGGAAATGTGGCCTATAGACTCGCGTTACCTCCAAGTATGTCTCGTGTTCATAATGTTTTTCATATATCTGTGCTTCATAAATATGTGAAAGACCCGAACCACGCATTGAGTTAGAACCGGATGAGATAGCCAAGACTTAACGTACGAGGAGGTACCTGTCAAGATCTTGGATAGGAAGGAGCATGTCCTACGCACGAAGGTCATACCACAAGTTAAAGTTTTGTGGAGAAACCATGCTATAAAGGAAATGACTTGGGAGTTGGAAACGGAAATGAAAGCGAGGTACCCTCACCTTTTCAAAACACCAGGTACGTACGTCAATTTTGAGGACGAAATTTCATAAGGAGGGGAGGTTGTAAGACCCCAACTTATTATTAATGAAATTAAATTTCCTCTATTTATTATTTTGAAATAGTAAGGGTTAATTTAATTAATATGATTAGTTATAGGTAAAATGCGCAATATTTCAAATAAGCAAGTGGTTATAAAATATTTATTGTTGTCGGGGAATATTCGTTTGGTCGTGGAATATTCTTACTATCGGGGAATATTTGTACGACGGCGCAGCCTTGTGTGGGCCCCATAACGGAAAGCGATTGGATGAAGAAAACGACAAGTATAAGTTATTTATAAATAATGGCGTAGTTGTTACCGTTAATACTGTTGGAATAACCAGTGGTTAAAACACAGTAGCACACGGTATTGCACCAATTATTGATTCTTACGTAAGAAGGCACTACTCAATAATTGTTACAGTAATTACTGTTCGATATTTTATTTTATTGATTCAATAATTGTTGCGTTGATATTTTATATTACTGTTGTTTCAATAATTGTCACTACAGTATTTTCCATTATCGAGCAATAATTCATATATATCTGAATAATATTATTAGATAACATTATTGGCAATGTCTAGAAAGTTCGCCTAAAGAAAGGTTTGGTCATCTAATTCATGGCCAAGAAGAAGGAGAAATCATTATTGAAAGCCCCCTCTTTCTCAGAGGCGCTGGTTGTCGATATTATGATTCGTAATATTATTTATGAATAATTAATTATTAATTTATATGATGAGGAAAATATTGATTTTATGTGGATATAGATGGAGAGAATTTTTAATGTGACAATTGTTGAAAATTAATATTTTATCTTTTACGATAAAATAATTCATTTAAATATATTATTATATTTTAATAATATAATAATGGTGATATTTTTACAATAAATGTGGGATATATGAGTATATGAGGAGGAAGAGTATTTTTGTTACATTAAATGATTAACACATATTTTGTGTGTCGGTGGACCCCATTTCTTGACTGAAATTTGAGTATAGCTTGTAAAATCACCCGTTTGTGGATTTCGGTCAATTTCTGTTTGGAATTTGGAAAAACTTTCTTCTACAAAGTTGTAGATAATGGAATTTCCTATGAAAATAACATAAGGTTCGAATTTTTCTGACAAAAGGACTATTTATTATGAATTATTGAAATTCCGAAGTTCCAAAATAATTAATTTTAGAAGTTTAAAATATTTTAATTAAGAAAAACATTTTTTTCATTTATGGGACATGTGTTAGTGGTTGAATTCATCTGATGGTGTGCGTAGGAAGATTTGGAAAAATAATATTATTAATTTATTAAATTTTCTGCTTTGGTGTTCTAAGCATTTTCCTATAAATAGGGTGCTTAGGTTAGAATTGAAAATCACACCAGAAACTGAAATTTTCTCTCTCTTACTCTCTCTATATTATCGAGTGTATTCTTGTGAGTATTTTGATACTTTGAGTGTTGCTATACGGTGCAAGTTTCCTTCAATACTATATCTGATATTCCAACCAGAAGTACTATTCTTTCGAGGTAAGGGATATTAATTTTTTAAAAATGATATTATTTCTTTCAATATCATTATGCCGGAATATTGGGAGTATTTTTCTTGTGAAATTCTTGTCTTTTAGTGTCGGGGTTACTTATTCACGATATACAAGACTATTCACGATATCTGACTATTTATTCTGAATCACTAAGACTATTCACGGAAAAATTAAATTTTTGTTTTTCGTTCAAAATATCTATTATGGATACTAGCTTTGATTGTATCCATGTTTTGATCATTCTTGAATTTTACTCCACTATGATTATTTATGAGGTATTTTTGGACATGGATAAACTGAAATACGAATCCTTAACATTTATTCTTTTGTTTCACTGGATTCGTTTTCTTTAAAATATTTTTCATCATCCTCAATCCTTAATGATGATATTACTGAATATCTTTGGCCTGTAGTGGAAAGATGAATGAATTTTTTATGAATATCTTTGGCCCGTAGTGCAAAGATGAACAGGTGTTGAGATGAACATGACCAACTGATGAATATCTTTGGCCTGTAGTGCAAAGATGAATATTTGATTCAAGATGTATATTGATTGATGTTACAGGGATAAAATATTGATGATGGGCTTTTAAATTCGTAGATAATAGTAGATTTCATTCTCTATATAACTCTTCTATGAATTATTATTTCCGCTGCGAATATTAATCTGAAACATGTTTATTATATTCTCTCAGATTTTTCCCTGTTGAAGACTAACGATAATTTGTTCTATACTATCTTAGTCATAATGTTCTTTACTGGGCCAGTTGAGCTTACCCTTTTCCTTTTTGTTCCATTTTTCTTCTCGTGAGAGGCGAGAATGTAAAGTTTAGTACTAGTCGGGGTATGGAATGATGGTTCTAGAAGTTGTTTTAGTATTCCTCACCATTTTTGTAAAATTATGTATCAATAATTGTAATGAGGACTTATTTGGGTGTGGATATTGTCTAGAAGATAATATTTGTATTTAAACTCACAGTTTAAGTGTTGTCGTATTTTGCACGACAATTGAATTAATAAAGTTGTAGTTATTTTTGTACCATGTTATTGACGACTCAAAATGGGTGATGTATACCTATTTTGGGGGCGTCACAATGTTCCCATTCAAAACATGCGCGGCCGTGCCTGAGACCGGGTTTTGAAAAAAAAAATTGTTTAAAGACGTGACCTGCCCCATCTCTCATATCAGTTGAAATAGAAGTGTGTGTATCTCATTCCTCTCCACAGAGTGCACGAATCTTCATTCCCAACCGTTCCAATTCAAAAGTTGTAACTTCTCATCCCACTACGCGTATCTCGCATCCGTTTCCTACCCACATTCAAAGTTTCACTAATAAAGCTAGAGTTTCAGTGGGTGTGTTGGAATACAAGTTTGGGGGTGCTCATCGTTTGTCAAAGAATATAACTGATATTTCATTAATCAGGTTTTTCTTCTTCATCAGTACAAATGGGATCAAAGCGTGCTCGCTCTCGCACTCCCGAGTCATCCTCTGCCAGTAGCCAAAGTGATGATAATGTAGATTTCTCTAAATTTGTCAACTTGGATGCACAAATAGAGTACTATCGTATTGTGGGGAAATCATTCATTCGAGAGAGAGAGGGTTCAAGCCAGATGCACAAGATGGACAATTAGTACAGATGATCAAGGAAAAATGTTGGCATGGAGTGTGCTCTACATCAATAGCTGCACCTATGGCCATTGTGAGGGAATTTAATGCAAATGCAAGGGAGAAAATGAATGGTTTTTTGTTCGTCCGAGGGGTTCAAGTGGACTACCGACCCCGAGAGATTCGTGGAGTATTCAATTTACCCGACCCTCCGGTTGGACGTACGAATTGGGTTGAGGCAGAACGCATGGAGACAGACCTCGACGTAGTGATTACTGATTTATGTATCCCGTGGACACAATGGACTTGCATGCCTGGCACTAATCAGCCCAAGACCTTCCCGACTTCAACTCTCAACCGATATGTCAAGGCTTGGAATCTTTTTGTGTGTGCAAAACTCATGCCATCCTCCCATCAGCATGACATTACAACTGAACGAGCAATCATTCTTTGGGGGATTATTGTGGGAAAATATAACGATGTTCGTCACCTTCTTAATCAGAATATATTGAGATACATGCGGGGAAGCACTATGGGAAGTATACCACATGCATCAATCGTGTCTCATTTGTGTGTTAGAGCAGGAGTTAGGTGGACGGATGAACAATTACAGTACCCAAGCCAGGACATTACTCATGCCACAATAGCAAGATTTGAAGATTAGGCAGGAGGTACTCCGCATCCAAGGCAAAAGGGTTTCATCCTTCGTCCCGCGTCATCTACACCATCATCACAGCCTTCAAAGACGAATGAAGCAGGAACGTCAACTTAAGCCACTGCTGCTACTGATGATCGAAAGCTCCGAAGGTTAGAGCGGAAGGTCGACGCTATGTACGATAATTTTGCAGCGTTTGCTACCAGTTTGACGAGGTCGCTAGCGGAGGCGTTTGCGCACCAGGGTACTATGCTCGAGTGGCCACAATTTGGGACAGTCGTGCCATTTCCACCACCGGATTCACCACCCGAAAAGGGTGGTGCAGCTGAGCAGTAGGGGAGTTCTTCTAACCTTATACCTTCATTCATTGGGATAATGAATCTAATAAGTTTGAGGGTATTGGATAGTAGGGTAGTTGCATATAGCGTTTGCATGTTTAGTTTAAATTTTACATGTTTTCATATTTATGTGGTAGTTAATAATTGCAGAAATTTTTCTGTTGTTAGCAGTTATTATATGTGTTAGTTATGTGTTTAGTTGCATGTCCCGAATTTCTAGCTTTGTGGAGTTTGAGTCTAGCCAATGATGAAATTGAGTTTTGAAGGATTGATAAATTTAATGGATAACATGAGCTTAGCTATAATATTTTACATGATGTAATCCATGGATGTTGTTTAGATGCTTTGTGTTCGCACATACGTGTTCATAAATGCTTGTTGGTATAAGAGTAATGTGTTTTTATTGCTTAATAGGAAATGTGGTTTTTAAAAATAGAATTGTGTGGAAAATAGACTTAGACTATGAAAACATTGATAATCAAGCTTTGGGAACACATGGGTAGACACTGCAAACCAATTCAAGTGGCCGGATGTGATCATGCATTTAAATGGAAATGGGCCAGGTTTTGTGGGCTCAGAGAATATGTGCGACTTAGTGGCCCATGGCCATGGTTTTTTTTTTTTTTGCAAAAATTTGTTACACCAAAAATAATAATATTAAAAAATAATAAACAATCATTCTAATTTATATATATTCAACAAGTTGCCAAAACAAGAAAGACAAAACATGTGCACTCAGCACTTTATAATATAAACTCTTCCAATTTTGGTATTTTAGTAAATCAAAGAAGATCATGATCATTGATCAAAGCTGAGAATAAATAAATAAATTATTATTATTCTCTCCATTCCATAATAATAGACTTTTTAATAATAAAAAAAAATTATTCGGATTACTTGTTTGTACTTTTGAAAGAGAATAAATTAATAGTTTATATTAATAGTAATTGTTGATAATAAAAACCATAATGATTGCAACTCCTTTTTCTAATTTAAATAAGCTAAGTTGCTCCTCTCTTTTTAAAGTAAATACAATCTCAGCATTTATTTCCCCAAAACAACCTAATAGCAGTACAACAATTACTAATAGTAGTACAACAATTATTTCCCCAAAACAACCTAATAGTAGTACATCAATTACTAAAGATTCATACATAATTAATCTGAATAAACTATTAATATATTCAAACCTCATAACCCACAAGTACTCAAGTAGCAACATTTAAAAAAAAAAAGAATTCACGGGCCGCGGGCCGGGCCGGGCCAAATGGCCCAACTTTTAGTGGGCTAAAAAAATGGAGCCCAAAGCCCAGCCCGTAGCGGGTGGGCCGGCCCGGCCCGCGGGCCTGGGCCATCTTTGCCAGGTCTACACATGGGTATGCTTATTGTATTAAAAAAAACAAGAGGAAAATCTGTCTTGAAACCTTCTTGAGCTGAATTATTGAATCTTTGGAAGGGGCGAGATAGAGCGTAAAACGCACTCGCTGAAGGAAAAAAAAAAGCAATAAACACTGCGGAAAAGAGCGAAAATCTCCCTCATGAGTAAAATTAAAGCAGTTTAAACCCATTGTTGAACCTTAGTTTGTATTGATGTGTTAGAGTAGTTTTTGTTGCATTAGTATACATGAATCTTGATTTAGACTGCAATTTTCTATTTAGAGCAGTTTAACATGTGTATTCTTTGCTTTGGTCAAGTTTTTGGTGAACACAACACACACACACGACATCTTTATAGCAAATATAGGTTATCTAATTGTATGATGTTATGTTTATAGCTTAGTTTAAAATTTTATTCTTGAATCTGGATAATTCACTGAGGCACATTGGATTAGAATTTCAATTTAGTTGGAAAAACTTAGGACGCATTGGCATCGTAATTTAGTTGCATAGCTTGTAGTTGCATTTCATTGTTTAATGTCGTATGCATTGCTTGAGGGCAAGTAATAGTTCAAGTTTGGGGGTATTTGATAAGTAGGTTTTATACCTACTTATTGGATATCAATTCACGAGAATTATGCTCATCTCAAATAGATTTTACTATGTTTTTATGCATTTTATGTTTGTTTAGCATTTCTTGTAGTTGAACTCCTAAGGCAAGGAAAGACGTGGATGAGCATGGTGACACGAGCTAACAAGGACTATGCATGATGAACATGGGTAGATGAGGAACTAAAGTAGTGGATGAGCGTTATACAGAAATGGCAAGATGAAGGAAAGACAACGAACAAGCAGCAGCAGCAGCAGAACATCAAAGGACAGGACATAGAAGCAATGCGGCCGCGCTGCTAAACAAGCCAATTCTCGCGCGCCTATGTTGTCTATCTGCAAAAACTAAAATTTCACTCACGCGCGGCCGCGCCTAAAATAAGAAGAAACATAGCGCTCCCGCGCTGAAGCCTCGACAGACATACACATCACGCGCCCGCACCCGTTTTATACTAGGATCACGCGCGGCCGCGCGAGTCATCTGAAGTTTGTTTGTTGACTTATTTTTAAATTTAAATTTTGAGCACTGGATCTTATCTGAACAATACTGGTTGGCACCAGACATGTATGAGAGAGTTTTTATCAGTTTTTCATCTAAGAATTAGGGTTCTTAGTTTTTGAACGAGTGCTAGAGAGGTTTGGATAAAAGTTGAAAATATTCTATATCCTCTCTTGAATTTAGTTATTGAATAATTAATCATTTCATTTCCTGGAGATTATTGGTGATTTGGAACAGCACATTGGAACATATTCTACAATTGGGTTTAATCAATTCGCATTCATCTCTCATTTGTGCTATTTAATTCCATGTGTTACTACAATCCCATAATGGTTTTCGGTTCAGAAATGAACTAAACTCCATTATGGGATTCTAACGGATTTTGATATGTAGTCTATAATTATATGCCTGATTGTTTGATTGTATGCTTATCATTGGATTATCTATTATGATTGAGTGTAATGAATGAATGTTTGATCACCATTCATCTTATATACTTATATGGAATTAAAAAATGAAATGTGAGTATGGATATAATCATAATAGCATACGTTTATGAGGCTGAGATGTTTAGCTTTGTATTTCGTGAACCAGATAGAAATATATTGTTTCACCGTATATAGTAATGTAAGAGCCTGCACTTTAATTCATTATTGCTGCAATTTCACATAGACATATAATGATTTTGGTAATATTGTTGATTACATGATTTCTATCAAATGTGGAGGTTATGTAAATAGGTCATAATTCATTGAAAAATGGTTATGCCTACATTTGTGCTCTTGGCTAAATTTTCCATGATGAATATACGAGCTTACATGATGGTAATATTTAGATGAAGTATGAAATGAAGTTAGAATCTCATTCTTTTCAAATTTGATTCATTATTGAAGTATTATATTTTTATTCATCAGTTGAGTTTAGTTTAACTTAAAATTGTGAGTATTCGTTAAAGCATATGAAAATAGTGATATGATTGATGTATGATATTTTAGATTTAAAATCATCTCCGTGGATCGATACTTTTCTTACTCTGTACTACTTGTTGACCCATGTATGCTTGCATGAGTTAGAGTCCTTTTATAAAGACTAAAAAGGAGGCAACAATAGGTAGTGATGACTAAAGTTAGACAAGAACCTAAGTTTGGGGGAAAATTTGGGATATATAAGCTATTAAAAAAATTGTGGCTAGTCTTGTTTCGGCGCATTTGTTACTTGAGTAAGTACGCCCAAGGGGATTGTCTCTACACCTAGCGCCCTAAAGCCCGAATGGTTTGGGAGTCGTTAGTTGAAAGCTCGCTAAGGGGTAGCACTGTTAGCTTAAGGGAATAAGACATTGCACAGCTATGAGTATAAAAAAAAGAGAGAATAAAATGGGAAATAAGAGCAAAAAAGCCCCCGTATGTGAAAAATAAAGCATAAGTATCTCATCTTGACCTTTGAATTTGATTGGTGTTTGATTTTAACTGGATCTAGTCATTTTTTGGATTCTTAAGTTTACACTGTATGATGCCTTCAAAGAGACCTATTATGTGTTCAATTTGATTTTATATCAGTTAGCATGGTTGTTGAGCACACACGCACTATATCAGTAATAACATGGTAAGATTTGATAATTGATTGGGAAATTATTGATCTGCCTTGGTATGATGTACTAGCATGTTTATTGTGATTTCTCTGAGGCTTGATAAATAGATTTTATTCTGTTTGACTACTGGACTCGTAGGCATGTAGATAGTTGCATTTGCATTTGCATTTGCATTGCATATTTAGTTATTGCATTGTGTTTTGTTGCTTGGGGACAAGCAATTGGTTAAGTTTGGGAGTATTTGATGAGTAGGTTTTATACCTATAAATCCGATATTATTAAACTTAATTATTGTTATCTTTAAGTATTTTTAGTATCTTTTTATGTGTTTTTGTGTTTATTTCTTGTAGGTTGGAGCTAGAGGGACAAATTGGTCATTTGGGAGAAGAAAAAGATCAAAAATCATTAAAATTAGAGTTGAGTAGCATTTTTGTAATTACTTTGTCCTGGTCAAGCGCCTAGGCGCTTGGAAATTACCTGGGTTGAGCGCCTCTTGCCACAACGCCACCATTATGTCGTCATGCCACGTAATGCAATCCTAAACACAAAACGAGAAAAACTGTACAGAAATAGACAGGATCAACATTGTTTAAATCCAAATCAGAAGTCGATTCGTAGGTATAAAACTCACTCATCAGCAAGAAAGAAATATAAGATTTCCTTTGTGATAACATCTTCTTCATTTTCTCTAGTGTGTGTGAGTTTATTATTTCCAACATACTCTTCAAAAAATTAGGGCTTTTGAGATGAAGAAGATGAAGATTAAGTTGGAGAATGGGAAGAAGATAAATGAAGTATGAAATCTTGTAAAAAAGATGAGGATAAAAATGAAGATGAAATTTGGCACGAGAGACCTAAGTGTATGAAAGATGAAATGAAAACAACCCCTTTAACTGGAGGTCTTTCGAGTGGTATTACTCAATCCATGGTAACTATGAGGTTGGGAATCGAGTCTTGGTATGCCAAATTGCAGTGTGTGAATTTAAATTCAATCTAAATTAACAACAACAAAAAAAAAAAAAAAAAACCTACCCCATTGTCGTGACAGAGAATTCAAATGGGAATAATCACTAATTAGAATGGCAATAATGAGGTCTATTAATTAAACGATAAATTAGTATAATTAACCTAATATAGCTATTGGTACTAGCGAAATAGGTGCAAAATTAGGGGCTACAAAATCGCTACTAGCAATAGCGATTACTACATTCTCGTTCTTCCTAATAGCGATTAGACCTGGCAAAGATGGCCCAGGCCCGCGGGCCGGGCCGGGCCGGCCCACCCGCTACGGGCTGGGCTTTAGGCTCCATTTTTTTAGCCCACTAAAAGTTGGGCCATTTTGGCCCGACCTGCGGCACGTGAATTTTTTTTTTTTTTTTTTAAATGTTGCTACTTGAGTACTTGTGGGTTGTGAGGTTTGAATATATTAATAGTTTATTCGGATTAATTATGTATGAATCTTTAGTAATTGTTGTACTGCTATTAGGTTGTTTTGGGGAAATAAATGCTGAGATTGTATTTACTTTAAAAAGAGAGGAGCAGCTTAGCTTATTTAAATTAGAAAAAGGAGTTGCAATCATTATGGTTTTTATTATCAACAATTACTATTAATATAAACTATTAATTTATTCTCTTTCAAAAGTACAAACAAGTAATCCGAATAATTTTTTATTATTATTAAAAAGTCTATTATTATGGAATGGAGAAAATAATAATAATTTATTTATTTATTCTCAGCTTTGATCAATGATCATGATCTTCTTTGATTTACTAAAATACCAAAATTGGAAGAGTTTATATATTATAAAGTGTTGAGTGCACATGTTTTGTCTTTCTTGTTTTGGCAACTTGTTGAATATATATAAATTAGAATTATTGTTTATTATTTTTTAATATTATTATTTTTGGTGCAACAAAATTTTACAAAAAAAAAAAAAAAAAAAACCGCGGACCGCACATTTTGAGCCCACCAAAACCCGGGTCATTTCGTCCAGGCCCGACCCGGCCCGCCCGGCCCGTTTGCCAGGTCTAATAGCGATATTAGGAAAGTAGGTCAGACACAAAAACTTTGTACAGAATGATACCGATCCAAAAAATCAATCAAAACCAGAAAGAATCTGAACTACGGCTATTGCAAAAGTTTTCTTCAGATTCTTTCAACTCCTCCAAGAATTTGTGTCCCTCCTACGTCTTATGGTGGGAGTTCAAATTTTTGTAGTCACAAAGTAGTGTGTAAATTTAAATTCGGTCTTAAATTAGCCACACACAAAAATCACAGAGGAAAGGTATACCAAACAAATTTCAGGGAGTAAACAAGAGAGTTTGAGAGATAAGTAGAGAGTTTATTTTACTAGACAGCTACTTGTATTCTTCAATATTCTTTATAGTGAATGTCTGAAATCTCTTTTCATGATTTTTATCAATTGAATTTTTCACATAAAACTCGCGTCTCTTTATTTTGTACTTTATACATTTACGTTTGTGTAGATTTCGTGACAAGTTGCTCAAATATTAAGCAATTAATTGATATAAAATTTACACATTTGAAATAAGGAAGTTTCCCCCTTTTTTTCCTTCTTTTTTTTGGGTTCTCATGTGAATTATACCCTGCTTTTAAATCTTTTTATAAGTACTATACAAGTCCACTTATTCTTCATCTCGACTTTATATAGAAGACGAGCAGATCTAGTACCAGGGTGGCAGGGTTGCAAAATGTGCAGCTTCAGGTTCAGCTATTTTATTAGAGGACAACAAAATTTAATAGTATCAGAATCACAGGTTAATTAGCATTTTTTTAAGAAGCTTAACAGGAAATTTATCTATTTGAATATATGAAAAACAAGAGAATTATTAAAAGGCCTAAATGACTGGGAAAATAATTATTTTGAAGTAAAACTTGAACAAAATTATTCTTAATGACAAATTAAGAACAAATTACATATAGAACCTTAATATTTAGTAATACTTACATTTACAAAATAAAAATGTTATTGAAAATATGAGAGCAATAAATGTTGTTGAAAGTGAAGAAGTTTCTCGAGTTCAAGATTGTCGAGTTCAAGATTGTCGCTAAATGCATATTTACTCAAACATTAGAACATTATTTATAATATCAGGGCAATAAAAGTTTGCAAGATTGTCACAAAAATGCATATTTATTTACTCAAATATTAGAGCATTATTTATAATGTCAAAGCAATAAAAGTTCTAGATAACAATAATATTGCTATGCATTTTATAGAGGTTTTCTGCAATCCAACCCAACTGAATTTGACCAACTTAACCCAAGCCTGTATCAAGCTTTTCCAGCTTGAAACTGCCAATTGATCAACACACTCCAAATCAAATAAGCTAACTTATAAAATTGCTAGCTGCATTTATAACAATTGTGTAAATTATTCAAGCAAGCTGCAAGTGAAACAGAGTGACTTCATGCAATCTGCATGCAAAAATTTCATTCATTCATTAATCCCCAAAAACATTTACAATTCATAAACATGCAATATGAGCAAGGAATAACCTCATATTCAAAAGCCCTAAACTCCAAAAATGCAAAACTAAAAGGTGTCGATAAGCAAAAAAGGCATCTACTCCAGAAATTAAAGGGCTTTTCTGAACAAAAGATTTTGAAAGGTGACATATATTCCATGGACAAAATGTATGCTTGCTCTGTATGTATGTATATATCTCACTTGACTATCACTGTATCTTCACTTGCTTGCTTTCTTATGCTTCTTTTTTTCTTCGTAATCTTTGACTGTAACTTGCACATTAGTATGAAATCGCATATCCTTTCATCCCCATCAAACTCAAGTTGACTATCCTGTAGTACAAAGCACCAAAGATTAAATTGGAGAAATTATGCTAATCTTAAGCTGTAATCAATATGTAACAAAAAAAATTAGGACAAGATACAGGAAACTGGAAACCTGAGATATAAATCATCTTAAATTTTTGTATATCTTAGCCAATGGTCAGAAAGTTATTCCTATTGTCCCAGTAGAATAAAACTGTTCGTTTTTTTATGACCCAATGCGTCTCCTTTTGAAAAAAAGATATCATATATTATCACTCCAAATAAATTACTACCTCCGTTTCACAAAGAGAGTCTCATTTCATTTTTTAATCCTAGTAAATTTGTTAAATCCTAAAATTCAAAATTGTTGGGAATATATTTAATTTTGATTTATGCAATATTTAATATTGTAAACTACTTAAAAAAAGTAAAATTAAATTTACTCAAAATTGTTATTTCAAAATTAGGAAATTAAATTTACATCACAATTTGACAATTTGAAATTTTACTTGTGGTGGCTTTTAATGCTCTAAATTGATGATGGTAAATATAACTAGGATCAAGTCAAATGAGGCTCTTTTTATGGATAGCAGGAAGTATTGAATGAGTATCAAAATAATTTGAATTGTCATTGAACCAAAGATGTACTTGTGGTGGCTTTTAATGATCTAAATTGATGATGGTAAAAAAATATGAGCAAGGAAACATAATTTTTTTCTTTAAAATTGTTACTTTTAAATGCGGCCTCTTTTCTTGGATAGCAGGAAGTATCGACTAAACCTTAACCAAAATGATTATGTAATGTTATTGAACCAAAGAAGACGACACAGGCTTTGGATATGCTATACATACATACACATGATGCATTGAAGTTTTTAGTATTTTCTTCTTAATAAAAAATATGTGAGCAAGGAAACCCAACTGGGGTTGCATATCTGTTCAACCATGTGTACTACCACATTCATGACTGATTTAAAACTCATTAAAGCTATTAAAAAAAAAACAAATTTAATGAAATTCAGTGTGTCATATCAAGTGTAACACACTGAAGACTTAGTAAAGATTAACAAAAAGATTCCCATTTGGCTTTGATCCTAGTTAATTTGCAAAATCCTAAAATTCAAATTGTGGATTGTGGTGTGAAATTATTTTAGTTTTTGATATAACAACTTTGTACTTGGTGATAATACTTTTTAAGAAGTTTACAATATTAACTATTGCATTAATCAAAATCAAAAAAATTCACATCAATTTGAATTCTTGGATTTCACAAATTGACTAGAAATTAATCAATGGGACTCTTTTTGTGGAGCGGATGGAGTAGCAAGAAGGTACCAATTTGACTCCAACAGTGTACCCCTCCTTTCTCTTGCAATTCTTGTGCATAACCTATGCCAAAGTACATTTTGAAGATAGTGAATATATATTATTGAAACTGTAGATTTGTAAAAACATAATCAAAGCTAATGTTTAGTATTCAGTTTTAGTTTTAAAGGATGTACCCGTTGTTTCATGTGCTGTGGTGGATTTGTTAAGAACTTTCTGAAACATCGTGGTCTTTTGGAAGATCAACAAAGGATAACCTAGGAGTTCTAGCCTTTCCAATAGTGACGGCTGTGTAAACCCAAATTTTCTCCAAGTGTTTTGCAGTGCAGGAATGGCAGGCAAAACCAATCTTTCAATTCCCAGCTGTGTAAGCATCTGCAAATCAATCAACAAAAAGAGAGAGAAATAACATATTGCTATAAAGATGGTGTTGTTGCAAGTTACTCCCTCCATCCTAAAAAGCATGTGTACAAAAATTTTTGTCCACAAAAGAATGTCTAGAAGTACACAAGTCAAATAAAAAATATGCATAAAGACCAGTTTACTCTCAAAAGTATGCTTAAGTGGGGTCTAGTAGCTTTAGAAAAGAAAAAGATACATTAGTATAGTTACACGGGGTCCACTGTGGGTAAAAGTGTATTTATTATATTATCTTTCCTCTACTTTAGTTTTCTTAGTTTGTGTAAAATATGTACCTTGGATATCCTTTTAAGGACAGAGGGAGTAAAATTCGGCATTTGTAACAGGGCAGGAAGTTTCATATCTTGTGAGTTATGAGGCAGAAAGTTCTATACACAGTAAAAGGATAATAATGACGTGCTACCTTCTGTAGTTCAAGCAAAATAAGTCGAAACATGCCCTGCCTACGATATTTGAATCGGGTACCAGCAAGAGGCATTTCTGCTAATTTATGTCCATGAACCCTGAGTCATAGAGCCATTAAATCTGAAATATGGGAAACGATAGTTTAAATAAAGTAATTCAAATTAAGAATATTTACCTCACTGTGGCTGCAGAGATAAGTTCATCCCGATTCTGTAAAACCATGATATAAAACCCACGAAAATCCAGCCTTTTAAACATTGAGCTGGAGAGAGAGTACTCAATATTTGTGACAATGTTGTAAACCAAGACATAACTCGGACTAAAGGAAATAACTAATGTGGACTTTGAATCAACAAGTCCTCTTCTAACTATACAACCAACCGACCAACCCTTGCACAAGTGCAACTGCAGAAATTTAAGAAAGTGCAACCGTCTAATTTATACAGAGATCAGAAACAGAAATGGCCCTAAACGCTGACACTGAAAATGCATAGCAAAGCAAGGAAATAATCATATCCAGCAACAAGGTTAAAGACAAATAGTTGTCCCTAAAACAGCAAACATCGTGTTCATTACAATCACCCAAAGAACAGACAATGTAGAAACTTCTTAGTTATTACATCTACACACACCCCGGAAAAAATAAAAATAGACTATTTTCTGATGACCAAACATATTCCCTACTTGTGCACTCATTCAAGGGACATGAACTAATGTCCTTGTTAATACTCTGCAAGTTCAGTTCAGAAATTTTGTGCTCTTTAAGAAACACCAGATCCAACTTCTGCGGATCATAAGATAACTTAAAACCAGTGGCGGATCTATGTGGAGGGCAGAATAGGTAGTGCTTATGCTGAACTTTTTTTCTTTTTTTTTTAATAGGTATAGGGACAGGGCAAAAATAAAACTTAATATACCTAAGGGGGCATATTTATGAAAAAATTAAACTTAGAGGGCAAAAAAAAAACTTAAACTACTACTACTCTTAAATAAACTAAACACACAGTGTATAATGTATTCAAACTCTCGCTTTCTAATATGCTAAGAACATATCCTAGATTTTTCCCTTCTTAAAGCGTCTACCATTACTACTGCATCCCAAAAACTTATATCCCCACCTTCTCCTAAGAGCATGGTATTCAAATTATGGCAAGGACTCCATAAAAGTAAAACCTCTGATGTGGAACGGAACAAAAAATTTAGGGATTATTTCTTCAAACTTAATTATTCAAATCATGTCACTCAAGAATAATCTACGTGTTCAATTTATGGGTGGTTCCCATGATTGTAGTTATTTCCATAATCAGTGTGTACACATTACTGTAATTTAGGAATTATAATAACGGTAAATTAGGATACTTATAAACCAATGTAATTGAGAGGAATGAATCAAGAAATCATTATCCCAAAATAGGGTTCCTATTTTCTACATGGTATCAGAGCTCGGTCCTTAATAAACAACTTGTTTCTTAGTTTCTTCTCGTTGCCTTTCTTATTTTTTCTCAGAAACCTAGTTGAACAAATTGTATGAAGAAATTGAGACAATAATTGGATTACCCAGTGTCAGGCGACAACCATAGGAGTTTCCAACCTCTAACCCACTGCCAAACGAGCTCCCACACGCCACCACACGCGTTGCAGGCCGACGCCACGCGCCACCTTTAGTCAACGCGTGTGCCTTCTCTAACGATCGTCTATCGACGCGGTTTTTCCCATAATGTTCGTCTCTCCCTCCTCTTGCCATTTATAATGGTTTTGTGGTGTTTGATTTAAGTTTATCCATTTTTATTCCAGTCAGTAACTTATGTGGTTTCGATTTGTTCTTGTGCTTATACTGTTTCACTGTGCCTCTCTCCAATTGCTTCTTTTGCATAAATTTTGTAGTGCAATTAGTAATATCCTTTGGAAAGTTTATTCTCCTTGGATATATATTATATCTACCTGTTATATGGCGGAACAAAGTGGTGCTAGCAATGTGGTTCATAATAGTAGAATGGAACAAGTTGTCAGAAGTCATACTCTTAATTCAACATTGATTCTCAACCCCTTTAAACTGGATGGAACCAACTGTTTGGCATGGTCTCAAGCGTGTCGCGTGTCAATTGAGGCCAATCGTATGCAACACTTCACCAATGGAACAACTACTATGCCTGAAAAACCGAGCATAGCTAAAGAGGAGTGGAAATATGATAATTCCATGGAACCTAGTATGCGGAGTAGTTAGATGTTCATGATTAACCGCTTTTATGAAATGTGGGAGGCTATCTCTCAAACCTCTCTCTATTTCGGTGATATGTCTAAAGCCCATGACATTAAGTAAAAAGAATCCGTGAGCTGGGTCAAGGGGAGAAGACTGTGGCTTAGTATTTTGAGGAGATTAATGCACTTTGAAAGGAGCTTGATCATTACCGAGTTTTTTTAGCCAAATGTACGGAAGATGCAACAGCTTATCAAAAGTTTGTTAGTGAAAATAGAGTTGTGGATTTCTTGGCAGGTTTGAACATAGAGTATGATCAAATTCGAGCACAGTTAATTGGTCAGACACCTTTCCATCACTGAGAGAGGATCATGCTAGATTCCAGCAAGAGGAAAGCAGACGTCGGGTTATGGTTCAAAATTTAAATCATGTTAACCGATAAACTATGGTTGCTCCATATCTTAAGCTTGTTGAGGAGTCCCGCGAATGTGACTATTCTGGGGGAAAGACTGGACGTCTTAAAGGGCGTGGAGTCAGTCTGGTAGTGGTCATGGACGTGGTTCCTAGGACTATGTGTCCACTACAACACCTCCTGTTGATGCATCCAGTACCTCAGAAACAACTATTGCACTCGCTCTTGACGAAATTTCAGCCTTCCGAAAATTCTGTTCAAAATCTATTTCTTCTCATTATGCACTATAATGTATACATTCTTGTGCTTTTAATGTTTCATCAACTTGCCCTAGTTGGATCATAGACACAGGTGCTTCCGAGCATGACCGGGTCTTCCAGTCTCTTTACCTCATACGTGCCTTGTTCTGACAAAGACAAGGTTCGAATAGCTAATGGTTCACTTTTTTCTATCCTTCATTGACATTATCATATTGTAAGACCCCAACTTATTATAAATAAAATTGAATTTTCTCTATTTATTATCTTGAAATAGTAAGGTGATAATTTGATATAATACTTTGGTTATGGTTGAAATGTGCAAATTTTGCAAAATAAGCAAGTGATTATAAAATATTCATTGTTGTCGGGGAATATTCGTACGACGGCGAAGCCATTTGTGGGCCCCATAACGGAATAATTGTCGGATGAAGAAAACGACAAAGTTTGAGTTTTTATAAATAACGGCGTAATTGTTATCGTTAACACTGTTGGATTACCTGGTGGTTAAAATACAATAATACGCGTGGTTGCACAAAGATTACACTGCGGTATTACAAAGATTGTTAAATTATTGATTCTTACGTAAGAAGGCAATTTCAATAATTATTACGATAATTATCGCTCAATATTTTATTTTATTGATTCAATAATTGTTTGCGTTGATATTTTATATTATTGTTGTTTCAATAGTTGTCCTTTGCATGTATTTCCCATTATCGGATCAATAATTCATATTATTTGAATAATGTTATTAGATAGCATTATTGGCAATGTCTAGAAAGTTCTGTCAAGTAGAGGTTTGGTCACCTAATTGCGCGCCAGAAAGGAGAAATCCTTATTGGAAAGCCCCATCTTTCTTGGGAACGGCCTGGTTGTCATAATTGTGATTTTTTAATATTATTGTGAATAATTAATTATTGATTTATATGATAAGGAAATATTTATTTGATGTGGATATAAATGATGGATTTATTTATTTTATGTGGTCATAAATGAAGGAATTAATGCTGAGGTGTTTTATCAGTATTTTGTCGGAATAGAGGTATTAAAAATCATCCGTTTGTGAATTTGGATATTTTACGCTTGGAATTTGAAAAACTTAAAGCTACAAAGTTGTAGAGAATTGATTTAGGTGTGGAATGAACATAAAATTCGTATTTTTCCGATAAGCGGGCTACTTTCTATGAATTACTGAAGTTTCGGAAAATAAAATGATTTTTATTAAATTATGGGTGGGACCCACTTGTGTTAAAAACATGTGGGCTACTGGAATTTTTCAAGAATGGCATGCTAGATGGCTGGTCTTTGCATGCGTAGGAAAAAAGGAAAGAAAAAATAATATTTTATTATTTTAGTCTCCTATGGCGTTCTAGCATTTTTCTATAAATACGCGCTTAGGTTAGAATTGAAAATTACACTAGAAACAAGTTTTCTTTCTCTTTAGATTATCGAGCGTATTTTTGTGAGTATTTTGATATTTTGAGAGTTGCTATTCAGTGCAAGTTTCACAAAGACTATATCCAGAAATTCAAATGAAATACGATTATTTTGAGGCAAGGGATGTTATTTTTTTCGTAATGATGTTATTCTTTCAATATCATTATACCGAAATATTGGTATGGATTTTATTGTAGAATTTCTACCTTTTTGTGTATGGGGTTACTATTCACGATACTCAGACTATTTTATCACGACAATTATTCACCGAAAAATGAAATTTTTTCTTTTCGTCCAAGATGTCTATTATGGTTACTATCTTTGATTGTATCCATGTTTTGATCTTTATTTTTGAATTATGCTTCACAAGTAGTTATTATGAAGTATTATTGATCTTGGATAAACCGTAATGTCTAATCCCTAATATTTGTCCTTCCGCTTTCAATTGGATTCGTTTTCTTTAAAATATTTTTCATCATCCTCGTCTTAAATGATGATGTTCTTTGAATATCTTTGGCCCTGTAGTACAAAGATGAATGATTAATCGATGAATATCTTTGGCCCGTAATGCAAAGATGAGCAGTGTTGAGATGAACACGACCGATCGGTGATACAAATGAATATCTTTGCCTGAAGTGCAAAGATGAATATTTGATTAAAGATGTATATTGATTGTTATTCTGAGGATAAAATATTGATGATGGACTTTTAAATCTTAGAAGATAGTAGAACTCATTCTCTATGTGACTCTTCTAATGGATTGTTGTTTCATTGCATTTGTTGATCTAAAACTTGTTGTCTATTATATTCTATCGATTTTTCTCTCATTGAAGACTAATGATAATTTGTTGTATATTATCTTAGTTATAATATTCTTTCTTGGGCTAGTTGAGCTCACCATTTTCCTTTTTGTTCCATTTTTCTTCTCGGGAGGTGAGAACATAAAGCAGGATCTAGTCGGGGATATGGAGTGATAGTTCTAGAAAAGATGTTTTAGCAAAAGAAGAATTGACAAAAAATAAATTAGGATCTAACGAAAATAAATTAGGATCTAAACTCCACGTTTAGACCACTAGGATCTCCCAAATGTATCCACGCTGCGTATCAACACCAAGATGGATAAAATATCTCTAAGGTAGGATACATCTACGGTATGAATGAAATAATCAATTTCAATATCAATATTTTGTAATCTAAATGACTTGTGGAGATTACATCACTATTTCAAGAGACTCAAAACCTTAATATTACTTGGAAAATAATAAAAGTACTAAATGACTAAAATACCTTTATTAATAATTCCTAATATTTAATTAATGTCCTAAATCCCCACTAATAAATAAAATACATAAATCACATCAACTACTTTTATATTAAACATAATAAAAACTCCAAATAATAAATATAACAAATCTCTTTTAGTTCTTAACTTGGAGTCCCCATCAATACTTCCTTCTAGAATTCTTGAGAACAAAAGTCCCATTTCTTTCCTCCAACACATAAGTCCATCTCCTTCGCCTCCAGTTTTTGGATGTTTGTGTTATGTTCATGATAAATCTCCTACTTGGGAAAAACTAGATCTCAAGGCTCTTATGTGTGTTTTCAATGGGTATTCTCTAACCCGAAAAGGTTATAAATGTTATCATCCTCCTTCATACAAAATATTTGTCACTCGAGATATAACCTTTTGGGAATTATAACTATTTTATTCTCCCTCACCTTCTCCTCAGGGGGAGAATGTTATTGGTGAGGAGAAACTTCCTCGTATTACAAGTAATACTATACCATCTTATCCTTCTCCTGTTCCTGTTGTTGGTGTCTCTGATGAATCTAGACATGGGGAGACATATGATAGACAGAATGAGCCCGAGTTAAGAACCTATGTTCGAAGAGGCAATAATAAGGTCATCATTTCTGCACCACTGCACCAACTCTGCTCATAGCCTAGTCCTGATAATGCTAATGGTGAGAATTCCAATTCTACTTGTTCTTTTGATGATACTGAACTTCCTATTGCTCTTAGAAAATGGGTTAGATCTTGAACTCAACATACTATATCTAATTTCTTAGCCTATAATAAATTATATGCATCCTACCATTCCTTTGTTTCTTCCTAGTCTTCGATATCTATTCCTTTGGGGTGGAGAGAGGCAATTAGCGATGAGAACCTGGAAATAGACTATGATAAAAGAGATGAATGTCCTGAAGAAGAATGATACATGGGAACTAGTTACTCTTCCTTATGGAAAAAAACTAGTTGGTTGCAAATGGGTATATACAGTTAAACAGAAGTCGGATGGGACAGTTGAGAGATTCAAAGCCAGATTAGTTGCAAAAAGGTATACTCAAACTCATGTGATTGATTATCAGGAGACATTTGCTCCTACGGCGAAGATGAATTATGTTTGTATCATAATCTCATGTGCAACAAACTTTGGCTGGGATATTCAACAATTGGATGTAAAAAATATGTTCCTTCATGGTGACATGAAAATACCCTCGCTTTTTTCTTCATACGCAACAAGGGTAAGGTTTGTAAGTCTAAAAAAGGTTATGCGATGGTCTAAAGCTAATCGCAAAGCTTGATTTGATAGATTCTACAAAGCAATGATAAGATTTGGGTACAAGCAAGAGTCGAAGCGGATCATACTGTTTGTCAAGCAAATAAAAGGCAAGACTACCATTCTTATTGTTTATGTTGATGACATTGTGGTGACAGAGGATAATAGAGAAGAGATGGCTAATCTTAAAGTAAAACTGACCAAAGAGTTTGAAATTGAAGATATTGGTCCTTTGAAATATTTCCTTGGTATTGAAGTTGCGAGATCTTCCAATGAGATTTTTCTATCTCAAAGAAAATATGAACTTGATCTTCTAACAGAAACTGGCATGTTGGCTCCTGTTAATTCTCCTATTGAAGTTAATCACCATCTAGTAGGTGGCACAGGACCTACGATTGATAAAGAAGATATTAACGTTTGGTGGGACGATTGATATATCTTTCACATATTAGACCTGATATATCTTATGTTGTGGGAGTAGTGAGTCAATATATACATGATCCTCGACATTGTAACATGGAAGCTGTCTACAGAATTCTGACTCAAGTCTGCTCCCAGGAAAGGTTTATTGTTCACACCACATGGTCATATGAGAGTTGAAGCATTCTCTGACTCAGATTAAGTTGGCTCTGTAGAGGATCGTCGTTCTACATCTGGGTACTGTTCATTTGTTGGAGGTAATCTCGTTACTTGGCGCAGCAAGAAACAATCTGTGGTGACAAGATCCAGTGATGTGGCAGAATATTGAGCTATTGATTTGGGTATATGTGAATTAATGTGGCTTCGAACTTTGCTAGAAGATTTAGGAGTTACAATTAAAAGGCCTATGCAGTTATTTTGTGATAATAAGGCAACCATTAATATTGCAAACGACCCAGTACAACACCATAGAATGAAGCAAATTGAGATTGACAGACACTTCATTAAAGAAAAGTTAACTAATTGGCTTATTTACTTTCCTTTCGTCAAAACAGAACATCAACTTGCTGATATTTTGACTAAGGGTCTTAGTAGTAAGATGTTTCATCCACTATGTTTCAAGTTGGGTATATGGGACATCTATACACCAACTTGAGGGGGAGTGTAGAAGATATGGTTCTCATGATTGTAGTTCTTTCCTAATCAGTGTGTACACATTACTGTAATTTAAGAATTACCTACCATAACTGTAAATTAGGATACTTGTGTATATAAACAAATGTAATTGAGAGGAATGAATCAAGAAATCATTATCCCAAAATCAGGTCCTGTTTTCTACAACTCATATACCATCTTTAAGTCTATATAAATATTAAATTAATCTGTTAATGAAATAAGAGAAACTTACACTGAATTGAAGATAACATCATTCACCAAATCCCTTTTATAGTGAGGCTCAATAGCCGGTAAAAAACACTCTTTCATAAGTTCGCTGGCATGAGATAGGCAACTGTTATTATTAGTCTTTGTTTGATGCATATGACAATCATTTTCACCAGATTTTATCAAGGTCCAGGTCAAGCCTTCCACATTTGTTGGATTAGGAATTCCAAGCATACGATGAAGACATGCACATAACTGAAAAATAAACCATAAGCCATGACAACCTTAGTAATCTATTAGAAAGAAATAAATTATGAGAAGTTGATTGTTTAAAACCAATTTCTAGCCCACATACAAATTAAGATTCAAAACATATACATAGAATAAGGATTCAACAGATGTTTCATATAGTAAGAAGAAAAAAACAGAAATAACCTGCGAATAAAATATATGGATAAACTACATGAGTAGCTACAAGTTGCAGGTTGGAGCTACTTTTTCATGTGAAGTTAGTTCGTTGGGGCTTGTGTAACAGTTATTATCCTGCATTAATTATTCTAACATATGAAAAGGGAGTGCAGCCACTGGATATGCTGAAACTGGTACAATGAAGATTATTAGCAAGTTACAAATAAACCACTGGAAATTATATTATTCTATCTACTTATATACAATTTTTTTTATATAACACTTGTTCATGCAGAAGCATTATCTAAGTGGGTTCTTCAGATAAAAATGAGTTCATAAAGTTCAACTTTCAAGAGGCCAGAATCTTTGTTTGATATTTTTAATTCCTAACATTTTGTTTCTCAGAAAGAGAAGCCACAATGAAAATGTCTGGGGTCGCAGAATGTTCATTGATCTGAATCAAAAATGCAAGCATATCATGCATTCCAAAATGAAAATCATGAAGGTAGTAGAGTAAAATGGTAACTATATTTGTCAGCATTATAGTAAGCCTCAGATTTTTGAAACAAAAAGATGTTCATTGCTACTAGTGGGCCCGGGTTTACCACGTACACATGTGGACCCATCTCCCACCGACACAAAGACTTCCCACAGGTTTCCGTGTGGCACTTGTGGACACCATCACTCGAGGCTCACGAGTGAGGTTGTCTGGTCTCATGGGCCCGGCCACCTAGGCCTCTCGATCCCCACTTTTGGGTTCTCGTAACTTGGCCATGTAGGCCCCACGCTCGGCCATTTGGTACTTTTATTAAGGAGAAAGACATGACACAAGCATACTAGTCCATACAATACCAGTAATAAAAAACCTCATTTGTCTCCCAAGGCTTCTGGCAAAGAATCTTGGGACATTCGGATATAACATTCGCATAGGGGTTGGCTTGGTGGCTAGAAGAGCAGGATTTCCAAGAGGGCGAGGACCCTCTCGAACGAGAATGGCATTAACAGTATTTGTGGGACCCACTAGGGCGTGTGACGTCAAACACACGCATAACATGCCGCGTGGCACCACCCAAGTGTGCCACGTGGACCTAGACCTCTACCTACTATAAATAGAGGTCATGATTTGACAGTGGACGAGATTACACAATCTACCTAGTCTAGAGAGAGAAATACTTGTCTGCCTACTGTTGTGCCATTCTCGCCTGTTTTCCTCCCCTTAGCTCCCTTCCACTGCTTATTCCAGCCTCACGTGGATCTTTCTCCAGCTCATTTAACCCCGGACTTGCACTACTCTGAAATTTTCAACAAATTTAACTCTTAATACATTGCAACAAATCATGGCTTAGTCTGCCAAGTAAACCAAATTCCAAACCTGGAATACATGGTCTTCAGTATGAAACACACTTGAACTAAAACACCAATCAGGCTGGGGTTTAGTTGATTTTATAGATAAATTATCGTGTTGTATGTGATTTTATATTTTACATGTGCTCTTAAGAAGCCCAAGCTTTGCGTCAAGAGTTCTTCAATGCCAGTACAGATCAGCATCACAAAATCAATCTACACGCCAAAGTCGGAATGCATTGACACAGCTCTGTGTAACTGTAGTCCTTTCCAAATTACTTCCATTGATATCAACTTTTCTAGTCATGGTCCTTATGCATGACCAAAATATTATAGCAATGTAATTTGAGGTAACATTTAAATAAACAAACATTTAACTCTGATCTAGAAAAGAAAAGTAAGATGGTCATCATATCACACTCAAGATATCTACCAAAGCACCAACCATCTAAGTTTAAATTTACATCAAATAGTTTACAGGCAATTGTTTGCTATTTTGTTGTGCTTTTTTTCTCTTGGTAGTTCCAACTTACGCCGTCTCCAAACTGATACCTTAAACCTCAATTTTAAGTTGGAAAAAGAGAATTATTAGATAAATTAATATTAGTATTTCTATATTGAAAAGGGATTGATACCTCAAAACAATTTTGGCTACAAAATGTCTCTGATGGATGATTTCTAGGAAATAAAAATCCTGCTTCCTCAAGGCACTCCACGTGATCTAGAAAGACCAAAAATAAAAATACGAGTTACAAAAGTATATATGATAAATCTAAATAGCTCTCTAGAGTGAACATACATTGACGGCTGCACTGGTGACAAACATCAGTGAATAAGCGGTTATCACTGGAATCTCTCACTCCACATAATCCACATTGACAAGTTGGACATAACCACATTCCTTCCGGAACATCCTGGATTGACCATAAAACAAGCAACACGTTCATAAAATACTTATTACTGCTTCACTTTAAAATTCAAATTAAAGACGAGAGTACTTTTCGAAAATAGTGTAGAGATATTACTCAGAAAGAGATGAATCAGGGCGGAAATGTTAAAGGCTTTTGAGCCCTAAGATTACAATTATAATATAAATTTCTTAACAGAGGCATACAAGAAGATTAGAAGAAAAAATATAATTTCCAGAAAATGATTATTAAGTAGGTAATGTTGCTCTGCCCCTGAGTAGACTTGAATTTAAGCCTCTACAAGACGTCTACATAACTTGAGCAACCAAGTTTTGTGTCAAGCCCCAAGAAAGATTCAAAGTCAAATGACAGTTCTCCAATACAGGCATCAGGGTTACCTTTACGTAAATCTATAATTTAGAGTATCTTTTTCATTTATAAGAGGTGTTTGGTAAATTTAGTTTTCCTAAACCGGGCACCATTGAACCTTGATGAAACTTTGTTGCTGTCACCAGTTTGTCCACTTACTAGCTTGTCACCTGTTTTGTTACCTTGCAATTTGTAACCAAATTCAAATTTTGAATGAATTGAATGTGAGCTTATTGTTGTTTGACTATAAATACCATAGTGTAAATCCAAGAGGTTTCTAGGTAATAGTTGATTTTATGCGTCGAAAGGAAAGAGATTCATGCTTTTGACCCAATACCAAAGGATTATTCAGCTCACTGAGAAAAGGAAACTGTACAGTTTGTTATCAAATACTGTGAAGTCAATTAGGCATCTACATCACCTTTTGCTCAAGTGTTTTTCTCATCAAGATTTTAATTGATAGTCCCTCTGTTACACGAAAAGGTCCCATTTTGACTTTTAGAAGTCAATTGGCGAAATCCTAAAACTTGAAAATTATGCAAATAAGTTAATTCATTCAAATTTTGATAACAATAAATTTTGTAATTACTAGTATTTTTATGTTGTTCATAATGTTCACGGTTTTATCGAGTAAAATCAAATGAATTCATGTCAATGTCATACAAAATGTCACAAGTGGACTTTAGAAAGTCAAAAAATGACTCTTCTTGTGGGATGGTGGTAGTATTATATAACCATAAGAAAATTTTACAAGCAATGAACACTACTCATTATCTCATACAACTAATCCGCAAGATATAGAATTATTAAAAATAAATAATAATAATAATAATAATAATAATAATAATAATAATAAAAGAATCAATTCTCCAGACAAAGGTATTCCTAATAAAGATGGCTTTTTCGAGTAATATTTCATAACTCGTAAGCAGCCAGCATGATTGTCTAGTGTCTACTATTAAATTTGTAATACATGTTACGCAATTAAAGGCAATTTCTAATACGTGTGATGCAATTACAGGCAATCGGCCAAAATGATTGTGACATCAAGTAGCGCATATTAACTGTCATATTAAAATGTCATCTAAAGAACAATTTGACATTGTTAATCAAATTATTAACACATCAATCAAGGAAAAGAGAACGAACCTTTAAGTCAATGCATGTCAAATGATACGAAGATGTGCAGTGATCACAAAGAATAAGCTCCCCTCCATTGTGACAAGCCATGCATACTGTGTCATATAGATCAGAAGAAAAGTACACCCTCTTCAACCTCTGCATCTGAGTCTGAGACACTTTCTCTATAAGGGTAATCTCATTACCAGAATTTGCAGAAGTTCGCCCCCGATGATGGCGAGTAACTCGTACATTGTCTTCTGTTTGCTGAGATTTCAAGTATTTATTATCCACCGCAGGAAAGGGATTGATTTTATTAGTGCACCGATGGTCCATCTTTGCCACACCTTTTCTGATAACTGGAAAATCTTGTTGATTTGTGAGATCATTAAGAACCCCTTTCCTTCTCAGCTTCTGGCTACAAATGGAAAATTTGGTAGCATGATTTCTCTTAAGTTGCTCAGCTGGTGTTAAGCTCCTTCTTTTCATGACTAAATGCTTATCCTGCACATGAGAGACAACACGACAAGAATCCTTGTCCATTCCTGAGCTATCATGTGCCTGCAACTTATCCTTGACAGACTTTAAATTTATTACAGTTGAGCTATGCCGGACCAACCACTGTTTTCTTGTATAAAGAACACTTAAAGATTTCCTTTTCCGTTGTTGTCTCAAGCAGTAATTTTACTTCTGTTCCAATTGTTTCGCAGAAAAATTTTTTTTTCTCAGACAAGGTAAATCACTCTGGGGTTTTCTTTACCCTAGTCTGACCATCGGCTGAGGACCAATTCTCCTCGTCTTCACAAACAGCGACTGATTTTGGCTTTCCTCCAATTTTCCAATTTTGAGGGAAGAAGAACAGACTATTCTATTGATGAGGACTTGATCATCGTGGTCTTCCATTGTAATTTCACTCTGAATATTAGAGAAGTCAGCTGTCAATTGTTTTTCGCCAAATGAATTTTCAGTCTGAAATTTGTGATGATGGTCAGTGTTAGAGACGGAGGAGGGTTTTGGCTTCTTAAACTTTAATTTCTTCTTCCTTGCATTCTTCTTTCCTCCTATGGGTTCAGGACGAGATGGTGCTTCCTTTCTTTTTGGCCTTAATCGGAGATTTTTGAAGTCATTGGATATTCTTGCCTGAACACCAGAGTTATCTAAGAAAGAAACCAAAGTAGAGCCCTGAAAATGTGTGGGTTCCCTTGCTCTCTTTCTTCCAGTAAAAGTCGGAGTCTTTAGAAAACCATGGTCTTGTAGACTCAATTCAACTGCAATTTCCATAAGAACATTCATAAAGTGTACATGCCATGAATTAAAAGCACCACATGTCCACTCTGTAATCTTTTTCAAAAAGCCATCTTTTAACCGCAAGCGCCGCCAAACCGCCTTTACAAAATGAGAATCACCAGCATGTTCCTTTGCCAGGCTCACTAAGACCCATAAATCCCGCTCCTTCCAACAGTCCAGGAACTCATCCCACTCAAGACTGAGACGCAAATCACTCGCTTTGAACTTGCGTTCGTCACCTTCATCCGGAAAATACACTGAGCACGCCATTAAGCCATCACCAGGATCGAGCACCACACCTTCCCACCATGCATCTTGGAAGAAGGCATCAACACAAGTGCCAAAGTTCAAATTAAGTTCAGAAGAATTAGGTTGAGATTGAGGAGGACGGGGGCGAATCTGACCACGGTAGTTTCTCCGAACATGGCGACGCTGGAGGTTACCTTCGATTGCATTGGTGACAAGTACTGATTCAGTGAGCTTTGTACGACCATCAACCTCCAAGAGTTCATCATATGTTATCGAGCAGCGTAAATTTGCAACATTAACCACCACCCCCGGATGCCATGAGCCTCGCAGACCATCCTCATATTGCCGCATTCTTAAATCAATCACATTATCATTTCATATAGCTATCAGAGCATATATATATATATATATATATATATATATATATATATATATATATATATTCATTTCAGCAATCATACAGAATATGCTAAATAATAATCTAATATGCGGAAAAAGAAATTTGGAAGTTCTGACATAGAACCATTTCTGCACGTTGCAATAACTCACTACCATTTCAGCTCAGCTTCTTTCCATTCATATATTTTTTCAATGCATATGTTGCATATAAACAAAAGAAAAAAACATTTCTGAAGGGCATACCCCAGGTAAACAATTGAAGACACTAAACAAAGCTTACAATTGATCACAGGCATACCGAAATTTAGAACAAACTACAAAGTATAAAGAAACTACAAGGCTACAAAATTAAAATACAACTGGAAGAGCATATAACACAGTTGTGGTAAACGATTTGAACATATTAACAACCTCTTAGAACCAGGGACGAAACTAGCATAGGACTGGAGGGGGCCATGCCCCCCCCCCCCAAGATTTGAAAATTTTATAAGGTCCACCCCAAGGTTGGAAAAATTAAATTTATTATAATTCTAAGTTTGTATAATTGGAGCATAATATTGTATATGTGTTATTCCAATTGAATGATACATTTGTATCCAGGTAACCAACTTAAACCCTTCTTTAATTTTTTTTATTCTTTGTTTATTTTATGAAACTTGATATTTTACTTTTTAAAAGTTTAACGAGTGATCATATTCAATTTGTTTTCCGGTAACCAACTAAAACCTTATTTGATTGCAAGTTTATGAAAATTTTATTATTAAAAAGTTCAATAAATGGTCCAATAATATTGATTAAGTCATTCTTGTAGTGTAGTTAATTGAATTTTTTATTTTTTGTTTAATTAGAATCATGGGAAAATCACATATTATTGATTCATTTTTCAAGAGAAAGGAATCAAATCATGTTGACATATCTATACTTACCCCTGAGCCTAATGTTCAAACATCTCTGCCTACTTCTGAACAAGAACAACGTTCTCTAAAATCACCAAGAATTGAAGGTAAAGAATGGGATATTAATTATTTGGAGCGTGATCCTAGAAAACGTATCAAAATATGAAAATGTTGTGGTGTGATTGAAGTTCTTTTTCTGAATATATATTATGTTGTTAAAAAAAATTTTGGCCCCCCCTAAAAACAAATCCTGGTTTTGTCCCTGCTTAGAACTCTAACAAAGTACAAGCCCTCTAAAGGAGAAGAAAGAAACCAAGGGCAATGAATGCCTGCAACCAACAAGACATCTCTTTCCTCTTTCTTTCTTATTTTTCCCCCCTCTAAGTGGCAGCAACCAAATGAACTAGAAGAGCAGGAGCACTAACCCAGCCAAAGCAGACCAGATCAAAATCCATTCTTGCAGCTCGGCTACTTTTCACTTGAACAGTGCAAACATAAGATACAAGAATGTGTATAAACCTTAGGTTGCGCTTTTTACCCATACTTATAAAAGTATCCTCCCCAAAGATAGCATTGTGCCCCATGTATCTTTTGATTCTTTCCACAAAAATTCTGTATTAACTGTAGTATATTTTAGCTCATTAAGAGAAGGATATCTCAACAAAGACGTATCTAGCTTTTGATGTACCAATAATAATAATGGCTTCATATGGGATGGTCCTGGACAGTCTTTGTATATCTCCACAGCAGCGACAAAATCAGATTGAATTACTATCACATCCAGCAATCCCTTGCTTGTGATGCAATTTAATCCTTTTAAGTATAGCCCACAACTAAGCTATAAAATAATACTTGTCCAGTAGTGTCCATCTTTCTATATAAGGAGTAATAAATTCTCATTTCTCCATCAAAAGCACCAGTTTTATCTATATAAGCCATCACCATACTAGTACACATATCGAGTCATAGTCTCAGCAAAGTGACACATATGGCAAACAAAACAATGAAAACGATAAATTATATAACAAAACTATGTTTTAGCGATAAATAGGTCACTATGACTTTTGAAAACCTGAAAGCAGATAAAACAGAAATAGATTCATGCCATGTTTAAAAAACCAAATGTCATTGAATTCCTCTAAGCTTCTATCCAAATCTAATGAGTAATGAATCAACATCACCTAGCTTTTCAGTACAAATTTCTATATATATTTACAAGTTAAAACATTATTTTACATGGCAAGGGTAATCTAAGTGACAAAAGCAAGGGTATTTAATGTACAGAAGTTTGGGATACAATGTTACCCCGTCGCCCATCACATTCGTGACGAAGGATAGAAAACCATTTTGATTAAGAAAACGAATACGCAAACAGATAACATGACCCTAAACATTCTTAATACAATTGCTAATATTTTCATCATCTTAGAATTACATATAAACATCAAAGCACACTGGCACACAATCATATTCGAGAAGACTAACAAACTTCAGAAAATCAATATTCAACCGAGCAAAACAAAAGAATTCCAAAACACGATAAAGCCTAAAGGGGGATCATTACTAATAATTAATAAACACAAGATGAATGTACAAAGAAATAATGGATATCCCCCCACCCCACGAAGCTATATGGGACAGACCCCTGGAGCAAAAGAAACTGAAAAGCATGATAAAGCCAAAGGCATTTTAAGATAAAAAAGAGATTAGAGGCACCTGATAAAATCGAAGGCATTTTAAGATACAAAAGAGATTAGGGGCACCTGACAAAATTGAGGAGAAACACCATGGATGCAGCTATTTTCTATATAATTAATATAGAAAAAGTTGCATTGCTCTGGTAGGCAATTATTTTGTAAAATATTTAGGAAAAAATTGCATTCATGGTTTTTTCTGCAATTTTTTTGCCGTGCCCATGGTTTTGTCCTTTAGAATATTAATAAAAATTGGGGCACCGGATGGAAAACACGAAAAGGAATACAAATGCAACTTCTTTCTATACATCTCGTATAGAAAAAAGTTTCACTAGGGGGACAAGATTCATTTTTTGTACAATACCCCAAATGCAACTGTCTTCTATATAAGATATATAGAAAAAAGTTCCATACTCATTTCCTTGTTTTCATCATGAATCCTTAGTTTCATTATTAGGATATACAAAAGAACCTAACCAGATTAGTACCTTTGACGAGCATAACACATCTAGTAAACTAGCAGCCCACAAAAAAAAAATCTCAGGAAGAAATGTTTCCATCTAAACACCGACTTTCTTTTTTGGTGAACCAACTAAACACTGTCGTTTCAAAAGAACTTAGTCCATCCTCCTCCCAGAAATGAGAGTCTCGTTTGAGATTTGATCAACTTATTTTTATTTCATATTAAGTTTTGGCATAAACAGGACATACTTTTTTCCAAATAATCTCAATATTACTTTTCAAAACTACAATTAGTATTTGGCAAACATTATGAAGATAAAAAAAAAAAAGAACTGTTATTTCCACAAGCAAAAACGATCGATCCAATTCCCTTTAAACTCTTCCACTTCTTAGGAAACAAATAGCATTTCCTATTAGTTTGTCCCTTGGACTGGACTTGACCTATGCTGATTCTTTAATGTTTGTAGCTATGTTGTTCCCAAGGACTCGTAGCGAAGTAGATTAAAAGCTCCACAAGTTCTCTTCCACATGAATGTAAGATGGATTTACTATTCATGTAATGAGGACTACCAATTTACTAATGAAAATAGGATAAAACTATGGGCAACGGAAGAAAAGCACAAAAAAGTTCTAGATGCAACTTTTTTCTACACCTGGGTATCTTACAAAAAATAATTTTTGTCTCCCAGATAAAAAAAATTCTATATGAAATACCAAAAAGTTGCATCCGTGCTTTTTTTGGATAATCTTCTGGTGCCCCTACCTTTATTGGTGGAAATAACAACCCCAAAAGTAAAAAGGTCCGACACATCATTGTGTTAAAAAAATTCAAAAAGCCAAATGAGACAACATAGTTTTTGATATAATGACCTAACAATAATAATAAATAAATAAATAAAGATGTACATATCTAGAAAAATGGTGCAATATAATGATCATTTCTTAAAAACCATGTACAGTATAAACAACAATATTACATAATGTTGAGTGGCATTAAAAGAAGAACAGAAAAATAACACGAACCTCAACTTTTTCGTTGAGAAGAAGCTTCTTTTTGTTCATTACAGTGCTGCTGGGTCTGAATGGAAGACTTGGAGAATGGGTTTTCGCCGCTAAAGAAAAAAGTTGAGAAAACGAAACTAAATATTAAAATCATAATCCAATATTCACAAAATTACAGTAGGGAGTAGGGACCAACTTCCGCTTCCCAGATATAAAATACAAAGGTGAATAAAATAAGGGGAAATTTTATATGCGCTTCAAAATTTACCTAATGGTCGCCATTGTAACAATTGAAATCATTTAGGAGTGAAACGGAAACGGTGAAAACTAAAGTGCATTATGGGAAAAATTTACATAAGATATGTCATAGCAAAACTCAAAAATAATCTAAAAATTATAATTTTAAATGTTTTCTTTTAAATTTAACTCTATAGATGATACAAACATAAAAATATTGTTGTTTTCTAGAAGCTTTCACTGTGTAGAATTACATAAAAAATAAAAAATTGATAAACCCCCTTATTTTTACATGTATTCATTATGTAAACGATGGGATTTGAAAGATTACATTAAAAATGTTAACTTTAGAGTGCTTTAAAGTTACCCTAAATATAAATATATTAGGTTTATACCTCTAAAATGTGATTAAATAACCAAAATTCAGCAAATCAGTACGCTTACCAGCAATGTCTTGGCTCGAACTGGGTCGAGAGAGAAAATGTAGAGAAAGAAAAGTAGAGAGAGAAAGCGACGATTAGGGGGTAGTGGTGGGACGGAGAGGGGGGTTTTGAGATAATAGGGATGAGTTGGGTTAATTTCAAAAGAATTTGGGAGGCAGTGGATTGTGTAATTATTTTTTTATTTTATTTTATTTTTTGGGTATTTGTGAAAAATGGTAATCAAATAAATTCATCTTACCAAAAATTAATACAAAGTTGAGTAATTAACGTGAAAATAAATTAAGTATCTTGAGTTCACAATGACAAACGATATGAAATTCCATTTGTGGTTTGGTTTACGAATCTTCTTCCTTAATTTCTTTCACACATAAGAGAGAATTGGAAAATAATATATTAGATCAAGGTTTCTTAAAATAGTTGACAGGATATAGTAGATGAATTTAAATTGTGAATGTTTATTAGTGATATTAGGTATATTGTTATAAAAGATTACTAAAATCAAGAAGAAAGATTTGATAAAAGAGAGTATTCTCATAATATTTTTTATATATCCAATTCTTTATTATAATGCTTTAATATTTATAGATATATGGACTTGGAAGTTTCAAAACTCAAAAGTCATGAGTTTAAAACTTAATGAACATGGGAGTTTAATAATACCAAATATCATTATAATTAAATATAAATCTAGACATCCATAAATATATGTTATAATTTTATAACACCCCCTTGGATGTTTATTGTATAACCATACACATAGAAAACTGCCTCATTAAAAACTTTACTAAGAAAAATCCAATGGAAAAAAACCTTGGTTAAGGAAAAAAGAGTGCAGCGCGTATTAGCTCCCCCTCATTAATTCTTAAGTCCTTCAGCTGTCGCATTCCAATATTGCGACGCAATCCTTCAAACATTGTGGTTGATAATGCTAGATTATCTCTTGATCAAATTTGTTGAACATCAATGTCACCACACTTATCAAGGTCATGTGTGGAAAAAAATTTGGTGAGATTTGTTTTCTTCTATCTCCTTTGATGTATCCTCCCTTTAATTGAGCTATACATGCAGTATTGTCTTCATACATAATGGATGGAGTCCTTTTATAGCAATTTTCTAAGAATATGCCTCGTTAAAACTTTACCAAACAAAAACCCAGTGGGAAACATTTTAGCTAAGGAAAAGAGTACAATATTTGTGACGCCCCCAAAATAGGTATACATCACCTATTTTGAGTCGCCAAATACATGGTACAGAATACAAATACAATCTTAAATATACAATAAGAGCTGGGAGTTTTAATACAAATATTGTCTTCTAGACAATATCCACTCTCAGAATAAGTCCTCATTACATTTATTGGCACACTATTTAACAGAATAGTGAGGACTACTAATACACCATCTAGGACCATCACCCGTTCCCAGGCTGTCGTCCCATTTACGTTCTCATTTCAAGAAGAAGAACGGTGAAAGAAAAGGTGAGCTCAAATAGCCCAAGAAGAAATATTATGACTAAGATAATACTGAATAAATTATCATTAGCCTTAAGCGATTGTTAAAGCGATACAATATAACAAACATCAAGTTTAACTGCAGCGGATCAAGCAATCCATTAAAAGAGTCAAGTAGATAATAAAATCTACTATCTTTTATGATTTAAAAGGTTTTTCATCACTTTTATCGCTGAGACTAAGCTTAATAAATAATCCACATCATCGAATCACCCCCTGCACTACGGTCAAGGATATTTTTTAGTATCACGACCACAAATTATCCATGCATTACGGGCCAAGGACATTCGTGTATTCATCAATGGTCATGAGCATGCCAATAACTGTCCATCAATGCACTACGGCCAAAAGGACTTTTACCACATCATTTTTAACATTACGGTCATGAATACCGAATAATCCCTGGTCATAATCATACCAAGTCCATCTATGCACTACAGGTCACAGATGACTTTCAACATAATATAAACATGAGGATGATGACAATGATATAAAAATTCAATAAAACAAGTTCACGAATTAATTTGTCCAAGAACCAATAACGCCCAAATTGTCGACATGATCTTTGCTTTGTAGAGTAAAATTCAAGAATGCTCGGAAGAATATTTTCATGAAAAGATCTTTGGATGAAGCGCAAATATCAAGGATATTCCACTAATTTCATGGAGTATAGAAGTTAAAATTTTAACCAACTGAGTATAATAAGGAATGGAATAACAAAAGAAATCACCAGCATGCGATAGACCGCATGACAGGAGTTATTCCAATGAGAATAATAAGTAATCGGAACCGGATCCGCCGTAAAACGCATGCATGACGGGATATTCCAGCAGAATAATAAAGAGCGGAATCGAAGTCCCATGAGAACGCATGCATACATGATATTCCAACAGAATAATAAAGAATGGAATAACAGAAGAATTTCACCAAGTATAGGGTAGCCCACGTTTACAGGTTATTCCGACAGAATAATAAAGAATGGAATAACAGAAGTTCTCTTCATGAATACAAAAGAAATAATACCCCTTACCTTAGTAGGAAATTGAATACCACAATATTGTAGTAACAGAAGTTTCTTCTTCGTTCTCTCTTATTCTCTCTATTCTTTCTCACTCTATAGCTTTAGTGAATTCATGAAAAATAATGAAGGAATGAGCTTCTATTTATAAGCTTAGCAGAGTAAGGGTAAACTAGTCTTTTCGCCATAATTTATGACATCATCGCATACATCATCGATTATATGACATCATTGCTTACATCATCCTTCCGATGACATCATTGCTTACCTCATCGTTCCGATATCGCTTGCATCATCATAATTCAAATTCAATTTGTTCTCTTCCACCTCATTTTACTTTTATACCATGAATTTACTATCATAATGTTACCATTCAAATTATAAAAAACAAACTATCATATAATCACATCATACTACTATAATATAATATTATAAAAATATATTTAAATGAATTATTGATTTGATAATTTGAAATACTGTGTAATGACAATTATTGAATCAAAAATATCAACGTAGCAATTATAAAATAAAATATTAAACAGTAATTACTGTAACAATTATTGAGTAGTGTCTTCTTACGTAAGAATCAATAATTCAAAAATACTGTGCAACAACGCGTGTTACTGTATTTTTACTACCGAGTAGTTCAACAGTTTTAACTGTAAAACTTCCGTCGTTATTTTCATAAAAATATTTTTGTCGTTTTCTCAATCCGACAACAATTCCGTTGTGGGGTCCACCAATGATTGTGCCGTCGTACGAATATTCCCTGTTAAACTGAATATTCCCCGACCAATCGAAGAGGTAAGGATACCTTGATTTCATTTCAGATTCTAACTCCCAGGTCATTTTCTCAACATCGTGGTTTCTCCACAAAACTTTGACTTGAGGTATAACCTTGGAGCATAGAATATGTTCCTTCTTATCCAAGATTTGAACAGGAACCTCTTCATACGTCAAATCTTCCGCTATTTCGTCTGGTTCTAACTCAATAATGTGGTTCGGGTCTTCCACATATTTACGTAACATGGATATGTGAAAAACGTTATGAACACGAGACATACTTGGTGGTAAAGTGAGTCTATAGGCCACAGTTCCTACTTGATCGAGGATTAAAAATGGGCAAATGAATCGAGGATTGAGCTTTCTTCTCTTTCCAAATCTTGTAACTCTTTTCCATGGAGCAACACGTAACAATACATGATCTCCAATATCGAATTCCACGTCCTTTCGATGAAGATCAGCATAACTCTTTTGTCGATCTTGTGAGGTTTTTATACGTTGTCGAATCGTTTGAATCTTTTCCGTAGTCATACGTACCAACTCCGGTCCCAACAACGTTGCTTCACCCACCTCATCCTAGCATACTGGAGAACGACACTTTCTTCCATACAACGCCTCAAATGGAGCCATGTCAATACTTGCTTGATAACTGTTGTTGTAGGAAAACTCCACCAATGGTAAGAACTTGTCCCAACTTCCCTTGAAGTCAAGGACACAGAGTCTTAAAAAATCTTCAAGAGTTTGAATAGTCCTCTCTGATTGTCCGTCCGTCTTAGGATGATATGCCGAACTAAATCGTAAATTTGTGCTCATAGCTTTTTGCAAACTAACCCAAAATCGTGAAGTGAATCTTGGGTCTCGATCAGAAACTATGGATACTGGCATACCATGCAGTCTTACAATCTCGTTTATGAACATACGAGCAAGACATTCAAGTGTATAAGTTTCTCATATTGGTAAGAAATGAGTAGACTTGGTCAATCTATCAACAATGACCCAAATTGCATCTATGCCTTGAGAAACCTTGGGAAGACCAGTAACGAAATCCATGGTAATGTGCTCCCACTTCCATTCTGGAATTTCAAGTGGTTGCAATGAACCTTTTGGTACTTGATGCTTTGCCTTGACACGTTGACAAGTTAGACACCTTAAGATAAACAGCGCTATCTCTCTCTTCATATTGTTCCACCAAAATGTATGACGAAGATCACGATACATTTTGGTACTCCCAGGATGGATTGCAAACGGTGTGTTGTGCGCCTCCATCATGATCTTATACTTTAAATTAGGGTCATTAGGAACACAAAGTCTGGAGTTGACTCTAAGTATTCCTTCTTCATCGATTCTTGCTTCCGACATAGCACCTTCTTGCACTTTCTTCCTCATACGCATCAGCTCCAAGTCTGTAGCTTGAGCAGCTTTAACTTTATCGATTAAAGTCGGTTCTACTCGTATATTCGCCATCATCACGTGGGTCCCTAGAGTCTTTATCTCTATCTCCATCCTTTGCAAGTCATACAAAATGGGCCTTTATGTTGTTAATATCGCACTCGTACCCGCATATGATCTTCTACTCAACGCGTCAGCTACCGCGTTCGCTTTTCCAGGATGGTATTGGATGGTGTGATCATAATCTTTCAATAGTTCACGCCAACGTCATTGTCGCATGTTGAGTTCCTTTTGAGTGAAAAAATATTTGAGGCTTTTATGATCCGTAAAGATCTCCATTTTCTCTCCATATAAGTAATGCCTCCAAATTTTAAGTATGAAAACAACAGCTGCCAACTCTAGATCATGAGTAGGATAATTCCTCTCATATTCATTGAGTTGTCGAGAGGCATATGCTATGACTTTCCCATGTTGCATGAGAACACATCCTAACCCTTTTGCTCAAGCATCCTTTGTAGATGACAAATCCCTCCGAGCGGATGGTATTGTCGTAGCAGGTCTTTGAAATGAGTCTCCTCTTGAGTTCTTGAAAACTCTTCTCACATTCTTCGCTCCAGCCGAATTTTGTATCTTTCCGAGTCAACTGAGTTAATGGAGTAGCAATTCGAGAAAATCCTTCCACGAATCTCCGATAATAACCAGCTAAACCGAGAAAGCTATGTACTTCGATCACTGACTTAGGTTGTTCCCAGCTTTGAACGGCTTCAATATTTGCTGGGTCAACAGATATTCCATGATTTGATATCACGTGCCCAAGGAATGCTACTTCCTCAAGCCAGAACTCGCATTTCTTCAACTTGGCATAAAGCTTGTTTTCACGAAGCTTTTGGAGTATCAGCCTCAAGTGTTGCTCATGATCTTCATGACTTTTGGAATAAATAAGGATGTCATCAATAAAGACGACCACAAAGTGATCCAAATATTCCTTGAATACTCGGTTCATCATATCCATGAAAGTAGCAAGAGCATTAGTCAATCCAAAAGACATGACTAAAAATTCATAATGCCCATACCGAGTTCTGAAAGCCGTCTTTGGAATGTCATTTGTTCTAATCTTTAACTGATGATATCCGGAACGAAGATCGATCTTTGAAAAGAATTTTGCGCCTTGCAACTGGTCAAACAGGTCATCAATACGAGGTAACGGATACCTATTCTTGATGGTGACATGATTTAACTCCCGATAATCAATACAAAGTTGCATACTTCCATCTTTCTTCTTCACAAACAGAATAGGAGCACCCCATGGAGACGTACTAGGACGAATGAAACCGATGTCTAACAATTCCTGTAGTTGAGTTTTTAACTCATGAAGTTCAATAGGAGTCATTCAATATGGGGCTTTGGAAATGGGTTTTGTACCGGGTTCAAGGTCGATACAAAATTCAAGTTCACGCCTGGGGTAGGCGGGAAGTTCTTCTGGGAATACGTCAGAAATTTATTAACAATAGAAATATCATTCAAAAGCGGCGTATTTTTGTTAAATCCAGTGACATGAGCTAAGAAAGCTTGACATCCGCTTTTTCAATAAACGAATAGCTTTATGGCTTGAGATGACAGTGATTGATTTTAATGGTTTGGTTGTTTGAATTCGCATAATAGGTTGGTTAGGAATATGAAAGCTAACAACCTTACGAAAACAATCAATTTTTGCATGATGAGTAGTTAACCAATTAATCCCTAGAATCACGTCAAACGCAAGTATTTTCAATGAAATAAGATCGACAAGTAATGTGAGGGTACCAATTTGAACCAAACAAGACTTATAAACAGTGGATGTAATGAAGGTTTCTCCCAGCGGAGTTTCAACAGATAAGTCAAATCCTAATTTCTCCGGAGTCATTTAAACGTTGAGCGCAAGTAGAAGAAATAAAGGAATGGGTAGAACCGGTATCAAATAAGGTATATACTTCGCTAGAGTTTATGATAAGCTTACCCGTGATGACCTCGTTCGGGTTCCTTTCTTTCTGGGAGGTCACGACAAACGCTCTCTCTTGAACTACCGGTTTTGTCTTGTCTGGGACGGCCTTTGATGCCTCCATCCCAGCTGAACTTGTCTTCGGTGCACGACAAAATCGGGCCAGGTGACCTTCTCTTCCATAATTATAACATGTTTTAGATGGCATCGCGCAGTTTGGACTGATGTGTCCCTCTCCTCCACATTTAAAACATATAATAGGTGGTCGTTCTCCTTCCTTAACGACAGGTGCTGATGCTGACGTCTTTCCATCATTGTTGAATCTCCTCTTTTTGAAATGTCCATTCTTATTATTTTGGCCATGATTACCACCGAAGTGGTTACCATTTCTGGCCTGTTGATTCCCTCCACGCTTGTTGTCACCGCTTCGATGACTGCTTTCACTGGTATTATCATTTTGTCGGCTGCTCTCTCTTGGTTGGGTTGACTCATTATCGCGTTCCAATAATTGAGCCCTATTCAAAACATCTGAATACAAGCAAAGTTTGTGAGAGATAAGGTATTGACGTATCTCGGGTTTCAAACCTCTTAGAAACATCCGCGTCATTCTCTCCTCATTATCAACTAAATGGGATGCAAACTGGGACAACTCAGCAAACTTGGCTTCATACTGCGACACGATCATGTTATTTTGCTCCAGTTTAATGAACTCTACCTCTTTCATGTGACGAATACTTTTGGGAAAGTACTTGTCGTTGAAAAGTTCTTAGAACTTCTCCCAAGACATCTTCACGGAAGGTTGAGTACGCTTTCTGATTCCCACCGAGAATCGCCTCCGCCCATAACATGAAGGTGGCAAAGGAACCTTTGTTCCTCGGAGCATCCTAAGACATCGAATATCTTGTTGATCTGTTTTATCCACGTCTCCGCCTTAAGTGGTTTTGGCTCTCCAAAAAACTCCGGTGGTCCCTCTTTGAATCATTTAGCGGTGGCCGTCCGAGAGTTGCCGGTGTTTACGCATTTTGGATGAGTCTCTCTCTTTCCTGATGTTGCATGAATTACAGAAAGCCTCTAAACAATCAATCGTTCATCATTTGGTCAGTGTTGTTGTTTGCATGAGGATTATTATCTTCTTGTTGCACATTATCCTGGGTATTCATCTGTGGAGACTCAACGGTCTCCTGTGCTCCATTGATATTCTCAACATTCTCGGATGTCATTTTCAAATACTGCCACAAAACAAAGGTTAAATAACATATCACATATTATCCATATACTCTGACCGACCAATTAAATACCAAATAAACTTAGGTAGGTCATACTAGCAAAAGAATTTCCCGTCTCTCCCCTCCTAGTTCTTGTCTCACATCTTAGCCAGGGATCATATCCCTAAGCTTTGATACCAACTGTGACGCCCCCAAAATAGGTATACATCACCTATTTTGAGTCGCTAAATACATGGTACAGAATACAAATACAATCTTAAATATACAATAAGAGCTGTGAGTTTTAATACAAATATTGTCTTCTAGACAATATCCACTCTCAGAATAAGTCCTCATTACATTTATTGTCACACTATTTAACAGAATAGTGAGGACTACTAATACACCATCTAGGACCATCACTCCGTTCCCCGACTCATCCCAGCTACGTTCTCATTTCAAGAGAACGGTGAAAGAAAGGTGAGCTCAACTAGCCCAAGAAGAAATATTATGACTAAGATAATGCGAATAAATTATCATTAGCCTTAAACAAAGATGTTAAACCGATACAATATAACAAACATCAAGTTTAAGCTGCAGTGGATCAAGCAATCCATTAAAAGAGTCAAGTAGAGAATAAAATCTACTATCTTTTTTTGATTTAAAAGGTTTTCATCACTTTTTATCACGAGACTCGACAATAAATAATCCACATCATCGAATCACCCCCTGACTACTGCCAAGGATATTCTTTAGTATCACGACCACAAATTATCCATGCACTACGGGCGAGGACATTCGTGTATTCATCAATGGTCATGATCATGCCAACAATCTGTCCATCAATGCCTACTACCAAAAGGACTTTTACCACATCATTTTTAACATTACGGCCATGAATACCGAATAATCCTCGGTCATAATCATACCAAGTCCATCTATGCACCTGGTGTCATGGATGACTTTCAACATAATATAAACATGAGGATGATGACAATGATATAAAAATTCAATAAAACAAGTTCACGAATTAATTTGTCCAAGAACCAATAACGTCCAAATTGTCAACATGATACTGCTTTGTAGAGTAAAATTCAAGAATGCTCAGAAGAATATTTCCATGAAAAGATACTAAATGAAGCGCAAATATCAAGGAATTTTCTTGTGATCCAGTTCGGTAATTTTCATGAAAAAGATACTAGATTTGAAAAGATACTAGATGTGATCCAGTTCGGTATATTTCCATGAAAAGATACTAGATGAGCCAGTTCGGTAATTTTCTTGTGATCCACTAATATTGCTAACACATTTTCAAGGGAATCGCCTAGTGGAGTGAACACCCGATTTTTCATTCTTTCAAATTTTCTTTTCCTAACTGGGTATTGGTTGAACGCAGACTGTTGTTGAGATGGCAGATTGTCTTGCATTTTCTAAATGGGGGGACTGTAGGTTGGTCTCCTAACTTGCCCCTGTTCAACAAGGGATACATCTCCATTGCCTTTATTGGGTACACCCTTGGGATCGCTCGCATACTTGCCAGTCTGTATATGCTTGGCGACTGCTTCCAAGGCAGTGAAGTCTTTAATCTTGCCTGCCTTCAGGCCCATATCTGCCATTTCTCCATGTTTTATCATTTCCGAGAATGGCTTTCCTATGCCTGCTAAGATCCTCTCATAGTAAAGAGCCTCTTGGATATCAATAAACGTCATTACCATCTCAGTTTCTGTCATTGATGGAATGACTTGCGCTACTAGATGTCTCCACCTTTGGGCATATTCTCGGAAAGATTCAGTACTTTGCTTTTTGACTTTAGTCACTTGGTATCGATCAGGTGCCATTTGTGACTGAAAACTATACTGATTTAGAAAGGCGTGGGCCAATTATTCCCAGTTGTGGATTTTGGCATTGTCAAGTCGGTCATACCATGCCTTAACCTCTCCAGTGAGACTCTTTTGAAAAAGTTGCATCCTGAGGCTTTCATCTTCAGCATAAGATCCCAGTTCGCCAATGTACACTTTCAGGTGCGTATAGGGATCTCCTTCCCCATTGTACTTTTCAAACTCTGGGACTTTGAATTTGGCAGGATAGCGAGCCCCTAGGAATATGCAAAGATCTGAATAGGTGACACTCCCATAGTTTACAGTCCCTTTGATTGACCGGATGGTCTCCTCCATTTGTTGGACTTTCTTTTTTATATCCCCAGTCTCTTGATCATCCCTGAGATTTGTGATTTCTTTATTGGAATGAGGTTTAGGTATCTGGCTTTCCATCTTTTTGCCAATACCCTGACTGCCACCTAGTATGGATGACTCTGGTTGAGTGGGTATTGTTTGGCCCTGGATTCCTCCATGTGTAGAGGATTCTGTATGGATGGGTAATTTTGGACCCTGAGTAGATTGGTGTAGTTCTTTGAGCATAACAACAAACTCTGTCATTTGATAGCTTAATTTTTCGAACTCTTTGCGAGAGACAGGAGTAGGATCGGGCTGGGCACTTTTATCCATGTCTGACTGTGGGCTTAATGCCCTTTTGGACTTTGAACAAGAAATAGGATCAATTGCTTCCCTACAAAAAGACTTACATAGTTTAGTCTTAGGGACTGTATAAGTGTTACACGCTATATGATGTATCCGTTTTAGGAATTTTATCCTGCAAAACAGATGTTAGCTATTTGTAATACAGGATAGTATGCTAAATTAAATATGCATTTGCACATATATTTTCATATTTTCCATTACAATGGATTGGCATGAACTAAAATTACAAGTAAATGCTTTTACAAGTAATTGAAAATGGAAAGTATGAAGAGACTTCCCTCCACATTTGGTTTATCAGAGGCTGACCTATCTTAGGGTTACTCTCGCGGCTTTTTGGCATGAAGGTTCCCAGATCATCGCAATCTTTCAACTAGAGCGAATTTGGGTGGTGCCTTTCCTGTGCCTCATTGGAATTATTCTTCCTACGAGTCTAGTAATCAAACACCGATAGGATAGCCTCCTGGTGGAGGAACCACACAACATACATTCACATATAACGTGTCTCACCGTTCATGAAAATGATGACATGTGCGAAGCACTAATATCACCAATAGATATAGTATAGTGCAGTAAGTAAAATGCATTCGTACACATTTATCATAAATATAAATACAACATTCACACACAAGCATATAACAGTTTTGAAAAGCTTGTAATAGCGGCTTAAACCCTCTTACTGGAGTCCCCAGCAGAGTCGCCACCTGTCGACGTCGGGATTTTTTAATGTCCCTTTTCGTTACTTGTTCTTTGGTGTTCTCATGTTAATGTGAGATTTGTTTGAAAAAACAAGTGAAAAAGGTACGACGTGTATAATGTCGACTTTTTGACTTTAAGCGTCGCCAGTTGGTGTATTTAACTAGTTTCACCAACGTTAAAGAAAAAAGGTTTGCACATTGACCCGATGATATGACAACATTAAGCGGGTCTGTGAAACCAAGATTCATTTGAGTTCGGGGGCTTGATTATGCGGAGGGAAGGTGTTAGGCACCCCCCGACATCCGTGTTGCCACGATGACCGCCACTTTTCAAGAAACTGTTATATGAATGTGTGTGTGTGTGTGGATCAATGTGCAATTATTTGAAAGTAGTGCGAGGCCTCGTTCGCACCTATATACAAAGGGTTTGAATTTATAGAAAAATTCAGTTTTAAGCAAGATATAGCAATGATGTTTTATAAAAAGTGGTTTTTCAAACCCTGTGCTCAATAGGAATTGAGACCTTTTCATACTTCCATTTTACTATTAAATGTTCGGCTTGTTTGCTTTTATTTTGAGATGCGAAGCATCTTGAGAAAATAATATCTGTGAGCGTAGAACTCCTCATGGGCATGACATCCATCCAAGGAAATTGAGACCTTTGTAAATAATGTACAAGCGTACTACAATTTGAAAAATGTCCATCACGGAACCGAATCTATATTTAGTAGACTAAATCTGTGATCACATGATTCCTAGGCTCACATGATCTGCAGATTTGTATGGAAAGCGATAGCAGTTATATATATAAAAGTCAGAAATATATATATCTGAGACATGATCAACCACCATGAAGCAACTCCATGGGGATCGGAAATGTAAATATATAAAAGCGGTAAATATATATATATATATATATATATATATATATATATATATATATATATATATATATATATATATATATATATGGACATGATCAACCACCACGAAGCAACTCCATGGGGGATCAAAAAAGTAAATAAAGCAGTAAATGCAATCAACTGCCACGAAGTAAATGTTGCCCCTTTTATAGTTCTAATAAAAGAGCTCTAACTCACGCAAGCATACATGCGTCAACAAGTAATACAAAGTAAGTAAAGTATCGATCCCACAGAGAAAGTTGTTAAACTTAGATTATCATGCATTAATTAACTCACTATACTTATATGCTTAAACTGATGACTAAATTGTTAAATTAAACTAATTATGATTACCAACTAAAAATAAGAACGCAGATGGAATAAATATAATAAGGAAACAATGGGACCCTAACTTCATTTAATATTTCGTCTAATCGCCACTGTCATGCAAGAAGAGTCCACATATCACAGGAAAATAGCCAAGAGCACAAAGAGAGTTATAACCATTTTTAATGCACTATAACCAAGTTACACAACATCTACAGATGTTAGACTCTATGTAATCACCAATACAATCACAATCACCACATGTCTATGCATAATTGCAATCCTATTGATTTTAAGCTCAAGCCCTTACTCTAGCTCATAAGGTGAAACAGTATATGTCTATCTGGTTCACAAAATACGCAAGCCATTACACTAGCCCTATATTCGCATGCTATCATGATTACAATCCATATTTATATGTTCATTGTCAATCCCATACAAATACTGAAACGAATGGTGATCAATCATTCATACATGTAAAACAACCATGACAGATATCCCATATGATATGCAAAACAAATCTAGAATCCATTAGAATCCCATAATGGAGTTTAGTTCATGACTGAACCAAAAGCCATTATGGGATCAACGCTAAACATGATCAATAAATAAACGAGTGAAGTAAGAAAGATAGAACGATCAAACCCAATCGTTGAATAGAAACCAATGATTAACTAATCAATCCTCAAAGAAATCCAATATATAATAATCAAAATCCATGATGACAGATAATTCCAAGAAGAAGTAGAGAAAGTAGACGTTATGGCTTCGTTCTACGTTGGAATCTCTCCCAAGGTGTAAACCCTAGTTTTCTAAGATGAAAATACGTAAAAGTAATCTCGTGTCCCTCTGACACCAGTCAGAATCGTTTAAAAACAAATTACACATCATTTAATTGAGAATTAAAAATAAAACAAAATTACAGCATCAGCATCACGCGCGGCCGCGCGCCTCTGTAGCTTCCCTGTCTCGCAGCCGCGAGACTTGCAGTGTGTTATGTCCAGTCCAGCCGTCCTCTCGCATGGGCGCGCGATCATGCCTCGTGGCGCCAAGATCTATCCCCTCATGATCATGGCTTGTGTCTTGCAGTTTCAGTTACGGTTACGTCTTTGTCTGCTGCTGCTACTTGTTCACTCATGCTTAATCCTCTTGCTTGCTTGGTCTCCATGCTTCATTTCACCTCGATGTCATGCACATCCTCGCCTTGTGACTAGCCTTCATGAATCCATTCGCTTCGTGCCTCTAATTCCACCAAAATCAAGCTGATTCCTACACTTATTCACCAAAAGGAGTTTTAAGTAAATGCAATGCAAAATAACGTGAAATGCAACTAAAACACAATGAAATGTACTTGAGGTGGGCATAATTCGCATGGATTGGTATTCAATAAGTAGGTAAAAATACCACTTATCAAATACCCCCAAACTTGAACTGTTGCTTGCCCTCAAGAAATGCATACTAATGAACAATGAAAATGCAACTACTAAATTATGCAACTACTCTATGATGCAAACTAGTCTCACATAATCTTAGCCATAACAAAATTTCAGCCCAAATTACCTCAGTGAACTATCCAGATCCCAGAACATAATTTTAAACCAAACCATAGACATAATATCACACACTTAGATAATTCATGAATGCTATAGAGATGCTATGTGTGTGTGTGATGTTCACAAAAACTTGATCTAAGCAAAGATTATATATCCTACACTGCTCCACACAGAAAATTATAGTCTAAATCAAGACTCATGTATACTCATGCAACATAGACTGTTTCGACATATCACCGCAAACTAAGGTTCAACAATGGGTTTATTGCTTTATTGCTACTTATGAGGGCGATTTCGCACTTTTCCGCGGAGTTTATTGCTATTTTTTCTTTTCTTTTTCTCTTTTTCTTCTTTTTTTTTCACATGACTGTGCAATGTCTCAATCCATTAGGCACACTGCTACCCTTTAGCGAGCTTTCAACCAACGACTCCCAAACCATGAAAGACCTTAGGGCGCTAGGTGTAGAGACAATCCCCCAAGCATTTCCTCAAGTAGCCAGGGCCCCGAATTAAGACTAGCCACGTTATTGCTATTCGATTTTTTTTTTATACATAGCATACCCATGTTTTTCCAAAATTTTTCACTTCAATGACTTACAATCTACAACACTTTTCTCATGTTTCTCTTTTTTAAAACTACATATTTTATTGAGCAATGCAAGATACACATCTTAAACCTACAAGTGATTGTGAATACATTTGTGTAAACAGAAAGCATTTAAACAGCAACATGAATCTCATTGTGTAAAACATTATAACCAAGCTGTGTTATGCAACGTATTCTGAAATCTTTCACAATTCACTATCATCATTGGCTAGGCAAAAATTGCTATTATTAAGCAAGAATTTGTGTGAGACATTAAACTAAAACATACTAACACAATCACAAATGAATGAAAATTAAAAATTTTATGCAAAATTTTATCTAAAAAATAATCATGCAAAATTAAACTAAACATGCAAAAACAGAATGCAAACTAAACTACTATGCAAGTACTCCAATACCCCCAAACTTAAAGTGTTCAATGTCCTCATTGAATGAAGGTAAAGGGTACAAGAAAAACTCCCCTAATGATCGGCTTGATCACCCTCCTCGGGTGGTGAATCTGGTGGTGGATAAGGCACGACGGTCCCAAATTGCGGCCATTCGAGAATTGTTCCTTGCTGCGCGAAGGCTTCGGCCAAGGCCCTGGTGAGTCCTGTAGCAAATGTCCCAAGATTGTCATACAATGCGTCGACTTTGCGCTTCAACCTTCGGAGATATCAATCGCTAGGGATAGGATGTGCTCGGGTGGATGGGCCTCCTTCATCGGTCTGCGGGGGCTGCTAGGTTGGCTCTGGGAAGGTGGGTCGGAGAATGAATCCTCGTCCGCACGGGTGTGGCTCACCACCTGCCCAGTCCTCAAATTTAGAAATGGTGGCATGTGTTATGTCTTGACTGGGATATTGCATTTGTTCATTGCCCCAATTGCACCCCTGCTGCGCACATAGCATGGCTATCACTGAAGCATGTGGAATGCTTCCAGTGGTGGTTCCCTTCAGATACTTCACAATGTTTTGATGGATCAAATACCCCACGTCGATATATTCGCCAGTTATGATGCCCCATAGAATTACGACCCTCTTTGCTGTGATTTCATGTTGATGTGATGATGGCAATAATTTGGCACAAATGAACAGATTCCATGCCTTGGCGTATCAATTCAGTGCAGCTGCGGGGAATATGCGAGGCTGGGTTGTGCCGACTTTATAAGTCCACCTTGTGCTTGGAATGTACAACTCCGCAATGACACGCTCCAAATCTGTTTCCTGATGTGCCCCCGTAATCCAATTGGCCGCCCCTATTGGTGGTCTTGCAGTGATTCTCAGCACGTTACGGATGGCGGAGGGTCTGTAGTCTATTTCGACACCACGAACCATAGAGGTATCGTTCATTATGACTTTGGCATTGGCATAGAACTCTCGGACTATGCTCATCGGAATTGACGTGGGTGCGACAATCAGTCCACCCCAGCCCCGTTCATAGATTATGGCACAAAGCTCTCCATCTTAGCCTTCTGGTCTAAATTCTCTTTCCTTGATGAATGTCTTTGCGACAATGCGATAGTACTCCTACTGGGCTTCCAAACATAAGAATTTGTTGTGGTCAACAATGTCCTCCTCATGACTACCGAAGGAGGATGAGGAAGATGAAGCTGCTCATGCTCTCTTTGGACCCATTTGAAATTGTTGATAGAGAAAACAAATAAGCTTACTGAGAGATGGATTTGAAATTTGTTAATTGATAACCTTCACCTTTGTGCATGCTAACCCAATTGAGAGCCCTAGCTTTATAGAAGGGATGAGATGTGGATGAGCTTTGGACGTGGAGGAAATTGTGGAGATTTGATGGAGAGATGTACGACATAATTTGTAACTGATGGAGAGATAAAGACGTGAGTTATGGAGAGTGAGAGCGTTGGGTCTTTTATTATCACAAATGAGAGTCCAAATGAGCCAAAACTCTCTTTTAAAAATTTTCAGATCTAACTGGATTCGGTCTTGCGCGATGCGATTAATGTATATGCGGCAGTGGTAGAGACTTATGAGTAAAGATTATTGATGAATGGCTTAACGCGCGGGCGCATGAGTTTGTATTGCCTGGGCCGCGCGACCCTAATATCTGCCATTCTAAAATTTGATCTCGTTGTGGTTACGTAATACATACATCGCGAAATTATTGTCAATCAATACTTGTTACGCATTTACGATTGCTTATCCAATATCCTTTTAACACTGAATTAGAAATACTAACTAAAATAATCAAAAAGGAATAACTAAAATAAACGAATTAATGGGTGTAGAAATGATGGGTTGCCTCCCATCCAGCGCTAAGTTATAGTCAATTAGCTTGACTGTCTCTGAATTTTCACGTCACATCAAAATTTGAGGTGCCTTCCTTGTTGTCCTTGGCACCCCAAAATTTAACAACTTCGGCTTTCATCAATGGCTCTACCTTCAACTCTGAACTTTCGCCCGTTACACACTTCCTTGATTCGCTCGTCCTCGGGTTTTGTACCCAATCCTTTAGGTTACCATCTACCAGATCAACTAGAAAACACTATTCTTCATCTGTTGGGAGCTTTATTGCTTTGAAGACATTAAAGGTGACTTCTTGATCTTGTACACGCATAGGTAGTTCCCCTTTCTGAACATCTATCGAAGTCCTGCCCGTAGCTAAGAATGGTCTCCCTAGTATGATCGGTATACTCTTATCCTCTTTGAAATCTAAAATGATGAAATCGGCCAGAAAAATGAACTTATCCACTTTAACCAATACATCTTCAACAATTCCTCGTGGATATGTGACGGACCTGTCAGCTAACTGTAACGATATGTTCGTTGGTCTTGGAGTCGGTAATCCCAACTGGTTGAACACTGACAACGACATCAAATTTATACTTGCTCCCAGATCACATAAACACTTGCTAAAATTCATCTTTGATTTTCAAATGTAATACATGAGCACTTGTCCTTTTTCTTCAAAGATAGTGTGTAATTTTTCTTCCTGCAAAGTGGTTTTCTAAGTTGATGGGCAACTCTTTCCTGCAATCCTTATTCCAAGTGTGGACCTGCAAGTTGAGCATTTCCTTACAAACTCTTCCTGCAAAGCCATATTTCAAAGGGTGGCCCCCACATTTATGGAAAAAATGAGAAAATTTAGGCAAAAGGTTAGGCAGGAAAGAAATTAGGTATTTTCCTTCGTCCGAATTTCAGTATAAATAGGGGGGTAACCCTCCTTCCTCATCACACAATTTCTAAATTCAAAAATTCTTATTCTATAGTATTGTGAGTATTTTTTTGAGTATTAGAATATTTTGAGCGAAGTTTTTCTGCAAGATTTTCTCAGAATAATATCCGATATTCCAGTCAAATCCAGTTTCTACCAAGGTAAAGGATATTATTTTATTGCAATACTCGTGAGAAATATTATTTTCTTTCATACTCCATATTATATAAGCGATATTATTTCATCTCGTATTCCTAAATTTAAACTTACTATGGTAAGTATTGCTTTTATAATTCCTGAAATGATTAGAAATTTTGCCTCATCTAATATCATTTCATAGGAATATTGGTCTGAACTTTTAATCAAATTTGGAACTTTTCATGGCCTGCAATCTTTCACATTCATCGATTCTTTGTTCAGTCACTGTTCACAAAAAAAAAAATATTTTTTCTTCCTTTCACGTTATCTGTTGTGATCCTTATTCTTGAAATTGAATCCATGTTTTTATCTTCACTATGGTTTATTATGGAGCATTTTTGAACTTGGTTCATCTAAAGTACGAATTCCTAATATTTGTTCTTCTATCTCACTGAATTCGTTCTCTAAAATATTTTTCATCATCCTCAGTCTTTAATGGTGATACTTGATGAATATCTTTGGCCCGTAGTGCAAATGTGAATGATTACCTGATGAATATCTTTGGCCCGTAGTGCAAAGATGAACAGGTGTTGAGATGAACATGACCAACTGGTAATACAAATGAATATCTTTAGCCCATAGTGCAAAGATGAATAATTGATGCAAGATGTATATTGATTGATGTTACAGGGATAAAATATTGATGATGGACTTTTAAATTCATAGATGATAGTAGATTTCATTCTCTACTTAACTCTACTAATGAATTGTTATTTCCACTGCGAATATTGATCTAAAACTGGTTGTCCATTATATTTTATCTGATTTGTTGAAGGCTATCGATAAATTGTTGTTCTTTATCTTAGTCATAATATTCTTTATTGGGCTAGTTGAGCTCATCCTTTTCCTTTTTGTTCCATTTTTCTTCTCAGGAGGTGAGAATGTAGCAGGAACCAGTCGGGGTAAAGAGTGATGGTCCTAGACAATTGTTTTAGCAGTCATCGCTATTTTTGTAAAATAGTGTATCAATAAATATAATGAGGACTTATTTGGGTGTGGATATTGTCTAGAAGACAATATTTGTATTTAAACTCACAAAGACGTGTGTAAGGTCGTATTTTTTATTTTACTAAACAATTGTAATAATAAAAGTTGTAGTTATTTCTATACCATGTGTTTGGCGACTCAGAATGGGTGATGTATACCTATTTTGGGGGCGTCATAGTTGGTATCAAAGCTTAGGGATATGGTCTCTGGCGGAGATCGGGGAATAGAACTAGGAGGGGAGAGATGAGTAAATCCTTCGCTAGTGTGTCTTACTTAAGCTTATTTGTTGGTCTGTCATAATATAAGGATATTATGTGATATGTTAATTTGTTTAAATTAACCCTTGTTTTATGGCAGCTTTTAAGAATGGCAGCTGAGAACGTTAACAATGGAGTCTATGAGACTGTGAAACAACCTTTGATTACCAACCAAGAGAACGTGCAACAGGAAGGTAATATTCCTCCTGTAAACAACACTACCGAGCAAACGATGAATGATGCGATATTTAGAAGCTTTTTGCAGTTCATGCAAAGTCAGACGAGGGAGACTCGTGTACAAAACACGGGTGGAAATGATAGCAACGCGTGGTCTGTCATAGCCAAGCAGTTCAAGGAGTTGGGACCACTAGATTTCTGGGGAAAGCCCGATCCGATTAAGGCAGAAATGTGGGTTAAGCAAATTACCAAGATATTCGATGTCTCAGGTCGCACGGAGGAACGAAGGTTCCATTCGCCACCTTTATGTTCCGTGGTGAGGCGACATTGGTGGGAGTCGTTAAGCGTGCCGACCACCGCACTCAACATATCTTGGGAAAAATTTCAGAAACTCTTCAATGACAAGTACTTTCCTGAAAATATTCATCATATGAAGGAGGTAGAGTTTATTAGACTGGAACAGAACAATATGACGGTGTCCCAGTACGAGGCAAAGTTTACGGAGTTATCCAGGTTTGCACCTCATTTGGTAGAGAATGAGGAACGAATGACGCGGATGTTTCTGAGAGGTCTAAAACCCGAGATTCAACAATATCTTATCTCTCATAAATTTTCTTTATATTCAGGATGTTGTAAATGAGGGCTCAATTATTAGGCGTGATACTTGAGTATGTTCAACCGGGGACCACAACCAATTTCATACCAAGTGTGGTGAGTCATCTGGAGCGATGATAACCAACTAGGAGTGAAAAATACGGACAAAAGTAGTAACCACTCAGGTGGTCATAGTGGCCATGATAATAGGAGAGGTGAGTCATGTGGAAATTTCAAAAAGAGGAGATTCAACAATGACGGGAAGACATCAGCACCAACACCAACAACAAATTCTAGGGGATGAGAACGACCGCCAGTCCTACAGATGCGGAGAGGAGGGGCACATAAGTCCAAACTGTTCACAGCCTTCCAAGGTGTGTTTCAATTATGGAAAAGACGGTCACATAGCCCAATTTTTTCCGATAGCGAAGTCAAGTCCAAATGGGACGGCGACACTAAAGGCGAATACGGACAAAACAAAGTCGGTGGTTCAAGGGAGGGCGTTTTTCATGACTGGCCAAAATGCGAGAAACCCGAACGAGGTGATCACGGGTAAGTTAATCTTGAATTCTTGCGAAGTTTATACCTTAATAGATACCGGTTCTACCCATTCTTTTATCTCTCCTACTTGTGCTCAACATTTAAACTTGAATCCGGAGAAATTGGACTTTAACTTATCTGTTGAAACTCCGTTGGGTGAAACCTTTGTTACATCTATAGTTTATAAATCTTGCTTAATCCAAGTTGGCACAATCACATTAACTGTTGATCTTATCTCTTCAAAGATACTTGTATTTGATGTGATTTTAGGGATTGATTGGTTAACCACTCATCATGCCAAAATTGATTGTTTTCGTAAGGTTGTTAGTTTTCATATTCCTAACCAACCTGTTATACGAATTCAAGCAACTAAACCACTAAAATCAGTCACTGTTATATCAAGCCATAAAGCTATTCGTTTATTGAAAAATGGATGTCAAGCTTTCTTAGCCCATATTATGGACTTGAACAAAAAACATGTCGATTTGAATAATATTCTGTTGTTAATGAATTTCTCGACGTATTTAGGAAGAACTCACTCGTCTACCCCGGAGCGAGAAGTTGAATTCTTTATTGATCTTGAACCAAGGTACAAAGCCCATTTCTAAAACCCCATATCGAATGGCTCCTATTGAACTTCGTGGAGTTAAAAGTCCAACTCTGGAATTGTTAGACATCGGTTTCATCTGGTCCTAGTACATCTCCTTGGGGTGCTCCTATTTTATTTGTAAAGAAGAAAGACGGGAGTATGTGACTTTGTATTGACTACCGGGAATTAAACCATGTCACCATCAAGAATAGGTATCCCCTACCTCGTATTGATGACCTGTTCGACCAGTTACAAGGAGCACAATTCTTTTCAAAGATCGATCTTCGTTCTGGATATCATCAGCTGAAGATTAAAACTGAGGATATTTCAAAGACTGCCTTCAGAACTCGGTATGGGCATTATGAATTCTTAGTCATGTCTTTTGGATTGACTAATGCTCCTGCTGCTTTCATGGATATGATGAACCGTGTATTCAAGGAATATTTGGATCAGTTCGTTGTTGTCTTTATTGATGACATCCTCATCTATTCCAAAAGCCGAGAAGATCATGAGCACCATTTGAAGCTGGTACTTCAAAGACTTCGTGACAACAAGCTATATGCTAAGCTGAAGAAATGCGAGTTCTGGCTTAAAGAAGTAGCATTCCTTGGGCACGTGGTGTCAAAACATGGAGTATCTGTTGACCCGACAAAGATTGAAGCAATACAAAGTTGGGAGCAACCAAAGTCGGTGACCGAAGTACGTCGCTTTTTGGGCTTAGCTGGTTATTATCGGAGATTTGTGGAAGGATTTTCTCAAATCTCTACTCCGTTAACTCAGCTAACTCGGAAAGATACAAAATTCGTATGGAGCGAGGAATGCAAGAAGAGTTTCCAAGAGCTTAAGAGGAGATTCATTTCGTCACATGTTCTAATAATACCATCTGGTTCGGATGGATTTGTTATCTACAGCGATGCTTCAGGCAAAGGGTTAGAATGTGTTCTCATGCAACATGGGAAAGTCATAGCCTATGCCTCGCGACAACTCAAAGAATATGAGAGGAATTATCCTACTCATGATCTGGAGTTGGCAGCAGTCGTTTTTGCGTTGAAAATCTGGAGACACTACCTGTATGGAGAGAAAGTGGAGATTTATACGGATCATAAAAGCCTCAAATATTTCTTCACCCAGAAGGAACTTAACATGCGGCAACGACGTTGGCTCGAGTTGTTGAAAGATTACGACCATAGCATTCAATATCATCCTGAAAAAGCAAACGTTGTAGCAGACGCATTGAGTAGAAAATCATATGCGGGTACGAGTGCAATGTTGTTAACACAAAGGCCCATTCTGTACGACTTACAAAGGATGTAGATAGAGGTAAAGGATCCAAGTACCAACGTGATGATATCAAACATACGAGTAGAACCAACTTTAATCAATAGAGTTAAAATTGCTCAAGCTACAGACCTGGAGCTGATGCGTATGAAGAAGAAAGTGCAAGAAGGTGCTATTCTGGAAGCAAGTGTTTCGGATTGTGACCCAAGATTCACTTCACGATTTTGGGTTAGCTTGCAGAAAGCTATGGGCACAGATTTATGATTTAGTTCAGCATACCATCCTCAAACGGACGGACAATCAGAAAGGACTATTCAAACCCTTGAAGATTTATTAAGACTCTGTGTCCTAGATTTCAAAGGAAGTTGGGATAAGTACTTGCCATTGGTGGAATTCTCTTATAACAACAGTTATCAAGAAAGTATAGGCATGGCTCCATTCGAAGCTTTGTATGGACGAAAGTGTCGCTCTCCAGTATGTTGGGATGAGGTGGGTGAAGCAACGTTGTTGGGACCAGAATTAGTATGCATGACTACGGAAAAGATTCAAATGATCCGGCAACGTATAAAGACCTCACAAGATCGACAAAAGAGTTATGCTGATCTTCATCGAAAGGACGTGGAATTTAATGTTGGAGATCATGTACTGTTACGTATTGCTCCATGGAAGGGAGTTACAAGATTCAGGAAGAGAGGAAAGCTCAATCCACGATTTGTTGGTCCATTTGAGATTCTTGACCGAATAGGAAATGTGGCCTATAGACTCGCATTACCTCCAAGCATGTCTCGTGTTCATAATGTTTTTCATATATCTATGCTTCGTAAATATGTGAAAGACCCGAACCACATTATTGCATTAGAACCAGATGAGATAGCCGAAGATTTATCGTACGAGGAGGTACCTGTCAAGATATTGGATATGAAAGAGCATGTCCTACGAACAAAGGTTATACTACAAGTCAAGGTTTTGTGGAGGAACCATGCTATTGAAGAAATGACCTGGGAGTTGGAATCGGAAATGAAAGCGAGGTACCCTCACCTTTTTGAAACATCAGGTACGTACGTCAATTTTGAGGACGAAATTTCATAAGGAGGGGAGGTTATAAGACCCCAACTTATTATAAATAAAATTTAATTTTCTCTATTTATTATCTTGAAATAATAAGGTGATAATTTGATATAATACTTTGGTTATGGGTGAAATGTGCAAATTTCGCAAAATAAATAAGTGGTTATAAAATAATCATTGTTATCGGGGAATATTCGTTTAGTCGTGGAATATTCTTTTTGTCGGAAATATCAGTACGACGGCGCAGTCATTTGTGGGCCCCATAACAGAATAATGGTCGGATGAAAAAAATAACAAATTTGAGTTTTTATAAATAACGACGTAATCGTTACCGTTAACACTGTTGGATTACCTGGTGGTTAAAATACATGAATAACGCAGCGTAGTTGCACGAAGCAGTTACACACCGGTATTGCATAAAGATTGTTGAATTATTAATTCTTACGTAAGAAGGCACTACCCAATAATTATTACGATGAATTCTTTGTTCAATATTTTATTTTATTGATTCAATAATTGTTGCGTTGATATTATTATTGTTTCAATAATTGTCACTGCACAGTATTTCCCATTATCTGATCAATAATTCATATTATTTGAATAATATTATTAGATAGCATTATTGACAATGTCTAGAAAGTTCATCGAGGAGATGTTAGGTCATCTAATTGCTTGGCCAAGAAGGAGAAATCCTTATCGGAAAGCCCCCTCTTTCCTGGTAACTGCCTGGTTGTCATAATTGTGATTCTGTAATATTATTGTGAATAATTAATTATTGATTTATATGATAAAGAAATATTTTTTTTATGTAGATATAATTGAAGGAATTATGCAGGAATTATTTGTTGAAGGTTGGCAATTATTTTCTCCGATAAATTATTCATTCAAATATATTTTTATAATATATTATAATTGTTTAAATAATATATATATATATATATATATATATATATATATATATATATATATATATATATATATATAAACATGTGGTTAATTAGAAACAGAAGTAAACAAGATGATTTTGCATACTTTGTTTGTAACATGGAAATGGTTGGTGGAAATGGTGGGTGAGAAAAGTTGCCTGTAATCTTTGATTTTCAAATGTAATATAGGAGCACTTGTCCTTTTTCTTCAAAGATAGTGTGTAATTTTTCTTCCTGCAAAGTGGTTTTCTAAGTTGATGGGCAACTCTTTCCTGCAATCCTTATTCCAAGTGTGGGCCTGCAAGTTGAGCATTTCCTTACAAACTCTTCCTGCAAAGCCATATTTCAAAGGGTGGCCCCCACATTTATGGAAAAAATGAGAAAAGTTAGGCAGAAAAGAAATTAGGTATTTTCCTTCGTCCAAATTTCAGTATAAATAGGGGGTAACCCTCCTTCCTCATCACACCGTTTCTAAATTCAAAAATTCTTATTCTATAGTATTGTGAGTATTTTTTTGAGTATAAGAATATTTTGAGCCAAGTTTTTCTGCAAGATTTTCTCAGAATAATATCCGATATTCCAGTCAAATCCAGTTTCTACCAAGGTAAAGGATATTATTTTATTACAATACTCGTGAGAAATATTATTTTCTTTCATACTCCATATTATATAAGCGATATTATTTCATTTCGTATTCCTAAATTTGAACTTACTATGGTAAGTATTGCTTCTATAATTCCTGAAATGATTAGAAATTTTGCCTCATCTAATATCATTTCATAGAAATATTGGTCTGAACTTTTAATCAAATTTGGAACTTTTCATGACTGGGTACTATTCACGGGCACTGTTCACAAAAAAAAACAAATTTTTTTTTTCCTTTCAAGTTATCTGTTGTGACCCTTATTCTTGAAATTGAATCCATGTTTTTATCTTCACTATGGTTTATTATGGAGCGTTTTTGAACTTGGTTCATCTAAAGTACTTAATTCCTAATCTTTGTTCTTCTATCTCTTTGGATTCATTCTCTAAAATATTTTTCATCATCCTCGGTCTTTAATGGTGATACTTGATGAATATCTTTGGCTGTAGTGCAAAAGATGAATGATTACTAATGAATATCTTTGGCCCGTAGTAGCAAAGATGAGCAGTGTTGAGATGAACATGACTAACCGGTAATCTAAATGAATATCTTTTGGCCGTAGTGCAAAGATGAATAATTGATGCAAGATGTATATTGATTGATGTTACTGAGGATAAAATATTGATGATGGACTTTTAAATTCATAGATGATAGTAGATTTCATTCTCTACTTAACTCTACTAATGAATTGTTATTTTCGCTGCGAATATTGATCTAAAACTGGTTGTCCATTATATTTTATCTGATTTGTTGAAGGCTAACGATAAATTGTTGTTCTTTATCTTAGTCATAATATTCTTTACTGGGCTAGTTGAGCTTATCCTTTTCCTTTTGTTCCATTTTTCTTCTCGGGAGGTGAGAATGTAGCGAGAAACCGATCGGGGGTAAAGAGTGATGGTCCCAGGCAGATTGTTTTTTTATGATCCTCACTATTTTTGTAAAATAGTGTATCAATAAATGTAATGAGGACTTATTTGGGTGTGGATATTGTCTAGAAGACAATATTTGTATTTAAACTCACAGCATGTGTGTTGTCGTATTTTGCACGACAATTGTAATAATAAAAGTTGTAGTTATTTCTGTACCATATGTTTGGCGACTCAGAATGAATGATGTATACCTATTTTGGGGGCGTCACAAATGTGATATGTGAAAATGTGCGTATTATGTGTGACAATACTAGTGCAATTGATATTTCAAAAATCATGCTTCATTCTCGCATTTAAGCATATTGAAGTGAGACATCATTTTTTAAGAGATAATGTTGCTAAAGGTTTAATTAAATTAGTATTTGTCCCTACTGAACATCAATTGGCAGATATTTTTACAAAACCTTTAAGTGAAGAGCGCTTTTGCACTTTGAGAAGAGAACTTGAAATGTTTGTATGTGGTTAGAATGTGAAATTCAAGGATGATGTGAAATTCAAGGATCTCACTAATTTCTCTTTTTTGTTAATGACAATGGGGGAGAGATATTTGGGTAATGATGATTATGTTATAACCAACTTGTGCTTAATGATTTCTTTTTGATAATGACAAAGGGGGAGAGATATTTGGTAAATTTGAATTGACTTGGTATTCATGTTGACTTAATATGAATAAATTTAGGAGGAGCCTTATAGATGGGGGGAACATATAAATTTTTAAAAAAATAATATATTGTCATCATCAAAAAAGGGGAGAATGCTGGTTTATATACTTTGTGGTTTTAATGATGACAATATTTATATGAGCTTAATTGATTTTATATTGACTTATTCTTTAATTGGTTCATGTTATTCAAATATTTTTATGCATTTTAATTATATAATAAATAATAGTTTGCATGGGTTATTGCATGGATTAATCACATTGGGTCATGTTATTCAAATATTAATTATATAATATATAATAGTTTGCATGGGTTATTGCATGGTGTAATCACTTTGTTTCCTAGCTCACGCAAGTTACTGCAGTATTGGAATGAGTAAAACACGTTGGTTATTTTTGTCACATACTTTAAGTTTTTATAGAATATATATCCAATCCTGATTCGCTTTGAAGACTAATTCAAATTGGAGTATTTTAAGGAGATTGAAAATCTGTTTAATATTCCTTAAATTTTTCATATTTAATTATGGGATTATATCCTTCCAATATATATATATATATATATATATATATATATATATGTTATATATATTGAGCTACCAATTTATACGTATTTGGGAGATGTTTTAGGAATTGGTTTTATTAAGGATTCTTATTTAAAGTTGATGGAGTCATTATTTTGTCACATGCTAAACAAATAATTACTATTTTAAGGGATCTTAGTAATTGCTAATAGGACTCTTTCAACTAGTATTTGATTTTTAATTGACTTCTTCATAATTGTATTTCCTTATTTCTTCGAGGTTTTCATTGGTAACGTTGATCTCTTATTTCAATCAAAAAGTACTAATGATTGCAGGAGGAATTGGAACGTTACATAGCCTTTGCTATCTTCTTTATATATATACTGCTTTGCTCGGCATTGGAAAGATAAGACTACTGAACAAAAATTCTTCAAGCTATCCAAGATATAAATTATCATATCATTCTTTTAGTCTTGGTTTATAGTGTTCTTGTATCCTTTATTTCAATATCTATTGTAAACATAGTAGTACAAGTCTAGGATTGGCTTGGGGTTTTTATTTTAGTAATACTCAGTCTATTCAAAGAAGTTATCAAAGTCTCAGAGGTGAGAGGTGTTGCAGAGGTGCAAAGGGGGCAGAGGTGTCCAATCGATTATCGTTGTAACAGGGAGTTTTTATTTATTTTGTAATTACTGAGTATTATTTTAATAAAGTGAGTCTCCAATCCTAGTTGGGATTGGACGTGGATTAGGCTACTAGACTAGAGGATAGGGGCCGAACCACGTAAAAATCTCGGTGTGATTTACTGTTGTTTTGCTTCTGTTTTTAGCTTCTATATTCTGCAGATTTTGTTTATGTCGAATTTTTTTTACACTAATACGGACTGATATTAGATGTCCGTTTATAACAGACAAAGAATATAACTAATACGGACAGGGATAGAACGTCCGATTATAGCCTGTTATAGTAAACTTTGAAAATTGGCCACTGTAGATCACTTTTAAGTATTTACATCTATTCACCTCCCTCTAGGTGTGCTTAATTATAGAATTACACTTGAATCAAATTTTTGTGGGATGGAACACTCGATATCATTTTAAGGCTCGGATTACATTTACAATTATTGAATTGCGCACATTATAATTGTCAACTATGTCCATCGTGATAATAACATCAATTCCCATTAAACACGATGGTTAAGGGCCTTGATTTCATTCTTAGGCTCACATGATTCGAAATCACATCAAACAATACATTAAGACCCATAAAATGGAGTTTAGAGTTTATGAAAAGACTCCCATAAACCCTAAATCCATAGATCACCTAGTGAAATAATAATATCACAATTATATCGCCAACTATATTGAGGGAATCAAATATCACCAACTATCGAAATGGCGAGAAAATATTACGTATTGACGAGATCTATTAAAAGAACTTAGAATCTAGGAAACGAAATCCATAAATCTAAGATTTCATAGATCTAGCAAATAACACAACCGAGATCTATTAAAAAATATATCCAGATTGACGATAACGAGATTCTATTCATGAGAATTCCACGCTGGCCAAAAGGTGAGATCCCTTCACCATTAGATATGAATCTAGGATATTTCAGTGACCTAAAAATCAATAGCAAACAACTCCCAAACAAGAATAATTGGTGAAAATGAGTCAAATCAAAATCAAAATAGATAAATTAATTACCAAAATGATATCATCGGCTAATTTATTCCATATGTGAGAAATCCTCTCTAACCATCCATAATTCCAAAAATAGGATCCATATACCTCTAGATATGATCTAGGATGCTATGAGAGCCTCAAATGAAGAATTAACTAGAAACTAACAAAGCCCAAGCACAACAATTTACAAAATAAGCTAGATTTAAGTTTGATCTAGTCTAGATCTAGTATAAAGATAAGAACTTTAACCTTGGGAGTGATAGATGCATCCTCTTTAAGTTTTGTATGGATTATTTGACTCTAGATTAGTAGGAGATTTGATGAATAAAAACTAGGTCTAGAGTGGATTTAGAGAATTTTCTCTCTTCTTTTCTTTATTTTTCTCTCTAGATAACACATTTTCTCTCTAAAAAAATGAGAACATATTGCCTTATATAGGCATCATAGGCCTGATACATGTCCACTTGCGGCTGGCCACATGTCCACCTGCTGCAACCTAGGGGCGGGGCCCATCTGCCTCAGTTTTTATGTTCAAACGTTAATTTTTTGTTCTGCATATTGAAACGTCCATAAATTTCAAACCATAAAGAGTTAACAAATGTGTCATACCAATCTGGACAACTCTTTTCTAGAGCTAGACAATGACATCAAGTTTGATCATTTTCTACAATGAAATGAACATGACAAAGATATAGACACCTAATGTATGTCAAGAAATAGTGATAATGCAAGATAATATATAATAATGTAATGATGCGAGTCAATATAAAATTAAGCAATGATGAGAGTGTCGAACCTCATAGTTGTATCGTTGTATGGGTCACTCATAATCGTTATCGTATCGTCATCGGGGTAATAGTATTATTTCCAGGGTCGTCGCCGGGGTAATCATATCGCCGTCGACCGGGGTAATTGTAATAACCCGAGATTTTCTATATAAAATAAATAAGAAATTTTGCGTATAAATTTTTTTTTTATTTAATGACGAGACTAAGTGTCAAGTAAAGTGAACAATAAATGCGAATACATTTATTACTTGAAAAATTAGAAATAATTTTGGAATTATTAATTACCACAAATTATATGGTAATAAATTTACGTAGTAGAAATGTTTTTATTAATTATTTTCCATGAAAACATGATTGGAAATAATATATGATGTGATAATTAGATTTATATAATAAATATTTTATTATATGAATTGTTGAGAATATTTAAGTTAATTATTTTAACTTGATTATTGATGTGTGTAACGAAGAATAAGTCGTACATGAGATCCAATCCTCGGATTGGGATTGTGATCAAGAGATGAGAATAATAATATTATATTATTTATATAATGATTTTACTGATACCATAATTTATGTAATCGGGTATAAAGTGAGACAGATAATATTGAGCAAAAACGATTACCAATTAGGTCATAACATATTACCGTCTTTGTGAAACCCTAATTATTAAACTCGGTTATGGGATATTTTCGAGTAGTGATCGTGTGTATATGAAGTTCTTTGTGAATAAGAATATCGGTAATTAGAAGAAACCCTAATTATCGTCAGACGTCGATAATTAGGACAAACCCTAATTATTATAACCCTAACTTAGGTTGAAATTAGAAATCGAATGCATCGTGTTAGTAACATACACAGATAATTAAAGAACCACTAATGGTCAATTAGAAACCCTAATTGATGACGTTGAGAAACCCTAATTTTAATTAGGGGTTTAATTTCGATGTTATTGTATAAGTGTTTTAATTTACCAAAGGATAGAAGTTAATTGGTAAATTATAAGAATTAAATCTAGTGATTAAATATTACATTTAATTTCCTTGTATAAGATTGCCCATACACTCTTAAACAAAGCCCAATCATCACCCATAACAAATCAGAAGCAAGAATCAAGAATTTTTGGCAAAAAGGGTATAAGAACACTAAACCTAGAAATCCTTTGATTCGATGTTATTTGATGCAATTTATTGTTTAAAGTTGTGTAATAGAATGTTAATTGATGATATGGGTTGATAAATCAAAGACCCATAACATCAAAGTGCATTTAATTTGAAGATTTAAGCAAGTTGGAAAAAACCAATTTCATTATTTTTTCACCAAATGTCGAGGCCATAACTCTTTGCTCGATCATGAGTTTTGTTCTTCAAAAGTTGTTATATGTAGCCTCGATATGTGGTCTTTAATCTGCAAAAAGAATCAAGTCCATATCATGTATAGATTAGAAGTTATAGATGGTCAAACATGGTTGATCGATCATGATAAACTATTTTTGGGCGGCCAGTAATGGGGGCATTCTCATCCACTTTTGTGCTTTAAAAGGTCTGGGATTTTGATATGTTGTAGTGCACTGAGTTAGGAAGCCATAGGCTTTGGAATGACCTCATTCAGACCTCGGATGAGGGAATTACGGTGATTGGAAGGAAATGTGTCAAATTTCTCAAAATCGATAGTCGGCAATGGATGTGCTATTCGGGACAATCTGTTTTGATCAGTTAATGTTTCCAAAACCTTTCTGGGCTTTTGGTATGTTATATTACACCGAATAAGCTTTCCATAGACTCCAAAACGGACTAAACCGATATCGGAGGAGAGAGTTATGACATTTCAAAGTAGTAGTGTCAAAACTTTCCAACAAGTGCAGTGCAATCCATTTGAATGGAATTTCACGGGCTGATGTGTTTGGAATTTGGAAATGGTCAAAGAATAAAAGTTGTAGCCCCAGAAGTTAGCTTCGTGGGCTCAATAATCGCTCAAAAATATTTTAAAATGAAAGAGTTATGACTGTTTTAGCGAAAAGAGGGTAAAAGCTGAAATGAGATTGAAAATCAATTATGAACGCCCACTTTTGACGACTGTTTGGGCTACCTAATGAACCCGAATTGGGTAATTCGTATTTTTAAAAAATAGCCTTACATACCATGTATAACATATCCAAAAATCAGATTAATTGAGTTATGAGCAATGCGTTAGAAAATCGCAAAGTGAGCTATTGAAAATTAGTATAAACCAAGTCACATATCGACTAAATTGAGAACTTCACCATTTTCTAAACCTATAAATAGAAGGGCTTGGCCTTTGTTTCATTCACCAACAATAAGGCCTCCAATTTTTGAGAAAGACTTTGTTGTGGGAGAACTTTTATAAAGATCTCCTTAGTTAAATTTTTAGGCGTGGAAGTGCGATTGATTCATGTGTGAAATTAGTATTTAGGGTATGTTTTTTATTTAATTTTGTAATGTTATTATTTTTAATTGTTAGTTAAAGTTTGAATTTTTGAAGTTTAGTTATTATTGTTAATAAACTAGTTAGTTTACTATATTTATTTTGGCTTGGAATTGATTATGTAAATGAGTTATTTGTGATGACTTTTAATATTTTGTGATGAATTTCATTAATTAATAATTATTAATGATATTAAAGTTATTTAATGATTATATTAAATAATTTAGTTTAAAAATTATTTTAATATTATAAAAATTATTTTAAATAAAATAAGGTATTTAAAAATATTTTAAGTTATAAAATATAACTTTTAATATTTAAATGATAATTTCATTAATAATTAAATATTAATGATATTAAGATAATATTAATGATATTTAGTTTATTTAATGATTAATATTAAATAAATAGTTTAAAAATGGTTTTACTTATTTAAAACCATTTAAAGAGGATATTAAGGATTTAAAAATATTTTAAGTTATAATTAATGACTTTTAATATTTGGATAAATAGTACATTAATATTTAAATATTAATGGTAATTATTTGGGTAATATAAATGTTTTAAAAATAGTTTGAGTCATTATAAATAACTTTTATATTTTGGCAATGGTTTCATTAATAGTTTAGTATTAATTAAACTATTAATGATAATGGAATTGTTTAATGTTTAAATCATTTAATTATGATTCCGATATTTGAAAGTTATAGCTGGCTAAACTAGCTGACTTGAGAACCGATTATGAAGTTCTGAATTTGAAGAAGAACACCTATAGTAACAGTTATATCACTATAGGCCCTTTAGTGACAGATTTGAATTATTTTAAATTTTTCAATTTCTGGAAATTGTGAAAATGATTAAAAATAAGATGTCTGATATTTATAGATGTTGATGTATAGAATAAGAGTCTTAGACTCAAAGATTTACCCGATAAAAGTTGCCGATACCGGACAAATGTCGATCTTATAAAAGAAAGAAAAGACTCATCTGTAAGAGCATGGATGAGATATTTGAAAAATGTATAAAAATATTTCAAGTATAGAATAGAACTAAAAGTATGATCACCGTGATTATGTGATTTAGACTATATCTTTGATTGTAATAGACAAAGATTATGTGTTAAGATATATTGTTCTAATCGAACTAATGATCCGATTATTGATAGGTTGTGATAAAGTGATAAAACCTAAGTTGAGATTTGTAATCATTGAATCAAAAAGTATCCTACCTTTGCACTTCCTTTATGCAATGGACATGAGTAAGAAGTTTTAATTATTCTATCCTCGCATGCATTATGTACTCTTTTGATTATCGACATGTTAGCTCAGATATATATTCTATTCATTGATTTCTATAAATGGTTATACAAGTGTCCCCACTTGGATAATCATGGCATTTGTTCACATGTTGATACACCTTTGTCATTTACCCGTATATATATGTTGAATTACATATTATTGTTGAGCAAGATTAAAAACCTTCGGGTTTGGAACTAGGCATGTATGAACATCCCTTTATGAGAAGATTTTTGCGCAAAGCGGATAGAGTGAGCGATGAATTTCGTTCAAGTTATGTAGTATTGATCAACACAGGTACAATCGGGTTTGATCACCCTCCGCGTCTAAGTAAGTTATGACGGTTTGAGGATAGAATTCGCTAAACCTTTCGAAAATGAAAAGAATGTTCATAGTATGTTTCTTAAACCCTATTCAAAGGTAGAGCCGAGCCAAATTTAAAGAATTTGAAAGAGAGTTGTTATGTGAATTTTTTATCAGTACAGATTACTTCACAACTTTCAATTCGTTGTAGAAGTGATATGTAAAGAGAATACTTATATTCTTTCAGCTTATATATATAATTGCTATTACTTTCCGGGCACTTAAATGCTCATCCTTGCTTAAATTAAATGTTTTCGATTATGTATGAGCAACTTTGAAGGCTAAGGCACGAACAAAAGAAAAGGAAAGCTGATCGAATAAGTGTGTATTATGAGTTAATGGTTATAGTTGTATTGGTATCTATTCAAGTATTGTAAGGAATGTATTTGAAGGTCACGTACCTGGGGAAGTAAACTTTGATGTATGTAAATTAAGTTCGAATGTGTTATTATTTAGTATTATTCAGCTTAAAGAAATGGTATCGTGGAGAACCGAGTTCGTGTTTCAAGTACCTGGATTTGGGGTCGTCACAGGTTGGTATCAAAGCTGTTGGTTATGAAGCTTAGGTAGGAATACCTGAGACTAATAACCGCAATGATTAGGATAAATATTAACTTATATAGAGTTAGTTGGTCGATAAGATTCAAAGATGAATCTCGGTGAGTGTAAAGACACAGAGTTCCCTAACTCTGATTATAAAGTTAAACAGTAGTGGGGAATAGATTGAGTCTAAAAGACTGAAAGTGCAGTTATGAGAGATCGTAAAATAAAATGATCAAGATATAGAACTAAATCGTAATATATACGGATGAGATCACCCGTGATCCGATAAGGCTATGATAATGTAAGGAAGGAATCAATCGATGATTTGAAAGTTTACTGACAAGAAGATTAACGTGTATGAATTGTACTATCAATTTAGTGCAGATCCGTAAGAGAATTATAAATACGAATTAAATTCGTATGGAGAATGGGGTTAGTGTTAGATGGGGATTCAATTGAGGACTCATGCCGGTAATTTGAGTTGTATGATTCTTCGTATGAGAGTCGAATTGTACTTGGTGTAAAAACCACTTAGTTTATGGCGGTAATCGATAATCATTGAAATGTCGTGTCGCGCTATTTGTTATATGCACATTAAGAGGATGACTCCATTCTCGTGTGTATAACAAGTAGATAGGTCATAGATAGAGAATATAAGATTAAGTTCGAAGTTCTTAAAACTCATACCTATGAGACATTCTTGACTCATAATTATATGAAATGTTTATGAACCGGCTTTCAAATGAATGGACGCCAAAGGTCCGACTAGGATAAGTTCTTAAACTCATATGATTGTGGCAATTTATGAACTCATAAGTGTGGTTTGATGAATTGGGTATAGTTTTGTGTGAATGGAGTGTTATGGATTACGAGTGAATGATAGATTGTTAAGTAAATGATTTTTAGTGAAGGTGTTAGGTTTTCCTAAACTCCTAGCTATGCTAAACTTCAAAATTTTTGACATCAAGCTAAATCACGCACTATGTGCTTTTGAAAACAAAAATATAGACTCGTAATCATTTTTGAAACGGTTTAAAGTACTATTTATGCTACTTATTTTTTGGCTGGACGCAAATGATTTGAATTATCAAAATTTATTTTTAATTATCACCATGTACCATGTAACTTCAGTGCAGAGATGATAAAATGTGATGGAGTTGTAAATACAGAATACTTAGTGTGAATTTGACCAAGTCATTGCTCCACTATTGTATGATGTGTTATGACAAAGTCATACAATGATCAGATCCTCAACGGATTGTTAATACTGACGGCATCATGACGTCATTCTAAAAATGTTTTCAAAAAGTTTAATTTGGTTAATCTGGTTTGGCTACATCTAAATAATTCGATTGAATTGAATTATTGATATGAGCCTATGCTATTTGAATCACTAGACTAATGTTTATGAAAACTCTAAGTGTTCATTGAAAGAAATTTCTCGAACCAAATTGTTTGGTGCGGAATCCTATGATAAGACCCGAGGTGAACAATGTTGTTGGATAAATGATCCAATCTAATGGCGTAAATATTCGCTAGGTATGATTAATATCGTTATGCATGACGTAGGGTACAATAGGCTAATCACCTAAAGTACTATTAATGGTAGTTTACCTTTTTGTGATTGTAAACATACTGTAATGTTTTGTTTTGCGGTATGAATCTGTTAAAACTATGTGTTCATGGTCTATATGACCCCTCAAAGACAATTTGAAAACTTTTACTCTTGTGAGAGGTGTATTGGGTAGCATGTGATGATATGTGTGAATGTTGTAAGCACAGTATAGAGTTAAGCCGAAAGTTATGAGGGAGGTTGGAGCGAGAGGAGATATTCAGATAAGGCGGTTGAAGGTTGAAATAGAAGCCAAAGACACCGGATATATACCTTGGCCAGCTTTAGTCATCACCTTCATGCGATTCGATGCGAGTGGATGGAGCGCCTTTGGCAGAGAGATAGGCGTTGATGAGAATTGAATAAATTTATCGTTAATCAAAATAAGAGACAACGATATAGAACTCTTGATTGTTGTGTATATATACTATATGTTAATCGTGGTAACTTATGTATGTAGATGTCCGGTGAGAAAGATATGTGGAATAAGAAGGATCATATTCACACCTTTAGCTAATATCGAGGCCAATATATGAAATAGAAGCTCACTAGGAACCCAAATCGGACGAGGTGGCTATCGTGGAAAAACGTAGCATCGGATCGAAATGTTGGATTTGACGGATAGTGATTCGGACACTAAAGTTGAAGCCGCCAAGCATCAACGGAGGTGTAGGATTTGGAGAACAAGGTTTCTTCATTGGAAAGGTTGTGGGAGATAGAAAAGTTGATGCCAAAGCGTTAATGGAAACAATGGAAGAGCAGGATAAGCTCAAAATCCAAATTGGCAGATGGAGCCTCAGCGACACATCCGTGAAGGACATACCTCTCCTCGTTGCCCGACTATAAGAAAGGTGGATGTTTTAATTGTGGGATGGAAGGACATCGGCGAATGAATGTCCGAGAAAAAGGCTTGGTAAATAAGTAGTATGGGTTATGTATGTAATATGTGTGATAAGTAATGAACGATTTTTAACTTTTATGTTGGTTAAGATTTTAAATCCAGACTTTCGTAGTCACAAAGGATAGTTTGTTGATTAAAGCAGGATGTCTTTGTGTAAATATTCGATAAATGAATATGAATCTAAGTTTGAGAAATGAAACGAGTTTAATACATTAATCTTATGCAATAAGGTTTAAAATGTAAGGTATAATTTATGGTTTTATTTAACTGAGATAATGCCGCCAAGACGTCAAACTCGAAACCAAAGGATAGAAGAATCTACTAATCTTTGAGGAACGACAACTTGAATCGATGCAAAACTTTGCAAACGTGGTAGCTCAAAGCTATCAAATAGGAACACGATTAAGGGAAACCACCAGGACAATCGCTTGGCAAAATTCAAAGACTTCAAAGCAGTAGGACCACCAGAATTCAGAGGATCAGCTGACCCTATAGAAGCCCAGACTTGGGTGAACGAGATAGAGAAGGCGTCAGAATCGCTAAAGTAGATGAGGGCAAAAAGACCGCTTTTGCCACTTATATGATGAAAGGAAAGCTAACTTTTGGTGGTAGGCAAATAAGACTCAAGGCGAGGAGAAGAAGAAATTACTTGGGATAGGTTTAAGGATTTATTTTGAAAACTATCTCTCTGTTAGTATGCGATCTAGAATGGAGGTGAGATTCTCGGAGTTAAATCAGATAACATGGTGCTAGTGAGTATGCCACAAAATTTAATGAGTTGGCTAGGTTTGCTCCACATCAAGTGGATCTGAGAGGCTAGGAAGGCAAGGAGATTTGGTGAGCTTAAAAACCACGGCAATCTGATAAGGTGTCGATGAATGCAAAGACTCATGGAGAAGGCTATCATTCTTTGAACAGGAAGTGAGGCCATGAGCCTCACCATACCATAAGAGAAGAAGAACAAAAGCAAGTCGGGAGGAACAAAGAAAGATAGAAAGTAGTAGTGGGAATAGGGGTGAGAAAAGAATGAGGAATTTTTCTGAGAAAATGCAAGTAAAGTAGGAAGGTATAAAGAAGTAGGTAGTGCAGTACAAGAACTGTGGGAAGAATCACTCTGACGAGTGTCTGAAGGGCAAGTTTGTATGCTACAAGTGCGAGCAAGAGGGTTATATCTCTCCCAACTGCCCTAACTCAAGGATGATCGATGGATGCTTCATATGTGGATCGATCGAGCATAAGGTGAGGAACCGTCCCACGAGGGGAATGGAGGCGTGGAACGTAACCACGGGGAGAAGTAGTGGGGACGTTAGCAATTTCGAGGACCAAACTCAACCAAGAACTCCAACGAAAGCAACTCAGGGTTTACAACACGACGGTCCCAGATACGGTGGCGATTGGAAAGCAGAACTCCAAAGTGCTATTTGAATAACTTATATATCTTATATTTCTCGCTTAATCGGATAGACAAGTGTTATGATGAATAATTAAAGATCGATTCGATCAAGTATGATCGAGATCTACGTCAATGATTATATGCTATGTACCCTTCCTCGCATATGAGTTTTAAAGCGGTGATTCCGGGGACTAATCCTTATAAGGGAGGTGAATGTAATAACCCGAGATTTTCTATATAAAATAAATAAGAAATTTTTGCGTATTTTTTTTTTTTTATTTAATGAGCGAGACTAAGTGTCAAGTAAAGTGAACGATAAATGCGAATACATTTATTACTTGAAAAATTAGAAATAATTTTGGAATTATTAATTACCACAAATTATATGGTAATAAATTTCGTAGTTCTAAATGTTTTTATTAATTATTTTCCATGAAAACATGATTGAAAATAATATATGATGTGATAATTAGATTTATATAATAAATATTTTATTATATGAATTGTTCGTAATATTTAAGTTAATTATTTTAACTTGATTATTGATCTTTGTGTCTGAAGAATAAGTCGGATATGAGATCCAAACCTCGGATTGGGATTGTGATCAAGAGATGAGAATAATAATATTATATTATTTATATAATGATTTTACAAATTACCATAATTATGTCTTTGGGTATCTGTGAACAGATAATATTGAAAGCAATGACGGCCAATTAGGTCATAACATATTACCGCGGTTGTGAAACCCTAATTATTAAACTCGGTTATGGGATATTTCACGAGTAAGTAATCGTGTATATGAAATTCTTGTGAATAAGAATATCGGTAATTAGAAGAAACCCTAATTATTTGTTACAGACGTCGATAATTAGGACAAACCCTAATTATTATAACCCTAACAGGTTGAAATTAGAAACTGTATACGATCGTGTTAGTAACATACGAGATAATTAAAGAACCACTAATGGTCAATTAGAAACCCTAATTGATGACGTTGAGAAACCCTAATTTTAATTACCGGGTTTAATTTCGATGTTATTGTATAAGTGTTTTAATTTACCAAAGGATAGAAGTTAATTGGTAAATTATAAGAATTAAATCTATTGATTAAATATTATATTTAATTGCCTTGTACAAGATTACCCATACACTCTTAAACAAAGCCCAACCATCACCCATAACAAATCAGAAGCAAGAATCAAGAATTTTTTGGCAAAAAGGGTATAAGAACACTAAACCTAAAAATCCTTTGATTCGATGTTATTTGATGCAATTGATTGTTTAAAGTTGTGTAATAGAATGTTAATTGATGATATGAGTTGATAAATCAAAGCCCATAACATCAAAGTGCACGAATTTGAAGATTTAAGCAAGTTGGAAAAATCGAATTCTGTTATTTTTTCACCAAATGTCAGAGGCCATAACTCTTTGCTCGATCATGAGTTTTGTTCTTCAAAAGTTTTTATGTGTATCCTGATATGTGGTCTTTAATCTGCAAAAAGAATCAAGTCCATATCATGTATAGATTAGAAGTTATAGATGGTCAAACATGGTTGATCGATCATGATAAAGCTTTTTTGGGCAAATCTATAATGGGGGCATTCTCATCCACTTTTGTGCTTTAAAAGGTCTGGGCTTTTGATATGTTGTAGTGCATTGAGTTAGGAAGCCATAGGCTTTGGAATGACCTCATTCCACCTCGGATGAGGGAATTACGGTGATTGGAAGGAAATGTGTCAAATTTCTCAAAACCGATAGTCATGCAGAAATGGATGTGCTATTCGGGACCTTTATTTCGATCAGATTAATGTTTCCAAAACCTTCTGGGCTTTTGGTATGTTATATTACACCGAATAAGCTTTCCATAGACTCTGAAACGGACTAAATCCGATATCGGAGGAGAGAGTTATGACATTTCAAAGTAGTAGTGTCAAAACTTTCCAACAAGTGCGGTGCAGTCCATTTGAACGGAGTTTCTGGGCAGATGTGTTTGGAATTTGGAAATGGTCAAAGAATAAAAGTTGTAGCCCCAGAAGTTAGCTTCGCGTGGGCTCAAGAATCGCTCAAAAATGTTTTAAAATGAAAGAGTTATGACTGTTTTAGCGAAAGAGGGTAAAGCTGAAACGAGATAGAAAACTGTTATGAACGTCCACTTTTGACGACTGTTTGGGCTACCTAATGAACCCGAATTGGGTAATTCAGTATTTTTAAAAATAGTCTTACATACCATGTATAACATATCCAAAATCAGATTAATCGAGAGTTATGAACAATGCGTTAGAAAATCATAAAGTGAGCTATTGAAAATTAGTATAAACCAAGTCCCACATCGACTAAATTGAGAACTTCACCATTTTCTAAACCTATAAATAGAAGGGCTTGGCCTTTGTTTCATTCACCAACAATAAGGCCTCCAATTTTTGAGAAAGGCTTTGTTGTGGGAGGACTTTTTATAAAGATCTCCTTAGTTAAATTTTGGCGTGGAAGTGCGTATTCAGTTTGTGGAATTTCGTATTTAGGGTATGTTTTCTTATTTAATTTTGTAATGTTATTATTTTTAATTGTTAGTTAAAGTTTGAATTTTTGAAGTTTAGTTAGTGTTGTTAATAAACTAGTTAGTTTACTATGTTTATTTTGGCTTGGAATTGATTATGTAAATGAGTTATTTGTGATGACTTTTAATATTTTGTGATGAATTTCATTAATTAATAATTATTAATGATATTAAAGTTATTTAATGATTATATTAAATAATTTAGTTTAAAAATGATTTTAATATTATAAAAATCATTTTAAATGAAAATAAGGTATTTAAAAATATTTTAAGTTATAAAATATAACTTTTAATATTTAAATGATAATTTCATTAATAATTAAATATTAATGATATTAAGATAATATTAATGATATTTAGTTTATTTAATGATTAATATTAAATAAATAGTTTAAAATGGTTTTACTTATTTAAAAACCATTTAAAGAGGATATTAAGGATTTAAAAATATTTTAAGTTATAATTAATGACTTTTAATATTTGGATAAATAGTACATTAATATTTAAATATTAATGGTAATTATTTGGGTAATATAAATGTTTTAAAAATAGTTTGAGTTATTATAAATAACTTTTATATTTTGGTAATAGTTTCATTAATAGTTTAGTATTAATTAAACTATTAATGATAATGAAATTGTTTAATGTTTAAATCATTTAATTATGATTCGATATTTGAAAGTTATAAATTAATGCAAAACTAGTCGACTTGAGAACCGATTATGAAGTTCGAATTTGAAGAAAAACACCTATAGTAAATGCTTATATCACTATAGGCCCTTTAGTGAATGATTTGAATTATTTTAAATTTTTCAATTTCGAAATTGTGAAAATGATTAAAAATAAGATGTCCGATATTCTGAGATGTTGAGGTATAGAATAAGAGTCTTAGACTCAAGATTTACCCGATAAAAAAGGCTTGCAGACGCAAACAAATGTCGAACCTTATAAAAGAAAGAAAAGACTCTTGTAAGAGCATGGATGAGATATTTGAAAATGTATAAAAATATTTCAAGTATAGAATAGGAACTAAAAGTATGATCCTTTGTGATTATGTGATTAGACTATGTGTTGATCGTAATAATAAAGCGACAATGTGTTAAGATATATTGTTCTAATCAAACGAATGATCCGATTATTGATAGGTTGTGATAAAGAGATAAAACCTAAGTTGAGATTTGTAATCGTGAATCAAAAAGTATCCTACCTTTGCACTTCCTTTATGCAATGGACATGAGTAAGAAGTTTCGTAATTATTCTATCCCTGCATGATTATGTACTCTTTGATTATCGACATGTTAGCTCGGATATATATTACATTCATTGATTTCTATAAATGGTTATACAAGTGTCCTCACTTGGATAATCATGGCATTTGTTCACATGTTGATACACCTTTGTCAATTACCCGTATATATATATTTGAATTACATATTATTGTTGAGCAAGATTAAAAACTTCGGGTTTGGAACTAGGCATGTATGAACATCCCTTTATGGGAAGATTTTTGCTTGTAGTGCGGATAGAGTGAGCGATGAATTTCGTTCAAGTTATGTAGTATTGATCGATCAACAGGTACAACGGGGTGATCACCCTCCGCGGCTCGTAAGTTATGACGGTTTGAGGATAGAATTCCGCTAAACCTTTTCAAAAATGAAAAGAATGTTCATAGTATGTTTCTTAAACCCTATTCAAGGGTAGAGCCGAGCCAAATTTAAAGAATTTGAAAGAGAGTTGTTATGTGAATTTTTTATCGATGACATTACTTCACAACTTTTAATTCGTTGTAGAAGTGTTATGTAAAGAGAATACTTATATTCTTTCAAACTTATATATAATTGCTATTACTTATTTGGGCACTTAAATGCTCATCCTTGCTTAAATTAAATGTTTTCGATTATGTATGAGCAACTTTCAAGGCTCAGAACACGAACAAAGGAAAAGGAAAGTCGATCGAATAAGTGTGTATTTTGAGTTAATGGTTATAGTTGTATTGGTATCTATTCAAGTATTGTAAGGAATGTATTTGAAGGTCACGACTGCAGGAAGTAAACTTTGATGTATGTAAATTAAGTTCGAATGTATTATTATTTAGTATTATTCAACTTAAAGAAATGGTATCGTGGAGAACCGAGTTCGGGTTTCAAGTACCTGGATTTGTGGTCGTCACAGTAATCGCCAGGGTAATTGTATCATCGAAATTTTCAAAGGAAAGAAACCTTTCTTTGCTCAGTTAACAATTTTCACTACTTTTTACCTATTTTCAATCGTTTTTCTTGTTCTTATGACTTGTAATCTCACACTTTCAGATTTCAGTTCTTCAAGACATATAAAAAATGATTTATAATTTAAAATTTTGTTTTTTTCCCGAAAGAACACCTCTTTGGACCTAAAAGGACATGTTTATCAAGCATGACAAAACGGATGGGGTGGGCCTCACTTGGTATTGCAAAGCAGTCCACCAAGAATCGGGTCAGAGGAAGGCTACTGCAGAAGTAAGTGACCTATACCCCACGGGACCCTCTCTATTTCCTCATTTCTTTTGGCAACTTGCCATCCTTTTTTGCATTCTTCTAAAGTACTTCACATATTTTTCGCTCTGTTTACTCTGTAGAATTCATATATGCAAAATTTGACTCCGTACATTCGATCGTCATACCACGGGTAACGATGTCTTATTTCACTATTTTCACTTCCATTTTGTTACATTATGATAAATAGTTAGTTTAAACATATAATGGTCAAAATGTATGCTTAAATGTCATGACAAAAATATTCTGACTCAGTGCATGCATGTAATTTATTATGATGAACGTTTGTGTGTGAAAATTTTTAAAATCAGAGAACATATTTTATCGCCCTTTTCGGATCAAAAATTGTACTATTAATATTGAAAGCTGATTTATCTAATTATTTTAGCATTTTCTGACATTTTTAAGGTCTTTATATCATTATATGTGTTGGGTTTATGAGTTTGTACTAACATTAGGATAAAGTATAAATTGTAAATGTACTCTCTTTTTATGAGTTTTATTTTTTTTATGGACTTCATTAATTAGTATATGTATGCATGTGTAATATCTAAATTAATGCAATGACTTAAACTACACTATGACATGCCTTAAATTTAATGATATATTTCTTTTAAAATAAATTTCTCTATTAACACACTGTCATCCCTCCAGGGTTGGGTTTATCTAAAGAATTTTTTTGTTTATTATTATATTTTTTTCGTATCTCGTGCAACCTGAGTGCCTCACATTTCTCGTTGGTTCATTTAAACCACTTTAACGTTTTAAATCGGATCGAACTTTTCCTTTAGGCAACCCACTTAATCTTAACGCGCTTAACATCTACCGTAGATATCAAGACAATCTACCCCATAATTTTGACGCACCCCAATTGTCTCTCATGCCTATTTACATTTTTATTTTGTTAAAGTAAACATAATAACCAATTGAATAAAATCAGAAAGACGTACATTATTAGTTTACCAAAATTCTTCACCATGAGTTAGATATGGATCTCCATGCACCGAGTAGTTTAATGATTCATAGAGATTCCTCGGGGGTTTTTCTTTGTAGGTCAGCTTCGGCGGCCCTGTCTCCTCGTTCATCGTACCATCTTCGCGTTTCAAAGGCCAAAATACATCCTCCGGAATGCGGAAGTTCCATAAGGATGTGTAAATGTAGTTTTCTCTTGGTCCTCCAGAACTATTAAAATATAGTTATATCTTGAATATCCATCAAGAAGGTAGTAAAACTAATGGCCCACCAACCTATCCAACATCTGATCAATGAATGACAAGGGAAAATAATCATTGCAAATAGCTTTGTTCAACTTGCGATAGTCCATGTACACTCTCCACCTTGTAACTATTATTATTGGAATGAGCCCATTATTATCATTTTCAACTCCAGTCATTCCCTCTTTTTCGGTACACATTTTACAGGGCTTACCCATGAACTATCTTAAATTGGATAAATAATTTCGGAGTCCAACCACGTGATGATTTATTTTTTTACCACTTCCTTCATGATCGGATTTAATCTTCTCTATTGCTCAATGATTGGCTTTTCTCCTTCCTCAAAAAAAATTTTGTGCATGCAGAATGATGGATTGATTCCTTAATATCTGCTATGGTCCACCAAATTGTCGTTTTGTACTCACGCAAAACCTTTAACATCTTTTCTTCTTGAGACTCATTTAGGTGAGCAGAAACAATCACTGGTAATGTGTTGGAATCTCTTAAATAGGCATACCTCAAATGAGTAGGAAGGGGTTTGAGTTCTAGCACAGGTGGTTCCTCCAATGAATTTTTAGAACGCTTTTCAACTCCTTCAGCTCGGTCAAGGGTATCATAATTCTTTTTAACCTTTGTGGATTTGGGTACTGCATCCAACATCATAACATAGTCCATGTAATCCAAATCCTCAAATAACTCTATACCAATCAAAGTTGCTTCCGATGGATCCGCTAAGTAACTCCCATCGAATACTTTAGTCACTGCCTCTTCAAGTATATCAATCCACAAGCACTCCTCAACTTCTTTGGGAAACTTCATTTCTTTGAAAATACTAAAGGTGATTTCCTGATCTTATTCCCTTATCGTTAATTCACCTTTCTGTACATCTATCAAAGTTCTCCATGTCTCTATAATCGACATCTCTTTATCTTCCTTGTAATATAATATTATGAAGTCAGCCGAAAAAATGAAATTATCAAACTTAACTAGGATGTCTACCATAATACCCATCGGATACGTCACTCTCCTGTCTATAAGCTACAAAGTGATATTTGTTGGCCTTGGTTCCTTCATTCCCAACTAAATCTACACTGAAAGTGGCATCAAATTAATATTTTGCCCCTAAATCACACAGTGCTCTTCCGAAAAACTAATTACCGATGGTGCATGGAATTGTGAAGCTCCCCGAATCTTTTAACTTTGGGGGTAACTTTTTTTGTAGAATCGCTCTGCATTCTTTGGTCAACGCAGCCATCCAAAATTCACCCAATCTCCTTTTTTTAGACAACACTTTTATCACGAATTTAGCATAACTTTACATTTAATCGAAAGCTTCCGCAAATGGTATGTTGATGTGCAGCTTTTTGAACACCTCTAAAATTTTTGAAAATTTCTTGTCTAATTTGGCTTTCTAAAATCTCTGGGGGAATGGAACGGGAGACACTACACTATTTTTTCTCTCTCATAGGGCGTCACATCCGAACCTGTATCCTTTATCTTTTATGTATCATCACCCTCATTTTTCTCCTTGGTTATCTCTTCTTAATTCATATCTATTATTTTTGGCTTTGAATTTCCTTTCACCATATCAGGCAGCTGTTTCCCGCTTTTTAGAGTTACGACCTTATAGTTTTCCTTTCCATCTGTCCTCAGATTAATCTCAGTGTCGCTCGATAGTGCTCCTTGTGGACGATCGTTTAAAGCATGCGCTCGCTGACCCATATTATTCTCTAAATTTCTAATTGACATTGCTTGGCTTTTTACATTCAAATCTACTTAGTTTAAAAACTTACCTTGATCAGTCATTATCTTTTTTGAAGCTATAATGAATTTCTCTAAGGCCTCCTTTAAACTCTGTTTCCTTTCTGCCTAATTAGTTACGTGATTCTAAAAACCAGGTGGATATTGTTGTCTTAGAGCTTGGTTTTAAGCATGATTATTACTCCAAGAAAAACCTGGATGATTCCTTTAACCCGGATTGTAAGCATTCTGATATGGCTGTTGTGGTCGATTTTGGCTTCCCAAAAATTCTACTAACTCCACACTGATGGCATAATAATCCGTAGAATGATTTCCTACACATAACTCAAAAACCACCACCACCTGTGAAGTTATTTGTGGTCCCTATAATTTAATCTTTATAGTCAATGCTGCTACCTGTGCATATAATGTTTTGACTGCATCCAATTTTAATTTTTCTGCTATTTTTGGTGGATTGGCCCCATTACCGTAGGCTACTATTAGATGCCATAGTTTCTAATAATGGGTAGGATTCATTAAAATTCTTTCCCATAATAGCACCCCCAACCACTTCATCAATACTCGTCCTTGTGGGACCATGCAATCTATTGTAAAATGTTTGCACCTGCAACCTGATGAGTGAGTTTTATGCCTATGATTTGGACATCTTTAGTGCTTAATTATTTGTTAACTTTAAGCATTTTTAGTGTTTTGTCACTTATTTTGTGTTTTGTTGTAGAAAACGGCTTCGGAAGGGCAAAACATGCAAACTTGATCTTAGTGGTATTTTTGTAATGTCTGGAAAACTACCACCCATCGGGGCGGGCATAAATGCAAAGGAAATCCCCTTCGAGGCGGGGATACATGGTCAGGAGAAGAATACCCTCCTGCCGGGGCAGGCTACATTAGTACAAAAACCCCCGCCGGGGAGGGGGTATGGGAAGAAAAATGAGTTTTTCATAATTTGAGTTCAAAAAGGATTGGTTCGATCTGATTGATCAAAGACTTCCAGGAGGATTAAAAGACATATGAAGAGGCATATAAAAGGAGAAGAATCATCATGATTTCAAAAGAGAATTCCATTAGATTAGATTAGGACCAAAACCCAAGTTCTTATTAATTTTGGAGATTGAAGCAACTTGGAGACCATTGAAGATCAAGAGCAGGAGCTTGAGGAAGATGAAGATTTGCTGACAACAGATTTATTCTTCACTCTACTCTTATTTTTTGTCTTTTAATATTTATTCAATTGTGGATTCTTGGTTTTAATTCATTAATCATGAACTAAATCTTTTGTTTAAGATTACAATGAAACTTATTGCATAGTTTATTTTTAGTATGCTTCTCTATTAATTATTGTGATTATTCTTGAATTGTCTATTATGATTTGTAATGAATTGTTTAATTGCCTAGCTAACTATTACCGTGATAATCTATATGAAATCGAGAGTTGAATTATAGATTTAGATCTAATCATAATAGCATGCGATTGTGTTTTCTGCATGACGTTGGAATACATATATAATTTATGTCTAGGATAGATATATACCTATGCATCGGATGTAATTAGATAAAGAACTTGTTCTTAAAATCCTTTTTAATTGTAATTCACATAGAGATATAGTGAATTAGTTAATTAGGGTATTTTCTTAATTTTATCATCTGTGAATTTAAGTTGATTTGAGTATGATGCATTGAGAGATGACCATATTTACTTATGTATTCTTGATTTATAATTCAGAATAGTGAGCTTAATTAATAAAAAGTGTATTAATTTAAATGAAGCAATAAGTGAAGTTGTGATCTTAAATCTCCATAATCTATTTTTTTTAATTAGTGGTAATTAGAATTAGTGTAATTAAATAATTTAATTCATAATCTTAAATTGATTGCTTAAATAAAATTAGTTTGATTAAGAGTTAGTATTTGGTAATTTGTATTGATAATTCCTCATGGGAACGACACTCTACTTATACTTTATTACTTATTGACCACGTATACTTGCGTGTTGTGCGTAATTAGAATTTATCCAATAAGTTTTTGGCGCTTTTGCCGGGGAATTAGTTTAATATTTTTTCCCCAATATTAGCTTCAATCAAATAAGTCTTAATTTAAATATTTTATTTTATTTTATTATCTTCCTATTTTTCTCTCTTTTCGGGTACCATGGTTAGATGCAATTATCAAAGGCTATATTCGAGTATGACTGTAATAACCCAATATTTTCAATATAATTAAATAAGAAATTTTATGATATTTTTTTTTAATCAAAGGTGGGAATATGTGCAAGGTAAAGTGTATGTATATATGTGATAAATGGAAATTTATTTATTACATGAATAATTGTAAATAATTTTTTATAAAAGGAATTATTGATCATTATAAATTATATTTTTATAATAAAGTAATTTTGAAGTAAAAATGTTTAATTATTTATTTTCCATGAAAATAGGATTATTGTATATATGATATGATTATTAGGATTATTATAATAATTATTTTATTATATTAGTTAAGTTAATTATTTTAACTTAATTAATAATGGTATATATGAAAGTTATGTCGGATATGGATTCAAAACCCTAATTCTGGATTTTGAATAAGGAATGAGAATATTAATATAATATTAATATATTTCAGTACTATGAATATGTACAGTGTACTGTGTGTGTAGACTGATAATGGTTGATCAATTATGGTGCAGTATTAGAAAACCCTAGTATTAAACTGATAAACCCTAGTTCAAAAGTCAAATTCGAGTTCGAGAATGTTTAATGATTGTGTTATATGATTAATGACAAGTATTAGATTATAACCCTAATTAGGGAAAATCCTAATTACTAAATTAGGAACCCTAATTTGCTAATTAGAAACCTTAATCGCTAAATTATAAGCTTAATGTTAATTAGTACACCTAAACCTAATTTACAAGTCCTAAGTGATTAGGAAACCTAATTTAATTAGGGAACCCTAATTCACATTTTTAGAAACTAAAATTTATATTTTAGCCCTAATTACAAAATCCTAAAAAGTGAACTTATAAGATCTTAGGGTTAAACCTTAAGGGTCAAACCCTAAGGGTTGGAATGAATTGTCAAGTTTGCCATTAAAGTTGGAAGCCAATTGATTAAAATGCCCTTCTTGCATTATTTAATAGGTAACTTGTAGAACTTGCCATAACTTTAGTTGTTGAACAACTCTAGCCTAGCCATGTGCCTATAAACCATACAAATCAGCTACAACATCCCAGCCAATTCATTGTATCCAACTTATATATATAGATCAAGAGAGAGAAAAGTTTATTATTTAGTCTCATTTGCTCTCAAACTCCCAACCAAGTCTCTCTTTCTCTAAACCCATGAATTTCAGTAGTAAATCAGTCCCTTAGCAAGTCCCCACTACCACCAATAGCAGATCAGAAGCCTAGAATCAAGATTAAGCAAAGAAAGGTATAAAACCTAATTTTAAAATCTGATCTTGGTTGCTATGTTAGATGTTAAGTTTTTATGTTTAAACATGTTGTATGTAGTGTATTTAATTGATCTGGGTTGGTATTTGTTAGATCCATAACATCTAGATGCACAAATTTAATGTTTTCACAAATCTGAAAAATTTTAAAATGAAGTTTGACAACTTAATGTCAGACCTCATAAATTTTTATCTGTTTATAGTTTTGGCTGTTTAAATGTTTGAAGTTGTAGTATGTCATGAGGACTTGGATCTAGAACTTGAATCAAGCCCAGATTATGTTTATATAGAAAGTTATTTATGGTCAAAGGCGGTTGACCGACCATGACTAAACAAATCTGGGTAACCCAGATTGTTACCTAGAAAGCTCTGACAAGATGTCCATGCCCTTAGATCTTTCAGGTTTTTGTTGTTTTGTTATTATTGTTGTATTCATGTTGTAGTATGGTAGATTAACTACAGATTCATGCCTTTAGAACACATAAACATCAAATTGGGTTGATTCTTTGACCGGTCAAACCGAAGCAAGATGATCACGTTTTTACATTTTACGGGTAACCCGAGAAAAACGATATAATTATGGTCTCGACATGGTTTGAATAGGCCATATCTCTATTGATTCTGTTGTTATTATATTGATTTTATATAATAGATCTGCTCTCTTACATGTTGGTTACAACCTGAAAGCATTAGATCACAAAAATATCACCTGTACAATAAGTAGTGGAAGCCCAAAGTAAGTCGCTTCGGTTGGGTTCTTCATTTCTGGGAAACCCAGAAAATGAAGAACAACTCTGACAGCTTGTTCTAAGGCTTAGATCTTGTTCATATGTTATGAATTGACCCAGAACTTGTTATACACTTGTAGTATTACATTACTATTACAAGATCCATATCATAGCTTGTCCAAAAACATCATATATTAGAAATTATTGTTGGTCAAACATGGTACCCAGAAACTGTCATATGAATGTTCTTGGTGTTCAAGAACACCTAAATGACACTTACATACGCTAAAGGCTTTAATGACATGACTTATTAATTTTATTTAATTTAATTTCCAAAGATCATTTAAAATAGGAATTAATTTCGAAAATTACAAAATTAGTTTTAAAAATTATTTTAAGTATTAAAATTAACTTTTAATAAATTGACATATTTTTCATAAATATTGGTATTTATTTGAACATTATTGATATTTAATTTATTTAATAAATTTATTAAATAAATTAATTAAAAAATGATTTTATTATATTAAAAATCATTTTAAATAATAATAAAGTATTTAAAAATATTTTAAGTTATAAATATAACTTTTAATATTTTAAGATAAATTTCATTAATAATTTAATATTAATGATATTAGGTTTATTTAATAATAATATTAAATAAATAGTTTAAAAATAGTTTTATTAATTTAAAAATTATTTAAAAAGGATATAAATGGTTTAAAAATATTTTGAGTTATTATAAATGACTTTTAATATTTTAGTGAATAATACCTTAATATTTAAATATTAATGGTAATATTTAAAATGTATTTAAATGATTTAAAAATCATTTAAGGGTAATATTAAGACTTTAAAAATATTTTGAGTTATTATAAATAACTTTAATATTTTAGCAATGGTTTCATTAATATTTGGATATTATTTAAATATTAATGATAATAGAAATATTTAATATTTAAATCATTTAATAATGATTCAAGTGTTTGAAAAATCATGATAAATTATAATAATTATTTAAAAATTATTATAAGTCATTTAAAAATAATATGATTTATATTTAAATTATCCAGAATAATATTTAAGATACAGAGTAGAGTTTTATCAACAATAAACTCGATAATTATTCGATAAAGCTGTCGGTACACCAAAATATTACCGAAATTGATCCAAACCTATGTAGGTTGACTGTATAAGTGTCTGTTTGTGTCCTAATGACTGATAATCATATGTGACAATGTAATCAGGTTATGTGTTGACTACAAATAGCAGTACTATGTGTTACGATATGTTATTCTAATTGAAACTATAATCTTATGAATGATAGGTCGTTGTATTAACGATAGAACTAAGTCGTGTACTGTAAGCAACAGACCAGACAAGTACCTAACCCTTTGCACTTACTTTATGCAATGGACATGTGTAAGCACATATCTGAACTATTCTTTTTCATTATACAAGTACCTTTTGCATTTACTTATGTAATGATTATGTATAACTACATTATTGAATTATATTCCTGTTGTAAAAACTTCTTAACTATATTGTTATAGATCAAGATATATATTCTGTTCGTAAATTTCTAAGATTGGTTATACAAGTGTCCTCACTTGGATAATTATTGTACATGTTGATACATACTTGTTGATTTCCAGTATGTATACCTTAATTAAAAGTCGTCTTAGCTATTTGTCTCGGCTAGACACAGATTTAAAATATCTTTGAACATGATAATACCTTATTGTTATCCAACCAAATTATTTTGGTTCGGATTCCAGACTAAGTATGAACATCCCGAACATGGGAAACTTTTGTGCGCCTAAGGCGGATATGCTGGACGAAAATATCGTTCGAACACGTAGTATTGATTAATACAGGGCATAACGGGCTGATCACCCCCGTGCTCGTAAGTTATGACGCTTTGTAGATGAAATTTTGTTCAATATTTTCAAAAATTGAAAATAAAGTTCATAGTCTGTCAACTAATTTCCATTTATAGTCAGTACGTAGTTTCAAAATTTGAAATAGAGCTGATATGTTGTTTAGTGTTGCTTCAGTTTACTTCACAACTGTTGATTCGTTGTAGAAGTGCCATTCAAAGAAAACATTTACTTCTTTCAGCTAATATTTATTGTTTGATATTACTTGCTGGGCAATCAAATGCTCATTCTTGCTTAATTTAAATGTTTTCAGTTAAGTATGATCAACCTGAAGGCTCTGCAAAGAACAAAGGGAAAGGAAAGCCGACATAATAAGTTTGTGTTATCTTATGTAATAGCTATACTTAATTAAGATGATAATATTTATTATCTATTATGTAATGAATGTTTTAACGATCATGTTGGGTCTCTAACTTTTAGTTTTATTTTGATGATAACGATAAATAGTAAATAAATTAATTAAAAGGGTAGAATCCTCTCCATAGGATTTTTATTATAATTGTTTTAATTATCTTATTTAATTTGACCAAAAATATTTTCTAAATCTTATTTAATTGATTTTCTTGATCTTGATGTTTTAATATGTTAAATCAATTGTGTCATGCATTGTGGGACAAAATTCATATGTTGATCATCAAATGCTTGTTTGACCGAATTTGAAAAGAAGATGGAAATGTTGATTAAATCATTTTTGACATGTGGGCATTTTATACTTATTCTCAAATAATCAATGCTTACATATAAGTTACATGCATATGCCTAATGTGTGTGTGTGTGTGTGTGTGTGTGTGTATATATATATATATATATATATATATATATATATATATATATATATATATTAAAAACATGCAGGCATTAAATGAGAATTATGTTGGCAAATATATTAATATGTATATGTTGAATACATGCATGTGTTGTCTTTTAAGTAATCAAACCGTGTGTGCTGGTGTCAATATTTTTGAGACATTAAACGCGTGAGTGTGCTGTCACTAAATTCTTAAAGTGGTCAAATATAAGGAATAAATGCTATGTTGATGAGTTGTTGACTGGGCGGAATTTGATCTTCTAACCGTGTAAAAGCTTGTGTTAATCTGACCGTTCATTTCAAAAAAACTTGATCAAAACCATGCATTCAAAAATTATATTTTTAAAATTACCATTTTACCCCTGAATTCAAAAATCTATAAATAGGAGGCTTTTCTTTCATTTCCAATTCGCCAATTCACTTGAAAAGAAAAGCTTATTTTTCTCCCACATACTCTCTCTAAAAAGCTTTCTCTCTCTTCTTACAGAAGTTCTGATTATTTGAGAAGAGGAAATTGGTTTAAGCATATTGAGATAAGTTGTTTGATTTATTTTATTTGAATTATCTCTTATTTACTTATATTTATAGATATACGAATATAAATTGTTATACATAATTCTATATATCTATATTTCATCTATTTATTAAATAAAAGGATACTTGGGCGCCGCAAGGCTATAAAAATACACCTCTACGAAGAGGAATTCGAACCGCACGATTTCTTATAGTCTTAAGTAACCTTTTATTGATATTATTTATATAAATATTGTAAAATAGATATGACACTTGATAGCTCAAAACGACACTGAGATGCTGCTCCAAAAAGAGTAGTCATCTGAACTGGATTTTAGAATCGTAGTGATCTATTGAAAATATTTATATAAATATCAATTGTGAAATTATAAATTTTGTCGTACTTAGACGCCGCAAGGGTACGGAGATACACCTCTATCAAGAGGAATTCGAACCGTACGATTCCTTATAGTACTAAGTGACATGATTTATAAAATTTCACATAATAGATAAAATATTCTTATATATTGTTTGAGTTAAACAATAATATTTGTTATATCAAGCATTGCTTAACTGATTTATTTATTATACTTGATATATGTCATTACAAGTATTTGTTCATAAATTCATTTATTCATAAAATACTTGTTGCATAATATAAAAGTTATTTAAACTTTTATTTCATAAACTTAAGTGAATATATCTGCTTAATTAGAAGCATATTTGATTCAAAGCTTAAAAAAACTTATTTGCTTACTCAGAAGCATTTTTCACTCTAAAGTTATGTAAACTTAAGTGACTTTTCTTTAATCCATAAAGAACAAATAATTCTTTACAAAATTGCATTAAATTATATATTTGCTTAAACAGAAGCACTTTTAAGTAAAAGCTAAAATTGATCCATTTGCTTATTCAAGAAGCACTTTTCACACAAAATATAAAAGTTATTTAAACTTTTATAACAATGCATAATTTACATATTTGCTTACACAGAAGCATTAATTGATCAAAGCATAAATTACTATCTGCTTACTAAGAAGCATATTTTCTCAAGTATAAAAGTCTTTGATCTTTTATAAATATATTTGCTCTTCAATTGAGATCTGCTTATTTGAGAAGCATCAATCTGTACTAAATTATATCTGCTTATTTAAGAAGCATCCATCTGTACTAAATTCTTATCTGCTTATTTGAGAAGCACGTTGTTGTAAATTTATTTGTAAAAGAGAAAAGGTCAGATTTAGTTCATTTTATGTACCTGTGAGAAAGACGAGTAATTCTTCGACCAAGACCAGAGTCTTAGAGAGGTCAGCGAGAAGTTGGGTCTCTAGTGTTATTGGGAGGTAAGGAAGAGGCTATTGTTTCAAAACCAGATCATATAATAGAACTGAACTCAAAAGAAGTACAACTAAGCTTGAGGAGGGAGCGGGGAGCTTGCTATCCAAGATAGATTAGTTGGGAACAATTAGACGTTTGTCTATAAAACTTTGTAAAGGCTTCTCCACTGTTGAAGGGTATTTATTATTATTAGTAATAGGATCTCAAGTCACGGAGAGGAGCTTGAGATCGACGTAAAGCAAAGATACCCGGGATGTATGTTGTGAACCAGACAAATCTCTGTGCATTGTGTGATTGAATTTTTACTGTCTTGCATATTAATTTCTAACACTACAAATTAATTATCCAAAAATTCAAAAAGGCCTAAGATAATTTTTAATCGGTAATAATGTATTCAACTCCCCTTCTAGATTATTATTGGACTTTCAATTGGTATCAAAGTGGTGCTCTTTAACTTGTTTGTTGAGTAAATGCAGGCATACCTAAGAGTAGATCCATCTATCACACAATGCACAGAGATTTGTCTGGTTCACAACATACATCCGGGTATGTCAAGACGGGCGTCGCCTCAAGCTCCTCTCCAGGACTTGAGATCCTATTACTAACAATAATAAATACCCCTTCAACAGGTGGAGAAGCCTTTACAAAGTTTTATAGACAAACGTCTAATTGTTCCCAACTAATCTATCTTGGATAGCAAGCTCCCCGCTCCCTCCTCAAGCTTAGTTGTACTTCTTTTGAGTTCAGTTCTATTATATGATCTGGTTTTGAAACAATAGCCTCTTCCTTACCTCACAATAACACTAGAGACCCAACTTCACGAATTCTTAAGACTGGTCTCGGGTCAAGAATTACTCGTCTTTCTCACAGGTACATAAAATAAACTAACTCTGACCTTTTCTCTTTTACAAATAAATTTACAACAACGTGCTTCTCAAATAAGCAGATAAGAATTTAGTACAGATGGATGCTTCTTAAATAAGCAGATATAATTTAGTACAGATTGATGCTTCTCAAATAAGCAGATCTCAATTGAAGAGCAAATATATTTATAAAAGATCAAAGACTTTTATACTTGAGAAAATATGCTTCTTAGTAAGCAGATAGTAATTTATGCTTTGATCAATTAATGCTTCTGTGTAAGCAAATATGTAAATTATGCATTGTTATAAAAGTTTAAATAACTTTTATATTTTGTGTGAAAAGTGCTTCTTGAATAAGCAAATGGATCAATTTTAGCTTTTACTTAAAAGTGCTTCTGTTTAAGCAAATATATAATTTAATGCAATTTTGTAAAGAATTATTTGTTCTTTATGGATTAAAGAAAAGTCACTTAAGTTTACATAACTTTAGAGTGAAAAATGCTTCTGAGTAAGCAAATAAGTTTTTTTAAGCTTTGAATCAAATATGCTTCTAATTAAGCAGATATATTCACTTAAGTTTATGAAATAAAAGTTTAAATAACTTTTTATATTATGCAACAAGTATTTTATGAATAAATGAATTTATGAACAAATACTTGTAATGACATATATCAAGTATAATAAATAAATCATTAAGCAATGCTTGATATAACAAATATTATTGTTTAACTCAAACAATATATAAGAATATTTTATCTATTATGTGAAATTTTATAAATCATGTCACTTAGTACTATAAGGAATCGTACGGTTCGAATTCCTCTTGATAGAGGTGTATCTCCGCATTCTCGCGCAATGCCTAAGTAATGTACAAAATTTATAATTTCACAATTGATATTTATATAAATATTTTCAATAGATCACTACGATTCTAAAATCCGGCTCAGATGATGACTACTCTTTTGGAGCAAAGATCTCGTTGTCGCTTTTGAGCTATCAAGTGTCATATCTATTTTACAATATTTATATAAATAATATCAATAAAAGGTTACTTAAGACTATAAGAAATCGTAAGGCCTCAATTCTCTTCGTAGAGGTGTGTTTTTTATATTTGCATACTACCAAGTATCCTTTTTATTTAATAAATAGATGAAATATAGATATATAGAATTATGTATAACAATTTATATTCAGATATCTATAAATATAAGTAAATAAGAGATAATTCAAATAAAATAAATCAAACAACTTATCTCAATATGCTTAAACCAATTTCCTCTTCTCAAATAATCGTAACTTCTTGTAAAGTTAAGAGAGAAAGCTTTTTTAGAGAGTATGTGGAGAAAAATGTTTTTCTTTTCAAATGAATCGCTAATCGAAATGAAAGAAAAGCCTCCTATTTATAGATTTTTGAATTCGTGGGTAAAATGGTAATTTTAAAATATAATTTTGAATGCATGGTTTTGATCAAGTTTTTTGAAATGAACTACGATTAACACAAGCTTTTTACACTGCTAAGATCAAATTCACCAACCAACAACTCATCAACATAGCATTTATTCCTTATATTTGACCACTTTAAGAATTTAGTGACAAAGACACTCACGCGCTTAATGTCTCAAAATATTGACACCAAAGACACACGGCTTGATTACTTAAAAGACAAACACATGCATGTATTCATCATATACATATTAATATATTTGCCAACATAATTCTCATTTAATGCCCTGCATGTTTTTATATATATATATATATATATATATATATATATATATATATATACACACACACATTAGGCATATGAATGTAACTTATATGTAAGCATTGATTATTTGAGAATAAGTATAAAATGCCCACATGTCAAAAATGATTTAATCAACATTTCCATCTTCTTTTCAAATTCGGTCAAACAAGCATTTGATAATCAACATATGACTTTTGTCCCACAATGCATGACCCAATTGATTTAACATATTAAAACATCAAGATCAATAAAATCAATTAAATAAGATTTAGAAAATATTTTTAGTCAAAGTAAATAAGATAATTAAAACAATTATAATAAAAATCCTATGGAGAGGATTCTACCCTTTTAATTAATTTATTTACTATTTATCGTTATCATCAAAATAAAACTAAAAGTTAGAGACCCAAACATAACAAGTAAAACATTCATTACATAATAGATAATAAATATTATCATCTTAATTAAGTATAGCTATTACATAAGATAACACAAACTTATTATGTTGGCTTTCCTTTCCCTTTGTTCTTTGTACAGCCTTCAGGTTGATCATACTTCACTGAAAATATTTAAATTAAGCAAGAATGAGCATTTGATTGCCCAACAAGTAATAGCAAACAATAAATATTAGCTGAAAGAAGTAAATGTTTTCTTTGAATGGCACTTCTAGAATAAATCAACAGTTATGAAGTAAACTGAAGCAACACTAAACAACATATCAACTATATTTCAAATTTTGAAACTACGTACTGACTATAAATGGAAATTAGTTAACAGACTATGAACTTTATTTTCAAATTTTGAAAATATTGAACAAAACTTCATCTACAAATCGTCATAACTTACGAGCACGGGGGTGATCAGCCCGTTAATCCTTGTATTGATCGATACTACGTGTTCGAACGATATTTTCGTCCAGTATATCCGCCTTAGGCGCACAAAGTTTCCCATGTTCGGGATGTTCATACTTTAGTTCGAATTCAACCAAAATAATTTGGTTGGATAACAATAAGGTATTATCATGTTCAAAGATATTTTAAATCGGTTCAAAGCCGAGACAAATAGCTTGCAGACGACTTTTAATTAAGGTATACATAATCGAAATCAACAAGTATGTATCAACATGTATAATAATTATCCAAGTGAGGACACTTCAGATAACCAATCTTAGAAATTTACTTAACAAAATATATATCTCGATCTATAACAATATAGTTAAGAAGTTTTTACAACAGAATATAATTCAATAACGACGATACATAATCATCAGATAAGAAATGCAAAAGGTACTTCAGATAATGAAAAAGAATAGTTCAGATATGTGCTTACACATGTCCATTGCATAAAGTAAGTACAAAGGGTTAGGTACTTGTCTGGTCTGTTGCTTACAGTACACGACTTAGTTCTATCGTTAATACAACGACCTATCATTCATAAGATTATAGTTTCGATTAGAATAACATATCGTAACATTATAAGATCGCTATTTTCAGAGTCAACACATACCGATCACATTGTCACATATGATTATCACTATTAGACACAAATGTACACTTGTATACCAACCTATATGGTTTGGATCAATTTCGGTAACATTTTGGTGTACCGATAGCTTTATCGGGTAATTATCCAGTTTATTGTTAATAAAACTCTACTCTGTATCTTAAATATTATTTTGGATAATTTAAATATAAATCAAATTATTTTTAAATGACTTATAATAATTTTTAAATAATTATTATAATTTATCATGATTTTTCAAACACTAGAATCATTATTAAATGATTTAAATATTAAATAATTCTATTATCATTAATATTTAAATAATATCCAAATATTAATGAAACCATTGCTAAAATATAAAGTTATTTATAATAACTCAAAATATTTTTAAAGTCTTAATATTACCCTTAAATGATTTTTAAATCATTTAAATACATTTTTAAATATTACCATTAATATTTAAATATTAAGGTATTATTCACTAAAATATTAAAAGTCATTTATAATAACTCAAAATATTTTAAAACCATTTATATCCTTTTTAAATGATTTTAAATTAATAAAACCATTTTAAACTATTTATTTAATATTATTATTAAATAAACCTAATATCATTAATATTAAATTATTAATGAAATTTATCTTAAAATATTAAAAGTTATATTTATAACTTAAAATATTTTAAATACTTAATTATTATTTAAAATGATTTTTAATATAATAAAATCATTTTTAATTAATTTATTTAATAAATTTATTAAATAAATTAAATATCAATAATGTTCAAATAAATACCAATATTTATGAAAAATATGTCAATTTATTAAAAGTTAATTTTTAATACTTAAAATAATTTTTAAAACTAATTTTGTAATGTTCAGAAATTAATTCCTATTTTTGAATATTTTTGGAAATTAAAGTAAATAAAATTAATAAGTCTGTCGCTAAAGCCTTTAGCGATAGTAAGTGTCGCCTTAGGTGTTCTTGAACACCAAGAACATTCATATGACAATTTCTGGGTACCATGTTTGACCAACAATAATTTCTAATATATGATGTTTCTGGACAAGCTATGATATGGATCTTGTAGTAGTAATGTAATACGACAAGTGTATAACAAGTTCTGGGTCAAATCATAACATATGAGCAAGATCTAAGCCTTAGAACAAGCTGTCAAAGTTGTTCTTCATTTTCTGGGTTTCCCAGAAATGAAGAACTGACCGAGCAGCCTACTTTGGGCTTCCACTACTTATTGTACAAGTGATATTTTAGTGATCTAATGCTTTCAGGTTGTAACCAACATGTAAGAGAGCAGATCTATTATATAAAATCAATATAATAACAACAGAATCAACAGATATGGTCCGGTCAAACCATGTCAGAGACCATGTTCATACGTTTTCTGGGTTACCCAGAAAACAAAAAACGTGATCATCTTGCCTGGTTTGACCGTCCACTAAATCTACCCAATTTGATGTTTATGTGTTCTAAAGGCATGGATCTGTAGTTAATCTACCATACTACAACATGAATACAACAATAATAACAAAACAACAAAAATACGAAAGATCTAAGGGCATGAACATCTTGTCAGAGCTTTCTGGGTAACAATCTGGGTTACCCAGATTTGTTTGGTCATGGTCGGTCAACCTCCTTTGACCATAAATAACTTTCTATATAAACATGATCTGGGCTTGATTCAAGTTCTAGATCCAAGTCCTCATGACATACTACAACTTCAAACATTTAAACAGCCAAAACTATAAACAGATAAAAATTTATGAGGTCTGACATTAAGTTGTCAAACTTCATTTTAAAATTTTTCAGATTTGTGAAAACATCAAATTCGTGCATCTAGATGTTATGGATCTAACAAATACCAACCCAGATCAACTATATACACTACATACAACATGTTTAAACATAAAAACTTAACATCTAACATAGCAACCAAGATCAGATTTTAAAATTAGGTTTTATACCTTTCTTTGCTTAATCTTGATTCTAGGCTTCGATCCGCTATCGGGTGGTAGTGGGGACTTGCTAAGGACCCGATTTACTACCGAAATTCATGGGTTTAGAGAAAGAGAGACTTGGTTGGGAGTTTGAGAGAAAATGAGACTAAATAATAAACTTTTCTCTCGATCTATATATATAAGTTGGATACAATGAATCGGGCGGGATGTCAGAGTCGATTTGTATGGTTTATAGGCACATGGCTAGGCTAGAGTTGTTCAACAACTAAAGTTATGGCAAGTTCTACAAGTTACCTATTAAATAATGCAAGAAGGGCATTTTAGTCAATTGGCTTCCAACTTTAATGGCAAACTTGACAATTCATTCCAACCCTTAGGGTTTGACCCTTAAGGTTTAACCCTAAGATCTTATAAGTTCACTTTTTAGGATTTTGTAATTAGGGCTAAAATATAAATTTTAGTTTCTAAAAATGTGAATTAGGGTTCCATAATTAAATTAGGTTTCCTAATCACTTAGGACTTGTAAATTAGGTTTAGGTGTACTAATTAACATTTAAGCTTATAATTTAGCGATTAAGGTTTCCAATTAGCAAATTAGGGTTCCTAATTTAGTAATTAGGATTTTCCCTAATTAGGGTTATAATCTAATACTTGTCATTAATCATATAACACAATCATTAAACATTCTCGAACTCGAATTTGACTTTTGAACTAGGGTTTATCAGTTTAATACTAGGGTTTTCTAATACTGCACCATAATTGATCAACCATTATCAGTCTACACACACAAGAGATAATCGTATATATTCATAAGATCAAATATATTAATATTATATTAATATTCTTCATTCTTATTCAAAATCCGTAATTAGGATTTTGAATCCATATCCCATATAACTTTCATATATACCATTATTAATTAAGTTAAAATAATTAACTTAACTAATATAATAAAATAATTATTATAATAATCCTAATAATCATATCATATATACAATAATCCTATTTTCATGAAAATAAATAATAAAACATTTTACTTCAAAATTACTTTATTATAAAATATAATTTCTAATTATCAATAATTCCTTTTATAAAAAATTATTTATAATTATTCATGTAATAAATAAATTTCCATTTATCACATATATACATACACTTTACCTCGCATATATTCCCACCTTTGATTAAAAAAAAATTATATGCAAAAATTTCTTATTTAATTATATTGAAAATATTGGGTTATTACACCATACTTTAATATAGCCTTTGATAATTGCATCTAACCATGGTACCCGAAAAGAGAGAAAAATAGGAAGATAATAAAATAAAATAAAATATTTAAATTAAGACTAATTTGATTGAAGCTAATATTGGGGAAAAAATATTAAACTAATTCCCCGACAAAAGCGCCAAAAACTTATTGGATAAATTCTAATTACGCACAACACGCAAGTATACGTGGTCAATAAGTAATAAAGTATAAGTAGAGTGTCGTTCCCATGAGGAATTATCAATACAAATTACCAAATACTAACTCTTAATCAAACTAATTTTATTTAAGCAATCAATTTAAGATTATGAATTAAATTATTTAATTACACTAATTCTAATTACCACTAATTAAAAAAAATAGATTATGGAGATTTAAGATCACAACTTCACTTATTGCTTCATTTAAATTAATACACTTTTTATTAATTAAGCTCACTATTTTGAATTATAAATCAAGAACACATAAGTAAATATGGTCATCTCTCAATGCATCATACTCAAATCAACTTAAATCCACAGATGATAAATTAAGAAAATATCCTAATTAACTAATTCACTATATCTCTATGTGAATTACAATTAAAAAGGATTTTAAGAACAAGTTCTTTATCTAATTACATCCGATGCATAGGTATATATCTATCATAGACATAAATTATATATGTATTCCAACGTCATGCAGAAAACACAATCGCATGCTATTATGATCAGATCTAAATCTATAATTCAACTCTCGATTTCATATAGATTATCACGGTAATAGTTAGCTAGGCAATTAAATAATTCATTACAAATCATAATAGACAATTCAAGAATAATCACAATAATTAATAGAGAAGCATACTAAAAATAAACTATGCAATAAGTTTCATTGTAATCTTAAACAAAAGATTTAGTTCATGATTAATGAATTAAAACCAAGAATCCACAATTGAATAAACATTAAAAGACAAAAAATAAGAGTAGAGTGAAGAATAAATCTGTTGTCAGCAAATCTCCATCTTTCCTCAAGCTCCTGCTCTTGATCTTCAATGGTCTCCAAGTTGCTTCAATCTCCAAAATTAATAAGAACTTGGGTTTTGGTCCTAATCTAATCTAATGGAATTCTCTTTTGTAATCATGATGATTCTCCTCCTTTTATATGCCTCTTCATATGTCTTTTAATCCTCCTGGAAGTCCTTGATCAATCAGCTCGAACCAATCCTTTTTGAACTCAAATTATGAAAAACTCATTTTCTTCCTGCATTCCCTCCCCATGGGTTTTTTCATACTAATGTAGCTCCGCCGGCAGAGGGTATTCTTCTCCCGACCATGTACCTCTCGCCTTGAGGGGGTTTCTTTGCATTTATGCTTCCGACGGTGGTAGTTTTCCAGACATTACAAAATACCACTAAGATCAAGTTTGCATGTTTTGCCCTTCCAAGCCGTTTACAACAAAAACAAAAAACAAGTGACAAAACACTAAAAATGCTTAAAGTTAACAAATAATTAAGCCCTAAAGATGTCCAAGTCATAGGCATAAAACCCACTCATCAGGTTGCAGGTGCAAACATTTTACAATAGATTTCATGGTCCCACAAAGACGAGTATTGATGAAGTGGTTGGGGGTGCTATTATGGGAAAGAATTTTAATGAATCCTACCCGTTATTAGAAACTATGGCATCTAATATTAGCCTACGGTAATGGGGCCAATCCACCAAAAATAGCAGAAAAATTAGAATTGGATGCAGTCAAAACTTTATATGCATATGTAGCAGAATTGACTATAAAGATTAAATTATAGGGACCACAAATAACTTCACAGGTGGCGGTGGTTTTTGAGTTATGTGCAGTAAATCATTCTACGGATTACTGTGCCATCAGTGTGGAGTTAGTAAAATTTTTGGGAAGCCAAAATCGACCACAACAGCCATATCAGAATGCTTACAATACGGGTTAAAGGAATCATCCAGGTTTTTCTTGGAGTAATAATCAGGCTTAAAACCAAGCTCTAAGACAACAATATCCACCTGGTTTTTAGAATCACGCAACTAATTAGGCAGAAAGGAAACAAATTTTAGAGGAGGCCTTAGCGAAATTCATTATAGCTTCAAAAAAGATAATGACTGATTAAGGTAAGTTTTTAAACCAAGTAGATTTGAATGTAAAAAGCCAAGCAATGTTAATTAGAAATTTAGAGAATAATACGTCATTGAAATGACGACGCTTTAAAATCTGTCGTCCACAAGGAGCACTATCGAGCGACACTGAGATTAATCTGAGGACAGATGGAAAGGAAAACTATAAGGTCGTAACTCTAAAAAGCGGGAAAGAGCTGCCTGATATGGTGAAAGGAAATTCAAAGCCAAAAACAATAGATATGAATGAAGAAGAGGTAACAAAGGAGAAAAATGAGGGTGATGATACATAAAAGATAACGGATACAGGTTCGGATGTGACGCCCTATGAGAGAGAGAAAAATAGTGTAGTGTCTCCCGTTCCATTCCCCCAGAGATTTTAGAAAGCCAAATTAGACAAGAAATTTTCAAAAATTTTAGAGGTGTTCAAAAAGCTGCACATCAACATACCATTTGCGAAAGGTTTGGATTAAATATAAAGTTATGCTAAATTCATGATGGAAGTGTTATCTAAAAAAAGAAGATTGGGTGAATTTTAGATGGCTGCATTGACCAAAGAATGCAGAGCGATTCTACAAAAAAAGTTACCCCCAAAGTTAAAAGATTCGGGGAGCTTCACAATTCCATGCACAATCGGTAATTAGTTTTTCGGAAGAGCACTGTGTGATTTAGGGGTAAAATATTAATTTGATGCCACTTTCAGTGTAGATTTAGTTGGGATTGAAGGAACCAAGGCCAACGAATATCACTTCGTAGCTTATAGACAGGTGAGTGACGTATCCGATGGGTATTGTGGTAGACATCCTAGTTAAGGTTGATAAGTTCATTTTTTCGGCTGACTTCATAATATTATATTATAAGGAAGATAAAGAGATACCGATTATAGTGACATGGAAAACTTTGATAGATGTACAGAAAGGTGAATTAACGATAAGGGAATAAGATCAGGAAATCACCTTTAGTATTTTCAAAGAAATGAAGTTTCCCAAAGAAGTTGAGGTGTGACTGTGGATTGATATACTTGAAGAGGCAGTGACTGAAGTATTCGATGGGAGTTACTTAGCGGATCCATCGGAAGCAACTTTGATTGGTATAGAGTTATTTGAGGATTTGGATTACATGGACTATGTTATGATGTTGGATGCAGTACCCGAATCCATGAAGTTTAAAAAGAATTATGATACCCTTGACCGAGCTGAAGGAGTTGAAAAGCGTTCCAAAAATTCATTGGAGGAACCACCTACGCTAGAAATCAAACCCCTTCCTACTCATTTGAGGTATGCCTATTTAAGAGATTCCAACACATTACTAGTGATTGTTTCTGCTCACCTAAATGAGTCTCAAGAAGAAAAGATGTTAAAGGTTTTGCGTGAGTACAAAACGATAATTGGGTGGACCATAGCAGATATTAAGGAATCAGTCCATCATTCTGCATGCACAAAATTTTTCTTGAGGAAGGAGAAAAGCCAATCATTGAGCAATAGAGAAGATTAAATCCGATCATGAAGGAAGTGGTAAAAAAATAAATCATTAAGTGGTTGGACACCGAAATTATTTATCCAATTTTAGATAGTTCATAGGTAAGCCTTGTACAATGTGTACCGAAAAAGGGGGAATGACTGGGGTTGAAAATGATAATAATGAGCTCATTCCAACAATAATAGTTACAAGGTGGAGAGTGTACATGGACTACCGCAAGTTGAACAAAGCTACGTGCAATGATTATTTTCCCTTGTCATTCATTGATAAGATGTTGGATAGGTTGGTGGGCCATTAGTTTTATTGCCTTCTTGATGGATATTTAAGATATAACTATATTTTAATAGTTATGGAGGACCAAGAAAAAACTACATTTACACATCCTTATGGAACTTCCGCATTGCGGAGGATGTATTTTGGCCTTTGAAACGCGAGGATGGTATGATGAATGAGGAGACAGGGCCGTCGAAGCTGACCTACGAGGAAAAACCCCGAGGAATCTCTATGAATCATTGAACTACTCGGTGCATGGAGATCCATATCTAACTTATAGTGAAGAATTTTGGTAAACTAATAATGTACGTCTTTCTGATTTTATTCAATTGATTATTATGTTTACTTTAACAAAATAAAAATGTAAATAGGCATGAGAGACAATTGAGGTGCATCAAAATTAAGGGGTAGATTGTCTTAATATCTACGGTAGATGTTAAACGCGTTAAGATTAAGTGGGTTGCCTAAAGGAAAAGTCCGATCCAATTTAAAACGTTAAAGTGGTTTAAATGAACCAACGAGAAATGTGAGGCAATCAGGTTGCACGAGTTACGAAAAAAATATAATAATAAACGAAAAAATTCTTTAGATAGACCCAACCCTGGAGGGAGGAGGACAGTGTATTAATAGAGAAATTTATTTTAAAAGAAATATATCATTAAATTTAAGGCATGTCATAGTGTAGTTTAAGTCATTGCATTAATTTAGATATTACACATGCATACATATACTAATTAATGAAGTCCATAAAAAAAATTCGTCATAGTCTCCCTATAAAAAGGACTTTTCCCATGCATAGCATCTTGCATTTTCATCGTTTTCTCAAACACTCAAATCAGAAAAAGAGAGCACATTTACAATTTATACTTTATCCTAATGTTGGTACAAACTCATAAACCCAACACATATAAAGATCTTAAAAATGTCAGAAAATGCTAAAATAATTAGATAAATCAGCTTTCAATATTAATAGTACAATTTTTGATCCGAAAAGGGCGACAAAATATTTTCTCTGATTTTAAAAATTTTCACACACAAGCGTTCATCATAATAAATTACATGCATGCACTTAGTCAGAATATTTTTGTCATGACATTTAAGCATACATTTTGACCATTATATGTTTAAACTAACTATTTATCATAATGTAACAAAATGGAAGTGAAAATAGCGAAATAAGACATCGTTATCCGTGGTATGACGATCGAATGTACGGAGTTAAATTTTGCATATATGAATTCTACAGAGTAAACAGAGCGAAAAATATGTGAAGTACTTTAGAAGAATACAAAAAAGGATGGCAAGTTGCCAAAAGAAATGAGGAAATAGAGAGGGTCCCATGGGGTATAGGTCGCCTGACTTATCGTAAGGGCCTACAGCCAGTTGCAGGTGGACCTGCTGCAATGCCAAGTGAGGCCCACCCCATCCGTTTTGTCATGCTTGACTCATAAACATGTCTTTTTAGGTCCAAAGAGGTGTTCTTTCGGGAAAAAAACAAAATTTTAAATTATAAATCATTTTTTTATATAAAAAAAATGTATTGAAGAACTGAAATCTGAAAATGTGAGATTACAAATCATAAGAACAAGAAAAACGACTGAAAATAGGTAAAAAGTAGTTAAAATTATTAACTGAGCAAAGAAAGGTTTCTTTCCTTTGAAAATTTCTATGATACAATTACCTTGGCGATTACCCCGGTTGACGGAATCTGATATGATTACCAAAATGATATGATTACCTCGACGACGACCCCGAAAATAATACTATTACCCCGACGACGATACGATAACGATTATCCCCTTAGAGTGACCCATACAACGATACAACTATGAGGTTCGGCACTCTCATCATTGCTTAATTTTATATTGACTCGCATCATTACAATATTATATATTATCTTGCATCATCACTATTTCTTAACATACATTAGGTGTCTATATCTTTTTCATGTTCATTTCATTGTAGAAAATGATCAAACTTGATGTCATTGTCTAGCTCTAGAAAAGAGTTGTCCGGATTGGTATGGCACATTTGTTAACTCTTTATGGTTTGAAATTTATGGACGTTTCAACGTGCAGAACAAAAAATTAACGTTTCAACATAAAAACTGAGGCACATGGGCCCCGCCCCTAGGTTGCAGCAGGTGGACCTATGGCCAGCCGCAAGTGGACATGTATCAGGCCTGTGATGCCTATATAAGGAAATATGTCGTTCTCATTTTTTTTAGAGAGAAAATGTGTTATCTAGAGAGAAAAATAAAGAAAAGAAGGGAGAAAATTCTCTAAATCCACTCTAGACCTAGTTTTTATTCATCAAATCTCCTACTAATCTAGAGTCAAACAATCCATAGAAAACTTAAAGAGGATGAATCTATCACTCCCAAGGTTAAAGTTCTTATCTTTATACTAGATCTAGACTAGATCAAACTTAAATCTAGCTTATTTTGTAAATTGTTGTTCTTGGGCTTTGTTTGTTTCTAGTTAATTCTTCATTTGAGGCTCTCATAGCATCCTAGATCGTATCTAGAGGTATATGGATCCTATTTTTGGAATTATGGGTGGTTAGAGAGGATTTCTGACATATGGAATAAATTAGCCGATGATATCATTTTGGTAATTTATCTATTTTGATTTTGATTTGACTCATTTTCACCAATTATTCTTGTTTGGGAGTTGTTTGCTATTGATTTTTAGGTCACCGAAATATCCTAGATTCATATCTAATGGTGAGGGGATCTCACCTTTTGGCCAGCGTGGAATTCTCATGAATAGAATCTCGTTATCGTCAATCTAGATATATTTTCGAATAGATCTCGGTTGTGTTATTTGCTAGATCTATGAAATCTTAGATTTATGGATTTTGTTTCCTAGATTCTAAGTTCTTTTAATAGATCTCGTCAATACGTAATATTCTCTTGCCATTTCGATAGTTGGTGATATTTGATTCCCTCAATATAGTTAGCGATATAATTGTGATATTATTTTTTCTTTAGGTGATCTATGGATTTAGGGTTTATGGGAGTCTTTTCATAAACTCTAAACTCCATTTTATGGGTCTTAATGTATTGTTTGATGTGATTTCGAATCATGTGAGCCTAAGAATGAAATCAAGGCCCTTAACCATCGTGTTTAATGGGAATTGATGTTATTATCACGACAGACATAGTCGACGATTATAATGTTCGCAATTCAATAATTGTAAATGTAATTCGAGCCTTAAAATGATATCGAGTGTTCCATCCCACAAAAAATTGATGTAAGTGTAATTGTATAATTAAGCACACCTAGAGGGGGGTGAATAGGTGTAAATACTTAGAAGTGATCTACAGTGGCCAATTTTCAAAGTTTACTATAACAGGCTATAATCGGACGGTCTATCCCTGTCCGTATTAGTTATATTCTTTGTCTGTTATAAACAGATAGGTAATACCTGTCCGTATTAGTGTAAAAAAAATTTCGACGTAAATAAAATCTGTAGAATATAGAAGATAAAAACAGAAGCAAAACAACAATAAATTGAAAGTAGTATGCACACAAGCCAATCATGTTTGATGATAAAGCATATACTTTGTAAACAATCTTATTCATTTAATAATAAAAGTATTAATTTATTAAAGGCTTTTAATTATCTACATGATGTTGTTTTATAATATGTGATAAACCCATAATTTTAAGCAATGCTTTTAGAATAATGATGATGATCATTCTAATGAGATCTAAATTCTTAGAAAGCTTAAAACTAAAATAGTTCCCAATCGTTGGATTACTAAATTGGGGATTAGTGAATCCGGATAGATTGGTACATACGTTGCTTGCTCATTGGATGAGGATGATTGATCTCATGATCATTTGTGTGGTGACACTAAAGCAAGTATGTAGGTGCTTATTAGAGAATAAGTTCATCTTTGAGCGTGGCTCACTAAGGAATACCTAATGGAGTTTTACTTATTCATCAATAAGAATTCTGTAGTGATAGTAGTACAAGTGATCCTTGGACTTGAGATCATCATAGTATCTTGTGTATGATGAATTATACTTTGACTTATTCCTTAAGACCCTTAGGGTATATCAAAGGGTATGCTTGGGTATAATAAGTTGTACATGGAGATAATGTATGATCAATAAAGAATCTACCACTTCTAGTAAAGAAGAAAAATGTCCTATGTGATTCGATAAATGACAACCCAGTAGTCCTTGGCCAAGGCAGAATGAAATTAGAAAGGAGTTTCTAATTTGCATTATTTGGAGTTGTGCATTTAAGAGTCGAAATACATATAATTAAATAAAATAAGACTTGACAGTAATTTCATGTCTTATATTTAATTGGGACATTGTATGGTGGAAGGATTGAATTATGCGGTAACTATTTACTCAAAGGTTCTTTTATGATTAATGTTGAAATCTATATTATCCGGAAAGTCGTTGATCGCTAGGAGGCTTATCCTTATTGTAGAATAAATATTATTTATTTAAATAAATTAATAGTTTAATTTATTTATTTAAATAAGATTAGAATTGTTCTAATTGATTTATTCACAACCAGGTTTAATATGGAGAACCTAAAGGGTCACACCATAAAAGGAAGAATAATTATTTAAGAAGTTAATGGCATAATCGTAATAATAATAAGTTACGTATATTTAATTTAATCTATGGTAATAGAATAAATTAAATAACTTAATATTTATTATTTAATATTTTAGAAATATTAAATATAAATTAATAAAGGAGTTTGGGAATTAATTAATAAAAGTACTCTCATATATTCATAATAAGATTAGGAGGTAAATTAATTAAAAGATATTAATTAATTATTCCTAATAAGATTAGGAGCCTAATTAATTAAAGGAGTTTAATTAATTAAAATGAAACCCAATTCCTTAATTGTTAAGGAGGGTTGCCTACATCTATAAATAAGAGGAGTCTTATTATAGGTGAGGTGGTTGTTGACGTTTTCCCAAAACACGTGAATACGTAATTCCAATAGTTGGGAGAGTACGCTCCTTTTCTATGAGATAGAAAAACTAGGATTTTGCCAATATCCATCTTCTTGAATCCTTCTTCTTCCTTGGTGGATCACCTCTAGAAGCCAAACACTTGGGTGGCTAACGTTGATCAAAGGAAGGAACCAAACACGATGGATTCAAGTTGAACGCGAAAAGGATTGGAGGTGAACTTGTACCTGAGGAAGCTTGAATCTTCAAGGGTATGATTCTTATTCTTTATATTTTCGTTTAATTAATAATTTTGCGTAAAGGATGATCCGAGTATATGGTTTGTAAAATTTTAAACTCTGATTTTTATACGTTTCTGCTTATTTGTGCAATTTGATTGCGTTCATGAATATTACAAACCTAACAGTGGTATCAGAGCCAAACCTTTATGCAAATTATTAATTGTTTTAATTTGATATGTATATTGATATGTGTTTAAAACAATTTAATTGGACATAATTTATTGTATAAAATTATTAAAAAAAAAGGGCGAAATCACTTCGCATTTTATAGAAGGTTATTTAATTTCGGCCATGGCTGTTTTTTTTTTCTTCAGTCCGTGATACAAGTTAACCTGGATCCTTTATTATTAATATATATTTTGATATCCTGTTTCCATGAAAATTCCTTACAATCACGTGATTGAGATTTTTTTATGGAATCTCATTTTCTTATTTGGTAAAGAACTTATATATATATATATATATATATATATATATATATATATATATATATATATAATTTCTATATAATATATATATGATCCTAGTTCACGATTACGTGAGTTATTGATTTACTATTACTTAGTCACGTGATTCTATACTTGGATTATATTATATATATTATTACCTCGAATGCGAGGATCATAACTTCGATAATATTATATATATATATATATATATATATTTATTTTATAATTAAAATAAAATATTTATTTTAATCTTAAAATAAAATGTTTATTTTAATCTCAAAATAAAAGGTTTGTTTTAATTTTAAAATTAAATTTCATGCTAACTAATTAGAGTTGGAATTGGATTCCATGATAACTAATTGGAGTTGAAATTGGATTACATGTTTCCTTAAATAAAAGAGTTTATTTAAATATGAAATAAGATTTTATATTATTCAAAATAAAAGAGTTTATTTGTGAATAGGAGAGAGAATCCTAATTTTCTTAAATAAAAGAGTTTATTTAGATATGAAATAAGATTTCATATTATTCAAAATAAAAGAGTTTATTTGTGAATAGGAAATAGAATCCGTGTTTCCTTTAATAAAGGATTTTTTTAACATAAAATTGGATTCCATAATTAATTAAAATAAAGGAGTTTATTTTAATTAAAGATTTTGATTAAAATAAAATAGTTTATTTTATTCAAAATTAGATAAATTAAAATAAAAGGGTTTATTTTGATTTATATTTGGATTAAAATAAAGGAGTTTATTTTGATTCAAAATTAGATTTTATACTAACTAAATTTGCCCATTAAATGATATCAATATACATATTAAATGTTTATTATTCATGAGATGAATGTTATTTATTGATGCATATGGTGATGTGTATGATAATAAATGGGATTGAATATGGACAATTGACCAATGTGATTGGATTTTATTTTAGTTGGATGCATGAATGTATGGGTTTTATTAAATGGGGTCTGCGTACCTCGTCTTCTCTAATTTTTCTTAATGTAAATTCTATCTCCCTCCTATGTACTTCCCATTGACTGCTGATCAAGGTTTCTATTTATTTTAAATAGTTTTGTAATAGGAATAGTTAGAATTATTTTGAAGAATTGGAGATCAAGGATCAAGGAGCGCTTGAAGACCCGTTTGTAATGGAGTCCGGGTTTAAATGTAATAGTTATATTTAAATATTAATTCTTGCACCTCTAGGTTTTGACCTTTTGGTTCACTTGGTGGCTCTAGTGAACCAAACTAGAATAAAAGTCCATAATCAATCCAGGTAGAATATAGTATTCTATATGTGCATGCTTATACTATATATTATATATTATGCAAACATGCTTCGCATGTTCATTAATATGACGCGTATTTTATATATATATGTTCATGCGCGCTAAACAAGATGAGACAAATTAATAACAAACCCCTCAAATATTTTATATTAAGTTGTAACGTTCAAAGATATTTGGAATATCGAACGTCGCCTTCTAGCATGGTAAAACAATAGAGTATTAAATATTTAATATGAGTTTGTTGTGCACACACTAAGGCAAGTATTAAATATTTAAGATGTTGTCTTATTACATTTGTGCAGACACAAGGACAGTGTTTTTCTTTCGAATATATGGAAGTGCTAGGTATGAATTAACTTAGATCATTTTAGTTCGGATGTGCACACACTTGACCATTATGATCTAAGAGGCAAAATACAAGGAGTTACATAGTTGATGTAATTGACAAAAGTTGTCTACCTATTTATTTATATATATTTTGTTGTGCACACACAAGGCTATATACATTTGAAATGGGATCCTTATTCTCACTAGCATATCTTCAATTAGATATTGCCGAACTATAAATATTGAGGGTAATATAGTTTAAAAAAAAATAGTGGGAGATACCAATTTAAAACAAGACCTAATTTATTTTGGTAATTAATTAAAGAATGTATGTTAAAATATTGTTAATTACAAATTTATTTACAGAATTTTACAATGTCTAAAATTACTATCACTGCGAAGCATATTAGATGTTATTTAATCGGACCGTATTAAATGGATTGGTTAAGGAATTTGAGAATAGTTCTCATGGCTGAAAAGCTATCTTATGTCCTTAATATGCCTATTCCTGCAATGGTTGCAGACAATGCCTTTGAGGAAGAGATTGCTACTTTTAGAAAGTGGCAAGATGATGCATAGTTGGCTCAATGCATCATGCTCGCATCCATGAGTAACGAGCTTCAGCGTCAGCATGAAACTATGGATGCTCTTACTATATTCCTGCACATCAAGTAGTTGATGGTGAGGAAAGTAGGACTGATAGATATCAGATATCTAAGGAGCTCTTCCGATCTAGAATGACCGATGACACTAAAGTACAGATAAAAGTCCTTAACATAATCAATTTGATTGATCAATTAGGACAACAGTTTTTGTCATAGATGGAGAGTTGAGCCAAGATTTGATCTTGCACTCACTCCCGGACTCCTTTCACAATTGTTGTGAATTTTTCTTATGAACAAGCTAGATATCAGCTTCGTTTATTTGCTTAACAGGTTGAAAAATATTGAGAGTCACTTTCAAACCAAGAAAGACCATGTCTTACTGGTAGTGGCCAAAGGATCTTCTAAAAGAAGAACGATTAAAAGAAGGTAAATATAAAGGCAAAAACAAAGGATAATAAGAACAAAATTGATACGGATAGCAAAGGAGTTTGCTTCCACTGTAATAAGCCTGGACACTAGAAAGAAACTACGAGAAGCATCTTGCAGAGGCTAACTAGAAGAAGCTTAATGAAGTTTCGGTTATAAATATAGTTTTGTTAATGATTGAAATAAATTTTTTTTTAAGTCAAGGTTCTACTTGGGTATTGGATACCGACTTTGGTTATCATAAATATAGATTTATGAAGGGACCAAGCAGAAGTAGAAAGCTAAACAAATTTAAGTAATCCTATGTGTGGAAAATGAAGTAAAGGTTGCCACATTAGCCATAGAAACTTATAGTTTAGCAATGCCTACGGGCAAATCTATTAAGTCAATAAGTTGTTATTGTATTTCAGTTCTTGTTAGAAATATTATTTCTATTTTATTGTTGGACAATGAAATCTTTGGTATTATATTTAAGAACAATTGTTGTTCTATATATAATAATAATATTTTGTATAGAACTGGAATATTACTTAATGGATTTTGTATACTTGACTTATGTGAAAATAATTTTGCAAATTGAACAAACTAGTATAAGAAAAGGAGATGATCATTCAAAAAGTTGAATGTGTGTATTTGTTGAAATACAAATGTGAATTATTTGAAAGGTTCAAAGAATTCAGAAGTGAAACAAATTGGCAAAGTATTAAGATTCTTTGATTAGATCAAGGAATAAATACTTGTGAAATAAGTTTCTAGATTATCTCAAATGGTTTTCTCACAATGGACACCTCCTGATACGCAATAATTGATTGATGTATCTAAAAGGAAAAATTATACCTTGTTGGACATGGTACGGTCCATAATGATTTTATCGACATTCCACTATCCTTCTGGGGTCATGCCCTAAAAATGGTTGTATATCTACGAAAAAGGTAACCTCAAAATCCGGCCCCAAGACTCCATAAAAGTTATGGACAAAGAGGATTCCTAATCTTAAGTATGTTAAGATAAGGGGTTGTCCAACTTATGTGAAAAGGTTTCAAAGGATAAACTTGGGACAAGATTTGACAAGTGTCGATTTGTGGGACATCCTAAAGTAAGTTTAGGGTATATGTTCTATAATCCTACTTAACAAAAGGTGTTTGTTGCGAAACACACTACCTTCTAAGATAAATGTATTTATCATTGAAGGGGCTAGTGGGAGGATAATAGATCTTGAAGAGTTCAAGAACCACAGAACACTATAAGTCAAATAAGAGGAACCTGTAGATAGACCTATTGTACCACAATTAAATCGTAAATCTGGAATAGTATCGAAGATACCTAGGAGGTATGGATTCATCATAGATGATGATGATGAGGTACACATCATAGAAGATGATGATCCAGTTACATACGATGAGGTAAGAGTTGTAGACACTCAGAGAAATGGATTGAAGCAAGCTTCTCAAATATGGAACATTTGTTTTGATGAGACAATCAAAAGAGTTTGATTTTATCAAAAAAAAGAATGAACCTAGTGCGTACAAAAGGGTCAGTGGGAGCATTGTGACATTCCTAGTATTATATGTTGATATACTGCGGATAAGGAATGACATACAAATGCTATAATCAGTAAAGATAAAGTTGTCTAAACATTCCTCCATGAATGATTTGGGAAGAGTATCTTCATTGGGGATACAAATCTATATAGATAGATTTAATAGGATGCTCGACTTAACCCAAGGAACGTATATTCATTTGATGCTAAAGTCGTTTAGCATGGAAAACTCCAAGAGATGTCTCATGTTGATGAGCCATGGAGTGTATGTCTCTTAATAGTCCCCACAGACTCCTGAAAAGAGAGATCGCATGAGTGACAATCATGTATGCAATAAAATATACGAGACCTGATGTTGATCAGTCATATTCTGGAGAAGATCACTGTGAGACATTGAAAAACATCTTAAAGTACTTAACTGGAACTAAGGATGTGATCATATTCATGGTGGGTCTAAATTGAAACTAGAGGGCTTAACAGACTCAAGTTTTTCAGACGGACCAAGATGACAGAAAATCCACTTTAAGGTAAATCGTTACCTTGAACGGTGGTGTATTGAATTGGAAAGGTTCCAAATAGCAAAGAGTTGCTAGTTTAGTGATAAAGACAAAGTATATAACTATAAATGAAGCTACAAGTTGATTGTTTGGATAAAAGTTCATTACAGAACTAGGAATAGTTCCTAAGTCTCATCTTGGATCTAAACATGTGTTGTGGCACTTTCATTTGATTATAAGAATCATTGAAAGATAGGAAATCACTATAGAGATAGTGGACTCTAAAGAACAACATTATATATCCACTAACTAAAGCTTCTCCAACAGCAGGATAATCGTCACTTAGAGAAGAAGGGTATGAGATACCATGGCGATTGGCTTTAGTGCAAGTGGGAGATTGAAAGTAGTATGCACACAAGCCAATCATGTTTGATGATAAAGCATATACTTTGTAACAATCTTATTCATTTATTAATAAAAAATATTAATTTATTAAAGGCTTTTAATTATCTACATGATGTTATTTTATATGTGATAAACCCATAGTTTTAAGCAATGCTTTTAGAATAATGATGATGATCATTCTAATGAGATCTAAATTCTTAGAAAGCTTAAAACTAAAATAGTTCTCAATCGTTGGATTACTAAATTGGGGATTAGTGAATCCGGATAGATTGGTACATACGTTGCTTGCTTATTGGATGAGGATGATTGATCTCATGATCATTTGTGTGGAGACACTAAAGCAAGTATGTAGGTGCTTATTAGAGAATAAGTTCACTGAACGTGGCTCGCTAAGGAATACCTAATGGAGTTTTACTTGCCTGTCAATAGGAATTCCTATAGTGATAGTAGTACACGTGATCCTTGGACTTGAGATCATCATAGTATCTTGTGTATGATGAATTATACTTTGACTTATTCCTTAAGACCCTTAGGGTATATCAAAGGGTATGCTTGGGTATAATAAGTTGTACATGGAGATAATGTATGATCAATAAAAAATCTACCACTTCTAGTAAAAGAAGAGAAATGTCCTATGTGATTCGATAAATGACAACTCAGTAGTCCTTGGCCAAGGCATAATGAAATTAGAAAGGAGTTTCTAATTTGCATTATTTAGAGTTGTGCATTTAAGGGTCAAAATACATATAATTAAATAAAATAAGACTTGACAGTAATTCCATGTCTTATATTTAATTGGGACATTGTATGGTGGAAGGATTGAATTGTACGGTAACTATTTACGCAAAGGTTCTTTAATGATTAATGTTGAAATCTATATTATACGGAAAGTCGTTGATCATTGGGGAGGCTTATCCCTATTGTAGAATAAATATTATTTATTTAAATAAATTAATAATTTAATTTATTTATTTAAATAAGATTAGAATTGTTCTAATTGATTTATTCACAACTAGGTTTAATATAGAGAACCTAAAGGGTCACACCATAAAAGGAAGAATAATTATTTAAGAAGTTAATGACATAATTATAACAATAAGTTAAGTATATTTAATTTAATCTATGGTGATAGAATAAATTAAATAACTTAATATTTATTATTTAATATTTTAGAAATATTAAATATAAATAATAAGAGAGTCTTATTATTATTATTACTATTATTATTATTAAATTCCTAAATGAGTTTGAGAATTAATTAATAAAAGTACTCTCAAATATCCTAATAGGATTAGGAGGTAAATTAACTTAATTAATTAAAAGAATTTAATTAATTAAATAAAACCCAATTCCTTAATTGTTAAGGAGGTTGCCTACATCTATAAATAAGAGGAGTCTTATTATGGGTGAAAAATCATGCAAGGGATTTTTTATTCGTGGTTTTCCCTTATCCTCTAGTCTAGTAGCCTAATCCACGTCCAATCCCAACTAGGATTGGAGACTCACTTTATTAAAATAATACTCAATAATTATCCTCAAAGTAAATAAAACTCCCTAGGATTTACTCACTTTATTAAAATAATCGATTGGACACCTACGCTGACAATCTTTGGACACCTCTTTGCTCTGCAACACCTCTCACCTCCGAGACTTTGATAACTTCGTTGAAGCAGGTGAGTATTACTAAAATAAAACCCCAAGCCAATCCTAGACTTGTACTACTATGTTTACAATAGATATTGAAATAAAGGATACAAGAACACTGTAAACCAAGACTAAAAGAATGATATGATAATTTGTATCTTGGATAGCTTGAAGAATTTCTGTTCAGTAGTCTTGTTTTTCCAATGCCGAGCAAAGCAGTATATATATAAAGAAGATAGCAACGGCTATGTAACGTTCCAATTCCTCCTGCAACGGCTAGTACTTTTTGATTGAAATAGGAGATCAACGTTACCAATGACAACCTCAGTAGATAAGGAAATACAGCTATGAAGAAGTCAATTAAAAATCAAATACTAGTTGAAAGAGTCCTATTAGCAATTAGCAAGATCCCTTAAAAATAGCAACTACTTTATTTTAGCATGTGACAAAATAACAGCTCCATCAACTTTAAATAAGAATCCTTAATAAAACCAATTCTAAAAAATCTCCCAAATACGTATAAATTGGTAAATATATATATATATATATATATATATATATATATATATATATATATATATATATATATATATATATATATATATATATATATTGGAAGGATATAACCCCACAATTAAATATGAGAAATTTAAGGAATATTAAAATGATTTTCAATCTCCTTAAAATACTCTCCAATTTGAATTAGTCTTCAAAGCAAATCGAGATTGGATATATATTCTATATAAAAACTTAAAGCATGTGACAAAAATAACCAACTTGTTTTACTCATTCCAATACTGCAATAACTTGCGTGAGCTAGGAAACAAAGTGATTACTCCATGTAATAACCCATGCAAACTATTATATATTATATAATTAATATTTGAATAAAATGACCCAATGTGATTCATCCATGCAATAACCCATGCAAACTATTATTTATTATATAATTAATATGCATAAAAATATTTGAATAACATGACCCAATTAAAGAATAAGTCAATATAAAATCAATTAAGCCCATATAAATATTGTCATCATTAAAACCACAAAGTATATAAACCAACATTCTCTCCCCTTTTGATGTGACAATATATTATTTTTAAATTTATATGCTCCCCTATCTATAAGGCTCCCCTAAATTTATGCATATATTATCTTTTTGACTTGATCAAATAACCATCATTGCATATAGATATCTCACTACCAACATGAATACCAAGTCAATTCAAATTTCAAATACCAAATATCTCTCCCCTTTGTCATTATCAAAAAGAAATCATTAAGCACAAGTTGGTTATAACATAATCATCATTACCCAAATATCTCTCCCCCGTTGTCATTAACAAAAAGAAGAAATTAGTGAGATCCTTGAATTTCACATCATCCTTGAATTTCACATTCTAAACCACATGAGACATTCCAAGTTCTCTTCTCAAAGTGCAAAAACGCTCTTCACTTAAAGGTTTTGTAAAAATATCTGCCAATTGATGTTCAGTAGGGACAAATACTAATTTAATTAACCCTTTAGCAACATTATCTCTTAAAAAATGATGTCTCACTTCAATATGCTTAGTACGAGAATGAAGCACAGGATTTTTTGAAATATCAATTGCACTAGTATTGTCACACATAATAGGCACATTTTCACATATCACATTAAAATCATGAAGAGTTTGAATCATCCATAAAATTTGTGAACAACAACTACCTGCCGCCAAATATTCACCTTAGTAGTAGACAAGGCAATAGATGTTTGTTTTTTTTGTTTGTGCCAAGCTACTGAGGCTTTGACCTAAAAATTCACAAGCACCACTTGTGCTTTTTCTATCAACTTGGCACCTGCATAATCGCATGATCAGATCCGAGTATCCAATTAGTTCAAAACTTGGAGATACAGGATAGTATAAGCCTAAATTAATTGTGCCAGACTAAATATTTAAATATTCTTTTTACCGCTTTAAGATGAGATTCTTTAGGTTGAGCTTGAAATCTAGCACAAAGGCATACACTATACATAATATCCGGTCTTGATGCAGTTAAATAAAGTAAACAACCAATCATACCTCGATACATTGTTACTTCAACATCTTTACCTGTAGCATCCGCAGTAAGCTTGATGGTAGTACTCATTGGTGTTGACTTTGGTTTGGTATTTTCAAAACCAAATCTCTTTAATAACTCCTTTACATACTTGGATTGGTGAATGTGAATCCCTTCATTGGATTGTTTGATTTGAAGCCCCAAGAAATAGTTTAATTCGCCCATAAGGCTCATGTCAAACTCATTATGCATACATTGGGAAAACCACTCACACAAAGAGTTAGTAGTAGCTCCAAAAATTATGTCATCCACATAAATTTGAACAATTAATAAATCTTTATTTTTGGTTTTAATAAAAAGAGTAGAGTCAATCTTACCGCGATTAAAACCATTTTCTAATAAAAACTTGCTTAGTCTTTCATACCAAGCTCTTGGAGCTTGTTTTAATCCATACAAAGCCTTTTTCAATTTAAACACATGATGTGGATATTTTTCATGTTCAAAACCGGGTGGTTGCTTAACATATACTTCTTCATTTAAGTAACCATTTAAAAAAGCACTTTTCACATCCATTTGATATAATTTAAATTGTCTAAAGCATGCATAGGCTAATAAAATTCTTATAGCTTCCAACCTTGCAACAGGGGCAAAGGTTTCTTCATAGTCTATACCTTCCTGTTGATTATAGCCTTGAGCTACCAATCTAGCCTTATTTCTAGTGATTATGCCATTTTCATCAAGTTTATTTTTGAAAATCCATTTTGTACCAATTATAGAAGCATCTTTAGGAGGTTTGACAAGATCCCATACCTGACACCTTTCGAATTGGTTTAATTCTTCCTGCATGGCAATAGACCAATTTTCATCTTGAACTGCTTCCTTGGCATTCTTTGGTTCTATTTGTGAAAGAAATGCGGAGAATGCACAGTAATTCCTTGCTTTCCTTCTTGTGTTCATCCAAGTGTCAGGATCACCTATGATCAGATTTGGTGGATGATTTCTCACTATTCTAGATGGTTTAGGAAGCCTTGTTGTAGTCATTTGTTCGTTGAATTCAAACTGTGGTATGTCACATTTTGTATCAGTGTGTTCATCTGATTTTCCTTCTAAATTGGATGAATTCGATTGTCTGCATTTTTCGGTGTCTCGCATGTCGAAGTTTTCTACTAAAATGGAATGGTTGGTATGTCGATTTAGGTGTATTTTCTTACGATTGAGATGACTTAATTTCATTCGATTTCAACTATATTTCCTTCCGATTGGATGGCTTTAGTCATTCGATTTCAAATCATATTTTTTTTGATTGGGATGGCTTTAGTTTTGTCCGGATTTAGCATTTTGGCTTCCACGACTCAAATTGTTATTTCTGCAGAATCCTCATCTTTTGACACGGATCATGGTTAAATTCATTAAATATTACATGCAATTGATTCTTCAACCTTTGACTTGTCAAGATTATAAACCCTATATGCCTTACTATATACTGAATAACCAAGAAAAATAGCTTCAGTTGATTTTGCAACAAATTTTCTAAGATTACTATTAGTATTTAAAATAAAACATTTAGCACCAAACACTTTAAAATAATTAATATTAGGAATCCTTTTATTTAGTAACTCATATGGTGTTTTTAATAAAATGGTTCTAATCAATACTCTATTTAGAATGTAACATGCAGTACTTATAGCCTCTGCCCAAAATCTTTTAGGCAGTTTACTTTCTTGAAGTAACGTTCTTGCAATTTCTTGGAGAGTACGATTTTTGCGTTCCACTACACCATTTTGTTGTGGTGTTCTTGGTGCAGAAAATTCATGTGTAACACCTTTCTCACTACAATATGGTATAAAGTCTTTTCCAAATTCCCCACCATGGTCACTCTGAATGCCAATCAGTTTGAGATTGTGTTTTGTTTCAACATTCTTTATAAGCTTTTTAAATTCTGCAAAAGATTGATATTTAGTTTTCAAAAATAAAACCCATGTAAATCTTGAAAAATCATCAACAATAACAAAGGCATAATGATTATTTCCTAAGCTAGCATATCTCTCGGGTCCAAACAAATCAAGATGCAATAATTGAAGAGGTAAAGAAGTTGATACCTGATTTTTGCTGATAAAGGAATTTCTTGCTTGCTTACCTAACTAACATGCATTACAAATTCCTGTCTTTTCATATTTTAGCTTTGGCAATCCTTTGACAAGGTTCTTGGTAGCTAGTTTGTTAATCAATTCCATATGCACATGTCCTAACCTTCTATGCCAAAGAATAGTTTGATCTTGAATAGCAGTTAGGCAAATATCTTCATTTTGATTTTCAAAATTAATTGTATAAATATTACCTTCCCTTTGAGCAATTAAAGGAATATTGTGAGAAGCATGAATAATAGCACATTTATCTTTTTCAAAAATTACTTTATGTCCACTATCCATTAGTTGACTTACACTAATTAAATTATATTTTAATCCTTCAACATAATGAACATTATCAATGAAAACCTTACCATTTCCAATTTTACCTTTATCGACGATTTGGCATGTGGTGTCATCTCCAAAGGTATGATTCCTCCCTTCTTAGTAGTTAATGAGATGAATTTAGTACTATCACCCGTCATGTGTGTCTAGAACACCCATTGTCTAACACCCATTTATGTGATGGTACTTTAGCTTTAAAACACACCTACAAAACAAAAGAAGTAGCTCATCATTTTGGTACCCAAATCATTTGGGGTCAGTATTGTTAGTAGCAATTAAATCTCTTTTCTTTACCCAAACTTGTTTTATTTTAATTTTGTTACAATTTGTATCAAAATGTCCTTTTAAACCATAATTTTTTGCAAGTAACAAAAGGTGAGCAATAAAGAGGCATTCCTTGGTTTATTATTTATTACTCTAATTTTATTAGTAGTGCTTGTAATATTCTTAACAGGATTGTATCCAATTCCTTGTTTATCTAGACTTGACCTTTGAGCACCTAACATTATATTTAAATTCTCTTCCCCTTGAACAAATTTTGTAAGATCCTTTTTCAATCAAATTATTTCTTCCTCATTATTATTTTGCATGTTTAATATTTTTCCATCATTAAAAGCATCAATACAAATATCTCTCATTTTCAAACTTTCTTTTAAAACATTATTTTCCTTTTTAAGATCATTAAATTCTTCATTTAATTTGTTTGCACGATTATATAGAATTTTATTATAGTTATCAAGATAATCAATTTTAGCATTTAACTTAGATACTTCACTTGATGTGCAATCTTTAACTATTTCTTGTTTTTCTTCAATTAATGTTTCTACCTCTTTCATTAAATCATTTATCCAATTTTTAAATGAACATTTTCTCTTTAATACTGAATATTTTCATTTTTTAAAACTAGATAATCGAAATAGTAATATCACCAAGTTCGAGTTTACCTCGGATGATTCTTGATTGCATAATCCAGTGAAACACAGTTGAGCAGTTTCATCTTCTTCCTCGTCATGATTGGACTCATCATCGCTCCATGTCATTAACGCCTTTCCTTTTGAATTGTTTGCTTTGTTCTTCCTTTTTAATTGGAAGCAGTCTCTGTTGAAATGTCCGGGCCTTACACATTAAAAACAGGTATCTTCTTGTGGCTTTTGTTTGGCGTCTTTCTTGTTGTTGAATTTCTTGCCTTGAAACTTTGATTTATTCTTCTTTCTAATCAGCTCTCTCAATTTTTGGGACATCATAGCTATTTCTTCATCGGAGTCTTCATCATCATCTTCTATGTAGCTTTCAACTTGAAGAGCTAAGGTCTTCCTTTTAGGTCCTTCATCTTCTTCATCATACCTCTTTAGTTGATTTTCAAATTCTTCAAGTTCTCCAAATAACGTTAGAGTTTCCATCGTGCTGATTATAGTTGAGTCTTGAAGAGTTGTAACTTTTGGTGCGAACCGTTTGGGCATGACTCTAAGTATCTTTCTATTTATCTCCCTTTGATCAATTTTTTAAGTAGAGCATGCTTAGAGAGTTCATAAGAGTGAGGAATCTAGCTTGAGCTTCTTTGATGGATTCATTCTTCTAACCTGAAAAGTTCATATTCTTGCATTAGCATACTTAATTTGACTTCTTTTACCTTTGTAGTTCCCTCATGGCTCATGATGATTGTATCCCATATTTCTTTAGCAGTTGTGCATGCAGAAACTTTGTCAATTTCAGCTTGAATCATCCCACTTAGCAGCGTGTTCATGGCTTTGGAGTCGTAGGATACCATGTATGATTCATTTGAATCCATTTCCATGAGAGTCTTCGGTTTTCCATCATCATGTCTTGGAATGACAGGGCCATTCTCAACAACCCACCATTCCCATGGGTCTCGTTTGAGATAAATCATCATTCTAAACTTCCAAAAGTTGAAGTTTTCACTTCCGAGCAACAAAGGTGGCCGACTTGTGGATTGACCTTCTTGAAAATTGAGGTGTGCCATAGGATCTTTCCCTACGACCTGCAAAGATCAATATTAGTAGAGCCTCGCTCTGATACCAAATGTAATTCTGTAATTAAGCACAACTAGAGTGGGGTGAATAGGTGTAAATACTTAGAAGTGATCTCATAATGGCCAATTTTCAAAGTTTACTATAAATCTGCAGAATATAATAAAAGCGAAGCAAAACAAGTAAATATAATTTTTCATTGGACCCCTATCCTCTAGTCTAATAGCCCTAACCATCCGTCAGTATTAGTTATATTCTTAATTACAAAGTAAATAAAAGCTAAAATTATATTATAAGACTGACTAATACGTATAAGATATTGAATTCAGATATAAGTTAGGTATTAGTGTAAAGTTTAAAATTTTTATGAGCGTAAACAAGTTATAGAAAGAATATAGAAGCTGATTGGGACCAAAAGGGATGCTAAAATCAAAACTAATTAAAGTAAATCACACCGAATTAAGAGATTTTTACGTGGTTAAATAAATACCCTATCCTCTAGTCTAGTAATTTAATCCACGTCCAATCCCAACTAGGATTGGAGACTCACTTTATTAAAATAATACTAATTGGCAATTACAAAGTAAATAAAGAAATTATAATTTTGTGGCAATGTGATTATGTGGAAAATTGATTTAATAAGTTGTTATTAGTTTTAATTTAATTAAATTTTGAAAATCCAAAATTTTAATTATAATTTTAAATATTTATTGAATTAAATAAATATTTTAGTTAATGTGTTTATTGTTATATAAATATTTGATTAATTTGATTATTTATTAGTTAAATAAATAATTCATGAGTTGTGGGAAATTAACTTAATTAAGGTAATATGTTAATTAAGTTGATAATTTGGTATTTTGAAGTTAATTAAAATAAAAAGAGTGATGAATTAATTAATATGTGGTAATTTTCTAATTTAATTTAATAATTAAATTAGAGAGTTGATAAGGATTAAATGAATTTCTATAATGTTGTTTTAATTTAATTTAGTAATGAAAGTAATGTACTAATTGCTATAATGTTGATAAGGATTTAATTGCTATAAAATTATAAGAAAATTATAATTTTGTGGCAATGTGATTATGTGATAAATTGATTTAATAAGTTGTTATTATTTTTAATCTAATTGAATTTGAATATTAAAATTTAATTAAATAGAGTGTGACAATTAAACTATATAATAAGTGAGTTATTAAAATAAATTAAAGTGGTTTAATTTGGTTTTACCAAACAAAGCCTCAAAGCTTTTGAAATTCTTATTTTAATCTTGTTTTGCCAAACAAGCCCTAGTGGCTTTTGAATTTAAAATAAACATAACTGATATATTAAGTATTGTTATTATTATATGTTAGTTTTTTTTTTATTTTGCGTCTGTTTCTTTTTACGTTAAGTTATTGTGACACCCCCAAATCCGGGTTACCTGATCCCCGAGTTTGGTGTTCACGATCCACAATATAATAAGCATCTAACTACCCATTCATTGAAGTATAGAATATTACACCACATTAACTTATAAAGTTAATACATTAGTCCCAGGTTCTCTAACCTTAACATTACAAACATACCCTTTAGATATACAAAAAGGGTTTACAAACATAACATAATAATAATATTATTCATAACTAATTTATAACTATGCCTTTTTCTTTGTCCTTCATAGCACCTCCTGCCACTTCGTCCTTAGCTGAAAAGTTTTATTTAACAAGGGTGAGCAACAAATTTGCCCCGCAAGTTAAGACATACAATAAATGTATAAGAATCAATAAGTATAGACTATCTATTTTGATAGAATGAAACCAAAGTTCGGGGAACTTTGAAATAGCTGAACAAATCTCTAATTTCTAACAAGTCTTCTCACAATCTATGCAACACAATAATTTGATAATGAAAGAGTGCAACGCTTTCAAAGTTTCTACGATATTCTAATGAATAAAAATTTAGAAATATTCTCTAGGGTGTATACTGAATGATCTTAAAATGATCTTTTCGATTAACTATCAAATATTTACTTTGATATACCCAAATAACAAGATGAAAATATTTTCCAGAGTTATGCTGAGTGATCACAAGGATCTAGAACTTACTTGTCGAGTAACTATCAAAGATATACTTTGATATACCCAGGTGTAACAGATAACCATAAAGATTAAGTCATACCCCTCTGCAAGTACTTAGAGCGGCCAACTCCTTGTACCCTATATTATGCATAATACTTACACGCGCGCAAAGGCCGAATATACGACCAAACATGTTTCCTTTGTATAAAAGGCTGTTCTTCTCAGTTTTAGAATCAGATTTTAATTTAACAACGAAATACAATGATTTCAATATCTAATCACTTCTCTTCTCTTCTCTTCTCAAACCTATCAAGTTCTAACAAATGATCGTCTAGCCAAAACAATTAGCTAAGACACTTCTCAACACAATTCTACAATAGACAGGAATTATCTGTACTATTTATAATCATTAATAGCTTCCACGGATGTGAATATCCAATAAAAACAATTCTTTAAGTATATTTTCAGAATTACTAATTCAGTTTGAATTACTAAATATGCACTAACTGCGAATAATCAACAATAAATTCTTAGACGTGGTCTAATCAATAATAATTAACCACCATAATAATTAAACAATATTAACTCAAGTTTGAGTTAAGGAAACTTGCCTTCCGCGCTGATTACAGCTACACAATATACTTATCTGTGTTCGTAAGACCTAAAATCAACAATATCGGTTTTAAAATTAGTACAATAATTCACAACAGGTATCACTGTAATTTACAGTCAATACTTCTCCTAGACACATTACCACATAGCCACATTAGTGTTTATAACCTATATAAACACTTGTCAAGTCTAACTAATTCGGTCTGGTTGAACTTCGATCTCATCTCGGTGTACTGGTCAACCTATCCGACAATTTACACATTTATTGTCAATTAAACATGGTCTAAGCTTCAATATTATATTAGATACGTCATATATCATTTATAATATTTTTCGGAAGCTTTTAATAATTTTAAAAAATTATTATAATTTATAATAAATTTTCAAACACCAGAATCATTTTTAAATGATTTAAATACTATTTAATTCCATCACCATTAATATTTAATAATATTAAAATATTAATGATATATTTATCAAAATATTAAAGTTATTAATAATAACTTCAAATATTTTTAAATCACCAATATTCTATTTAAATGATTTTTAAAATAATTAAAATCATTTTTAAACCATCACCATTAATATATAAATATTAATGAATTTATCATAAAAATATTAAAAGTCCTTAATTATATCTTAAAATATTTTAAAATCAATTTTCTCATTTTTAAATGATTTTTAAATCAATAAAATCATTTTTAATTCATTTATTTAATATTATAATTAAATAAATCCAATATAATTAATATTAAATTATTAATGAAAATTCTCCAAAAATATTAAAAGTTACATTTTATAACTCAAAATATTTTTAAACACTTTATTCTTATTTAAAATGATTCTTATAATATTAAAATCATTTTCTCTAATTTAATTAATGTACTAATTAAATAAATTAAATACCATTAATATTTAAATAATTATAAATATTAATGAAAAATATCCTGAAATAGTCAAAAATTATTTTTCATAATTTAAAATAATTTTTAAAACCATTTTTATAATTTTTAGAAATTTATTTCTATTTTTAATTAATTTTCAGAAAATCAGAAATTAAAAATATTTATAAATCGTCGCTATAGGCTATAACGACACTTTTCTGTCATCTTAGGTGTTCTTGGCATCAAGAAAACTGACAACTCAGTGTTTAAGGGGTCTACTTTGACCACCTGTAATTCTCAATCTAATCATGTTCTGGGCTAACTTAGGCTTTGATCTTGTAGTTAACATGTAATACTACAGTTATCAATCCTCATCTTGCTCAAACAACATCACAACAAAGAGATCTGGTCTCTTAAACTTACTTATCGAGACAGCTCACAGGTTTTTACGGGTAACCCGTAAACCTGAGCGATTCACATGGTGCCACTTTCCTGTTCAATTAATCCTATGTTCCAGTCATGCTTTATGTGTTCTTATGATTTAAATCTGTAGTCCTTATGTCAAGGAACAACACTAAACATCAGATATAATAAACAACAACAAAATCACAAGTTACAACTTGGTCAAAGGCTGTCAGAAAAATTGCTCATACGGTTTCTGGGTTTATCAGAAACTGTATCCGTGACAAAATGGCTAGGTTTGACCATTCATTACATTCGATCTATTGATGTTTTGAAGAATCTAAAGACATGGATGAAGATTACATCCAACAAGCTACAAACTGGATACAAACACATCATCATAACACATAAAACCTGTCAGATCTGGGCTTTACAAAACGTTGTCAGACACTGTTTTATAATTTCTGGGTTACCCAGAAATTGATTGGTTATGCCCGGTCAACGGGTTTTGACCGATTATAACATGAAATCTAGACATCTAATGACTATGATTCCAGACTATAGATCTAAAATATAAAACATTAAAAACCAAAAACAGGGAAAGATTTATGGCTCCTGACATTAGCTTGTCAGACCATTTTGGACTGTTCTTGAGCAGTTTTTGAAAACTTCAATTTAAAACCTTTTGATGCTATAGATCTATGTTAGATCATCATAGATCATCTAAAAACATTTTCTAATAAGTATCTAAACACAAAAACACCACTTTTAACTAAGCATACAAGATTAAAAGTGAACTAGGGTTTATACCTCTCTTGCTAAATCTTTGATCCTTGCTCTACTAAACTGATATTGATGATCTAGAAGGTGTTTTAGGGACTAATACACTTTGTATTTTCGGAGGTTAGGAGAGAAAATAGGTTTGTTGAGAGCTTGATAGCAAAATGAGCAAATTAATGGACTTTCTCTCTCTTAGATCTCTTATAATATGATACAATGTATCTATACAATGCAAGGTGTCATGCAAATCAGATTGTGGTTGAGATTTTTAAGTCACCAAGTCAAATGAGTTGGTCACCAACTCTTGATTTTGGAAAGATTTGCAAGTTAGCTATTAAAAATATACTAAAAGGGCATTTTGGACATTGTACATGCAATTTTAATGGCAAACTAGACATTTAATCCTACCCTTAGGGTTTAACCCTATGGTTTTAACCCTTAGGTTTTATAACTTTAGTTTCTAAAATTTTCAAATTAAGGTTTTTAAAATAGGAAATTAAGATAACTAAAATATAATTAGTGTTTTCTAATTATATTAAAGGTTATCAATCACATTAGAGCTTACTAATTAGGATTAGGGTTTAGGATTCCCAAATTTTAAATTAGGGTTTTTTGGCAAACAATTAGGGTTCCTAACTATGCGTTAGGGTTTTTAAACCTGAGATTAGAATTTCTAATCCCTTATTAGGGTTTACTAAGTTTTAAACCTTATCCGATCAATCATTGATCAATAACTCAATACAGTACAAACACGTACCCATCAATATAATTTTTTTAATTATATTTTCTATCGAATCCCTATCCAGAATTAGGGTTAGTGTTTCTAAAGCTGTTATGCACAACTCTACTCTTATTTATCAATCAATACACAAATTGACCACTTCTCGAGACTTGTATCACAGATACAAAACACAATATTAACAGTCAATATTAATATTAAATAAAAAAAATGTATTCGTTAAATTTGGATTTTTCAAAATCCCGGGTTATCACATTCACCCCTCTTTAAAAGGATTCCGTCCTCAGAATCACCGCTTTTTTATTCTCTACAATCTTTTAAAGTTGTATCATCAATTCATTTTTATGAACACAATAATAAATTGTGTCTTATATTCTAACCTGTGACTTGGATGCATAAAAGAAAACAATTCACAGTAATATCTAACCAAGATTACTCGCGTATTTTAAATTTCTAAACGAAATCGTTACCTGTTGCCACCTTCTGAGTAGCCACTACTCTCATCTTAGTCGTATGTTGAATGTACGGTCATTGGTGGTCTTCCGATTGAAGAGGTCCTCGAATCGCCAAGGTTCCGCTACCGGGTCCCTTGTTGACACTTTCCTTCTCCGCATTCCTCTTAGGACAATTTTGAACCAAATTATCAGTTGATCCGCACGCAAAACAACGTTGAATCTTCTTTGGACTGGGACAATTGGGTGACAGGTGTTCCTCTTGCCCGCAGTTATAGCAAACTCCCTTCTTCTTCAAACAAACTCCCGAATGGTTCTTTCCACATGTCGCACATGGCTCCATCCCTTTCTTATTCCCTTCTATCTTGTTACCCGACTGGGTATTCTCACTCCACTTCCTTTTGTTCAAATTACTTCCACCACTACTACCTCCATCATTTGTCTTCTTCTTCTTCTCTTGGTGAAATCGAGATGCAGCTTTGCTCCCTCCTTCAGCAATTAACTCTTTTTCCAACAAAGCCGCGAACATATTTATCTGCAATACGACTACTTTGTTGTATATACCCGACTTCAATCCATTCCCAAATCTTCTTGCCTTTCGTAGCTCCGTATCCACCTGATGAGGTGAAAATCTTGCTAATTCGTTGAATTTAGCAGCGTATTCAGAAACAGACATATTCTCCTGCTTCAGTTCCAAGAACTTAACTTCTATCTGAGCTTGCATACTCGGTGAAAAGTAGTTCTCAAAGAACAACTCCTTGAATCTCATCCAAGTTACTACGGCTGTACCGGCTCTCGCTTGATTAGTCTCCCACCAGTAATTGGCTTCTCCCTTCATCAAGTACATTGCAAAAGCTGTCTTTTGCTCCTCCGCTACTCTCGCGATAATAAATTCTTTCTCCATCTCCTTCACCCAAGTTTGGGCTTCAATTGGATCTGTGGTCCCTTTGAATTCAGGCAGTCTTATCGCTTTAAAGTCTTTAAAATTTGCCAATTTATCAGCTGGCTGATTTCTCGCTCTTCCTCTTGCAGCTGGAGCTCTATTTCCCATAGTTTGGGCTAACATATCTAAATTTTGCATTGGGTCTGCTTGACCTCCTTCATTATTCACTGACTGTTCTTCTCTTTGATTTTGATTCTGTCGTCTTGGCGACATGATCTGATTTAAATAAAAAAAAATCTTATATTAATTCTCTTTTTCTACACAAATTCCTAACACAATAAGAATTCAACACATAGTTCTCATATAATCGCATATTTATCCAAATAGCATATAGTACATTTAGTACTTAACACATATTACTATCCCTTTTTAATAAATATTGGGATTAACAACACAACTTTAAACAAAAGTTGTAATCCTCCGACTTTAAACAAAAAGTCATAATTCTCCATTCACACAACTATTCCCAGTTCATCAAACTTACCACACCTAGGGGTTCAGAAACTAGCCACAATTATATGAGTTTATGAACTTATCCTAGTCAGACCTTTGGCGTCCCCATTCATTTGAGGGTTCAAAACATTTCATATAATTATGAGTCATGAACTTACCATAAGTATGAGTTTTAAGAACTCAAAAATTAATCTTAATCTTATATTCATATAGAAAATAAAGATTTCATTCATACAAACATATATATTTAACTTTGTTCACTCACTATCAAAAGATACTATCGCTTAAACTTAAACTATCTACCATCCACTCCCTTCACCAGTCTTCTTTTTGCTGGAACACTTGTTGAATCCGTGACCCGTTCTCCCATATGAGAAACACTTCCTCATATTTGGCTTAGGATAATGTAAGGAAATATGTCCTTTCTGCTTACAATTGAAGCACACGTTCTTCCACATCATGCATTCTCCCACGTGAGTCTTGCCACACTTGCTACAGACTTGCTTCTTCTTCGGGTTTGAATTTTTAGAATTATCGTTGTCGTTGTCCCTCTTTCTCTTATTCTTTCCCCTTCAGCTAGAGTGTTCCTTCAGACGATCCACCACCTTCAGTCTTCATCCTTTCTACCTGCGCCTTCAGCTCGTTCCATTCTTCAGTCAGTACGCGTAACGCTCGCTCCGTCTTCCATAACTCCTCCAAGAGAAATACTTTACTTCAGAGTTCCTGGACTTCTACAGATACTTGATCTGGTTCTCCTACTTTGGTCTTACTCTCTTTCTCCACCTTGGCTTCTTCAGACTCCGCCTCCTCATCACCACTTAGATACATCTCGGGATAATCATCATGATCTGATGATTGGGTAATATACTCATAAATTGGATATACTTTACCTTAGATTTGTGTATTCTCAAGTCCTTTAGTAGCATTTTTACTGTGTTTATGTTTGATTTGCAGGTTTAGGAGCTGTAAGAATATCTGGGGAGAAATTGAGCTAAAAAGGGGCACAATTATCACTTTCTGTCTCCTAGCGGCAGGGCGCTCAACATAGAACTAATCCCAGCGCTGGGGCGCTGGGGCAGAAATTGAGTTGACCAAGGCGCGTGCGTTGACCATCCGGATTACTTGATTATTGGAGGCTGTTGGAGAGGTTGTTTTGGAAAAGGATTGTGGGATCAATTAAGGGTATATAAGGATTATTTCTATTGAACTAGGGTACTCATACTACACAATTTGAAGATTAATCAAGGAGCAAGAGGAGATTATTGAAGGCTTTGGACTTGGAGTTTTTCTCTTCTTCTTTATTCTTTTGATTTGTGTAATTCATTAAGGATGATTTTTCAATTATTGTTGATTCAAATTTCCGTTATGAACTAATTTCTTTTATTAAGATTCCAATTGAACCTTTTATGGTTATGAATTGATTATTTGATTTATTCCAATTATTTATGTTGAAGTGAATTGTTCATCTTGCTTTGTGCTTATTGATTAATTATCTGGCCAATAATTACCTTGTTACTCTAGAAGGAATTGGAAAAGGAATTCTAGGGTTAGAACTGGGCATGGAGACATGTGACTTAGTTATTTGCACAGTGAATAATTAGGTTTGTGAATAGAATGGAAATATCTATTTGCCGCATGTAACACATAAGGAATTGGAATTGTAACGAGTTTAATTCAATTGTTTTGCATAGGAATATAGTAAAATTAATCTGGGTTAAATAGAAGGAAATTGATCACTTGGAAAAGGGCTTTTGGCATTTTAGAATTCTTGTTAACAATTCAGCAGACATAATAATTGGGATAGTTGAATAATTGATTTAAAAATCATAATTGGGGATATTGGAGTCTTAATTCTTATTTATTTGAATTCAATCAATTCTTAGTTTGTTTATTTGCTTTCTTTTAGAATAATCTCTCTGCTTTGTTTAATTTAGTTTTCTTAAATCTAAAAATCATAATTATTGGTTGTTTAAATAAAATCGGATTGATATAGTACTAGTAGTTGGAGTTTATTAATTAGAATTCTCTGTGGGATCGACACTCTATTTTATCACTATATTACTTGTTGACCGTGTATACTTGCACGTTTGCTTTGATTGTGAAATCAACCAACAAGTTTTTGGCACCGTTGCCGGGGAATTCTTTATTAGTATTAATTCCATATTAGTTATAATCAATTCGGTCTTAATTTAAACGTTACTTATTTTTCTTCTTGTCTTATTAGGAATTCTTTGCGAGTGTATGCACACTAGATCAAGGGTGAGAAAGGAACTTTTTCCTTATACAGACGATATTGAAAGGAAGCCAGAAAGTGCAATCGACTAGTGCAGTATCACCCGAGGAAGAAAAACTGGCAGAACAAGAAATTCCAGCGAACATGGCAGGGAACGACCAGAAATCACTTCGTGACTATGCCATGCCGAATGTCACGGATATACAGTCAAGTATTAGGAGGCCACGATCAATGCAAACAGTTTTGAGATTAAACCAGCAACAATTCAGATGCTTCAGAATACATGTCTGTTTGGGGGTAGTTCGTTAGATGATCCGAATGAGCATATCTTAAGTTTCTTAGAAGTTTGCGATACCTTCAAATTTAACAATGTATCGGAAGATGCTACAAGGTTGAGGATGTTCCCGTTTATCTTGAAATATAAAGCGTGAAGTTGGCTACACTCTCAGCCTCCTGGCTCAATCACCACCTGGGACGACTTAGCTCAAAAATTTCTAGCTAAGTTTTTCCCACCAGCGAAGTCGGAAAAACTACGGAACGATATTCATACCTTTGCACAATTTGATTCAGAATCATTATATGAGGCATGGGAAAGGTTTAAAGATATGCTCTGTAAGTGTCCACACCATGGAATTCCGCAGTGGATGCAGTTAGGGATATTTTGTGATGGTTTGCAAGCATCCACGAGGGCTAGTATTGATGCAGTAGCAGGGGGAGAGAGTTTTGACGAGGCATATCAGCTATTAGAGACAATGGCCACCAACAACTATCAATGGCCCATGACTAGGTCTAATCCTCCGAAAATAGCAGGAAAGTATAACATAGATGCGATGACAGCATTACAAACACAAATGGCTGCAATGGCTAAGCAAATGGAATTATGGCGTCCATAATCTACACAGCAGGTAGTGATGGTTTGTGAAATATGTTCTGGGGGTCATACTACGGATCAATGTGCCATAAATGATAAATCGGTACAGTTTGTAGGGAGTTACAGTCGGTCTACCCAACCTTATCCGAATAAAAATGTATATAATCCGGGCTGGAGAAATCATCCGGGGTTTTCATGGAGTAACAACCAAGCTTCAGCTCAAGCGGCGAGACAACAAAATACATTCAGATTTCAAAATCAGACACAACAGCCAGAGCGGAAAGCAAGTTGGGAAGAAGCCTTGGATAGATTTATTAATGCTTCTGAAAAGAAACACGAGGAACATGAAAAGAAACAAAATCAAACAGATCTGAATATGTAAAGCCTAAGTGCATCGATCAAGAATCTAGAAAATCAAATGGGGCAAATAGCGCATGCACTTAATAATCGACCACTTGGAACACTTCCGAGCGATACAGAGACAAATCCGGGTAGAGATGAGCATTGTAAGGCTGTAACTCTACGAAGAGGAAATGAATTACAAGAGACAGTCACGGATGGGGAAAAAGGGGATAAGGCATCAAGTAAAATTGAGGAAGTGGTGGACACCAGAAAACATCAAGATGAAACCATTGAGCAGAAAGAACAGGAACCAACCAGTACAATGCCTCCTATATCGTATCCACAGAGATTTCAGAAATCTAAGTTGGATAAGCAGTTTTCACGATTTTTGGATATCTTCAAAAAGCTGCATATCAACATCCCCTTTGCCGAAGCCTTGGAGTAAATGCCGAGTTACGCCAAGTTTATGAAGGAGGTCTTATTGAGGAAGCTGAAATTGGGTGAGTTTGAGACAATAGCATTGACTGAAGAATGCGGTGTAATTATTCAGAATAAGTTACCACCGAAGCTAAAGGATCCTGGTAGCTTTAATATACCTTGCGAAATTGGAAATCAGTTTTCGGGTCGAGCATTGTGTGATTTGGGAGCTAGTATAAATCTGATGCCATTATCCATCTACTGCCCGATTCGGACTTGAGTTCCACTTGAAACAAATATCGGTTTTGCGATTAGCGGATAGATCGGTTACATATCCATGAGGTATTGTTGAGGATGTTTTAGTAAAAGTAGATAAATTAATCTTCCCCGCAGACTTCTTTATTTTGGATTGTGAAGTGGACAGCGAAATTCCAATAATTCTTGGGCGACCATTTTTAGCAACAGGTAAAACTTTGATTGATGTGCAAAAAGGTGAATTGACAATGCGGGTTGAAGATCAACAGGTCACCTTTAATGTTTTTAAGTCAATGTCTTACCCAAAAGAAAAAGGTGAATGTATGCGGGTGGATATCATGGAGGAATTGGTTAATCATAAGTTTAGTGGGAATTACTCAGAGGATCCGCTTGAATCCATTTTGCTTGGGATAGATGACTACGACATTGAAGAGGATATTGAATATGTCAAATGGCTAAATACATCATTAGTCTTCCGAAAAAGCACTCAATCTTTCGACACCCTACAGAAGCCCGAAACGGAAGGTAAAAAGTTCAAACCCTCAATAGAAGAGCCATCGGTGTTGGAATTAAAGCCACTACCATCTCATCCGCAATATGCTTATTTGGGAAAAGACGATACCCTACCAGTTATTGTTTCGACAGAGTTAACTGACACGCAAAAGGAGAAACTGCTACGGGTTCTGCGTGAGTTCAAAACAACAATTGGGTGGACTATAGCAGACATTCGAGGTATTAGCCCATCATTCTATATGCACAAGATTCTAATGGAAGAAGGGGCAAAACCAACCATTGAGATGCAAAGAAGGCTAAACCCCATTATGAAGGATGTAGTGAAAAAGGAGATTATAAAGTGGTTGGATGATGGCATTATTTACCCAATCTCAGATAGTTCACGGGTGAGTCCTGTACAATGTGTACCAAAGAAAGGGGGTATGACAGTGGTGAAGAATGTGGCTAATGAGCTCATCCCTACTCGAACAGTTACAGGATGGAGAGTATGCATGGACTACCGCAAGCTAAATAAAGCCACACGCAAGGATCACTTTCCCTTGACATTCATTGCTCAGATGCTGGATAGGCTAGCGGGACATCAGTTCTATTGTCTCTTGGATGGGTATTCTGGGTATAATCAAATTGCCATAACAACGGAGGATCAAGAGAAAACTACATTCACATGCCCCTACGGTACGCTTGCATTTCGGCGTATGTCCTTTGGTTAATGTAATGCACTGGCAACCTTTCAACGGTGCATGATAGCGATCTTCTCCGATATGGTCGAGAAAAACTTGGAGGTATTTATGGATGATTTCTCTGTGTTCGGTGATAGCTTTGATCTGTGTTTGAAAAATCTAATTTTAGTGTTGAAACGATGCGTGGAGACTAATTTGGTTCTTAACTGGGAAAAATGTCACTTTATGGTGAAAGAGGGGATTATTCTAGGGCATAAGGTTCCTGCAGCAGGGTTAGAGGTAGATAAAGCAAAGATTGAGACAATTGAGAAATTACCTCCTCCATCATATGTGAAGGGAATCCGGAGCTTCTTGGGACATGCGGGTTTCTACAGACGCTTCATTAAAGATTTTTCAAAAATTTCAAAACCCTTATGTTCCCTGTTGGAGAAAGACGTGCCTTTCAAAATGGATCAGTCATGTATCGAGGCATTCGAGGTATTAAAGAAGATGTTGGTTTCTGCTCCAATCATTGTGGCACCCGATTGGTCTTTACCGTTCGAATTGATGTGCGATGCCAGTGACTACACAATGGGAGCAGTATTGGGACAACGTCATGACAAGATTTTTCACACAATCTACTACTCCAGCAAGATGTTGACAGATGCTCAGTTGAACTATACAACCATTGAAAAAGAACTACTTGCAGTTGTGTTTGCCTTCGACAAATTCAGAGCATATCTCATTGGGACCAAGGTAATTGTCTACACGGATCATTCTGCCATCAAATATCTGATTGCGAAGAAGGATGCCAAACCAAGGTTAATACGGTGGGTGTTACTGCTGCAAGAGTTTGATTTAGAGATCCGAGATAGAAGGGGTACAGAAAATCAAGTGGCAGATCATCTTTCGCGGTTGGAAAATGCTGAGGTACAGAAGAAAGACAATGCAATGATTAACGAGAAATTTCCAGACGAACAATGTAAGACCCCAAATTATTAATAAATAAAATTTATTTTCCTCTATTTATTATTTTGAAATAGTAAGGGTTGATTTAATTAATGTGGATAGTTATGGGTAAAATACGCAAATATTTCGAATAAGCAAGTGGTTATAAAATATTCATTATTGTCGGGGAATATTCGTTTGGTCGTGGAATATTCGTATTGCTCGGGGGAATATTAAATGCAACGTAGTATCTAGTCTTTGTGGGCCCATAACGGAAAGCTATTGGATGAAGAAAACGACAAATATAAGTTGTTTAAAAATAACAGGCGTAGTTATTCTGAATTATCTTTGTTAAAATACTAAATTGGTTAACACACTGAGTAGCTTACCTGCAGTATTGCACCAATTATTGATTCTTACGTAAAGAAGGCACTACTCAATAATGGTTACTGATGAATTATTATCAAATTATTTTATTTTATTGATTTAATAATTCTTTGCGTTGATATTTTATATTCTTTGTTGTTTCAATAATTGTCATTACACAATTATTTTTCATTATCGAAGCAATAATTCATATTATCCGAATAATATTATTAGATAACATTATTGGCAATGTCTAGAAAGTTACATCTAAGGAGAGGTTTGGTCACCTAATTGCGTGCGATAAGGAGAAATTCTTATTGGAAAGCCCCTCTTTCACAGGGCTACTGGTTGTCAATATTGTGATTACGTAATATTATTTGTGAATAATTAATTATTGATTCATATGATGAGGAAAATATTGATTTTATGTGGATATAGATGGAGAAAATTTTTAATGTGACAATTGTTGAAAATTGAAATTTTATCTTTTCTCGATAAAATAATTCATTTAAATATATTATTATATTTTAATAATATAATAATGATGATATTTTTTACGATGAATGTGGGATATATGAGTATATGTGGAGGAGGAGTATTTTTGTTACCAAAAATATTTAAAGCATGTTTTATGTGTTCGGTGGACCCCATTTCTTGGACCGAAATTTGATTATAGCACGTAAAATCGCTTGGTTTGTGGATTTCGGTCAATTTACATTTGGAATTTGGAAAACTTTCTTCTACAAAGTTGTAGATAATGGAATTTCCTATGAAAAAAGACATAAGGTTCGAATTTTTCTGACAAAAGGGCTATTTATTATTAATTATTGAAATTCTGAAGTTCCAGAATAATTAATTTTTGAAGTTTAAAATATTTTAATTAAGAAAAACATTTTTTTCATTTATGGGACATGTGTTAGTGGTTGAATTCATCTGATGGTGTGCGTAGGAAGATTTGGAAAAATAATATTATTAATTTATTAAATTTTCTGCTTTGGTGTTCTAAGCATTTTCCTATAAATAGGTGCTTAGGTTAGAATTGAAAATCACACTAAAGCGAAGTTTTCTCTCTTTCTCTCTATATTATCGAGTGTATTCTTGTGAGTATTTTGATACTTTGAGTGTTGCTATACGGTGCAAGTTTCCTTCAACACTATATTTATAAAAAAGAAAGATGGGAGTATGCGACTTTGTATTGACTATCGGGAATTGAACCATGTCATCATCAAGAATAGGTATCCACTACCTCGCATTGATGACTTGTTTGACCAGTTGCAAGGAGCACAATTCTTTTCAAAGATCGATCTTCGTTCGGATATCATCGGTGAAGATTAGGCGAGGATATTCCAAAGGCGCCTTGAGAACTCGATGCGGGCATTATAAATTCTTAGTCATGTCTTTTGGATTGACTAATGCTCCTGCGGCTTTCATGGATATGATGAATCGAGTATTCAAGGAATATTTGGATCAGTTCGTTGTTATTTTTATTGATGACATCCTCATATTTTCCAAAAGTCGTGAAGATCATGAGCACCATTTGAAGCTGGTACTCCAAAGGCTTCGTGAAAACAAGCTTTATGCCAAGTTGAAGAAATACGAGTTCTGGCTTGACGAGGTAGCATTCCTTGGGCACGTGGTGTCAAAACATGAAGTATCTGTTGACCCGGCGAAGATTGAAACAATACAAAGTTGGGAGCAACCGAAGTCGGTGACTGAAGTACGTAGCTTTCTTGGCTTAACTGGTTATTATCGAAGATTCGTGGAAGGATTTTCTTGAATCGCTAGTCCATTAACTCAACTGACTCGGAAAGATATCAAATTCATATGGAGCGAGGAATGCGAGAAGAGTTTCCAAGAGCTTAAGAGGAGACTCATTTTGGCACCTGTTTTGACAATACCATCCGGTTCGGATGGATTTGTTATCTACAGCGATGCTTTAGGCAAAGGGTTAGGATGTGTTCTCATGCAACGTGGGAAAGTTATAGCCTATGCCTTGCGACAACTTAAAGAATACGAGAGGAATTATTCTACTCATGATCTAGAGTTGGCAGCAGTCATTTTCGGGCTAAAGATCTGGAGGCACTACCTATATGGGGAGAAAGTGGAGATATATTCAGACCATAAAAGCCTCAAATATTTCTTCACCCAAAAGGAACTCAACATGCCGCAACGACGTTGGCTCGAGCTATTGAAAGACTACGACCACACCATTCAATACCATCCTGGAAAAGCAAATGTGGTAGCTGACGCATTGAGTAGAAGATCATATACGGGAACGAGTGCGATGTTGTCAACACAAACGCCCATTTTATGTGATTTACAAAAGTTGAAGATAGAATTCAAGACTCCGGGGACCCATGCAATGATGTCAAGTATACACATAGAACCGACTTTAATCGAAAAAGTTAAAGTTGCTCAAGCTACAGACCCGGAGCTGATGCTTATGAAGAAGAAAGTACAAGAATGTGTTATTCCAGAGGCAAGAATCGATGAAGAAGGAATACTTCGAGTCCACTCCAGACTGTGTGTTCCTAACGATTCTGATTTGAAGTATAAGATCATGATGGAGGCACACAATACACAATTTGCAATCCATCCTGGAAGTACCAAAATGTATCGTGATCTTCGACATACATTTTGGTGGAAAAATATGAAGAGAGAGATTGCAAAGTTTATCTCGATGTGTTTAACTTGTCAATGTGTAAAGGCAGAGCATCAAGTGCCTAAGGGTCCATTGCAACCACTCGAGATTCCGAAATGGAAGTGGGAACATATTACCATGGATTTTGTTACGAGTCTTCCCATGGTTTCTCAAGGCTTAAATGCTATTTGGGTTATTGTTGATAGATTAACCAAGTCTGTTCATTTCTTGCTGATACGGGAGACTTATTCCCTTGAACATCTTGCTCGTATGTACGTAAATGAGATTGTGAGATTGCATGGCATGCCAGTATCCATAGTTTTGGATCGTGGCCCAAGATTCACTTCATAATTTTGGATTAGCTTGCAAAAAGCTATGGGTACGGATTTACAATTCGATTCGCATACCATCCTCAAGCAGACGGACAATCGAGAGGACTATTCAAACTCTTGAAGATCTATTAAGACTCGTGTCCTAGACTTCAAAGGGAGTTGAGATAAGTATTTACCATTGGTGGAATTCTCCTACAACAACAGTTATCAGGCAAGTATAGGTGTGGCTCCATTCAAAGCATTGTATGGACAAAAATGTTGCTCTCCAATATGTTGGGATGAGGTGGGTGAAGCAACATTGTTGGGACCCAAGTTGGTACGACTACGAAAAAGATCCAAATGATTCGACAACGTTAATAAACGGCACAGGATCGACAAAAGAGTTATGCGGATCTTCATCGAACTGACGTGGAATTTAGTATTGGGGATCATGTATTGTTGCGTGCTGCTCCATGGAAGGGAGTTACAAGATTCGGGAAGAGAGGAAAGCTCAATCTGCGATTTATTGGTCCATTTCAGATTCTTGACCGAGTAGGAAATGTGGCCTATAGACTCGCGTTACCTCCAAGTATGTCTCGTGTTCATAATGTTTTTCATATATCTGTGCTTCATAAATATGTGAAAGACCCGAACCACGTCATTGAGTTAGAACTGGACGAGATAGCTGAAGACTTAACGTACGAGGAGGTACCTGTCAAGATCTTGGATAGGAAGGAGCATGTCCTACGCACGAAGGTCATACCACAAGTTAAAGTTTTGTGGAGAAACCATGCTATAAAGGAAATGACTTGGGAGTTGGAAACAGAAATGAAAGCGAGGTACCCTCACCTTTTCGAAACACCAGGTACGTACGTCAATTTTGAGGACGAAATTTCATAAGGAGGGGAGGTTGTAAGACCCCAACTTATTATTAATGAAATTAAATTTCCTCTATTTATTATTTTGAAATAGTAAGGGTTAATTTAATTAATATGATTAGTTATAGGTAAAATGCGCAATATTTCAAATAAGCAAGTGGTTATAAAATATTTATTGTTGTCGGGGAATATTTGTACGACGGCGAAGCCTTGTCTGGGCCCCATAACGGAAAGTGATTGGATGAAGAAAACGACAAGTATAAGTTCTTTATAAATAATGGCGTAGTTATTCTGAATTAGATTATCTTGTTGGAATACCCGATTGGTTAAAACATAGTAGCACTGCGATATTGCACCAATTATTGATTCTTACGTAAGAAGGCATTACTCAATAATTGTTACGAAGAATTCTTATGCTCAAGATTTTATTTTATTGATTCAATAATTGTTGCGTTGATATTTTATATTACTGTTGTTTCAATAATTGTCACTACAGTATTTTCCATTATCGGAGCAATAATTCATATTATCTGAATAATATTATTAGATAACATTATTGGCAATGTGTAGAAAGTTCTGTCTAAGGAGAGGTTTGGTCATCTAATTGCGCGCCAGTAAGGAGAAATCATTATTGGAAAGCCCCCTCTTTCCTAGGAACTGCCTGGTTGTCAGTATTATGATTCTGTAATATTATTTATGAATAATTAATTATTAATTTATATGATGAGGAAAATATTGATTTTATGTGGATATAGATGGAGAGAATTTTTAATGTGACAATTGTTGAAAATTAATATTTTATCTTTTTCTGATAAAATAATTCATTTAAATATATTATTATATTTTAATAATATAATAATGATGATATTTTTACAATGAATGTGGGATATATGAGTATATGAGGAGGAAGAGTATTTTTGTTGCATTAAATGATTAACACATATTTTGTGTGTCGGTGGACCCCATTTCTTGACTGAAATTTGATTATAGCTTGTAAAATCACCCGTTTGTGGATTTCGGTCAATTTTTGTTTGGAATTTGGAAAAACTTTCTTCTGCAAAGTTGTAGAGAATTGAATTTTCTATAAAAATTCGCGAGATTCGAATTTTTTGATAAAAGGGCTATTTATTATGAATTATTGAAGTTCCGAAGCTCCGAAATAATTGATTTTTGGAAGTTTAAAATATTTAAAATAGGAAAAACGTTTTTTTTTGTTTTGTGGGCAGCCCTAGCATGTGCAAGATAAGCTAAAATCAGTTTTCAAAATGTGCGTAGAGAATTTGTAATATATATAATATTATTATATTAAATTTTCTACTTTGGTGTTCTAAGCATTTTCCTATAAATAGGGTGCTTAGGTTAGAATTGAAAATCACACAAGAAACTGAAGTTTTCTCTCTCTATATTATCGAGCGTATTCTTGTGAGTATTTTGAGTATACTTTGAGTATTGCTATACGGTGCAAGTTCAAGTCATAGCTTTATATCAGGTGTTTCAACTAGAAGTCCTGTCTTTCGAGGTAAGGGATGTTATTTTATTCGAAAATGATATTATTTCTTCAATATCATTATGCCGAAATATTGGTTGGAAATTTTTATAAAATTTGGAACTTTTTCATGTCGGGGTTACTATTCATGAATTACTATTCACGAGTCACTATTCATGAGTTACTATTCACGGGTTACTATTCACGAGTACTATTCACGAAGCGTGAAGATGTTTTTTGTAAAATTTCTATCTTTTGGTATCGGAGTTACTATTCACGTATACGACACTATTCACGTATACGACACTATTCACGAATACGGCACTATTCACCGAAAAATGAAATTTCTTCTTTTTGTCCAAAATATCTATTATGGATACTAGCTTTGATTGTATCCATGTTTTGATCATTCTTGAATTTTACTCCACTCTGATTACTTATGAAGTATTTTTGAACTTAGATTGTTTAAAATACGAATCCTTAATATTTGTTCTTTTGTTTCACTGGATTCGTTTCCTTTAAAATATTTTTTTCATCATCCTCGGTCCTAAATGATGATATTCTTGAATATCTTTTGCTTTCGTAGTGCAAAGATGAATGATTTCTTGATGAATATCTTTGGCCCGTAGAAGGAAAGATGAAGCAGTGTTGAGATGAACATGACCGATCGATTAATATCTTTGGCCCGTAGTGCAAAGATGAGCAGTGTTTAGATGAACATGACCCGGTGATGAATATCTTTGGCTTTGTAGTGCAAAGATGAATATTTGATTCGAGATATATATTGATTGATGTTACGGGGATAAAATATCAACGATGAACTTTTAAATTCATATATAGAAGATAGTAGTTTGCATTCTCTACTTAACTCTTCTAATGAATTGTTGTTTCATTGCAGATTGTTGATTTAAAACCGGTTGTCTATTGTATTCTATTAGATTTTTCCCTGTTGAAGACTAACGATAATTTGCTCTATGTTATCTTAGTCATAATGTTCTTTACTGGGCTAGTTGAGCTCACCCTTTTCCTTGTTGTTCCATTTTTCTTCTCAGGAGGCGAGAATGTAGCGAGTACTAGTCGGGGTATAGAGTGAAGGTTCTAGAGAGAGTTGTTTAGTAGTCCTTACTATTTTTGTAAAATAATGTATCAATAATTATGATGGGGATTTATTTGCGTGTGGATATTGTCTAGATGGGAATATCTGTATTTAAACTCATAGTTTATATGTTGTAATAATAAAGTTGTAGTTATTTCTGTACCATATATTTGGCGACTCAGAATGGGTTGGATGGAATAGACCTATTTTGGGGGCATCACAAACAACTTCTCCGAGTAACCAAAACACTGCCTTGGTATGCTGATTATGTGAACTACGTGGTTGCTAAGGTGTTACCACCGGATTTGAACTCATAATAACGAAAGAAATTCCTCCATGACGTGAAGCAGTACTATTAGGATGAACCATTTTTGTTTAAGGCCTGCACGGATCAAATGATTAGACGTTGTGTGCCACATGAAGAGATGGACAGCATATTGGGTCATTGCCACTCATCAGATTATGGATGTCATTATTCCGGTGATCGAACATCGGCCAATGTGTTACAATCAGGATTTTACTGGCCTTCTTTATTCAAAGATACGTACCTCTTCGTGCTGAAATGTGATCGATGCCAACGCGTAGGTAATATCTCCAAGCGCAATGAAATGCCACTCAACTCAATTTTGGAGGTAGAACTATTCGACGTATGGGGAATCGATTTTATGGGACCATTCCCATCCTCATTCAATAATCAGTACATTCTGTTGGCGGTCGATTTTGTTTCTAAATGGGTTGAAGCTGCAGCTTTACCCACAAATGATGCCAACGTTGTCCTTCGATTCTTAAAGAAAAGTATCTTCACACGATTTGGGACGCCGAGAGCAATAATAAGTGATGAGGGAACTCATTTCTGTAATAAGTAGTTCACAAAATTGCTGGTGAAGTATGGGGTTCGTCATAAAATTGTAGCAGCATATCATCCCCAAACCAATGATCAAGTAGAGGTCTCGAATAGGGAGGTCAAGCGAATTTTGGAAAAGGTGGTCAACCCGTCACGAAAAGATTGGTCTTTGCATTTTGACGATGCTCTATGGGCATATCGAACAACATATAAGAATCCGATCGGCATGTCACTTTATTGAATGGTTTACGGAAAGGCGTGTCACTTCCCAGTCAAGCTAGAACATAGTGCACACTGGGCCATTCAGAAGCTCAATTTCGATTTACAAGCGGCAGGTGAGAAAAGGTTAATGCAGTTAAACGAGATGGATGAATTTCGGTTCAACGCCTATGAAAATGCAAAACTCTACAAGGAGAAAGTCAAAGCTTGGCATGATAAGAAAATTCTTGATAGAACGTTTGAACCGGGCCAACAAGTCTTGCTTTTCAACTCTCGACTGCGTTTATTCCCCAGAAAACTAAAATCTCGTTAGTCGGGACCGTTTAAAGTGGTATCTGCTGCACCACACGGTAACATTGAGTTCGAGGAACCGAATTCAAAGCATAAATTTTAAGGTCAATGGTCAACGATTGAAACATTACTGGAGTGGCCCAGTTGAAAGTAAATCAACGGTCATGTATCTCTCCGAACCAGTGGATAATTGAGCACAACGGGAAAGTCGGGCTGACGACTGTAAACCAAGCGCTTATTGGGAGGCAACCCATTTAATTTTTAATTTTTAATTTTTATTTTTTTAATTGAGTTTCATATTATTTCCTTAATTTATTCCTTTAAAAGTGCTATAACCATTTTGGTTGATTAAGTCCCTATTTCCCATGTGCGAGGTCCCGTAAGCAAGAAAGACAACAAATCTAACTTTGTAGCACGGCGCCCTTGGCCTTGGTTTATTATTAAAAAATAAGCGCCCGTGCGCTAAACCTTCATGTCAATCATCATTGTTTCAGTCATTTGCTACCGTTTCTTCCTATACATTTATAGCGCCCCGGCGCTAGACCTCACCAGCAAGCAGTGTTGCTCAGCGCCCCGGCGCTCAAATCCTTTTGTTTCCCAGCACCCCGACGCTATAGTGGAGCATAGCATTCTGTTGCCCAGCGCCCTGGCGCTCTTATCACCAGTTAAACTTCCCGCCTTGACCGAGGTAAATCGATTCTACTTGGGTCCAACTGCTCAATTCCCCACTTCATGCACTCCACCTTCCACACAAGATTCCTTCCCCATCTGGTAACTGATCGTAAACCTTTATATAACTCCCAAATCATAACACCACATATTATATTTGGATCTCCGTTTGCAAAGAAATTCTCTTTCATCTTCTCAACTGCAAAGGTATGTTACTACACTCTACTCCATAGTGATGAAGGTAAATCTTGTTAATTGTGAGTAGAATACACTAAATTGCATCTTGAATCATTATATCTACATCTACACTACAGATTTTCATCCTTTGAATTTTAATTATCTCATATTGCTGTCAAGTGTATAACGTTTGTTTGTGCACCACGTTTGGGTGTGATATCATGCATATTGGATGATTGACTTCTAGGGATGTGTTTTGATAGAAAACTAGTGTGATTCAAGGCAATTTATGGGTTGCACATTATGTGTTCGATAAATGGCCTGACTCAATGCTAATAGTTAAATTTGCACATGTCTCCATATCTTCACACTGTATTGGCTTGCCATCTTGCCACAACAATAGTATACGCGTATTATCACACCTATTCATCACCATTGTGGGAGAGTGATGCATAGTATAGTTGCATACATGGATAAATTTGTTTAAGCTATACATGTCAACACTCTTGGGAATCTTATGTATTCCGTTTGCCGATCATAGAAGTTGAAGATTGCATGAATCTAATCAGTGTAATTGTGCAGTTCTTGTTATTTCGTATCATGCCAAACCCTCAACCATGTAATCCCATTGCACCTAAATTGAATGTGGGGCTTGTGTTCAAGGTCTAAGTATACATATTCGAGATATGCCCAATTCTAATACATATGTATATCTTTTCGTGCAGAACATTGTACATGGCTTCCAAGCGCCAACGTGGAGAAGGCTCCGGGACCTCTTCAACTCCACCTCCAAAATTTGATAACCGACGGTTTGTCTCCGCCGTGGCTCAGGAACGATACAACCGCATGGCTACTCAATCATTAGTCCCAGAACGCAGTTTGAGACCCGATCAATCAAAGGATGGAGAAATGGCAGTTATTGTAGTAGTTAAGCGCAATTGGTTCACCCTGATCGAACAACCAGAACCAGCAGTCATTGTAGTAGTTAAAGAGTTCTATGCCAACGTGCCCGAACATTTCCACTATGTGGTGTTTGTACGGGGCAAAACGGTTGAAATTGGCGAAGAGGACTTCAAAGGGTGTTACCAACTGCCATTAGAGGGACTGAACGACGATAATTCGTGAACTTTGTCAGCTGGGAACCACATGGACAGTGCATGAATGCGGAAGCATGATCTTTCCACTTTCTAACCTCAGCTTATATGGGAAGGCGTGGTATGCGTTTATCTGCGCAAAACTCATGCCATGCACCCATGTGAGTCATGTCACTAGGGTGCAAGCGGTGCTGCTATACTCAATAATTAAAGGCTTCAAGATAGATGTTGGCCACCTTATTCAGCAGTCTGTTATCCGAGAATCCTAAGGAGGGACCACAGGAGGGTTACCACATCCGTCTCTCATATGCGCTTTGTGTGCTAAGTTCGGAGTCAAATGGAAATCAGATGAGATGATTCAAACGCCTATGCCCGTGTTGGACCACAAGTTGATTAGCAGGTATAAAATGTGGACTGGTGGAGCAAACCACCCTAGGGGATTGGGTTTCATAATTCCCCAAGCTGAACCTTCTCAAGCTCTACCACCTCAGGCTCTACATACTTATGGTCCTTCATCCGCAGCTTATCGTGGTGTGGTTCCCAAAGCAGTCCAACGAGAAGTTAACGGATGGTTTTACAATCTGGAAGCCCAAAATGTCCCCCTCTCGGAACGTCAAGATGTGATTTATATGTACTTGGTTGATCGGATTTCTGACCCTGAATGCTATGAACGCATACTGGTATTTTTAGGGTGTTAGTCTCGATCGATTCCTTTCTTTGATCCTACCAGTCTTTCCCCCTTCAGATCTAGAGATGAGCGAGGATGATGATGCTCCACCCGAGGCATAAGCTCGTCAGGGAAGTCCTCTATTTTACATTGTTTTATCTTTCGCATGAAGACATTGCTCTAGATAAGTTTGGGGGTAGTTTATTTAGTTTATTTTTATTTGCATTAGTAGTTTGTGATTGTTAATAGTTTGTGGATGATTTGATTATTATTAATGTTGAATGTAGGATTGCATGTTAATTCTAGCTTTTGATAGTGCGTATATTTGGGGGTCAGTGATGAAATTAGAATTGCATGAACAAGTCTAGTAAGGATTGTTGAGTCAGTGATATGATTATCTTGACATGATTTAAATCTTCATATGTTTGACACTGATATTATAAGGATAGCACATTTTGAAAAATGACCATGTTGGTTATGATAGTTTAAATGGATAGATAAGTGAGTTCTAAAGGATGAATGCTAATGAAATGAAGGAACAAGTTAAATTACTAGTGAAGACTGAATTTAGATATGAACTCTAGTTTGGGGGGAAAATATTTGGAATATATAAGCTTTGAAAAAAATAAAATAAAAAAAAATAAACACCGTGGCATGTATGTCTAGTTTTGTGGCCTTTGTTACTTGAGTAAGTAAGCCCGAGGGGATTGTCTCTTCACCTAGCGCCCTAAGGTCTTAATGGCTCGGGAGTCGTTGGTCGAAAGCTTGTTAAGGCAGCATTGAAAAGCCAAAGGGAATAAGACAATGCATAGTCATGAGAAAAAAAAATGATAGAAAAAAAAGATATGTATAATAAGGCGAAAAAAGTGCAAAATGCCCTCGTCTAGCACAAATAAGCATAAGTATTCCATGTTGACCCCTGGATTTTGGTGATTATATACTTTCAGTTGAATCTAGTTTATTTGATAAGCTCTTGAGTTGAAACTGTATGATGCCTATTAAGAACTTTATTATCTTTCATATTTTGCTGTTCATTGGTTAGCATGGTTGTTGAACACACACTCACAATATTAGTAATAACATATTTGACTTCATTGATTGTTGGGATACTCTTGATCTTCTTTAACAGGATATATTAGCATGTTTTTGTGATTTTTCTGAGGCCTATGGATATACGTGAGCTATTAAATTGCTGGAATTAAGAACATATAGATAGTTTGCATTTGCATGATGTTTAGTTTTCGTGTTGTTTGTGTTTTGTTGCTTGAGGGCACGCAACGATTTAAGTTTGGGGGTATTTGATGATTGGGTAATATACTCATAAATCGGATATACTTGAGCTTAGATTTGTGTATTCTCGAGTCCTTTAGTAGCATTTTTACTGTGTTTATGTTTGATTTGTAGGTTTAGGAGCTGTAAGAACATTTGGGGAGAAATTGAGCTAAAAAGGGGAACAATTGTCACTTTCTGCCTCCTAGCGCCGGGGCGCTCAACATAGAACTAATCCCAGCGCCGGGGCGGAAATTGAGTTGACCAAGGCGCGTGCGTTGACCATCCGGATTACTTGATTATTGGAGGCTGTTGGAGAGGTTGTTTTGGAAAAGGATTGTGGGATAAATTAAGGGTATATAAGGATTATTTCTATTGAACTAGGGTACTCATACTACACAATTTGAAGATTAATCAAGGAGCAAGAGGAGATTATTGAAGGCTTTGGACTTGGAGTTTTTCTCTTCTTCTTTATTCTTTTGATTTGTGTAATTCATTAAGGATGATTTTTCAATTATTGTTGATTCAAATTTCTGTTATGAACTAATTTCTTTTATTAAGATTCCAATTGAACCTTTTATGGTTATGAATTGATTATTTAATTTATTCCAATTATTTATGTTGAAGTGAATTGTTCATCTTGCTTTGTGCTTATTGATTAATTATCTGGCCAATAATTACCTTGTTACTCTAGAAGGAATTGGAAAAGGAATTCTAGGGTTAGAACTGGGTATGGTGACATGTGACTTAGTTATTTTCACAGTGAATAATTAGGTTTGTGAATAGAATAGAAATATCTATTTACCACATGTAACACATAAGGAATTGGAATTGTAACGAGTTTAATTCAATTGTTTTGCATAAGAATATAGCAAAATTAATCTGGGTTAAATAGAAGGCAATTGATCACTTGGAAAAGGGCTTTTGGCATTTTAGAATTCTTGTTAACAATTCAGCAGACATAATAATTGGGATAGTTGAATAATTGATTTAAAAATCATAATTGGGGATATTGGAGTCTTAATTCTTATTTATTTGAATTCAATCAATTCTTAGTTTGTTTATTTGCTTTCTTTTAGAATAATCTCTTTGCTTTGTTTAATTTAGTTTTCTTAAATCTAAAAATCACAATTATTGGTTGTTTAAATAAAATCGGATTGATATAGTACTAGTAGTTGGAGTTTATTAATTAGAATTCTCTGTGGGATCGACACTCTATTTTATCACTATATTACTTGTTGATTGTGTATACTTGCACGTTTTTTTTTATTGTGAAATCAACCAATATGATCACTCCCCAGATTCACCATGGGTTCATCTTTTCCCACCTCCTCAACTGACTTGCTTTGTGCTGGCACATCGGCTATTGGCACTGGTGCAACAGCCGCTAGCATCTCCGTGCTCATTTCATCTTCTCCAGACATCCTACTATCAGTTTAAATAACGTGATTAGTACTTCACCAGTACAAAATTCTCACACTATGTGTCCACATATCTCACTATCGATACGCTTTATCAATCTCTCACTTAGTACTCTAGATGAGTATTCTCTATCTCACTTATGGTTATAATCCTTGGGTTTTCCCCCCTACTTAAGGTTTATAACCTACAACTTTGATACCAACCTGTGACACCCCCAAATCCGAGATACCTAACCCCCGAGTTTGGTGTTCACGATCCACAATATAATAAGCATCTAACTACCCATTCATTGATGAATAGAATATTACACCACATTAACTTATAAAGTTATTACATTAGTCTCAGGTTCTCTAACCTTAACATTACAAACATACCCGTTAGATATACAAAAAAGGTTTACAAACATAACATAATAATTGTGGAGCCCCCAAAACAGGTATACATCACTCATCTTGAGTCGCCAAATACATGGTACAGAAATCAAATACAAACTTCTTTAATACAACTGTCGTGTAAAAATACGACAAAACATAGCTATGTTTTTAAAACGAATATTGTCTTCTAGACAATATCCACACTCAATGAAGTCCTCATTACAATTATTATCACACTATTTCACATAATAGTGAGGACTACTAAAACCACTTATCCTGGACCATCACTCCATTCCCCGACTCGTCCTAGCTATATTCTCATTTCCTAAAGAGAACAATGAAAGAAAAGGGTGAGCTCAACTAGCCCAGTAAGAAATATTATGACCAAGATAATGCAAAATAAATTATCCTTAGCCTTCAACAGTATAACAACTGATAGAATATAATAGACAACAAGTTTTAGATCAACAACTGGCGGAATAAGCAATCCATTAGAAGAGTCAAGTAGAGCATAAAATCTACTATCTTCTATGATTTAAAAAGTTTTTCATCAACTTTATCGCTGAGACTCAGCTTAATAAATAATATCGAATCATCCCTGCACCACGACCAAGTATTCATGTAATCATCAATTGTCATGCTTATACCGAATAATCCCTGGTCATAATCATACCAACAATTGTCCATCAATGAACTACAGACCAATGAGGACTTTTACCATATCATTCGTTGCATTACGGTCATGATTATACCGAATAATCCCTAGTCATAATCATACCAAGTCCATCTATGCACGTAAGCCAAAGATGACTTTCATCACAATATAAGCATGAGGATGTTGACCATGACATAACAATTCAATAAAACAAGTTCAAGGATAAATTTTAAAGATTTATAATTTAATTTATCTAGAATTCAATAACGTTCAAATTGTCAACATGATTCTGCTTTGTCGAGTAAAATTCAAGAATGCTCAGAAGAATATTTCCATGAAAAGATACCGGATGAAGCGCAAATATCAAGGATATTCTACTAATTTCATGGAGTATAGAAGCCAAAACTTTAACCAAATGAGTATAATAGAATATATGAAACTGTAAATGGATTTTCACCCGCAATGCTGTAATCCACGTAGGCAGATCATTTCCACATTTTAATAAGGAATGAATACAAAGGGTCATTCACCATGCATGCGGTAGTCCGCATAGATAAGTTATTCCAACAGAATAATAAAGAATGGAATAATAGAAGAATTTGACCATGCATGCGGTAGTCCGCGTAGACAGGTTATTCCAACAGAATAATAAAGAATGGAGTAACAACCAGTACGAGTATTGAAAGAAAATAACTCTCTTCATGAATATGAAATAAATAATATCCCTTACGACTGTTGCACGTTTTGAGGCTCAAAATATTACAGTATAATACCTTCCTCTTTTTCTTCATTTTTAATTTAGTCCTGCAAGTATTATCAAACTTGCACCACCTCCCCTAATAGTAAATCATATGAATTAATAGTTCATTCATGTGACTCAATAGTATAATCATGTGAAAAAACTAATTATAGTATAGTACCTTCATCTATACCTTCATTTTTAGTTTAGTCATGCAAGTATTATCAATCTTGCACCAACTCCCCTAATAGTAAATCATGTGAATCAATAGTACACACATGTGAACACATAGTTATAAGCATGTGAATTAATAGCAATTAATTGCTCATTTATTCGGTGAATTACCCGATTAGTCCATATAACCTCCAAACATCAATTATTATTGAAATAAATGTCGATTTCCACTAACACTAATAAGTCCCACACAATGGAACTATAAATTTCATTTTTAATCAACATGAACTTATTCATCATTAATATTATAACTCACAATATTTAACAATCAGGTTGTTTCGAGGAAAGAGGGAGCTTTTCGATAAGGATTTCTCCCTATTGGCGCACAATTAGATTATCTAACCTCTCCTTGACAGAACTTCAAGACATTGTCAATATTACAAATAATAATATGAATAACTTTGTTGTCTCAATTATTGATTTAATAATATAACATATTATGCAGATGATACCGTGATAATAATTGAATCAATAATATGAGAGATATGATGCAACAATTATTGTAGCAATAATTGAGTATAACTGAGTGACTTCTTACATAAGCATCAATAATCAATACCGTATGCTACTATTCAACCATGCGTATTACTGTACTTTTACTACCGGGTAGTTCAACAGTTTTAACGGTAACACTTTCGCCGTTATTTTTATAAAATGATAATTCTGTCATTTTCTAACTACGACAATACTTCCATTGTGGGTCCACCAATGATTGTGCCGTGGTACGGATATTCCCGACAAAAAGAATATTTTATAACAACTTGCATACTTTGCAAAATTTTCACATATCACCCTTAACTTTAACCTTTTATATATTTAACCATTTACGAAATAAAATAATAATTATAAGAAAATTGAATACTTTCATTTCATAAAATTTGGGGTCTTAAAATCTCCTCTCCTTATGAAATTTTGCCCTTGAAATTTACGTACGTACCTGGTATGCCAAAGAGATGATGATACCTCGTCAGATTCTAACTCTTGAGGTATAACCTTTGAGTGTCAAATGTGATCCTTCTTATCCAAGATTTTAACACGTATCTCCTTATATGTTAAATCTTTTGCTATCTCGTCTAGTTCTAATTCAATAATGTGGTTCGGGTCGTCTACATAATTACGTAACATTGATACGTGAAAAATGTTATGAACACGCGACATACTTGGCGGTAAAACGAGTCTATAGGCCACAGTTCCTACTCAATCGAGGATTTCAAATGAGCCAATTAAATCGAGGGTTGAGATTTCCTCTATTCATCGACTCTTGCTTCTAGAATAACGCCTTCTTTAACCTTCTTCTTCATATTCATCAGCTCCAGGTGTGTAACTTGAGCGACTTTTAACTTTATCAATTAAAGTCAACTCTACTCGTATATTTGATATCACCACGTGGGTCCCTAGAGTCTTTAACTCTATCTTCATCATTTGTAAGTTATACGAAATGGGTTTTTGTGTTAACAACATGGCACTCGTAAACGGATACGATCTTCTACTCAACACGTCAGATACCACGATGATATTGAATGGTACGATCGTAATCTTCAGCAGCTCGAGCCAACGTCTTTGGCACATGTTACGTTCATTTTAGTTAAAGAAATATTTGAGGGTTTTAAAAATGGGTTTTGTACTGGGGTCAATACAAAATTCGATTTCACTCTCTGGGTTAGGCTAGGAAGTCTTCAGAGAATACGTCAGGAAATTTATTAACAATAGAAATGTCATTCAAAACTGTGACTCTCATCCAAGACTTGGATAACACGTCACATTGATACCTATCAACTTGCCACCATTATTCATAACATCCCCTACGAATATTCTGGCTTCGGTGTATTCCAAGACTTGGAAGTCACCAGCGAAAGGCTCGGGGCTCTTTACTTAAGGCTTGATATGACAATGATTGACTTTAGTGGTTTGGTTGCTTGAATTCGCATAACAGGTTGGTTAGGAATATGAAAGCTAACAACCTTACGAAAAGCATGATGAGTAGTTAACCAATCGATTCCTAAAATCACATCAAAGGCAAGTATTTTAAAAGAGATAAGATCGACAGGTAACATGAGGGTATCGATTTGAATCAAATAAGATTTATAAACAGTGGAGGTAACGAAGGTTTCTCATAACGGAGTTTCAAACAATAAGTCAAAGTCTAACTTCTCTAGGTTCAAATTTAAATGTTGAGCGCAAGCAAGAGAGATAAAATAATGGGTAGAACCGGTATCTAATAAGGTATAGACTTCGCAAGAATTTATAATTAACTAACCCGTGCTAACTTTGTTCAAGTTACTCACTTTTTTTGAGAAGTCCCGAAAAAATGCTCTCCCAAAACCAACGACTTTGTTTTGTTCAGATCCGCCTTTGGTGCCACCGCCCCAAATTTGGACTTGACTTTGGTGCATGATAAAATCGGGCTAGGCGACCTTCTTTCCACAATTGTAACATGCTTTGACCGCATCACATGGTTTTTGACCGATATGTCCCTCCCTCCGCATTTAAAGCATACAATTGGTGGTCGTTCTCCTTCCTTGAAAACGGGTGTTGGTGCTACTGTCTTTCCATCGTTGTTGAACCTTCTCTTCTTGAAATTTCCACTCCTATTATCTTGGCTATGATTACCACCGAAGTGGTTACCATTCTTGGCATGATAATTTCCCCCATAATGGTTATCATTGTTCCGATGGTCGTTGCCACCGGTACGATTATTATCGTGTTGTTGCTCGTTATCCTTTTGTTGGGCTGGCTCGTTATCGCACTCCAATAACTGAGCCCTATTCACTACATCTGAATATAAAAAAAGTTTGTTAGAAATGAGGTATTGACGTATCTCAGGTTTCAAACCTATTAGAAACATCTGCGCCATTCTCTCCTCATTATCAACCAAGTGGTACGCAAACCAGGACAACACGGAAAACTTAGCTTCGTACTGCGACACGGTCATATTGTTTTGTTCCAGCTTGATGAATTCCACCTCCTTCATGTGACGAATACTTTCGGGAAAGTACTTATCGTTGAACTGCTCTTGGAACTTCTCCCAAGACATCGTGAGTGCGTCAGGCTGGGTACGTTTTAAAGATTCCCACTAGTAATCTGCCACTTCACACAATATAAAGGTGGCAAAGGGAATTTTTGCTCCTCGGAGCATCCCAAGACATCAAATATCTTGGTGATCTGCTTTAACCACGTCTCCGCCTTAAGTGGTTCTGGCTTTCCCAAAAACTTCGGCGGTCCCAGCTCCTTGAACTTCTTAGCGGTGGCCATCCGAGAGTTGCCAGTGTTTCCACTTGCATTTTGAACAGGAGTCTCTCGCCTGATGTTGCATGAATTGCATAAAGCCTCTGAACATCTCATCATTCATCATCTGATCAGTGTTGTTATTTACCTGAGGATTATTATCTTCCTGTTGCACATTATCCTGGGTATTGATCGTTGGTGACTCAACGGTCTCATGTGCTTCATTGCTAATGTCAACATTTTCAGATGCTATTTTCAAACACTGTCACAAAACAAGGGTTAATTGACATATCACATATTATCCCTATACTCTGACCGACCAATTAAATACCAAATAAACTTAGTTAGGTCATACTAGCGAAGGAATTCCCCGTCTCTCCCCTTTTAGTTCTTTTCTCACATCTAAGCTAGGGATCATATCCCTAAGCTTTGATACCAACTGTGGCGCCCTCAAAACAGGTATACATCACCCATCTTGAGTCGCCAAATACATGGTACAAAAATTAAATACAAACTTCTTTAATACAACTATCGTGTAAAAATACGACAAAACATAGCTGAGTTTTTAAAACGAATATTGTCTTCTAGACAATATCCACACTCAATGAAGTCCTCATTATAATTATTATCACACTATTTCACAGAATAGTGAGGACTACTTATAAAGCCACTTATCCTGGACCATCACTCCATTCCTCGATTCGTCCCAGCTATATTCTCATTTCCTAAAGAGAAGAATGAAAGAAAAGGGTGAGCACAACTAGCCTAGTAAGAAATATTATGACTAAGATAATACATAATAAATTATCATTAGCCTTCAATAGTATAACAACTGATAGAATATAATAGACAACAAGTTTTAGATCAACAACTGTAGCGGAATAAGCAATCCATTAGAAGAGTCAAGTAGAGCATAAAATCTACTATCTTCTATGATATAAAAAGTTTTTCATCAACTTTATCGCTGAGACTCAGCTTAATAAATAAAATCGAATCATCCCCGCACCACGGCCATGGATGTTCATGTAATCATCAATGGTCATGATTATACCGAATAATCCCTGGTCATAATCATACCAACAATTGTCCATCAATGAACTACGTGCCAATGAGAACTTTTGCCACATCATTCGTTACATTACGGTCATGATTATACCGAATAATCCCTAGTCATAATCATACCAAGTCCATCTATTCACGTAAGCCAAAGATGACTTTCATCACAATATAAGCATGAGGATGTTGACCATGACATAACAATTCAATAAAACAAGTTCAAGGATAAATTTTAAAGATTTATAATTTAATTTATCCAGAATTCATTAACGTTCAAATTGTCAACATGATACTGCTTTGTGGAGTAAAATTCAAGAATGCTCAGAAGAATATTTCCATGAAAAGATACTGGATGAAACGCAAATATCAAGGATATTCTACTAATTTGATGGAGTATAGGAGCCAAAACTTTAACCAAATTAGTATAATAGAATATATGAAACTATAAATGGATTTTCACCTGCCATGCGGTAATCCACATAGATAGATCATTTCTATAATTTAATAAGGAATGTATACGAAGGGTCATTCACCATGCATGCGGTAGTCCGCGTAGACAGGTTATTCCAACAGAATAATAAAGAATGGAATAACAGAAGAATTCACCATGCATGCGGTAGTCCGCTTAGACAGGTTATTCCAACAGAATAATAAAGAATGGAATAACAGAAGAATTCACCATGCATGCGGTAGTCCGTGTAGACAGGTTATTCCAATAGAATAATAAAGAATGGAATAACAGAAGAATTCACTAGGCATGCGGTAGTTCGCGTAGACAGGTTATTCCAACAGAATAATAAAGAATGGAATAACAGAAGAATTCACTGTGCATGCTAGAAGTCCAGTAGACAAAAGTTATTCTAATGTAATAATAAAGAATGGAATAAGAACCCTTACTAGTATTGAAAGAAAATAACTCTCTTCATGAATACAAAAGAAATAATACCCCTTACCTTAGAAGAAAATTGGATACTAGAATAGTGAGGTAGCATACTTCTCTTCTTCTTTCTCTCTATAATTTCTCTATAATAATTGCTCTTATGAGACTTAGTGAATTGGTGAGAATGAAAGAAGAATGAGCTTCTATTTATAGGAAAATATAGTTTCGATAATTACACTTTTGGGGTTCAAAATATTACAGTATAATACCTTCCTCTTTTTCTTCATTTTTAATTTTGTCCTGCAAGTATTATCAAACTTGCACCACCTCCCCTAATAGTAAATCATGTGAATTAATAGTTCATTCATGTGACTCAATAGTATAATCATGTGAAAAAACTAATTATAGTATAGTACCTTCATCTATACCTCCATTTTTAATTTAGTCATGCAAGTATTATCAATCTTGCACAAACTCCCCTAATAGTAAATCATGTGAATCAATAGTACACACATGTGAACACATAGTTATAAGCATGTGAATTAATAGCAATTAATTGCTCATTTATTCGGTGAATTACCCGATTGGTCCATATAACCTTCAGACATCAATTATTATCGAAATAAATGTCGATTTCCACTAACACTAATAATTCCCACACAATTGAACTATCAATTTCATATTTAATCAACACGAACTTATTCATCATTAATATTATAACTCACAATATTTAACAACCATGTCGTTCCCAGGAAAGAGGGGGCTTTTCGATAAGGATTTCTCCCTATTGGTGTGCAATTAGATTATCTAACCTCTCCTTGACAGAACTTCTAGACATTGTCAATATTGCAAATAATAATATGAATAACTTTGTTGTCTCAATTATTGATTTAATAATATAACATATTATGCAGATGATACCGTGATAATAATTTAATCAATAATATGAGGGATATGATGCAGCAATTATTGTAGCAATAATTGAGTATAACTGAGTGACTTCTTACATAAGCATCAATAATCAATACCGTATGCTACTATTCAACTACGCCAGACATCGTACTTTTACTACTGGGTAGTTCAACAGTTTTAACGGTAACACTTTCGCCGTTATTTTTATAAAATGATAATTCTGTCATTTTCTAACTACGACAATACTTCCATTGTGGGGTCCACTAATGAATGATCATCTTGTATTCTCGTCATTTGGATATTCCAAACAAAAGAATATTTTATAACAACTTGCATACTTTGCAAAATTTTCACATATCACCCTTAACTTTAACCTTTTATATATTTAACCATTTACGAAATAAAATAATAATTATAAGAAAATTGAATACTTTCATTTCATAAAATTCGGGGTCTTACAATAATAATATTATTCATAACTAATTTATAACTATGCATTTTCCTTTGTCATTCACAGCACCTCCTATAACTTCGTCCCTAGCTGAAAAGTTTTATTTAACAAGGGTGAGCAACAAATTTTCCCCGCAAGTTGAGACATACAATAAATGTATAAAAATCAATAAGAACAGACTATCTATTTTGATAGAATGAAACCAAAGTTCGGGAAACTTTGAAATAGCTGAACAAATCTCTAATTTCTAACAAGTCTTCTCACAATCTATGCAACACAATAATTTGATAATGAAAGAGTGCAACGCTTTCAAAGTTTCTATGATATTCTAACGAATAACAATTTAGAAATATTCTCTAGGGTGTATACTGAATGATCTTAAAATGATCTTTTCAAGTAACTATCAAAGATTTACTTTGATATACCCAAATAATAAGATGGAAATATTTTCTAAAGTTATGCTGAGTGATCACAAGGATCTAGAACTTACTTTTCGAGTAACTATCAAAGATATAATTTGATATACCCATGTGTATCATATAACCAAAAAGATTAAGTCATACCCCTCTGCAAGTACTTAGAGTGGCCAACTCCTTGTACCCTATATTATGCATAATACTTACACGCGCGCAAAGGTCGAATATACGACCAAATATATTTCCTTTGTATAAAAGGCTTTTCTTCTCAGTCTTAGAATCAGAATTTGATTTAACAACGAAATACAATGATTTCAATATCTAATCACTTCTCCTCTCTTCTCTTCTCAAACCTATCAAGTTCTAACAAATGATCGTCTAGCCAAAATAATTAGCTAAGACACTTCTCAACACAATTCTATAATAGACATGAATTATCTGTACTATTTACAATCATTAATAGCTTCTACGAATGTGAATATCCAATAATAATTATTCTTTAAGTATATTTTCAGAATTACTAATTCAGTTTGAATTACTAAATATGCACTAACTGCGAATAATCAACAATAAATTCTCAGACGTGGTCTAATCAACTATAATTAACCACCATAATAATTAAACAATATTAACTCAAGGTTGAGTTAAGGAAACTTGCCTTCCGCGTTGATTACAGCTACACAATATATTTATCTGCGTTCGTAAGACCTAAAATCAACAATATCGGTCTCACAATTAGCACAATAATTCACAACACGTATCACTATAATTTACAATCAATACTTCTCCTAGACACATTACCATATAGCCACATTAGTGTTTATAACCTATTTAAACACTTATAAAATCTAACTAATTCGGTCTGGTTGAACTTCGGTCTCATCTCAGTGTACTGGTCACCCTATCCGATAATTTACACATTTATTGTCAATTAAACTTGGTCTCTAAGCTTCAATATTATATTAGATAAGTCATATATCATTTATAATATTTTTCGGAAGCTTTTAATAATTTAAAAACAATTATTATAATTTATAATAATTTTTCAAACACTGGAATCATTTTTAAATGATTTAAATACTGTTTAATTCCATCATCATTAATATTTAATAATATTAAAATATTAATGATATATTTGTCAAAATATTAAAGTTATTAATAATAACTTAAAATATTTTTAAATCACCAATAATATTCTATTTAAATGATTTTTAAAATAATTAAAATTATTTTTAAACCATCACCATTAATATATAAATATTAATGAATTTATCATAAAAATATTAAAAGTCCTTAATTATATCTTAAATATTTTTAAATCAATTTTCTTATTTTAAATGATTTTTAAATCAATAAAATCAATTTTAATTCATTTATTTATTATTATAATTAAATAAATCCAATATCATTAATATTAAATTATTAATGAAAATTCTCCAAAAATATTAAAAGTTACATTTTATAACTCAAATTATTTTTAAACACTTTATTCTTATTTAAAATGATTTTTATAATATTAAAATTATTTTTCTCTAATTTATTTAATATACTAATTAAATAAATTAAATACCATTAATATTTAAATAATTATAAATATTAATGAAAAATATCCCAAAATAGTCAAAAATTATTTTTCATAATTTAAAATAAATTTTAAAACCATTTTTTTTAATTTTTAGAAATTTATTTCTATTTTTAATTAATTTTCAAAAAATTAGAAATTAAAAATATTTATAAACCGTCGCTATAGGCTATAGCGACACTTTTCTGTCGTCTTAGGTATTCTTGGCATCAAGAATACTGACAACTCAGTGTTTAAGGGGTCTACTTTGATCACCTGTAATTCTTAATCTAATCATGTTCTGGGCTAACTTAGGCTTTGATCTTGTAGTTAACATGTAATACTACAGTTATCAATCCTCATCTTGCTCAAACAACATCATAACAAAGAGATCTGGTCTCTTAAACTTACTGTCAGACAACTCCTGGGTTTTCTGGGTAACCCAGAAACCCAGGCAGTTGCATTGTGCCACTTTCCTGTTCAATTAATCCTATGTTCCAGTCATGCTTTATGTGTTTTTATGATTTAAATCTTTAGTCCTTGTGTCAAGGAACAACACTAAAACAACAGATCGAATAAACAACAACAAAATCACAAGTTACAACCTGGTCAAAGGCTGTCAGAAAAATTGCTCATACGGTTTCTAGGTTTTCCAGAAATTGTATCCGTGATCAAATGGCTAGGTTTGACCATTCATTACATTCGATCTATTGATGTTTAGAAGGGTCTAAAGACATGGATCAAGAGTACATCGAACAAGCTACAAACCCGATACAAACACATCATCATAACACATAAAACCTGTCAGATCTGGGCTTTACAAAATGTTGTCAGACACTGTTTTATAATTTCTGGGTGACCTAGAAATTGACTGGTCATGCCCGGTTAACGGGTTTTAACCGATTATAACATGAAATCTAGACATCCAATGACTATGATTCCACTTCCATATCAAAGACCACATACCAAACTATAGATCTAAAACATAAAACATTAAAAACCAAAAACAGGGAAAGATTTATGGCTCCTGACTTTAGCTTGTCAGACCATTTTGGACCGTTCTTGAGCAGTTTTTGAAAACTTCATTTTAAAACCTTTTGATGCTATGGATCTATGTTAGATCATCATTGATCATCAAAAAACATTTTCTAACAAGTATGTAAACATAAAAACACCACTTTTAACTAAGCACACACGATCAAAAGTGAACTAGGGTTTATACCCCTCAAACTAAATCTTTGATCCTTGCTCTACTGAACTAATATTGATGATCTAGAAGGTGTTTTAGGGACTGATACACTTTGTATTTTCGGAGGTTAGGAGAGAGAATAGGTTTGTTGAGAGCTTGATAGCAAAATGAGCAAATTAATGGACTTTCTCTCTCTTAGATCTCTTATAATATGATACAATGTATCTATGCAATGTAAGGTGTCATGCAAATCAGATTCTGGCTAGATTTTTAAGTCACCAAGTCAAATGAGTTAGTCACCAACTCTTGATTTTGGAAAGATTTGCAAGTTAGCTATTAAAAATATAATAAAAGGGCATTTTTGGACATTGTACATGCAATTTTAATGGCAAACCAGACATTTAATCCAACCCTTAGGGTTTAACTCTTAGGGTTTAACCCTAAGATTCTAACCCTTAGGTTTTACAACTTTAGTTTCTAAAATTTTCAAATTAAGGTTTTTTAAATAGGAAATTAAGATAACTAAAATATAATTAGTGTTTCCTAATTATATTAAAGGTTATCAATCACATTAGGGCTTACTAATTAGGATTATGATTTCCTAATTAGAGTTTAGGATTCCCAAATTTTAAATTAGGATTTTCCGGCATATAATTAGGGTTCCTAACTATGCGTTAGAGTTTCTAAACATGAGATTAGGGTTTCTAATCCCTTATTAGGGTTTACTAAGTTTTAAACCTTATCCGATCAATCATTTATCAATAACTTAATACAGTACAAACATGTACCCATCAATATAATTTTTTTAATTATATTTTCTATTGAATCCCTATCAAGAATTAGGGTTAGGGTTTCTAAAGCTATTATGCACAACTGTACTCTTATTTATCAGTCAATACACAAATTGACCACTTCTCGAGACTCGTATCACAGATACACAACACAATATTAACAGTCAATATTAATATTAAATAAAAAAAATTATTCATAAAATTAGATTATTCAAAATCTCGGGTTATCACAATTATACTAGTTAAGCCGAAAGCTAAGAGAGAAAAGAAAGAACATAGAAGAGAAATCACAGAGAGAAAAGAGAGAAATGAGAGAAGGAAGAAGAGAATAGTTTTCTGTGAGTTTTAGAGAATTAAAGGAGATTGCTATCATCTGTGTTGCTCAAACAAGAAATTTGAGGTAGTAATTTAACCCTTTTATTCGTAGTTCTTGTGTTTTTGAGTTTTCATAAAAATTCTTTATAAATGAGTTTTGAGTATAATGGTTGAAAGTATGGTGTTATATGTGTTTATGGTTGTTGATAACATGTTTTATACCATTTATTCACGATGTAGAGTAATCAAATTCGTAGAAACATGTTTAGTATTAAAGAACTTAAATTATAGTGGTATATACATATGATATGGCTTATTTTAGAATTAAAATTGATGTTCAATTCATGTGTTAAACTATAAATTGTTTGTTGATTGTGAAAATACATGAAGAAACGAAAACAATATGATTTAAACGAACAGTTTTGGTTGTAAAACGAATTCACAGTAAATTGTTTCGCTAAGAATGTTTAAAAGTGAAGAAAAAGTAAAAACAATGAATTTAAAGGTTGTAATTTGATTTTTATATTGTTTTTATGGTTAGAATGTTAGGAACAATATTTTATGTTTCTGTTGTGTTCGTTCGCGAACTGCAGAAGCTAATACTAGGTACCCCCGCCCCGTCGGGCGTACTAATGCATTTTTGTCCCTCCCTAGCGGGGACCCTGCCCTGACGGGCTTTTATAGCACAAAACCCCCGCCTCTGCGGGGGGTAGGCAAACTTACGAAAGTTAGAGAAAGTCTGACCGAACATGTTTTACTAAAATAAGCATAACTTTTTCACATGAACTCTATTGATGCGATTCAAGATGATTCGGAACGAGGACAAGTAGATCTACAACTTTTGTTCTTTAAGTTTTTGAATTTTATATCATTAGTAAGGGTCAAAATGGCCATCTTTAGGACTGTTGTGCACTTAGAGGTAATCAGAGGGCGTCAGGATGCACGAATGCAAGTGCAATCCTTTGTGTGTTAGTATAACCTAATCTAAAGAACATGATAACATGTTGAACATGTAATAGGATGTTATATCAGGTTGTTAATGTGTATATGGTGCAATAACATGATAATTTGATTAGTTGTAATAGAGCTAAAATATGACGCTCATGAAAAGATGTAATGTTGTTTAAACTTAAACTAAGTTAACAAGCTATACTACAAGTGGGAACTAAAATCATGAAGTTTATATTAGTATAACTAATAATTGTTGTCAATACATATGGTATGTGTAGAACTTGTGGTGAACGTGAGTAGTGATTGTTTAACCTACGCACGAGGCAAGTTTTATTTACCCTATCTTGTTTACAATTGAGCAATTTTTCGAACTCTAATCTGTATTTGAGTTTATCCTATCTTATTTACTTTATACAAGTTCTTTATCTCTAATCTCTTAGTAAGCAGTTAAGTTGTTATTGTTACTCAAGTTCCTAAATCTTATTTCTTTATGTAAAACAAGATCTTTATCCTATCTTGTTTACTATTGTAGTGCAAGTTTCCTAAACCTAATCCTTATTTTGAGCTTATCCTACCTTGTTTATAAATGTGCAAGTTTTTTACCCTATCTTGTATATAACATTACGCAAGCTCTTGAATTCTATTGAGCAAAGTTCTTAATTTTGTTTCCTTACGTAACCTTAGCTTATCATTATTGTTCAAGCTAGGTTTATTATATATTTTAATACTTTGAAAGTTATTCTTAAAGCATGACTTTGATGTATCATATTGTTCAATTATGGTTCATAAATACCTTGTATTACGTTGTTATCGAACTTTTGCATTGTCATTACACTTTTGATTCAAGTAATCCTTAGTTGATGTTCGTTGAACTCTAAATTACCCTTGAAGCTTATCCAAACTAAACTTACTTTGGTGCGGACTCGTATATTAAAATTGAGATGAACAACCCTATTATAGCGGATTATTTACGCGGAAGCGTTTATATGTTTGTGCACAATATGTGACGCCCCCAAATTCGAGTACTTTCAACCCACAGATCTGGTGCTACACGGTACTTATAACTATACATTCATTCCATTGTAACAACATCAAAATGATTGTATTTACTACATTCTTATTACAATAGTAATAAATCCTTTCCCAGGTTCTGTAACCGAATACATTCTTTGTTTATGATAGTATAATTAATACAGATATACTAGTCTATTATAGGATAATCTAATTATCCATATTAGCCTTGCCTTTATCTTTACTAGAACCCTCGGTTCGCTCGGCCTTAGCTGTAATCATATAATAAGAGAAAGAAGTGAGCATAACTAGCTCAACAAGTCTAGCAATATATAATACAAGTACCAGGTCGAGAATTATATGATTATTCTTTAATAAATGAACAAATAGCTATGAAATACTATGAAACATTGAATATCACTTTTCATTCTCATAAAACCATATCGAAGTACATATAGTAACTTAGGAATTCTGAGTAGGTCAAAAGACCATGAACATTCTCTTTTTATTTTCATTCATGAAAAAGGACAACCAGACACTAAGTCCATAAGTCTGATATATCTTATGAGCACTTCTAGGTGATCAGTCTATAGTACTCTATGTTGATCAACACTCATCCATTAAACGTATTTATGTTTAAGTTTTGGCAACCTCACGTGCCCATCGAATAATCGATGTAAAATACATTTGTTTTTTCATACTCAGGCTTACCTTTGAATCTGTACCAAGCAATTGACATAGGATAACGTTAACAATACTATATTAAAAGACTTGTAAACAAATCAATCAAACTTTTAAGATTAGTCTAGCCGAGCTAAAATTGGCATCGACTCTTTTGTAAAATAATTCATGTATTTTATAACATGAATCACATAAACTTGGCTAACATGAAGGTTAGACAAGCGTTAAGAAAACTTGCCTTCAAGCGTCTTCAATTAAAATTTAACAGTTCTTGATCTTTACAGTTTCTACATGATATATTCACATAGCACACTGCAATTAGCAACCAAACAATCTAATCACATTATTTTTACCAACTTCTTTCTCTTCTATATTTAATCGAATTTATTTCATTAATAAAACTCGATTCACCTTACTATTCTTCCTTACGGCTTATTAACATTTTTATGTCCCTAGACCAATACTCAAAGACCCTTGGTAAAATACCATAGTAATTAAATACGATTTACCTTCTCATACTTTACACTCTTCGTTTAATTACTATTAAACAACGTTCATTTCCTAAAGTCACCACTATACATGTGATTTAAGAATGGTATCATCATGTATATTAGATATATACATGCCCCATAGTTGTTAGGTAAACAATTGGGTTAAAAAATAACTAAGTCAGGCTTTTTCCCTCGCTCGGCGCAGCGACGCCATCCTCAAGTACAACATTGGCGCTACGACGCTTACTTAATAGTAGCCAAACCCTCGTCTCAACGCTGCAACGCGATACTTTTTATACATAAGTGGCACTGTGGTGTCAACTAATAATAGCCCATCCCCCAACCCGACGCTGCGGCGCGAGGTTTCTAAGCTTGGGGTAGCGCTGCAGCGCCTACCCTGAGCCTTTAATTTTTTTTTAAATTTTCCAATTCAATTCCTTCCGAACTCCTAATTTGGTCGTTATAAGTTGGAATTGGCTCGTTCGAAAGCCGTTATCTTACAAATTCTATGTACTTTGATTTCATCCAGATAAAAGCAGTTTTTAAATCCGTTAGCAATGAATTCACTATTTAACTATCTATTACGCGTTCGTTTAACGTTCGTGAACGTTCATAACTCATTTCTTCGTTTTAAGTCAAAATCCGACCATTCTTGAGTCCACGACTCTTAAATTCGTTGTTCTACGTTACGCCATCTAAAACCAAGGTTTTCGAGTTAAATGACGACTTTTGACTACTAATCCGAGAATTCTACGATTTCAACATTTAATACCTAATCTCGTAAATTTCTCCATAACTTCGTTACTCGAGTTTTATATGCCAAATCAAATGGAACCAATCCATTGATTCATTGTCTATAACCTAACCAAGCAATATGCAATACCCTATACTTGATGGTTTTCAATTTGTCCATCAACAACCAAATCAACGCTTAATGGTTTCTTCGATTAAACTCACTTAAATGATTATGATTCTTACTTATACATGACTTATCAATGTTTTCATTCACTAATATCCATCCTTATTACTCCGGAAGAGGCATGCTCCACCAATTCATACTTCTCTATGAAAAATAAATAGAAAAGGATCGAAGGCAAATGTTTACGTATTATTACCTTAACGTTCTTCGCGTTCTTGAATAAAACTTGAATACTTTGCTTTGGATTGCTCTTGATTACTTTTTAATACTCTTCTCTCTTTCTCTCAATATATTGGTTCAAGTTGGTGAAACAAACAAATGAACCACCCTAGCTTTCTTTATATAGAAAACCAAATAGAGGGAAAAATGGTCAATCAGTCAACCTCCTTACTATTCATTTCTTAGAAACCAAGTAAAACACTTAACTTGGCCATCAAGTGGCCGACCCACATATCCTTTTGGGTCCCACATGGGTTGCCCAATGGGTTTTACCCATGTGGTGATCCATCGGTTCGATCCGCGGTTCGGTTTCTTAGTTTGGGCTTAGAATTAAATCATATTGGGCCTATCTCGGGCTTGATTTACATAACTCTGGGCTTGACACAATCCAAGTCCAATTAGAATTGACAAAGTCCCATTACTAAGAGTCCATTAAGAATAAATCGTATTCTACTTGTATAACTCTCATATTCTCTTCGTACAATATTCGTATTATACTACATAATAATCTTCATACTATACTCGTATAATAACTAGTATCATACTCATATTTCTCACGTATAATAACCCCCTAATCATTATACATAGTAATTTCATTTTCGAAACTCACTTTCCCTAACCCCTTAGGTTTTAAGTCCGCAGGTGAAAAATTCATTTGCCATAACTGAAATATTATTGGATATTCCATCTCGTCTTAGAATTCTATCATTACGCATTTCTCAGAAATTCAAAATTAATTCCCGAGCAGAAACGGATGAATAGTATTTTTACGAAAATTTCTCAGAAAACTTTTATTTTCGTCTTGGAAATTCAAAACAATTATTCCTAACACATAGCTAGAATCCTAACCACATCCACCACATTCACACATTCTAGGTCATAGAACGACCTACAAAAAGCTTACTTACATGAATAAACAATTAAATTCATTTAATTCAAATAATCAAATAAAATTTAATTCACATAAAAATCCAATTTTTCTCAGGTGTTACATTCTCCCCCCTTATAAGGATTCTGTCCCCAGAATCTTGATACAATTACATAAACAAATAGGGAAAATTTTCCTTTATTTTACTCTCGAGTTCCCATGCTTCTTCGGCATTGTGGTTCCTCTAAATTACCTTCACCGAATGTATTATCTTATTTCTCAAAACTTGTTCCTTCCTATCAATAATCTGAATTGGAAGTTCTTCATACGTTAAGTCTTTTTCTATCTGAATAGATTCATACTCTATTATGTGTTTGTAGTCCTATTTATAAGGACGCAATACAAACACATGAAACACACTGTGTATTCGTTCCATCTTTGGAGGTAAAGCTAATTCATAAGCTACCTCTCCTACCCTTCTTAAAATTTCAAAAGGTCCTATAAACCCTGGACTTAACTTTCATTTCTCTCCAAAACGTATCTCCCCTTTCTAGGGCGATACCTTATACGACCTTACTAATAAGTGGGTTTTATACCTACTTATTGGGTATCAATTCACGCGAACTATGCCTATCTTAAGTACATTTTAGTGTGTTTTTAGTTGCATTTTGTTTATTTTGCATAACATGTACTGAGAACTCCCTTTGAGGTAAAAGTGCAGGATATGGCATAATTTGGTGATAGTAGATGGCATATGATCAATGAAGGCACAACATAAGATCGAGTGGAGCAGAGAAACCAAGCGTTGGTGGACAAAAGAATGAATGAAAAGCATGACAAGCAATAGCGATGGGGATGTAAATAGTAGTAGCGGCAAAACCACAATCAACATCGGCAGGTTGCCATGCGGTTCTTGGCGACAATATAAAGCTTGAGGATGCGCATACCGCGATCAACCGGATGTGCAGGAATTGAAGACCGCATACCGCGATGAAGTTATACAAAGGGGAAGGCGATGCGCGCCAGACGTGCCAACCAAGTCACGATCTGTTTTATTTTAATTCTTAATTTTAAGAATTGTAATTAATTAAATAAAATTCTGACTGGTGTCAAACGTATCATTCAGTTAGTTTACGTGTTTTTCATATTGGAACTAGGGTTTTACACTTTGTGAGATTTCCAACGTAGAACTAAGCCTAAACTTCTTATTTTCTACTTCTATTCTGGATTTTCAATCATTGTGGAGGACTACTATTTCTTGGCTAGATTTTAATGTAGAATTGAACGTTACTATTGGATTGTAATCTGCAATTGGGTTTATTCGATTCTATCCTCTCTCTTTCAATTGTTTGTTTATTATCCATGTTTTGCTTTGATCCCATGATGACTTTTGGTTCAGTCATGAACTAAACTCCATTATGGAATTCTAACGGATTTTAATATGTAGTTTAATTACATGCTTGACTACTGGACTGTTTTGCATATCATAAGGAATTTCTATCATGGTTGGTTTGCATGCATGAATGATTGATCACCATTCATTTTAGTTACTTGTATGGAATTGAAAAATAATATGTGAGTATGGATTGTAATCATGATAGCATGCGTATATGGGGATGTTTTGCTTAGCTTTGTATTTTGTGAATCAGATAGACATATACTGTTTCACCGCATGAGTTAAATAAGGGTTTACGCTTAAATTCAATATTACTGCAATTTCACATAGACATATAGTGATGTTGGTTTTATTGATGATTACATGGTGTCTATTGTATGTGGGTGTTATGTAAGTGAGTCTTAATACATTGAAAAATGGTTATGTCTACATTAGTGCTCTTGGCTACTTTCCTGTGATATGTGAACGATCTTGCATGATGGTGGTAATTAGATGAAGTATTAAATGAAGTTAGGATCCCATTATTTCTAGATTTGATTTATTACATTTTTATTCATTCTTTAGTTGTTATTTGATTTTAGAGTAAATTACAATCATAATCATAGTTATTAGTTTAAGCATATAAACATAGTGATTTAGTTGATGCATAATAATTTTATTTAGCAACTTTCCCTATGGATCGATACTCGACTTACTCTGTATTGCTTGTTGACGCATGTATACTTGCATGAGTTAGAGCTCTTTTGTTATAACTGAAAAAGAGGCAACAAGTTTTTGGCGCCATTGCCTGGGAGGCGTTGAAATGTAAATAATTATCATGAATTTTAAGCTATATTGTATGACTTAGACAAATCTAATCTTATCTCATTTCTATTCTTGTTTTTTTTTGTTTGTTTTGGTTTCAGTTACTTGTAGAACTTTTATGCACACACGATCGTCTAACTCAGAATTGACACCAGCACAGGCTAATATTAACGGAAGAGGTTGGAAAGCGAGTGTGCGGAGAAATTTGCAAGCACAGTTAGAGAGTACTACATCCAGTATGGCAAAAGAACTAAGAATCGAGCAAAGAGAAGAGCACCGGGCTCTAAGGGACTATTCCATGCCGAACATTAATGAACTTCAGTCTAGCATAGTCAGACCGGCGATAGCAGCAAATACTTTCTAGATTAAACCGGGCACGATTCAGATGGTGCAGAAATTGGTACAGTTTGGGTTGAGTTTTATTGAGATTTGTGATACATTCAGATACAACGGGGTGACGGAGGATGCTATTAGACTTAGGCTGTTTCCGTTCTCTTTGAGGGATAAAGCAAGAAGTAAGCTTCATTCTTTGCCTTCAGGGTCAATTACTACGTGGGAGGACTTAGCCCAGAAGTTCTTAGCCAAGTTTTTCCCAATGGCTAAGACTGCGAAGATGAGGACAACTATCTCTCAGTTTGAGCAACAACAGGGTGAGTCCTTATATGTAGCATGGGAGAGATATAAAGAGATGCTAAGGAAGTGCCCGCACGATGGTATACTAGATTGGATCGTGATCAACACGTTCTACAATGGATTGGGATGGCAGTCGAGACCTATTGTAGATTCAGATGCAGGAGGGGCATTATGGGCAAAGAGCTATGAAGAGGCCTATAACCTTATCGAAACTATGGCAGCAAATGACTTTCAAAATCCTACATCTCGGATGCCATAGCCCAAGGTTGCAGGTTTGTTGGAGGTGGATGCTATTACTCAGTTGTCGGCATAGATGGCAGTCATGGCAAAGAAAATAGATACATTGGCAGAGAGCAAAGCGAAAACGGTTGCCTTCGTATGTGAGATTTGTGCAGGGTCGCACTCCACGGATCAATGTGCTATCAGCTCGGAGTTGATACAATATGTGGGTAATTACAAGAAAGATCAAGGATAGTTTCAGAACACATACAAACCCAATAACCGCAATCATCCAAACTTCAGTTGGTCAAACAACCAAGTGGAATCAATGAGAATCGGCCAATGAATCAACAATTTCATCCATGTACCATCTCAACCACAGTTTACACCAAAACCACCGTTTCCACCGGGATTTTCTCAACAACAACATCATACTGCATCTACACCTCAGCAAGAAAAGAAATCAGAAATGGAGGAGATGATGTTGAAGTACATGGCAAACATGGAGGTTATGATCAAAAGCCAAGTAGTGGCTATTAAAAATCTAGAAACTCATATGGGGCAAATGGCGAGTATGCTTAACAACAGACCCCAGGGTTCATTGCCAAGTAATACGGAAGAAAATCCATGAATAGAAGGGAAGGAACAGTGTCAAGAGATCACATTGAGGTCTGAGAAAAATATTGCAGAGACTGAGAGTCGCGCGCCCGCGCCATGTTGTACTGATGAGGCCACGTGGCCGTGCGTGGCAGAGCAGTTGACTGAGCAGGGAGAAAATCAAAAGGAATCGGAGTCACAGTGAGGAGAGAAGGATAAAGCATGTTTAGATGAGAAGCCTAAGAATACAGTACCATCAGTTCACCCTCAGGTTCCGTATCCGCAGAGACTGAATAAACAGAGGGAAGATAAATAGTTTAGCAAGTTCTTGGAGGTATTTAAAAAGCTACAGATCAACATACCTTTCGCTGAGGCATTGGAACAGATGCCAAGCTATGCCAAATTCATGAAAGGTATATTGTCAAGGAAGAGGAGATTAGACGAGTTTGAGATAGTGGCCTTGACAGAGGAATGCAGTGCAGTGCAGTGCTTCAGCGTAAACTACCTCCAAAGCTGAATGATCCAGGTAGTTTCACCATTCCATGCACGATCGGAAAGATGAACTTTGATAAGTGTCTATGTGATCTTGGGGCAAGTATCAATCTGATGCCCTTGTCAGTGTTTAATCAGTTGGGATTGCTGGATCCGAAGCCGACAAACATTTCTTTGCAGCTAGCTGACAGATCCATCACATATCCATGAGGCATAGTTGAGGATGCATTGGTGAAAGTGGAAAAATTTATCTTTCTGGCTGACTTCATCATCTTAGATTATGAGGAAGACAAGAGTATACCAATCACACTGGGGAGACCATTCTTAGCCCAGACAGGACTTTGATAGATGTGCAGAAAGGAGAGCTCACTATGCGTGTACATGATCAGGAGATTACCTTTAATGTCTTCAAGGCAATAACGTTCCCATTAGATGAAGAAGAATGTTTCGGGGTTGATTTGGTGGATCGGGTTCTAAATGATGAAGTACGTAGTCTAGTGGATTATGAACCATTGAGGAATGTAATTACTAAAAATTCAGAATTGGAGGATGAGGAATTTGCTGAACTTGTGCAATATCTAGATACCACTCCACAATTCAGAAAATGAAGAACACCTGTCGAGCCATTAACAAAAGCTGGAGAAACATTGGTAAAATTAAAGCTATCTCTTGAGACACCTCCAGAACTTGAATTAAAACCACTTCCAAATCATCTCAGGTACGCATTTTTAAATAAATATTCAAAGTTGCCTGTGATTATTTCTTCTGCACTAACATCTTTTCAGGAAGAAAAGCTACTACGAGTGCTTCGAGAGTTCAACTCAGCTATTGGATGGACCATAACAGATATCAAAGGGATCAACCCTTCATTTTGCATGCATAAGATCCTGATGGAAGATGGGAGTAAGCCGTCGGTTGAGCAGCAAAGGAGACTTAATCTGATAATGAAAGAAGTGGTCAAGAAAGAGGTACTGAAATGGCTGGATGCAGGCATAATCTATCCGATCTAAGACAGCTCATGGGTGAGCCCAGTGTAGTGTGTACCGAAAAAGGGTGGCATGACTGTCGTGACTAATGAGAATAATGAGTTGATTCCAACACGAACATTGACGGGGTGGAGAGTCTGCATGGACTACCGCAGGCTAAATAAAGCTATGGGGAAAGATCATTTCCCACTACCTTTCATTGATCAGATGTTGGACAGATTAGTAGGTCACGAGTATTATTGCCTTCTGGACGGTTATTCAGGCTACAATCAGATTATGATAGATACGACACTTTTGCTTTAAGAAGGATGTCTTTTGGGTTGTGCAATGCTCCATCCACCTTTCAGAGATGCATGATGGCTATATTCTCAGACATGGTGGAACATAATTTGGAGGTATTTATGGATGACTTTTTAGTCTTCGGGGACTCGTTTAATTTATGCCTTGAGAATTTGGTTATGGTTTTGAAGAGATGTGTTGAGACGAACTTAATGCTGAACTGGGAAAAGTGCCATTTCATGGTACAAGAAGGAATCATACTTGGACACAAGGTTTCGAAGAAGAGACTTGAGGTGGATAGAGAGAAGCTGGAAATGATTGAGAACTTACCACCACCTACTTCAGTAAAAGTTGTTCACAGTATTTTGGGACATGCAGGTTTCTACCGCAGATTCATCAAGGACTTCTCCAAGATAACTAAACCACTATGCAGCCTATTGGAGAAGGATGTACAGTTTAATTTTGATGAAGCCTATGTGTCAGCATTTGAGCATTTAAAGGGGAAACTAACTTCAGCACCAGTGATTACCGCACCAGATTGGGATTTTCCATTTGAGGTAATGAGTGATGCTAGTGATTACGCCGTAGGGGATGTTTTGGGGCAGAGGAAAGAGAAGATTTTTCATGTGATTTATTATGCCAGCAAGACCCTTACAGATGCACAGTTGAACTACACCACCACAGAGAAAGTTATTGGCAGTGGTGTACACCTTTGATAAATTTCGAGCATATCTGATTGGCATAAAGGTGATTGTGTACACGGATCACGCGATAATTTGACATTTAGTGGCAAAGAAGGATGCAAAGCCCCGTTTGATCAGATGGATTTTATTACTGCAGGAATTTGATTTGGAAATCAAGGACAGAAAGGGCACTAAAAACCAAGTGGCAGACCACTTATCGCGATTAGAGAATCCATAGAGGAAGGCAGACGATAAAGTTATGATCAATGAATCCTTTCCCGATGAGCAGTTATTTGTGGTGAAAGGGAAAGTGCCATGGTTCGCAGACTTCGCGAATTATTTGGTGAGTAAGATGGTACCTTCTGACTTGGTGGGTTATCAAAAGAAGAAATTTCTGCATGATGTCAAATGGTATATATGGGATGAGCCTTATTTATTTAAATAGTGTTCTGATCAAATGATAAGAAGGTGTATTCCGTATAGCGAGACCGAGGGGATTTTGCAGGATTGTCATTCTACTGTGTATGGAGGTCACTATGGAGGAGAAAAAATAGCGGCTAGAGTACTACAAGCAAGATTCTACTGGCTGACAATTTTCAAGGATGCCTATAGTTTTGTCCAGCGGTGTGATAGATGTCAATGAGTGGGGAACATCTCGAAAAGAAATGAAATGCCCTTGAATATGATCCTCGAAGTAGAAATTTTTGATGTGTGGGGGATTACTTTCATGGGACCATTCATTTCTTCCTGCGGTAACCTCTACATCTTGCTCGCGGTTGATTATGTGTCGAAATGGGTAGAAGTGGCAGCTCTTCCGACAAATGATGCCAAGGTAGTCCTTAGGTTTTTACACAGAAGTATATTCACGAGATTTGGGACTACAAGGGCCATCATCGGTGATTGAGGCGATCATTTACTGCAACAAAGCGCTTCATGACTTTGTTGGCTAAGTATGGGGTAAACCATCGCATTGCTACAGCTTATCACCCCCAAACGAATGGCTAAGCTGAAGTATCGAATCGAGAAGTCAAGAGAATCCTTGAAAAAGTTGTGAATCCCACGAGGAAGGACTGGTCGTTAAAGTTGGATGATGCAGTATGGGCCTATAGGACTGCATACAAAAATCCATTGGGCATGTCACCTTTTCAGCTCGTGTATGGAAAAGCCTGTCACCTTCCTATGGAGCTAGAACATAAGGCATATTGGGTAATACGAAAGCTCAATTTTGATTTGAAAGCTGCAGGGGTGAAACGCCTACTCCAACTCAATGAGTTAGATGAATTCAGATTACAAGCATATGAGAATTTAAAGTTGTACAAAGAGAAGGTGAAGAAATGGCACGAACGAAAGATCATAGAGAGGACATTTGAACCGGGGCAAAGGGTTTTGCTTTATAACTCCAGACTTAAACTTTTTCCCGGAAAGCTGAAGTCGAGATGGTCAGGGCCATTTACAGTGAAAACTGTCTTTCCGCATGGTGCCATTGAAGTATTTGATAAGTATCCGGACAAGCCTTTTAAGGTGAATGGACAACGATTGGAACATTACTTTGGTGGTGAGGTGGACAGAGAGAAAGTCACCTCAATTCTTGCTTCGACATGAGATTCAGAGACAGTCAAGCTAATTGACTATAACTTAGCCCTTGATGGGAGGCAACCCATTATTTCTATCTCTATTTTTTTATTTAGTTATTTATTCAGTTTAGGTTTTTTTTATTATTTCATCTTCATTTTCAGTGTGATAGATTATTGTGTTTTGCATAATTGAGTATGTAGCAGAATTCACATTGAGCGGTGTTAGATGTCGTTTAGAGTTTATTTTATCATTCCTGCTTACTCCGTATTCATGCCTTAACAGTGTGCATTAATGTCTATGTAGGTATCTTGGACCAAATTCAACAAGGTTGGCGATCTTTGGAATTGAAAGTAGCGATCAAGGTTACTAAGAGGTCGCCACGCTTCAATGATCTGAAGATAAAATCGTATACCACGCGTCTTGCCTTCCAGGCTAAAATTCACACTCATGGCTACCACAAGAATAACAAGTCTAGTGAACACCATGCGTGGCATATACGACACCGAGATAGTGAAATTTTTTTATGTTTAAATAACAGATGTTGTGGCTTATTTGGACTCTCATTTGAAAATAACAGAGAGCGCAATCACTTGCTCCCCTCCACACGCACGTCTCTTCCTCTCTATTAGTTACAAAATTAAAGCCGTGCATCTCTCCTCCACCACTCACGAATCTCTCCATATTCAAAACTCAAACCCACGATTGATTACTCGAGTATAAAACCTAGGGTTTCCGTTTGAGTTGGGCGAAATCAGTGTGGGGATAATCATCTATTCGGCTATCACTCATATCAAGCAAACCTTCATTTTCTCGATCAACTACAGATGGGTCCTAAAAGAGCTCGCTCCATTTCTTCTTCATCATCATCTTCCTCTAGCAGTCAAGGGGAAGATGTCGTGGATCATACCAGATTTCTCAGTCTCGAAGCCCAGCAGGAGTATTAACGAATTTTGACCAAAACCTTTGTAAAAGAAAGAGGATTCAAACCTGAAGGGCAGGATGGTCAGCTATGTGATATGATTCGCGAAAGAGGATGGGGTGGATTGACTAACACTCCTATGCCTATTCTGATGAGCATAGTCCGGGAATTCTATGCTAATGCTAAAGCCACAATGAGTGGTCTATCTTTGGTCTGCAGTTTTGAAATGGATTACCGACCACCCGCCATCAGAGCCATATTCAGAATTACTGATACACCACAGACGGGGTCTGCCAATTGGGTAACAGGTGCACATAATGCAACGGACTTGGAAGTGGTTATTGTTGAATTATGCTTGCCAGGCATGAAGTGGACTTATAAAGTCGGTACGAATCAGCCTCGTATATTCCCAGTCGCCGCCCTGAATCGATATGCAAAGGCGTGGAATTTGTTCATATGTGCAAAGCTTGTTCCTTCATCTCATCAGCATTAGATCACAGCCGAGAGGGCAATCATTCTGTGGGGCATAATCACCGACAAATACATTGATGTGGGCCATCTTATCCATCAAAATATGTTGCGGTATCTGTGGGGAAACACTACAGGGAGCATTCCACATGCGTCAGTTGTAGTTATACTGTGTGCTCATCAGGGCTGCCATTGGGACAATGAACAAATGCAAAACCCAAGCCAGGATATCACCCACGTTACCATCGTTAAATTCAAGGATTGGCCAGGAGGTGTACTGCACCCACGAGGAAGAGGATTTATCATCGAACCCATGTTCCCAGAGCCACCACAGCAGCCCTCTCGGATAGATGAGGCAGGCCCATCAACCCAAGCTACCACTGTTCCTGGCGATTGATAGCTCCGAAGGTTGGAGTGCAAGGTCAATTCCATGTACGATAACTTTGCAGCATTTGCAACGGGATTGAAAAGGTCACTTGTAGAGGCATTTGTGTAGCAGGGAATGATGCTAGAGTGCCCTCAATTTGGGACAACAATGCCATATCCACCACCAGATTCACCACCCAAAGAGGGTGGTGTAGCTGATCATTAGGGGAGTTTTCTTTAACCCTTTTACGTTCATTCACTGGGATATTGAATATTATAAGTTTGGGGGTATTGGGGTAGTAGTGTAGTTGCATATAACTTAGTTTCATATAGTATTTGTATGTTTAGTTGAAATGTTGCATGTTTCTGTTAGATAAATTTTGTAGAATTTTTTTTGTTTTTAGTCATTATTACTTGTGTTAGTATATGTTTATTTGCATTTCATGTGTAGTGCATGTCTCACAGATTCTAGCTTTATGGAAATTTTGTTTAGCCGATGATGATAGTGAATTTTGAAGGATTATTGAGTACTTTGGATAACATGAACCTAGTTATAATGTTTTACACGATGAAATTCATGTTGCTGTTTAGATGTTTTCGGTTTGCACTGTCGTGTTCACAATCACTTGTAGGTATAAGAATTATGTGTTGAATTGCTCGATAGAAAATGTATTTTTAAAAAAGAAAAATATGTGGAAAGTGAACTTAGACTGTATAAAACATTGATATTCAAACTTTGGGAAAACATAGGTATGCTATGTATAAAAAAAACAAATAGCAATAACGTGGCTAGTCTTATTTTGGGGCCCTGGCTACTTGAGTAAGTACACCCGTAGGGGTATCTTAAAACCTAGCGCCATAAGGTCTTTCATGGTCTGGGAGTCATTGGTTGAAAGCTCACTAAGGGGTAGCAGTGTTGCCTAATGGAATAAGGCATTGCACAGTCATGTGAAAAAAAAAGAGAAAAAGAAAAAGAAAAGAAAAATAGCAATAAATGTGACGCCCCCAAAATAGGTCCATTCCATCCAACCCATTCCGAGTCGCCAAATACATGGTACAGAAACAACTACAACTTCATTAATACAATTGTCTTGCAAAATACGACAACACATAAACTGTGAGTTTAAATACAAATATTGTCTTCTAGATAATATTCACACTCAAATAAGTCCTCATTACAATTATTGATACACTATTTTACAAAATAGTGAGGACTACTAAAACAACCTGTCTTGAACCATCACTCCACACCCCAGACTAGTTCCCTTATATATTCTCGTCTCACGAGAAGAAAATGGAACAAAAAGGAAAAGGGTGAGCTTAACTAGTTCAAGAAAGAATATTATGACTAAGATAATGTACAACAAATTATCCTTAGTCTTCAACAGGGAAAAATCTGATAGAATACAATAGACAACAAGTTTTAGATCAACAACTGCAGCGGAAACAACAATTCATTAGATGAGTTAAGTAGAGAATGCAATATACTATCTTCTATATATGAATTTAAAAGTCCATAATTTTTGAAGGTTTGAAAAGTTACGAAATATGTAAAACATAACAGCCCTAAAAATTCCTTACTATCCCTTACCTAAAAAAGATTAAAGATTTGGAATAATTTGAACGAACTTGCACCAGTATAGCAATACTCAAAGTATACTCAAAATACTCACAAGAATACGCTCGATAATATAGAGAGAGAAAACTTCAGTTTCTGGTGTGATTTTCAATTATAACCTAAGCACCCTATTTATAAGAAAACGCTTAGAACACCAAAGCAGAAAATTTATTAAAATATTATATATATATATATATATATATATAATCTTCACGCACACCTAGCATCAACCAATTTCAGCAACTAAGCATGTGTTAAAGATGCCCACACATTAAAAAAAACGTTTTTCTCAATTAATTAATTTAAAACTCCAAAAAAAATAATAATTAATTAATCCAGAACTTCAATAATTCACAATAAATAGCCCTTTTGTCAGAAAATTCGAATCTCGTGAGTTTTTATAGGAAATTTAATTCTCTACAACTTTTCAGAAGAAAAGTTTTCCAAATTCCAAACAAAAATTGACCAAAATCCACAAACGGACGATTTTATAGGCTATAATCAAATTTCAGTCAAGAAATGGGGTCCACCGGCATGTTTAACATGTTTTAAACATTTATTGTAACAAAAATACTCCTCCTCCTCATATACTCATATATCCCACCTTCACTGTAAAAATATCACCATTATTATAATATTAAAATATAATAATATATTTAAATGAATTATTTTATCAGAAAAAGATAAAATATTAATTTTCAACAATTGTCACATTAAAAAATTTTCTCCATCTATATCTACATAAAATCAATATTTTTCTCATCATATGAATCTATAATTAATTATTCACAAATAATATTACTGTAATCACAATATTGACAACAAAAGGGTTCAGTGGAAGAGGGGCCTTAGGTAAGAAAGATTTCTCCTCATCTTGGTAGCGCAATTAAATAACCTCTCCTTAGATGAGAACTTTCTAGACATTGCCAATAATATTATCTAATAATATTCAGAGATAATATGAATTATTGCTTCGATAATGGAAAAATCTGTGTGTAGTGACAATTATTGGAACAACAAAGAATAATAAATATCAATGCAAAGAATTATTGAATCAATAAAATAAAATACTAAGCAAGTAATTATCGTAACAATTATTGAGTAGTGCCTTCTTACGTAAGAATCAATAATTGGTGCAATACTGCAAATGTCTCTGCAACAATAGCGACATCGTGTGTTTTAACCACGGGTATTCCAACAAAGATTAATTGGTAATAACTACGCTAGTCATTTATAAACAACTTATATTTGTCGTTTTCTTCTTCCAATCGCTTTTCGTTATGGGGCCCACACAAGGCTGCGCCGTTGTACGGATATTCCCCGACAGCAAGAATATTCCACGACCAAACGAATATTCCACGACAACAATGAATATTTTATAACCACTTGCTTATTTTAAAATTTTTACATATATCACCCTTAACTTTAAACTTTTATCAATTTAATCTATTTACTAAATAGAAAAATTGAATACTTTTATTTCATAAAATTCGGGGTCTTACAATAAACACCGCGGGAAAGAGCGAAAATCGACCTCGTGAGTAGCAATAAAGCAGTTTAGCCCATTGTTGAACCTTAGTTTATTTTGATGTGTTGGAACAGTCTTTGTTGCATAAATATACATGAGTCTTGATTTAGACTGTAATTTTCTGTTTTGAGCAGTTTTGCATGTGTATTCTTTGCTTAAATTATGTTTTGGTGAACACAACACACACACACACAACATCTCTATAACATATGTGAATTATCTGAGTGTATGATATTATGCCTATAGTTCAGTTTGAATTTGTATTCTTGAATCTGGATAATTCACTGAGGCATTTTTGGACTGAATTTCTGTTATGGCTGGAACAATGTGAGACTTATTTGCATCATGATTTGCAATAGTTCAAGTTTGGGGGTATTTGATAAGTGAGTTTTATACCTACTTATTGGGTATCAATTCACGCGAACTATGCCTATCTTAAGTACATTTTAGTGTGTTTTTAGTTGCATTTTGTTTATTTTGCATTGCATGTACTAAGAACTCCCTTTGATGTAAAAGTGCAAGATATGGCATCATTTGGCGATAGTAGATGGCATATGATCAATGAAGGCAAAACATGAGATCGAGTGGAGCAGAGAAACCAAGGGTTGGTGGACAAAAGAATGAGCGAAAGTGAGAACAAGCAATAGCGGCAGCAGGATGTAAGCTTGATGAGTAAAGAAGCAAAACCAGAATCAACAGTGCAGAAGCCGTGCGGCCGCGCGATTATATAGGCTTGAGGACGCGCGCCCGCACGATCAACCGGATGTGCAGGACTTGAAGACCGTGCGCCCGCGCAAGTACTACAAAGGGGAAGCGCGCGGCCGCGTACGACAACTGGAGCTGCTGATTTATTTTATTTTAATTCTTAATTTTAAGAGTTGTAATTAATTAAAAATATTTCTGACTGGTGTCAGACGTATCATTTAGTTAGTTTACGTGTTTTTCATATTGGAACTAGGGTTTTACACTTTGGGAGATTTCCAACGTAGAACTAAGCCTAAACTTCTTATTTTCTACTTCTTCTTTGGATTTTCAATCATTGTGGAGGACTATTGTTTCTTGGCTGGATTTTAATGCGGAATTGAACATTACTATTGGATTGTAATATGAAATTGGGTTTGATCGATTCTATCCTCTCTCTTTCAATTATTTATTTATTATCCATGTTTTGCTTTGATCCCATGATGGCTTTTGGTTCAGTCATGAACTAAACTCCATTATGGGATTCTAACGGATTTTAATATGTAGTTTAATTGCATGCTTGACTGTTTTGTTTATCGTAAGGAATTTCTATCATGGTTGGTTTGCATATATGAATGATTGATCACCATTTGTTTTAGTTACTTGTATGGAATTGGAAAATAACATGCGAGTATGGATTGTAATCATGATAGAATGCGTATATGGGGCTGTTTTGCTTAGCTTTGTATTTCGTGAATCAGATAGACATATACTATTTCATCGCATGAGTTAAATAAGGGTTTACATTTAAATTCAATATTATTGCAATTTCATATAGACATATAGTGATGTTGGTTTTATTGATTATTACATGGTGTCTACTGTATGTGGGTGTTATGTAAGTGAGTCATAATACATTGAAAAATGGTTATGTCTATATTAGTGCTCTTGGCTACTTTCCTGTGATATGTGAACGATCTTGCATGATGGTGGTAATTATATGAAGTATTAAATGAAGTTAGGATCCCATTATTTCCAGATTTGATTTATTACATTTTTATTCATTCTTTAGTTGTTATTTAATTTTAGAGTAAATTACAATCATAATCATAGTTATTAGTTTAAGCATATAAACATAGTGATTTAGTTGATGCATAATAATTTAATTTAGCAACTTTCCCTATGGATCGATACTCGACTTACTCTGTATTGCTTGTTGACGCATGTATACTTGCATGAGTTAGAGCTCTTTTGTTATAACTGAAAAAGAGGCAACACCTACCTCAAACTCCCTCTTCTCACGGTGAGGATCTACATACTTCTTTTGTCTATCTTGAGCCGCTACCAATCGAGTACATATTAACTTTACCATGTTTTCCATCTGTTGTACCATCTCAGGTCCCAACATTCGACATTCACCTACTTCATCCTAGCACAATGGGATTCCGCACTTCCTCCCATATAACGCTTTATAAGACGGCATGCCTATACTAGCGTGAAAACTATTATTGTAAGCGAATTCCACTAAAGACAGATGTTCGTCCCAACTCCCCTTGAAATCCATAACACAAGATCTTAACATATCTTATAGCATTTAAACTGTCCATTCACTTTGTCCATCCGTATGAGGATGATACGTTGTACGCAACCTCAACTGCGTTCCCATTTTCTCTTGCAAACTTTTCCAAAAATTCGATGTGAATCATGGATCACGATCTGACACAATCAAAACTGGTACTCCATGTCTTAAAATAATTTCTTTGACAAAAAGTTTAGCTAATTGCTCTAGGTTATACCTAACTCCTATTGGTAAGAATTGAACCAATTTTGTTAACCGATCCACTATTACCCAAATAATGTCATATCCATTCCTTATCGTTGGAAGTCCCACCACAAAGTCCATTGTGATATACTCCCATTTCCACTCTGGAATCTCTAGTGATTGCAATAATCCACTCGGTCGTTGGTGTTCAGCCTTAACTTTCTGACAAGTTAAGCACTTACTAACATATTCTGCTATCTCTCTCTTCATGTTTAGCCGCCAAAAGTTTTGTCGAAGCACTTGATACATCTTAGTACTACCTGGATGTATCGAGTACCTCGAACTATGGGCCTCACTCATTATCTCTTCTTTTAATTTAGAATTATCTGGAACCCAAATTCTTTCTTCAAAATGAAGTAATCCTTGTTTATCAAGGTTATACTTAGTCTTCTCTTCATCCTCCATCCTTTTCTTTAATCGTTCACAATCCTCGTTACCTAATTTTACTTCTCTAACTCGTTCCACTATCGTTGGTTAAGTCTTCTGTTGGGTTTTCGACACATTAAAGCAACGCATAGCGGAATAAAAATTGAATAAAACATAACAATTTTCGAAACCCAAAATAGGATCCATGCAAAACAGACATTAATTTAGTGTTTAAGAGATTATACCGATTATGAAAAAGCCTCTGAAACACTTTGAATCTCTAATGCAATCCCTCATAAAACTGTTTCTCTATGGTATCCACACGAATGCACGCGAACCGTTGCACGATTCTGCAATAAAGGGAGCTGCGGTACTAGCCACCAAAGGAACAGGATTTTTGAAAACTTTTTCTCTAGTCTCTCTCTAAGAGCGGCTAGGGTTTTTAGGTTAATGATAATCCTTAATATGACTGCTACATATCATATATATAGTAGTTAAAAAGGAATTAATCAAAAACCTAATTTAATTAAAATAAAATCCGAATTTGTATATATATATATATATATATATATATATATATATTAAGTCTTACTTAATTAATATAGCCATATATTTAAATTATCCTATTAATTTAAATTCGTAATTTAAATAATATCAATCATATAGACATATTTAAATCTTTACAATTTAAATTAATTCCCTTTTAATTACGTTCTATGTGTGACCCTATATAGGTTATTATTACGTTGGCAATAATTTTAAAATCATATTATAAAATTATAAGCGGTGGCATGGCATCTAGTAATGCATCACTGTTACCCAAGTAATAATAAGATCGATGATTCGATGCAACCTTTTCATGATCAATGTTTCAATGTAATTTAATCCTTTTAACCTTGATATCCTAGATTAAACTCGAGTCATGAAATGTGTCATACTCTTCATAATTTAATCTGAGTTTTTCTAGATCAATGAGTAGACTATATGAAACAAATCACTATTTGAGCGTGGCCATGCATTTCATAGTCCTACTCAATCAAGAGTGTGACACCCCCAAAATAGGTATACATCACCTATTCCGAGTTGCCAAATACATGGTACAGAATACAAATACAACTTAATTATACAACAGTCGTATAAAATATGACATAACATAATCTAAGAGTTTTAATAAGAATATTGTCATCTAGACAATATCCACACTCAATGGAGTCCTCATTATATTTATTGTCACACTATTTAGTAGAATAGTGAGGATTACTAATGTTATCATCTGGATCGTTACTCCATTCCCCGACTAGTCCCGGCTACGTTCTCATTTCCTGAAGAGAACATTGAAAGAAAGGGTGAGCTCAACTAGCCCAGTAAGAAATATTATGACTAAGATAATGGAGAATAATTTATCATTAGTCTTCAATAGTGTTAAACTGATAAAATATAACAACATCAAGTTTAACTGCAGCGGAACAAGCAATCCAATAGAAGAGTCAAGTAGAGAATAAAATCTACTATTTTCTATGGTTTAAAAAGGGTTTTCATCACTTTTATCGCTGAGACTCAGCTTAATAAATAATCCACATCATCCTTGCACTACAGCCAAAGATATTCATTAGTATCATGACCACAATTTATCCATGCACTACGGGCCAAGGATATTCGTGTTTTCATCAATGGTCATGATCATGCCAACAATATCCATCAATGCACTCTACGGCCAATGAGGATTTTCCACATCATTTGTAACTTTATTACATGATTATACCGAATAATCCACGATCATAATCATACTAAGTCCATCTATGCACTACAGGCCACAGATGACTTTCAACATAATATAAACATGAGGATGATGACAATGACATAAAAATTCAATAAAACAAGTTCAAGAATAAATTTTAAAGATTTATAAGTTAATTTATCCCAAACTCAATAATTTCCAAATTGTCAACATGATACTGCTTTGTGGAGTAAAATTCAAGAATGCTCAGAAGAATATTTTCATGAAAAGATACTGGATGAATCGCAAATATCCAAGATATTCTACTAATTTCATGGAGTATAAAAGCCAAAACTTTATCCAACTGAGTATAATAGAATATATGAAACTGCAAATGGATTTTCGCCTGCCATGAGGTAATCCACGTAGACATATCATTTCCACAAGTTAATAAGGAATGAATACAAAGGATCATTCACCATGCATGCAGTAATCCTCATAGACAGGTTATTCTAACATAGTAATAAAGAATGGAACAAGGTCATGCATAATCCGCACAGACAGGATATTCTAACAGAATAATAAAGAATGGAACCAGGTCATGCGTAATCTGCACAGACAGGATGTTCCAACAGAATAATAAAGAATGGAACCAGGTCATGCGTAAGCCGCACAGACAGGATGTTCCAACAGAATAATAAAGAATGGAATAACAACAGAATTCACCAGGCATGCGATAGACCACACAGACAGGTTATTCCTACAGAAAAATAAAGAATGAAATAATAGAAGAATTTCACCATGTATGCGGTACATCGCATAAACAGGTTATTCCAACATAATAATAAAGAATGGAATAATAGCTCTTACGAGTATTTGAAAGAAAATAACTCTCTTCATGAATACGAAAGAATAATACCCCTTACGAGTACAACAAATAATATCCCTTACGAGTACAACAAATAATATCCATTACCTTAGAAAAAAGAGTATTCCGACTGGTAAGGCGAGGATATTCTTGAAGAAAACTTATACTATTTTCTACGCTCAAAACTTCTTAAAACTATAAAGAAATACGCTCAAGATTATAGAAGAAGAATTCTCTGAATTTCTGGTGTGTTTTCAATTCTAACTAAGCATCATATTTATAGGAGAATGGAAAGGATACTATGCAATAAAATATAATATATTCTATTTATAATATATATATATATATATATATATATATATATATATATTTATATATATTTTATTTAAAATCTAATAAAACAAATAACTTTATAAAAGTATTATGTTTTATATAAAAAGATTTTACTATGCAAATACTATGCATAATAAAATATAATATATTTTATTTATAATCTAATAAAATAAATAACTTTATAAAAGTATTCATTTTATATAAAAAGATTTACTATGCAAACACTATGCATAATAAAATATATTATATTCTATTTATAATCAAATAAAACAAAACTTTATAAAAAAGTATTACGCTTTTATATAAAAAGTTTTCTATTTTATTACATTTATAATAATAATAAAACAAAATTCATCATCATTATTATAATTCACACTATTAATCGACCAGGTCGTTCCCAAGAAAGAGGGGGCTTTCCAATAAGGATTTCTCCTTGGCAGAACTTCTAGACATCGTTAATATTGCAAATAATAATTTTAATAACTTCCCCGTCTCAATTATTAATTTAATAATATATAAAATATCGACAATAATTGAATCAAATAACGTGAGATACTATGCAGCAATTATTGTAGCAATAATTGAACAAAACTTAGTGGCTTCTCACGTAGGCATCAATAATCAATACCGTGTGCTACTATACAACCACGCATATTACTGTACTTTTACTACCGAGTAGTTCAACAGTTTTAACGGTAAAACTTCCTCCGTTATTTTCATAAAAATATTTTTGTCATTTTCTCAATCAGAACAATAATTACATTTGTAGGGTCCACCAATGATTGTGCCATCGCATTTAATATTCCTGTTAAAATGAATATTCCCGACCAATCGAATATTATATAACAACTTGCATACTTTTCAAAATTTATAAATATTACCCACAACTATAACATTATCTCAAATCCACACCATAATTTTGAAAAAAATATTTTGAGAAATTTAAATCTTTATTCATAAAATTTGGGGTCTCACAAAGAGGCCTATGATTATTACCCCTAATATATAGGAGGGTTAAATTCCATCTAGATCACTCATATTCCTCACACGATTCATGATGCACCCAATAATCATCTTTATAGTCCACCCTATTAAAGGTGACATTTGATGATATCAAAGTACATAAATTCCCGTATAGTAATATAGTGATTTTAGGTCGGAGGACCATTACATCATTGTCATTATGAGAATCGCTAATGACACTTTGCATACTGTTCCACGTAGAATTCTCATGGTGGGTACATCCGATTACATCGTTCTCAACATGTACCTATGCATTGACTTAATATCTCATATATTTATGACCAATGAGATTTGGTCAATGATCGATCCACATACTAGTCTCAATGCATCATTGTTGTCCCATCAACAATGATACTCGATTAAGGACATTTAAGAGCAATGATACTAATTGTAATTATATAATCTCATGTTCAAGTCATATACTTGAAACTATATAATTTGTATCACTATTCTAAGGAATTTTATTATGTTAACATTTATATAACGCAGTAAATAAAACTATAATAAAATCATTAATTTATTCAATCAAATATAATATCAAAATGTTAAGCAATTATATCAAATAATTGGCCTTTAGGGCATAAACTCTAACAGTCTCCCACTTGCACTAGAGCCAATCACTCATGTATCTAATACCTATAGAACTAGTGTGACCTTCGCGTTCTCTCTGCGACAAAGCCTTGGTCGATTGGATCTCGCAACATTATCATCGTGGCACTCTTTCTATATGTACATCTCCCCTATCAATGATTTTAGGGATGAGATGGTACCGCCTAAGTATATGATTGGATCGTTGGTGAGATCTGGGTTCCTTAGCCTATGCAATGGCTCCATTATTATCACAGTATAGAGCAACCGGATCAACAATGGTTGGAACAACACCAAGTTCAGTGATGAACTTTTTAATCCATGCAGCCTCCTTGGCTGCACTAGAAGCAGCAATATACTCGGACTTTATTGTAGAATCAACTACTGTCTCTTGCTTCGAACTCTTTCAGCTAACAGCACCACCATTAAGGCAAAATACAAAACCTAACTGAGACTTATAGTCATCATTGTCAGTCTGGAAACTAGCATCTATGTAACCCTTTAGTGCTAGTTCGTCTTAACCTCCATATACCAAGAATGAATCCTTAGTCCTTTTTAGGTACTTGAGGATATTCTTGACTGCTGTCTGGTGACCTTCACCTGAATTCGACTGGTATCTGCTCGTCATGCTCAAAGCATACAAGACATCCGGATGAGTACATATCATTTCATACATGATAGATCCAATTGCCGAAGCATAAGGGATCTTTCTCATACGCACCTCATCATCTTGTGATTTAGGACATTGGGCCTTAGAGATCTTTACACCATGAGTCATGGGTAAGTGTCCTCTTTTTTCCTCTTGTATGCTGAACCATTTCAACACTTTATCAATATATGTACTCTGACTTAGGCCGAGCATTTTTCTCGATCTATCTCGATAGATCCTGATACCTAAAATATAGGCTGCATCGCCTAAATCTTTTATGGAGAAACATTTTCTTAACCATGTTTTTACAGCCTGTAATGAAGGAATGTCATTCCCAATAATTAATATGTCATCAACATATAATACCAGGAATACAATGTGACTCCCACTAACCTTCTTATATACACAAGGTTCATCTTCATTTTTAATAAAGCCAAACTCTTTGACTGCTTCATTAAATCGAAGATTCCAACTCTGAGATGCTTGCTTCAATCCATAAATGTATTGCTGCAGTTTACATACCTTTCCAGCATCCTTAGAATTGACAAAACCCTCAGGTTATGTCATGTACACATCTTCAAGGAGATTTCCATTAAGGAAAGCAGTTTTGACATCTATCTTCCAGATTTGGTAATCATAAAAAGCTGCAATAGCAAGTAAGATCCTGATGGATTTAACCATTGCCCTTGGAGAGAATGTTTCATCATAGTCAACACCCCAAACTTGTTTGTAACCTTTTGCTACCAGTCGGCCTTTGTAGGTTTGTACATTACCATCCATGTCAATTTTCTTCTTGTAAACCCACTTGCACCCGATTGGTTTTACCCCTTCAGGTGGATCAACCAAAGTCCATACTTGGTTAGTATACATGGAGTCCATTTCAGATCTCATGGCTTCAAGCCATCTCTTAAAATCCGGTCCATTCATAGCTTCTTGGTAGGAAGCAGGCTCATCCTTATTTATGAGCATCACATCGCCGTTTTGAGTCACAGGATATCCATAATATCTCTCGGGCTCTTGACGTATTCTACCAGATCTACGAATTCCTTGTGTAATTTGAGCAAGTTCACTTTCCACAATATCTTGTGGTTCCTACTCACGTTTCAACTCAGGTTCAATGATATTTTGTGGTTTTCAAATTTCTTCGAGTTTTACTTTCCTCCCATTGTTTCCTTTAGAGATAAATTCTCTTTCTAGAAAATTTCTAGTTCGAGGAACAAACACTTTATTCTCAGAAGGTTTGTAGAAATAATACCCTTTTGTTTCTTTTGGGTATCCCACAAAATTACATTTGTCAGATTTGGGTCCGAGCTTGTCAAAATCTAGACGTTTTACAAACGCCTTGCAACCCCAAATCTTCATGAACGACATACTAGGACGTTTCCCAGTCCACATCTCATATGGTGTCTTCTGAACCGTCTTTGTAGGAACACGGTTAAGTGTGAATGCAGCTGTCTCTAGGGCATGACCCCAGAAGCTTATTGGAAGATCTGCATAACTCATCATTGATTGTACCATAGCCAACAAGGTGCGATTTCTCCTCTCAGATACACCATTCCATTGTGGTGTTCCAGGTGGAGTGAGCTGTGATATAATAGCACACTCCTTTAGAAGGTCATCAAAGTCTTGGCTTAAGTATTCACCTTCTCGATCGGATCAAAGGGCTTTTATGCTTTTCCCAAATTGGTTTTGAACTTTATTCTTGAATTCCTTGAACTTTTCAAAGGATTCGGATTTGTGTCTCATAAGATACACATATCCATATCTACTGAAGTCGTTAGTAAATGTAATGAAGTAATAAACCTACCTCTTGCTAACAAACTCATGGGTCCACATACATCACTATATATAAGTCCCAATATATCACTAGCCCATTAACTGTGTCCAGTGAAAGGGGCTTTAGTCACCTTGCATAATAAATAAGACTCGCATTTCTCATATGATTCAAAATCAAATGAATCCAAAAATCCATCTTTATGGAGTTTTGATATGCGTTTCTCATTTATATGGCCCAAACGAAAGTGCTAGAGATATGTCAGATTTGAATTATTTGATTTAAATCGTTTTGTATTTATGTTATAGATAGGCATTTCTAAATGAAGAATATAAAGACCGTTAAACAATTGTGAAACACCATAGAAAATATCATTTAAGTAAAACGAACAACGATTGTTCTTTATTATAAATAAAAAACCTTTGTGTCCAAACAAGAAACAGAAATAATGTTTTTGCTTATAGCAGACACATAATAAAAATCCTCTAATTCTAATACTAGCCCAGTGGGCAAAGATAAATAACAAGTTCCTACGGCCAGTGCATCAACTTTTGCTCCATTCTGAACTTGTAGGTCAACCTCTCATTTTGCCAAAGTCCTACTCCTTCGAAGTTCCTGCACATTAATATAAATGTGAGAACCACATCCAGTATCCAATACCCATGATGTAGAAGTAGACAAGTTGACTTCTATAACATATATACCTGAATCATAAGTCACACTTCCATTCTTTTTCTTCACCTCTTCCAAATAAGCATGACAATTCCTCTTCCAATGTCCAGGTTTTCCACAGAAGAGATAATCACCTTCTTTAGCCAACCCGCCTTTAGGTTTTAAAGCCTGTTTGGTTTTGGAATTGGGTTTGTCACCAGATTTAGATCCTATCTTCTTCTTGCATTTCCAATTTCCCTTAGTATTCCCCTTTTGCACCATCATTATGGGAGCGGGTCCTACATTTTTCATGTTGTTCTCGTGATTCTTAACATGCTCAACTTACTTCATGAAGGGTTTCTCAGTTTCATTCATAATATAATTCATAACAAATTGAGAGTGGCTGATGTTCACGGATTGCAAAACAAGATCAGTTTGGGCTTCCGAAGTAATTGGAAAATCCAACCTATCAAGGTACTCAATATACCCAATCATTTTTAGCACATGTGGACCAACTGGATCACGTTCACCCATCTTGCAGTGATACAACACCTTGCTTGTATCATACCTCTCCTATCGAGCATGCCCTTCGAACAATTTCTTGAGATGCTCGATCATCTCATAAGCATCCATCAACTCATGTTACTTCTGAAGCCCAGCGTTCATGGTTGCTAGAATGAGACAACTCACGTCTAGAGCATCATCTTGATGCTTCTTGTAAGCATCATCATGCTCTGCGTCGTCGCGATGTCGACTAATCTTTGCAGAATGGGCTTTTCAATGACATAAAGCTTGCGCTCTTGTTTGAGGACAATCCTCAAGTTCCTATGCCAGTCAAGGAAATTAATTTCACTCAGCTTGTCCTTCTCAAGGACTGATCGTAGTGAAAGACTACTTGTGTTGTTGTTGTTTGCCATTGATATCTATAATTTATAAGTGCAAAAATAATAAATCAAATTGCAGAGTTGATATTGTATAATTGATAATAGTACATTCAAAATATACCTCCCACTATTTTATTCAAATTAATAGCCCTCACCATTAATTCGAAAAGCATTTTCTATTAAATCTTTCTAGTGAGCCAAGATCCATATTTGATTATGCCTTAAGTTAGCTTTGGCTAATCTCTTAAAACACAATTATTTAGGTAGACAACCCTTTGTCAATTATATCATATATAACTCTTGGATAGTTTAGTAAACAACATTTGTTTCTAGTCCATCTAATGGTACCTACCAAACTCCATGCCTCTAAGTCCACAATCCTATTGAGATAATTTAGTTAAGTCGGGCCCAATGATTTTAACAGTTTGGATATCACAATTATCCTATCACATCTTACCTAGATAAATATGGTACTTTGCTTTGGCAAACCTACATCTATTGATCAAGGTCTTGATGAGTGTTATTCATTGGAAGGCATCTGATTTAGACTTAATAATTTAATGAGGGATTTTATTAATAAATTTAGATCTCACCAATTTTAATCTAATTAAGCATGCACATTATTTATCATATCATACACAAACATAAATAAAGTGAAAAATAAAATGTGTCACAGTTATCGCCCAATCCAATGTTAATCTTTTCAAGCTAATGAAACATTGAAGGTCAATCTAAGGTGGTAAAAGATCTTAAAATAAGTAGATTCCTTGGATCTTCCTCAAACATGTGCCTCCTCTCCATCATCATCTTTCCATCGTGTCCTTCATCTTGTCGTCTTCATGATAATAGATTATTACATGACATAAAGAAACCTCGAGTTACATTCGAGGGGATTTAGATGACAAAAGAATGTTACATCAGAATTTATAGAAAGGAACGACATGCAAGCCGTATTTCAAAACCAAAACCACTAACCTATGGGTCAAAAGGCCATAACTATGCACCATGCATATCACAATAAGCACATAACAATTTATATATAATTAAAGAAAACTATATATAACATATTGGGGTTACGACCATCGTGCGCTATGACGGGGGGTCTCCCCCTGGCGGTGGTCCGGCTGAAACAGTTTCAGAATCATATATTTAAACAACCAAAATACTCATAATAACAATACACCCATTATGTGAGATCCCGAATTTTATGAAATAAAAGTATTCAATTTTCTTTTAATTATTCTATTTAATAAATGGTTAAATTAATAAAAGGTTAAAATTAAGGGTGATATTTGAAAAATTTTCAAAGTAAGCAAGTTATCATAAAATAATCGGTGATAAAAGTATAGTAATACGTGTGGTTGCATAGTAGCACACTGTATTGACTATGGATGCTTACGTGAGAAGTCACTTAGTTATACTTAATTATTGCTACAGTAATTGCTGCATCATATCTCTCATATTATTGATTCAATTATTGTCACAGTATCATCTGCATAATATTTTATATTATTAAATTAATAATTGAGACGATAAAGTTATTCATATTATTAATTGAAATATTGTCAATGTCTAGAAGTTCTGTCAAGGAGAGGTTAGATAATCTAATTGTGCGCCAATAGGGAGAAATCCTTATTGGAAAGCCCCTTCTTTCTTGGGAACGACCTGATTGTTAAATATTGTGAGTTATAATATTAATGATGAATAAGTTCATGTTGATTAAAGATGAAATTGATAGTTTCATTGTGTGGGAATTTTTAGTGTTTGTGGAAATCGACATTTATTTCGATAATAATTGATGTCTGGAGATTATATTGACCAATCGGGTAATTCACCGGATAAATGAGCAATTAATTGCTATTAATTCACATGCTTATAACTATGTGTTCACATGTGAGTACTATTGATTCACATGATTTACTATTAAGGGAGTTGGTGCAAGATTGATAATACTTGCATGACTAAATTAAAAATGGAGGTATAGATGAAGGTACTATACTGTAATTAGTTTTTTCACATTATTATACTATTGAGTCACATGATTTTACTATTGATTCACATGATTTACTATTAGGGGAGGTGGTGTAAGTTAGATAATACTTGCAGGACTAAATTAAAAATGAAGAAAAAGAGGAACGTATTATTCTGTAATATTTCGAGCGTGCAATTATTGAAACTATATTTTTCTATAAATTGAAGCTCAATCTTCTTTCATTCTCACCAATTCACTAAGTCTCACAAGAGCAATTATTATAGAGAGAAAGAAGAAGAGAAGTTTGCCACCTCACTATTCTAGTATCCAGTTTTCTTCTAAGGCAAGGGATATTATTATTGTGGTAAGGGGTATTATTTCTTTCGTATTCATGAAGTAAGTTATTTTCTTTCAATACTCATAAGAGCTGTTATTCCATTCTTTATTATTCTGTTGGAATAACCTGTCTATGCGGACTACCGCATGCATGGTGAATTCTTCTGTTATTCCATTCTTAATTATTCTGTTGGAATGAAATTCTTCTATTATTTCATTTTTTATTATTCTGTTGGAATAACCTGTCTACGCGACTACCGCGTGCATGGTGAAATTCTTCTATTATTCCATTCTTTATTATTCTGTTGGAATAACCTGTCTACGCGGACTACCGCATGCATGGTGAATTCTTTTGTTATTCCATTCTTTATTATTCTGTTGGAATAACCTGTCTATGCGGACTACCGCATGCATGGTGAATGACCCTTCATATTCATTCTTTATTAAATTGTGGAAATGATCTGTCTACGTGGATTACCACATGGGGGGCGAAAATCCATTTGCAGTTTCGTAATTTTTCTTACCCTCAAAAATTCTGGAAAAATTTGAAATGCTAGTTTGTTGAGTTTTCTAGATTGTGTCCAAAAATGGCAATTTTTGGATGTATAGATTAGGAGTTATGAATTTTATGAGAAAAGACTATTTTAAAAGTAAACCCTTATAACTCATTGTGGTTAACTCCAAAATTGATGAATTTTTATTGGGAGTACATGTATCTAACAAGAGTATACCCTGTAAATTTTAGAATTTTTGGACAAAAGTACAGTTTGTGATAAATGTCTAAATATTCGCCAGTTTTAGCCATATGAAAAATAGTAGATGAATTTTAAAAATTTCGAGAAAAATATATGTTCAATATGGGACTATATTATGCTAAATCACAGAAAACAAAACTTTTTGGGACTGATTTGTTATTTTTCATGAAAATGATTTAGTTACGAACATATGAATTAAATATGTTATGAGAAGTTGAAAAATTGGTAAATATGATTTTATTGCTTGGAAATCCTATATAAGGTATATGTAGATTTTTGATGAGGGATTTGATCATTGGTGATGAAATCTTATGAGTATGGCATTTTTGAATGATTAAATGCATTATTTAGTAAAGTGTAAACAATTAAAATAAATTATTTATAAGTTTAAGAAGTGATTAAAATATTGTTATAATATTAATAATATTATATTATGAGTTTATTAAGTGATTGATAACATTTAGATTAAGGTGTTATGAAATCATTGATTTAAAATATTATTTAATGGTTAATAATATTAGTAATTGAATTTAATGTTATTATATAATGAATAATATTAAATGGAGTTTATAATATAATGAATAATGTTATTATCTTCGTTAAATATTCGTTGTAATATTATTTTCTGTTCAAATTATTTTTGACACAATATTATTCTTGAATTTTACTCCACAAAGTAGTATCATGTTGACAATCTAGATATTTTTAAACTCTGAATAAATTTAAAGTCTTTAATATTTATCCTTGTTTTCGTTTGATTAATGCTTATATTATTGTCATCATCCTCATGCTTATATTGTGATGAAAGTCATCTGTGGCTTACGTGCATAGATGTACTTGGTATGATTATGACCAGGAATTATTAGGTATAATCATGACCGTAATGTTACAAATGATGCGATAAAAGTTCTCATTGGCCTGTAGTGCATTGATAGACAGTTTTTGGTATGATCATGACCATGGGTTCTCTTCGGCCAAGGGTGAAAAGATGAATTGTTTTATGACATGATCATGACCGTTAATGAAAACAAGATTATCCTTGGCCCATAGTGCATGGATAATTCGTGGTCGTGATACGAATGAATATCCTTGGCCTGTAGTGCAGGGATGATTCGATAATGTGGTTTATTTATTAAACTGAGTCTCAGCGATAAAGTTATTGAAAAACTTTTAATTCGTAGAAGATAGTAGATATCATGCTCTACTTTACTCTTCTAAAACACAGTTACATGTATTTTCTGGAGAGTCAAGATGGGTGATGTATACCTATTTTGGGGGCGTCACACAGTACATATCATATATGTCCAGTTTCAATTAATCATATTAAATCAAATTTTCATGCTTCTAATCCAATTAGAACAAAATTTGTATACTAATATTACGCTATTTAAGATACAATTAACAGAACTTCATATACATGCATATCTATTACTGATATTTATAATACCAGAATATGTCGAATACAGAATATTATATATTCAATTTTAGATCTGTAAAATTGTATCATCATATATCATATATATCGAAAACAATATAATTAATTTCAGATCGGTAAAATTGTATCATCACATATCATATATATCGAAAACAATTAAACACGTAATCTGAATTAATCGTTTCGCAAGTAGCTCTGATACCATTGTTGGGTTTTCGGCAGATCAAAGCAACGCACATTGGAATAAAAATTGAATAAAACATAACAATTTCAGAAACCCAAAACAGGATCCATGCAAAATAGACTGTCGACGTCGGGATTTTTTAGTGTCCCTTTTCGTTACTTGTTCTTTGGTGTTCTCATGTTAATGTGAGATTTATTTGAAAAAATAAGTAAAAAAAGGTCCGACATATATAATGTCGACAATTTGACTTTAAGAGTTGCCAGTTGGTGTATTTAACTGGTTGCACTAACACAACCGAAAAGGTTTGCACATTGACCTAGTGATGCGACACTGCTAAATGGGTCTATGAAACCAAGATTCATTTGGGTCCGGGGGCTTGATTATGCGGAGGGAAGGTGTTAGGCACCCCCCGACATCCGTGTTGCCACGGTGACCGCCACTTTTCAAAGAAACTGTTATATGAATGTGTGTGTGTGGATCAATGTGCAATTATTTGAAAGTAGTACTGTACCTTGTTCGCACCTATATACATAGGGTTTGAATTTATGAAAAATTCAGTTTTAAACAAGATATAGCAATGAAGTTTTATAAAAAGAGGTTTTTTCAAACCCTGTGCTCAATAGTAATTGAGGCCTTTGATACTTCCATTTTATTATTAAATGTTCGGCTTGTTTGCTTTTATTTTCAAGATGCGAAGCATCTTCGAGAAAATAATATACAACAGTGTCGAACTCCTCATGGGAATGAAAGCCATCCAAGGAAATTCAGACACTGTAAAATAATGTACAAGCTGCTCACAGCTGAAAAAGGTCCATCATGAGAACTGAATCTTGATTCAGTAAACTGAATCTCTGATCACATGATACTGCAGTTTGTATGAAAAGCAATAAGCAGTTATATATATAAAAGCTGTAAATATATATATATATATATAAGTAAACGCACCAGATGTAAATCCACGCTCATCGGATATGTCCGACAACAATTATATATATAAGTATATACATATATATATATATATATATAAAAGCAGGTAAATGCTCCAGATATAAAATCCAGGGTCATCAGATATGTCTGACAATAGTTATATATATAAGTATATATATATATATATATATATATATATATAAATGTTGTCAGACATATCTGATGAGCCTAGACTTATGTCTGGAGCATTTACTTGCTTTTATATATATATGTATATATATATATATAGGGTTAGGATCAGGTAAGGACTCCCTTACTTTGTTAAAATGCGGACTTTTTTTTTTTGGTTTTTTTTGGCTTTTTTTTAAATAACTAAAAAAAAAAGTTTAATATTTTATGGAATTGAAAATTTTCATAATACAATGTTTTGGATGTGATTTGGATACATTATAACAAAAGCAGTGCATGCGATGCATGCATCTGTATCACCATTTTTGGTATAGGTATTCAAATCACGTCCAAAACATTATATTATGGAAAAATATCGGCCCATAAAATATTAAATATTTTTTTAGTTGTTTTTAAAAAAAACAAAAAAAGGTCCACATTTTAACAAAGTAAGTGGAGTCTCACTGACGGCTATATATATATATATATATATATATATATATATATATATATATATATATATATATATATAAGCAAATAAATGCTCCAGACCAAAGTCTAGGCTCAATCGAGGCATAACTCGATAATGTTAGTCCATATATATAAATATATACATATAAAAGTATATATATACAGACAAATGAAAACCACGGACCGAAATTCGGGAATACACACACAACACGACTCTTAATGTGAAGAACAGTGCGTGCAAAGAGAAAGAGAAATGCTTTATAAAGTGTAAGAAGGCTTACAGTGGGTTACCAAAGCAGGCTTCTATGACTCTAGATGGATGAATACTCGGCTCCCGCGGGTAAAAATATGACAAAATATAAGCTCAAAAGTGTTTGAAATAAGACAACACTCAGTTTATGGGGTGTACAAAGCCAATTGGACATGGTTTCCTCGCTATTTTTTCTCTCCCAAAATGGCTAGCCCATGCCCCATATTTATAGAACTGATTGACGCAGTAGACTGCTGGCAGTGCCATTGTCGGTTGCCCAGGCGGTGTGGGTCTGCGTGTGTCATGAAGACGATACACACTCGGACTGACGCGTTGTTCGCTCAGTCATTCATAACTTTCAATCCGGGAGTCCGATGGAAGCGTGCCATACCATTCCGGAAAGATCTTTCTGAGAGCTACAAAATGACATATGATTTTCCCTTTTTTAATTTTGAGAAGATGGGTCCATGACTGAAATAGCATTCTCGGGTTTCCGTCAGGCAATCCGGTGAGCCGTTTTGCGTAGTTTTCGCTCTGAAGTTAAGATATGAGTCTTGTGGGACTACTTTTGAATCAATTTGAGTTGAAATGAATATATTTAATTTGAAGTGAAGTTGAGTTAGTAAAATGACCATTTTGCCCCTCTCGGGGTTATTTCCGGTTGCCATGCTTGATTGTAAGTTTTTCCTGTGGTTATCTACGAGATGGTCATCTTTGTTGACTCTGAATGTACTCAGGGTTATCTCTGAGGTTGGAATTGATGTTGTGGTCCTCCAGGATTACCTTTGGAGTGTGAAAAAGACATTTAAGCCCTCCTACATAGTTAGTAACAGGAAAAGAAAATTTCGAGTGTCTACAGATGCCCCTCTTTATCATGTTCATGCAATGCAATGGAATGGATATGATAAAGATTAGTAGACACTTGAAACATGACAATGTATTTTTAATGATGTAGATCGCAATGTAGTTAATGTGATGATGAATGTTTAAAATGTTTTCGCAAATCATGATTCAGAATCGCATAACATAACATTTTCGACTTCAGCTTTTGGCCAATCGCTCTTCGCAACTCACATATCGCATTTCGCATATCGCAAATCGTAAATCACAAATTGCAATGTAATGAATGTTATGATGCATGTTTAAAATGTTTTCGCAAATCTCTTTACCTTTACCGGGGATTGTTGATGCCTATGCTGGTGTTGACTATAACGGCTTGGATTTTTGTCAGTGCCGCTAATGCCTGTTTTACGAAGAGAAATTGAGATGTCGCCGATGCATACGCTGGTAGTTTACAATGGTGCCTACCCTAATAGTTTGATAACAGATCCTACCCTACTGGTAGTTGACATCGCCCAACTGTTTTGGTTCCCACTCGAATGGTAGTATACAAAGCTTTCATTGCTGGACTGTCTTGATGTTGCACTGAATTGATACCAATGGTTTTGAATATCGGATCTCCCGATACCTTCGCTGAAGTAAGATTCAAAGGTTTGCTTCACCAGACTCTTCCTGATGTGATGCTTGATAGAGATGTATGTTGATGTAGCGTATTTGCTCACGTGCAGATCATGCATGATGTGATGATCTAGATTTTCTTAGGAGCCTATTGTCCTAGATTGATGCAGATTGTAATTTTTATGGAGTAGAATTTTTTTTCACCTTTTTTGAGGTGATTTGTAGTTTCCTTTCGCTGTTGGGTGCTTGTGCCCCATTTCCTTGAACATTTGATTTGCAACCCGGCTGAACTGATGACCTGAATGCTGCTGATATCCCTTGAGGGTGCCGTTTGTACTTTCACTGCCGAAATTTAAACTTTAGTGTAGAAGCCTCAGCTTATGATGATTTGGCATAAATTGATGGTGTATATTTCATTCGCCAGACCCTTTGTTATTGGGCTTCTGCTCTTAAGTTAAGAACTTTGTTGATAATTTTCCCCTTCGTTTGTAGGGGCAAGCTAATGTTGCCATGATTTCTTTTAGGAGTTTTCCTTCTTTTGATGAGAGGTTTGATCCCACCTTAAAATCCTTCACTTTCCTGGAATCGAAAAATGCCCCAGTCCTTTCACATATTGATGTTGGGGATTCATATAAGAAACTATCTTTGTTGATGAAGTCGCAAGTGAATAATATCCAAATCGCTAATGAGCTGATGTGAGGGAAGCTTTGATGATGATGGACCATGCTGATGGTGTTGACTGGGGCATTTTCCTCTTTAGGATGGTTGATAAATGCCCCAGTGTTGAGTTGTTGCTGTTTTTGAGATTTCCAAAGTCTTGTTGTAGGGGTCGCAATATCGGGTTGTCGTCGATTTTGAAATTGCCCCAGCCTTGCTTGTTGTCTGGGATAGTCGCTTTGACAGATAGGCTGATAAGATGCTGAGATTGCAAGAGGCTTTTACCTCTATACCAAATGGTGAACATACAGTAGAGTTGGGCTTTGATGCCTTCAATCATTATTCCTGACTTGTTTGCGCAATCGGACTTGATGGTTTTCTTTTTATTTGATAAAGCCTTGTGATTGAGGGTATCGGCTCTTTGAAGGTCCTCGCTACTGGTTGTCTTGACATATCGATGTTTCTTCCTTTTTGGGATTTGTGCCAGTTTTGATGGAGTGACATTGAAGTGTTGTTAGGTTTTCTCCACATGGGTCGCTGACTCGGAGGGTTCTTTAGGTTTGGATGTTTATTTTGAGGATCAGACAACACCACTGATGGTTGCCTACGTACTCCTGTATGTGAGGAAGATCATGTCTGCATAGTCTCAGCTTGATAAGATAAATGGGTTAACAAGTGTTTGTTTGAGAAGTGTTTTGTTTGGGAGTGTTTGTTTGGGAAGTGTTTGGTTTGAGAAGTGTTTGGTTTGGGAATGTTTGGTTGGGAAGTATTTGGTTTGAGAAGTGTTTGGTTTGGGAGTGTTTGTTTGGGAAGTATTTGGTTTGAGAAGTGTTTGGTTTGACCGCACCATAAATGGCTGCCTACGTACTCCCATTGATGATGGGAGATCAGGTCTTTTGTAGTTCAGGCTTGATGAGCTAAAACCTGAATGACTTGATTTTTGATTTATGGATTTTTTGATTTTTTGATTTTTTGATTTTTTTTTCTTTTTGTTTGTTTTTTTTCTTTTTTTCTTTTTTTTTGTTTTGTTTTTTTTTTCTAAACATGCATGGAAAATAAAAAGCAACAAAGGAAGTGATACCGTCCCAACATCTTCTGGAACTCACAATTTTATCCCCTGGATCTACATCTTTTTTGCTAGTAGAGGCCTGATAGTCCAGTTGTCAGAGGTTGTGTTGCCTTCAAGGCTCACGACAAAGGTTACTTCTTGGTTTTGAATGTCTTCACGTATGGCCATAACTTGATCGCTTCCTGGTTCAGTACATTCCTCAGGGATGCTTGAGCTGGACCCATCGTAAAAAGGTATGAAATCTTGATTCTTTGATGGGTTGGTTTCCCCGACAACCTCGCTACCTTTTCCTTTATCTGTTCCTTCATACTTTTTCTGGGCTTGAGAGGATTCGATCATGAAATCTCCCTCGAACTACTGTCGTATTTCTTGTAAGGAACTTTCCTTTTTTGCTTTTTCTTCCCTGGAAAGGATCAGTATTTCCTCTGCATCATCCAAGGTTATAAGATCTGAACTATGGTTGTCATCTTTGGACCACAGGATGTTGGAGGTTGGCGGAGGAATCTCTTTTGGGGATTCCTTTGTCTCCTCTGTCATTTTTTGCATTAGGATCATTCCATCTTGGGTTCTGCCAGGATTATCGCTCATAGCCTTCACCTCATTTGCAATGCTTGTCTCGAGTGGACATCTTAAGCTTTTTATTGCCTTCTCGCCTTTTTTTGTCATGGGAAATTCTATCTCCAGCTCTCCACTTTTAATTAGATCCTGGATTTTATGTCGCAAAGACCAACATTCCTCAGTTGTATGTCCAAGTAAGTTAGAATGGTAGAGACATATCTTGGTGGCATCATAACTCTTTATCTTGGGATTTATAGGAGGCAGCAACTCAGTAATCCTTCCTTCGCTTATTAGAAAGTGTAGCATTTCTTCATCGGATTTGCTTAGAGGGATGAATTTTCGGACTCTTTTGGAGGTGGTTTGATCTTTCTTCTTTGAGAATTCGCATTTCCCTAAGCGATTTTTCCGTTGGTGAGGTCTGCTAGCAATTTTATCATCCCCCTTTTCTTGGCCTTCTGATAGTTGAGTAAAGAAATGTCTCGTATCCTGATGTTGGCGCACTATCAGCTTAGCTAGCAGATTTACTTGATTCTGGATCGTCTCTAATTTTTGCATTACCATGATACCTTGCTCCGAGTTTTCCCACTTTAGGACATTTGTTCCGTGCCTTTGGGGGTAGTCCTCTATCCTTTGTATGCACTTACGAATTGGATATATTTTAGTGTTTCCTGACCCGATCATGTTTACTTCTTCTGTATCATGCTGCAACGGAAGGTTGGTGTTGAGATTTTGTTGATCAGGTTGTTGGACCACAATACTACCACTTTCGATCAGATTTTGAATTTTATGCTTTAAGGACCAACAATCTTTCGTATCGTGTCCTAGAGACCCTGAGTGGTAAGCTCATCTTTGGCTTGGATTATATCTTTTGCTCCCTGGTTCTAGAGGTGGAGCCAGTTCGGTAATTTTCTTGTGATCCATTAATATCGCCAATACATGTTCAAGGGAATCGCCTAGTGGAGTGAACACCCGATTTTTCGTTCTTTCAAATTTTCTTTTCCTATCTGGGTATTGGTTGAATGCAACCTGTTGTTGAGATGGCAGATTGTCTTGTATTTTCTGAATGGGGGGATTGTAGGTTGGTCTCCTAACTTGCCCCTATACAACAAGGGATACATCTTCATTGCCTTTATCAGGTACACCCTTTGGATCGCTCGCATACTTTCCAGTCTGTATATGCTTGGTGACTGCTTCCAAGGCAGTGAAGTCTTTAATCTTGCCTGCCTTCAGGCCCATCTCTGACATTTCGCCGTGTTTGATCATTTCTGAGAACTGCTTTCCTATGCTTGTTAGGATCCTCTCGTAGTACGGAGCCTCTTGGATATCAATAAACATCATTACCATCTTAGCTTCTATCATTGATGGAATAACTTGCGCTGCTAGATGTCTCCACCTTTTGGCATATTCTCGGAAAGATTCAGTACTTTGCTTTTTGACTTTAGTCACTTGGTATCGATCAGGTGCCATTTCTGACTAAAAATTGTACTGATTTAGAAAGGCATGAGCCAATTCTTCCCAGTTGTGGATTTTAGCATTGTCAAGTCGGGTATACCATGCTTTAGCCTCACCAGAGAGACTCTTTTGGAAAAGCTGCATTCTCAGGCTTTCATCTTCAGCATAAGATCCTAGTCCGCCAATGTACACTTTCAGGTGTGTATAGGGATCGCCTTCCCCATTGTACTTTTCAAACTCTGGGACTTTGAATTTGGTAGGATAACGAGCCCTTGGGAATATGCAAAGATCTGAATAGGTGACACTCCTATAATTTCCAGTCCCTTTGATTAACTGGATGGTCTCCTCCATTTCTTGGACTTTCTTTCTTATATCCCTAGTTTCTCTATCATCCCTAAGATTTGTGATTTCTTTATTGGAATGAGGTTTAGGTATCCGGGTTTCCATCTTTTTACCAATACCTTGACTGCCCCCTGGTGTGGATGACTCTGGTTGAGTAGGCATTGTTTGGTGCTGGATTCCTCCATATGTAGAGGATTCTGTGTGGATGGGTATTTGTGGACCTTGAATAGATTGGTGTAATTCTTTGAGCATAACAACCAACTCTGTCATTTGATAGCTTAATTTTTTGAACTCTTCGTGAGAGACAGAAGTTGGATCAGGTTGGGTACTTTTATCCATGTTTGACTGTGGGCTTAATGCCCTTTTGGTCTTTGAACGGGAAACGGGATCAATTGCTTCCCTACAAAAAGACTTACGTAGTTTAGCCTTAGGGAATGTATAAATGTTACATGCTATGTGATGTATCCATTTTAGGAATATTATCCTGTAAAACGGATGCAAGCGGTTTATAGCATGTCAGGTTTTAATATGCATGTACATATATTTCTTCATATTTTCCATTACATTGAGATTGACAAGTAATTACAAGTAATTTAAATGGGAAAGTATGAAGAGACTTCCCTTCGCGTTTGGTTTATCAGAGGCTGACCTATCTTAGGTTTTACTCTCGCATGGTTTTTGGCATGAAGGTTCCCCGGATCATCATGATCTACTTGACGGAAAGTTAATCCGGCCTTTCAACTGGAGCGAATCTGGGTGGTGCCTTTCCTGAGCCCCGTTGGAATTATTCTTCCTATGAGTGTATTTGATTTGAAATGAAGTTTAGTTGGCAAAATGACCATTTTGCCCCTCCCGGGGTTATCTCTGATTTTCGCACAGTTGTAGAGGGTTTTTTCGAGGGTTATCTCTGAGATGGTCATGCTGTTGACTCTGAATGTACTCAGGGTTATCTCTGAGGTTGGAATTGATGTTGCGGTCCTCTAGGATTCCCTCTGGAGTGTGAAAAAGACATTTTTGCCCTCCTGCACAATTAGTAACAGGAAAAGAAAGTTTCGAGTATCTACACAGACATTAATTCAGTGTTTAAGAGATTATAACAATTATGAAAAAGCCTCTAAAACACTTCGAATCTCCAATGCAATCCCTCATGAAACTGCGTCTCTATGGTATCTACACGAACGCACACAAACCGTTGCATGATTCTGCAATAAAGGGAGCTGCGGTACTAGCCACCAAAGGAACAGGATTTTCGAAAACTTTTTCTCTAGTCTCTCTCTAAGAGCGGCTAGGGTTTTTTGGTTAATGAGAATCCCTAATATGGCTGCTACATATCATATATATAACAGTTAAAAAGGAATTAATCAAAAACCTATTTAATTAAAATAAAATCTGAATTTATATATATATATATATATATATATATCTTAATTAAGTCTTACTTAATTAATATACCAATATATATAAATTATCCTATTAATTTAAATTCGTAATTTAAATAATATCAATCATATTGATATATTTAAATCTTTACAATTTAAATTAATTCCATTTTAATTACGTTCTATGTGTGTGACCCAATAAGTTATTTTTACGTTGGCAATAATTTTAAAATCATATTATAAAATTATAAACAGTGAGCGACATCTAGTAATGCATCACTACTACCCAAGTAATAATAAGATCGATGATTCGATGGAACCTTTTCGTGACCAATGTTTCAATGTAATTTAATCCTTTTAACCTTGATATCCTAGATTAAACTTGAGTCATGGAATGTGTCATACTCTTCATAATGTAATCTGAGTTTTTCTTGTTCAATAAGTAGACTATATGAAATAAATCACTATTTGAGCATGTTCATGCATTTCATAGTCCTACTCAATCAAGAGGCCTATGGATATCACCCCTAATATATAGGAGGGTTAAATTCCATCTAGATCAATCATATTCCTCACACAATTCATGATGTACCCAATAATCGCCTTTATAGTCCACCCTATTTAAGGTGACATTTGATGATATCAAAGTACATAAATTCCCGTGTAGTAATATAGTGATTTCAGGTCGGAGGACCATTACATCTTTGTCACTATGAGAATCGCTAATGACACTTTGCATATTGTTCCACGTAGAATTCTCATGGTGGAATACATCGAAGACATCCTTCTCTAACATGTACCTATGCATTGACTTAATATCTCATATATTTATGACCAATGAGATTTGGTCATCAGTCAATCCATATACTAGTCTCAATGCATCATTGTTGTCCCATCAACAATGATACTCGACTAAGGACATTTAAGAGTAATGATACTAATTGTAATTATATAATCTCATGTTCAAGTCACATACTTGAAACTATATAATTTTTATCACTATTCTAAGGAATTTTATTATGTTAACATTTATATAATGCAGTAAATAAAATCATAATAAAATCATTCATTTAATCAATCAAATATAATATCAAAATGTTAAGCAATTATATCAAATAATTGGCCTATAGGGCATAAACTCTAATATCTTCATTGTGAATAACATCTCTACTGCTACACTCGGTAATTTAACTTCTAGCTCCATTCTTGCCATCTCCGTTATTAACTCATTCTAAGCCATTAACATTGATAGCATCTCTCTACCCTTCCTACATAGCGCGTCGGCTACTACATTTTCCTTTCTTGGATGATATAAGATATCACAGTCATAATCTTTTATTAATTCTAACCACATTCTCTGCCTCATATTCAACTCCTTCTGTGTGAAAATATATTTCAGACTTTTATGGTCCGTGTATATTTCACACTTCTCCCCGTATAAATAATGTCTCCATATTTTTAAGGCAAAAACTACTGCCGCCAATTCTAGGTCATGAGTAGGATAGACCTTCTCATAATCCTTCAACTGGCATGATGCATACGCAATGACCTTTCCATGCTGCATGAGCACGCAACCCAGTCATCTATGCGAAACATCGCTATAAACTACAAAATTCCCCGTATCATCTGGTAATGATAATACAGGTGCCTCATTTAACCTCCTTTTTAGTTCCTGAAAACTATTCTCACACTTCTCAGTCCAAACATACTTCACTGACTTCATCGTCAAATTCGTCAACGGAGTAACTTTTTTAGGAAAAGTCCTGGATGAACCTTCTATAGTATCTCGCTAACCCTAAAAAACTCCGAACCTCGGTTGGTGTTTTTGGTTGTTCACAATTATTAACTGCTTCTACCTTCGCTGGATCCACAGAAATGCCATCTTTATGAATAACATGTCCTAAAAACTGTACTCTTTCAAACCAAAATTCACACTTAGTGAATTTCGTATACAACTTGTCCCTCCATAGTGTTTCCAACACTATCCTTAAATGTTCAGCATGATCTTCTGGTGTCTTAGAATAGACTAGAATATCATCAATGAACACTACAACAAACTTATCCAAATATTGTTTGAACACTCTGTTCATCATATCCATAAATGCGGCTAACGCATTAGTTAACCCAAAAGACATAACCAATAACTCGTAATGCCCATAACGAATTTTGAATGCCGTCTTAGGTACATCCTCCTTCCTTACTTTGAACTAATGGTACCTTGTACTCAAATCTATCTTAGAAAAATACTTTGCCCCTTTCAACTGATCAAATAGATCATCGATCCTGGGCAATGGGTATATATTCTTAATCGTTAACTTGTTCAACTCACGATAATCGATACAAAGTCGTAACGATCCATCCTTCTTCTTTACAAACAATACTGGTGCTTCCCACGGAGACACTCTCGGTTAAATGTACTTCCTATCTAATAGTTCTTATAATTGAACCATTAACTCCTTCATCTCTATCGGTGCCATCCTGTATGGTTCCCTAGAAATTGGTGTCGTACCCGGTAACAAGTCAATCACAAATTCGACCTCCCTATCCGGTGGAAGACCTGGTAACTTATCTAGAAATACATCCATGAATTCTTTTACTACAGGTATCTGTTCCAATGATGCTTCCACTCTTTGGGTATCCATAATATGGCACATGTATCCTATACACCCCTTCCTCAACATCTTCCTAGCTTGTCTCATGGTTAGACAACAAGAGTGTCCTGGTGATTTACTATTGTAGAACACTACCTTGGGTTTCTTAGAAAGCCGAAGGTTCACATTTTTCTTATGACAATCTATTATAGCTCTATGGTTAATCAACCAATCAATACCAATAATTACATCAAATTCTCTCAACCTTATCGGTATTAAGTCTACCGATAATTTGTTACCTCTAATATCTATGCAACAATTCCTATGAATGTGTTCAATGGGAATTATCTCTTCGTTTGCGACCTTAACGTCTAAAGGTATTTCTAATCTTTCTGGGAATAAACCTAATCGATTAGCAAATTCACATGCTATAAAAGAACAAGTAGCACTCGAATCAAATAGCACATAAGAATTTATTTCATTGACTGGAATGATACATGCTACTACATCCACTTATGCAATCGTATCTTGGACAATCATATTAAAAGTATGGGCCGTGGGTCTACCCAACGATGGTGTTGGTCCTGTAATGGCTAAGTTTCCACTACTAGAACTCTTGCTACCCTCTGAACCCTTCTTTGGGTAATTTCTTTCCATGTGGTCCATCAACCCACATACAAAACAACCTTGGTTCTTCTTAGGATTAGGAAAATTGGGTGATATATGACCCTCTTGCCCACAGTTGTAACAAACCGACTTCCCCTTAAGGAAAACTCCTAAATGAGCCTTTCCGCATGTCTTACATGCTTCGATCCTATGCTTAGGATCCCCTTGTTTTACTCCAGTATTCTCGGAGTTAAAACTCTTCCTCTTGGGCATATTTCCACTGCCACTAGCTCCCTCAACCTTAGATCCGCCTTCTTCTTTGCTCTTATTCTTTCTCTCTTTATGTTATTGGCTCAAAGCCTCACTACCACCCTCAAAAATAATTGCTTTCTCTAGAATGGTTCCATACGAAGCACTCTGGAATACATAAATCCTACTATAGAGCCAGGGTTTCAATCCCTGCTCAAACCTATGAGCCTTTCTCTCCTCAATGTCCACTTGGTGTGGAGCAAACCTTGCCAATTCATTGAACTTGGCTGCATACTGGGGAACCGTCATGTCCCCTTGTTTAAGTTCTAAGAACTTAATCTCCATTCTCCCCTGCATGCTTGTAGGAAAATAGTTCTCGAAGAAAACCTTCTTAAACTGTTCCCACGTGATAGCATCTATTCTAGCCCAACCCTGGTGAGCCTCCCACTAGACGTTAGCTTCTCTTTTCATCATATAGGTTACAAAAGAAGTCTTTTGCGCCTCACCTATGTTTAGAATAACAAACGCCTTCTCTATTCCATTCACCCAAGTCTGGGCCTCTATTGGGCCCATGGTTCCTTTGAAATCCAGCGGACCTACACTTCTAAATTCCTTAAAGGTAGTCGTTCTGGCTACCCTAGGTAGTGCGGGTGCTCTACCCCCAGTTTGATTAAATGCAGCCGTTAATAAATTAATGAACTTCTGTATAAGGTTGTTCTGACCCCCTTGGTTATCGTTATGGGATTCAGCTTCCTGATTACGTTGTCTTCTTCTTGGCGGCATTTTTCTGATTAAATAAATAAACTTTCAATATTATCTATTTTCTTACTTAGTTATTATTCATCAAACAACAACTCATACCACAACAAAGCACATTTAATAAAAACTTCATTATATTAATATGCTTCTTCATAATTTAAACTATTTACAGATCGATTCCGTAGCCAAAGCTATTACATTCCTATCCCGCGATTGAATTTTACAAAAGTTGGGATTTACAAAAAGACTACCCTTTAATTATACAAAAGAGGGTTTTACGTCACTACACATATACACAAAAGATTTACCAATTTATACTTCCTCCATCTACTTCTAATACTACCTAACAACATTCTCATGCTTCTGATTCGCAAGAATCGACACAATATCTTGGCTAAATAGTATAACGAGTTTGTCCCGACTTAATGGAATAACAAGCAATTTTTAGCTTGAAATCCTCGTGAGCACTCTCATTGATGTAAGACATCCATGCTATTTTCTAGTTCTTCTCACCCAGTTCCTCACTAAGCTTAACAGCCTCATTCTTATAATCTGTTGCCTTATCCTTCATTAACACCTTCTCATCATGCTCTATCTCAAAATCTACTTCTACAGACTCCTTAGCTTTATGGAGGTCACTAAACTCCTCCCTCAGGTTCTGCACAATAGTGCGCAGTTGCACATTTCGGTCAAGCACCGCTAGATACAGTGCCCTCATTGCATCTGGAGGTGTTGGCTCTAGTGTAGGTACCACTGTATTAAACGATGCTACCTCCATATACTCATCCTAATTGACCATTATATCAAAATATGATGCCAATCCCAAGTTTTCCATACCCCCTTCTAAATAGTCATCCTCTGAATAGTCCTCCTCCGGCTCGGACTCTTCTAGGTTCACTACTGGTACCCCCGCCACTAGCACTGGTACTGGCTCTACCCGATTTTCTGACTCTTCACTCACCACGTGTATATCCCTATACATGAAGCTATCGATGGACATCTATAATAACACATAACATGTTGATTAGTACATAATACACAATAATATAAGCACAAATCACATTTAGTTTATTTAGGATTAATTTCCATCTTTTAAATCTTTCGGTACTGAGTTTCCTCAATACTTAATTAACTCATTCTACTCGAGTTCAATTCCTTCTAACTTTTCATTTACTAACGAGGTTATTAGCCTAAGGTTCTTCCCCCCTTAAGTTTTATAATCTAATGCTTTGATACCAACCTACGATGCCCCCAAATCTGGGTACTTTCAACCCACAGATCTAGTGCACATGGTACTCATAACTATACATTCATTTCATTGTAACAACATCAAAATGATTGTATTTACTACATTCTTATTACAATAGTAATAAATCCTTTCCCAGGTTTTATAACCAAATACATTCTTTGTTTATCATAGTATAATTCATACAGATATACTAGTCTATTACATGATAATCTACTTATCCATCTTAGCCTTGCCTTTATCTTTACTAGAACCCTCGATTCGCTCGGCCTTAGCTGCAATCATATATTTCAAGTAAGAAGTGAGTATAACTAGCTCAGAAGGTCTAGCAATATATAATACAAGTACCACGTCGAGAATTATATGATTATTCTTTATGAAATGAACAAATAGCTATGAAATACTATGAAACATTGAATATCACTTTTCATTCTCATAAAACCATTCCGAAGTACTGTGACGCCCCCAAATTTGGGTATCTTCCAACCCAACATATGGTGCTACTCGGTACTCATAACTATACAATCATTCTATTAAAACATAACATAATGAATGTAATTACTATCTTCTTATTATAATTAAAGTGAAATCCTTTCCCAGGTTCATAATCAGAATTACATCATTCGTTGTTCGTAAGTATAATACATACAATCATACTATTCTATTACAAGATATTTAACTATCCATCTTACCCTTGCCCTTATTTCTCTTAGCATTCTCAGTATGCTCAACTTTAACTGCAATCATATAATTCACGCAAGAAGTGAGCATAACTATCTCAACAAGTTTAACAAAGAATAATATTAATACCACATTTGTGAATTATATGAAAATCTTCCATAACTGAACAAATAGTCATGAATTATTATGAAACAATAATACTTAACAATTCATAACATCAATTCCCAAAGTATATAATAGTTTAGGAATTATTAACCGGTCATAAGACCATGAACAATAGCTTTTTGCTTTCATATTTGAAAAGGATATAACAGCACTAAGGCTGTACATCCGGCATTACTTATGAGCACTTCTAGGTGATCAGCCTATAATACTCTATGTTGATCAACATTCATCCGTTAAACGTATTTACGTTTCATTTTTGGAAAACTCGCGTGCCCATCGAATAATCGATGAAAAATACTTTTGTTTGTTCATAGAAAAACCTTACCTTCAAATCCGTTCCAATTACTTGGCATAGGATATCATTATCAGTTCTATATAGAAAGATAGGTAGACAAATCAATCTATATCTTATGAATAGTCTAGCAGAGTTAAAACTGGCATTGACCTTGACCCATTCTTCGGAATTAGTCATGTAATTCAGTACAATGAATCACATAGAACTTGACTAACTTGAAGGTTAGACAAGCGTTAAGAAAACTTGCCTTCAAGCGTCTTCAAATAACTTATTCGACTGTTCGGAGCCTTTACAGAATCTACATGATATATTAACATAACACACTATAGTTAGCTACCAAACAACCAATCACATTGTTTATACCAACTTCTTTCTCTTATAGGTTTTATTTGACTCTATTTCATTAATAAGGTCAATTCAACTTATTATCCTTCATCCCAGCTTGTTAACAATTTTACGTTACTAACCGACTCAAACATCAGTAGAGAAGTACCAATGTCGATTACTGTTCCCGATTTATTATTAACTCTTTATGTTCTTCGTTACCATATTATCAACTCGCGTTCAATTCCTAAGTTCATTACCATATACACTAGTACATGTGATATAGGAATAGTTGTAGTACACTTATTAAGTGTATAAACTTAACTCTTATAGGTCTCGAAACAATTGAAGTTCAAACCTAAGTTGTCTAACAAAGACCCTACCTCATGTCGCTTGGCGTGGCCTTTTATACCTAACATCTTGGCGATGTGGTGCGGTCTGCGATAAAGAATTATGTTCCGGTGTTGCGGTGGCGAAACTCCTTCACATGAGTGGTATTTGTGGCACCACTCTCCAATGAAGTCATTACACTTCGTTTTAAGACTGCTGACGCGGAACATTAAGCCTACAACTCATAAATTACATACTCTACGCGTTCATATAAGAATTTTTAAATTCCAAATTTGATAACTAAAAATTCACTTATATGTTCATTTTTAAGCGTTCGTTAAACGTTAATGAGCATTCAATACTCATTTTCTTCCTTTAAGTCGGAATCCCACGATTCTTGAGTCCACAACTCTTAAATACCCTATCTCACATGTTGACATTGAAAACCAACGTTTTCAAGTCTCAAGAAAACTTTTGACTAGCAATCTAGAATTTCTACGTTTTTGACGTTTAACGTCTAATTCCGTAAAATTCGCCATAACTTCGTTACTAGTGTTCTATAAGCCAAATCACATGGAATACTTCATTGATTTCATAACTACATCCTAACCAAGAAAGATGCACATATATTAATATTGAAGGAGTTCAATTGTTCATCAACAACCAAACTCAACAAATCCATATTTCCTACGGTTTAAACTTATGCAAACCCTTACGATTCCTATTTCTTCATGACTTATAAAGATTTTATATTAAAAGCCATCCTTATTCCTCCATAAGGGGCATACTCCACCAATTTATGATTCTTCATACTCAAAGAAATCAAAAGAGATGGAAACTATTATTAAGGAACATTACCTTAACAATCTTTGTGTTCTTGATAGAAACTATAAGGAAAAGCTTCAAAGTGAAATGGTTGATTAAGTGTAGCTCTTTCTCTCTCTCAATATATGTTGGATTTTCTTAGAAAAAACACAAAATGGCCAACATATGCTTCTTATTTATAGGAAAACTAAAAGGGAGGGCTTTTTGGTCAATTGTCCCACCTCCTTACTATTCACTACTTCATCACCAAGTTAAATACTAGGTGATCAAGTAGTTTATCTAGCTTGCACTCCAAGTGGCCAGCCCACCATGCCCATGGGTCATCCCCATGGGTTGCCCCATGGGTTTTACCCATTCGGTGACCCACTGGTTCGACCCATGGTTCGGTTTCTTGGATCGGGCTTAATTAATTCTAACTTTGGGCTTTAACTTAGGTCTAAACACTTAATTCATTGGGCTTGATTATTCAATCATTTGGGCTTGATATAAACCAAATCTAATTGGATTATACTAAGTCCTTATACTATAAATCCAATAATACCAAACGTATTCTCCACGTATAATTTACGTATTTTCTTCGCATAATACTCGTACGATATTCGTATTGTACTTCGTATTATAATCGTATACTAAATTGTATCATACTCGTATAATATATGCATAATCATTATCGCAATTCATTATACGCCTCACATTTCCTTCTCGGAAATCATTCTTCTCAACACTTAGGTTTTAAGTCCGCAGGCGAAAACTTCGTTTGCCATAAATGAAATATTATTAGAGATTCCATCTCGTCTTAATATTCTATCATTCGCGTTTTCTCGTAATTTGAACTCAATCCTAAGCGTAAACAGATGAATAGTGTTTTTACAGAAATTTTTCGGAAAACTTTTATTTTCGTCTTGGAAATTCAAAACAATTAATTCTAGTACATAGCCAGATTACTAACCACATTCGCACATTCTAGGTCATAGAACGACCTTCACATAGCTTACTCACATAAATAATCAATTAAATTCATTTAATTCACATAATCAAATAAACATTTAATTCTCATATAAATTCGATTTTCTCGAGCGTTACATTCTCCCCCCCTTATAAGGATTATGTCCTCAGAATTTTGCTTATAATTACATCAACAAATGAGGAAAATTTTCCTTCATTTTACTTTCGAGTCCCCACGTTGCTTCTTCAGCATTGTGGTTTCTCCATATTACCTTTACTGAAGGTATTATCTTATTTCTCAAAACTTGTTCCTTCCTATCAACAATTTGAACTGGAAGTTCTTCATATGATAAATCTTTCTCTATTTGGATGGACTCATACTCTATTATGTGTCTATATTCGGGCTTATAGGGACGCAACACAGACACATGCAACACATTGTGAATACGGTCCATTTCTGGAGGTAAGGCTACTTCATAAGCCACCTCTCCTACGCTTCTTAAGATCTCAAAAGGTCCTATAAACCTTGGACTTAACTTCCCCTTCTTCCCAAAATGTATCTTCCCTTTCCAAGGCGATACTTTCAGAAAAACATACGATCCTACACCAAATTCTCTCTTTTCTCTGTGAGGATCGACATGCTTATTTTGCCTATCTTGAGCAGCTATCAAACGAGTATGCATTAGCTTTACCATGTCCCCCGTCTGTTGTACCAACTCAGGTCCCAACATCCGACGTTCACCCACTTCATCCCAACAAAGTGGAGTTCTACACTTCCTCTCATATAACGCTTCGTACGGTGGCATGCCTATACTAGCGTGAAAATTATTATTGTACGCAAACTCCACCAACGATAAATGGTCTTCCCAACTCCCTTTAAAATCTATAACGTAAGATCTTAACATATCTTCAAGCGTTTGAATTGTTCGTTAACTTTGTCCATCCGTCTGAGGATGATACGCCGTACTCAATCTCAACTGCATTCCCATTTGCTATTGCAAACTTCTCCAAAAGTTCAATGTGAATCGTGGATCATGATCTGACACAATCGAAACAGGTACTCCATGCCTTGAAATAATTTCTTTGACATAAAGCTTAGCTAATTGCTCTAGGTTGTACCTAACTCCTATTGGTAGAAAATGATCCAATTTTGTCAATCGATCCACTACCACCCAAATAGCGTTGTATCCTTTTCTTGTCGTTGGAAGTCCTACCACAAAGTCCATTGTGATGTGCTCCTATTTTCACTTTGGAATTTCTAAAGATTGCAACAACCCACTAGGTCGTTGGTGTTCAGCCTTAACTTTCTGACAAGTTAAGCACCTACTAACATACTCTGCTATCTCCATTTTCATGTTCGGCCACCAAAAGTTCTGACGAAAGTCTTGATACATCTTTGTACTACCAGGATGTATCGAGTACCTCGAACTATGTGCCTCACTCATTATCTCCTCCTTCAATTCGGAATTATTTATAACCCAAATTCTTCCTTCAAAATGAAGTAATCCCTCCTTATCGAGGTTATACTTAGTCTTTTCTTCATCTTTTACCCTTTTCTTTATCTGCCCGCATTCCTCATTGCTCAATTGCACTTCCTTAACACGTTCCACTATAGTTAGTTGAGTCTCCATGGAGAATAACATCTCCTCTGCTTCACTCGGAAATTTAACTTCTAATTCTATTCTCGCCATCACTGTTACTAACTCATTTTGAGCCGTTAACATTGACAGTTTCTCTCTACCCTTCCTACTTAGCGTATCGGCTACTACATTTGCTTTCTCTAGATGATATAAACTATCACAATCGTAATCTTTTATCAGTTCCAACCACCTTCTCTGCCTCATATTCAACTCATTCTATGTGAAGATATATTTCAGACTTTTATGGTTCGTATATATCTCACACTTCTCATCATATAGATAATGCCTCCATATTTTTAAGGCAAAAACTATAGCTGCTAATTCTAGATCATGAGTAGGATAGGCCTTCTCATAATCCTTTAATTGACGTGACGCATACGCAATGACCTTGCCATGTTGCATGAGCACGCAACCCAGTTCTCTATGCGAAGCATCGCTATACACTACAAAATTTCCTGTATCATCTAGTAAAGACAATACAGGTGCCTCACTTAACCTCTTCTTTAGTTCCTGAAAACTGTTCTCACATTTTTCAGTCCACACATACTTCACCGACTTCTCATCGATTTGTCAATGAGTAGCTATTTTAGAAAAGTCCTGGATGAACCTTCTATAGTATCCCGCTAACCCCAGAAAACTCCGAACCTCAGTTGGCATTTTCGGTTGCTCCCACTCATTAACTGCTTCTACTTTTGTTGGATCCACAGAAATGCCATCTTTATCAATAACATGTCCTAGAAACTGCACTCGTTCAAGCCAAAATTCACACTTTGTGAATTTTGCATACAACTTCTCCGTCCTTAGTGTTTCCAACACTATCCTCAAATGTTCAGCATGATCTTCTGACATCTTGGAATAGACTAGAATATCATCAATGAACACTACAACGAACTTGTCCAAATACTGTTTGAACACTCTGTTCATCATATCCATAAATGCGGCTGGCGCATTAATTAACCCAAACGACATCACTAGAAACTCGTAATGACCATAACAAGTTCTGAACGCCATCTTAGGTACATCCTTCTTCCTTACTTTTAACTGATGATACCCCGTATGCAAATCTATTTTAGAAAAATACTTTGCCCCTTTCAACTGATCAAATAGATCATCGATCTTGGGCAACGGGTATTTATTCTTAATCGTTAACTTGTTCAACTCTCGATAGTAGATACAAAGTCGTAACGACCCATCCTTTTTCTTTTCAAACAATACCGGTGCTCCCCAAGGAGACACACTCGGTTGAATGTAATTCCTATCTAATAGTTCTTATAATTGAACCATTAACTCCTTCATCTTAAATGGCGCCATCCGGTATGGTCCCCTTGAAACTGTTGCCGTACCCGGTAACAGATCAATCATGAATTCAACCTACCTATCTGGTGGAATACCTGGTAATTCCTCTAGAAATACATTCGCATATCTTGAACTATAGGTATCTGGTCCAAGGATGCTCCCACTCTTTGGGTATCCACAACATGGCACAAATAACCTACACACCCCTTTTTTAACAACTTCCTAGCTTGTGTCATCTTTAGACAACAAGAGCGTCTCGGTGATTTACTACCGAAGAACACTACCTTGGTTTTCTTAGAAAACTGAAGGTTCACACTTTTCCTATGGCAATCTAATATAGCGTTATGGTTAATAAACCAATCCATATCAAGAATCACATTGAATTCTTTTAACCTTATCAGTACCAAATCTACCGATAACTTATTCCCTTTAATATCTACGCAACAATCCTTATGAATATGTTCAATGGGGATTATCTCTTCGTTTGCTACCTTAACGTCTAAAGGTATTGCAAAATTTTTAGGGATTAAACCTAATCGCTTAGCAAATCCAAATGCTATAAAAGAACAAGTAGCACCCGAGTCAAATAACACATAAGCATTTATTTCATTGACTGGAATGATACCTGCTACTACATCCGATGATGCAACCACATCTTGGACAGTCATATTAAATGTATGGGCTGAGGGTCTACCCATTGATGGTTTTGGTCCAGTAATGGCTAATTTACCACTACCAGAACCCTTATTTCCCTCTAACCCTTTCTTCGGGAAATTTCTTGCCATGTGGTCCAACGATCCACAAACAAAACACCCATGATTCTTCTTAGGGTTAGGACAGTTGGGTGATAAATGTCCCTCCTGTCCACAGTTGTAGCAAACTGATTTCCCCTTTAAACAGACTCCCAAATGAGTCTTCCCACATGTCTTGCATGCCTCCATCCTACGCTTAGGATCTCCTTGTTTCACCCTAGTATTTCCAGGGTTAAAGCTCTTCCTCTTAGGCATATTGCCACTACCACTGGCAACTTCTGCCTTATTTCCTCCCTCACTCTTATTCTTATTCTTCCTTTCCTTGTGGTACTGAGATAACGCCTCACCACCACCTTCGGCTATAATAGCCTTTTCCAGAATGGTCCTGTAGGAAGCACTCTGAAACACCGAAATCCGACTGTAGAGTCAGGGTTTCAGGCCCTGCTCAAACCTATGACCCTTCCTCTCTTCTGTGTCCACCTGATGTGGAGCAAATCTTGCCAATTCATTGAATTTAGCGGCGTACTAGGGAACTGTCATATCCCCTTGCTTAAGTTCCAAGAACTTAATCTCCATCCTCCCTTGCATACTAGTAGGGAAGTAGTTCTCAAAGAATACCTTCTTGAACTGTTCCCATGTAACTTCCTCCGTTCTAGCCCCACCCTAGTGAGCTTCCCCTTTCATCATGTAAGTCGCAAAAGAAGTCTTTTATGCCTCACTTACGTTTGTAATAACAAACGCCTTCTCTATCTCTTTTACCCATGTCTGGGCCTCTAAAGGGTCCGTCGTTCTTCGAAACTCCGGAGGACCCACACTCTTGAATTCCTTAAAGGTAGTTGTTCTTGCTACCCTAGGTGCTACGGGAATCCCTCCCCCAACTTGGTTAAATGTTGCCGTTAATAAATTAATGAACTCTTGCATAGGGTTATTAGGACCCCCCTGATTTTCATTATGAGACTCGGCCTCTTGGTTACATTGTCTGCTTCTTGGTGGCATAATTTTGATTAAATAAATAAAGTTTCATTATTATTTATTTAACTACTTGGTTATCATTCTCAAATAACAACTCATACCACAACAAGCACATTAAACAAAAACTCCCTTATATTAATATGCTTTCATAGTCAAAACTATTTACACTTTGCTTCCTTAGCCAAAAAGCTATTTCATTACTATCCCGCGATTGACTTCTACAAAAATTGGGATTTACAAAATGACTACCCTTTAATTATAAAAAAGAAGGTTTTACTTCACTATACATATACAAAAAGATCTAATGATCTACTCACACTACCTTACGGCATTCTAATGTTTTTGATTCGCTAGAATTAAAACAATATCTCGACTAATCGTATGTCGAGTCTGCCCTGACTCAATAGAATAACAAGTAATTTTTAGCTTGAAATCCTCGTGAGCACATTTATGGATGTACGACATCCTAGCAATCTTCTGGTCCTTAATGGCCAGTTCCTTACGAAGCTCTACGGCTTCATTCTTATAATCCTTCGCCTTATCTGTCATCAGCACTTTCTCATCGTGCTCAATCTGCCTCTGCAGACTCCTTCGCCTCATACATGGCGATAATCTCCTCGTTTTGTGTCCCATCATTTCCTCAGAGTAATCTTCCCCAGGCATGTACTCTTCTGGATCAGAATCTTCTAGAACCACTATTGTTACCTCTGCCACTGGCATACGTACTACCTCCACTTGGTTCACTGACTCTTCACTCACAACGTGAATGTCTCTATACATCATGCTATCGATCGACATCTACAATAGCACATAACAAGTTGATTAGTACATAATACACAATAGTATAAGCACAAATCACATTTAATTTATTTAAGGTTACTTTTCATCTTTTAAATATTTCAGTACTGAGTTTTCTCAATACTTTATTAATTCATTCAACTCGAATTTCTTTCATCGGACTTTACCTTTCTTACGAGGTTATTATCCTAAGGTTCTTCCCTCCTTAAGTTTTATAACCTAATACTTTGATACCAACTTGCGACGCCCCCAAATTCGGGTATCTTCCAACCCGACATATGGTGCTACACGGTACTCATAACTATACAATCATTCTATTGAAAACACAACATAATGAATGTAATTACTATCTTCTTATTACAATCAAAGTGAAATCCTTTCCCAGGTTCATAAACTGAATTGCATCATTCATTGTTAGTAAGTATAATATATACAATCATACTAATCTATTACAAGATATTTAACTATCCATCTTAGCCTTGCCCTTATTTCTCTTAGCATTCTCAGTATGCTCATCTTTAACTACAATCATATAATTCACGCAAGAAGTGAGCATAACTAGCTCAGCAAGTTTAACAAAGAATAATATTAATACCACATTTGTGAATTATATGAAAATCTTCCATAACTGAACAAATAGTCATGAAGTATTATGAAACAATAATTCTTAACAATTCATAACATCAATTCCCAAAGTATATAATAGTTTAGAAATTCTGAATCGATCAAAAGACCATGAACAGTAGCTTTCTGTTTTCATATTTGAAAAGAATATCACATCACTAAGGTTGTACATCTGGCATTACTTACGAGCACTTCTAGGTGATCAGCCTATAGTACTCTATGTTGATCAACATTCATCCGTTAAACGTATTTACATTTCAGTTTTGGCAAACTCGCGTGCCCATCGAATAATCGATGAAAAATACTTTTGTTTGTTCATAGACAAACCTTACCTTCAAATCCGTACCAATTACTTGGCATAGGATAGTGTTATCAGTTCTATACAGAAAGATAGGTAGACAAATTAATCTATATCTTATGAATAGTCTAGCTGAGTTAAAATTGGCATTGACCCTTTCTTCGGAATTAGTCATGCAATTCGGTACAATGAATCATATAGAACTTGACTAATTTGAAAGTTAGACAAGCGTTAAGAAAACTTGCCTTCAAGCGTCTTCAAATAACTTATTTGACTGTTCTCAGCCTTTACAGAATCTACATGATGTATTCACATAGCACACTGTAATTAGCTACCAAACAACCGATCACATTGTTTATACCAACTTCTTTCTCTTCTCAATTTTATTTGACTTTATTTCATTAATTAATAAGGTCAATTTAACTTATTATCCTTCATCCCGGCTTGTTAACGATTTTACGTTACTAACCGACTCAAACATTACTAGAGAAGTACCAATGTCGATTACCGTTCCTGGTTTATTATTAACTCTTTATGTTCTTCGTTACCATATTATCAACTCGCGTTTCAATTCCTAAGTTCATTACCATATACACTAATATTGTGATATAGGAATAGTTTTAGTACACTTATTAAGTGTATAAACTTAAATCATATAGGTCTCGGAACAATTGAAGTTCAAACGTAAGTTGTCCAACTAAGACCCTGCCTCGGCGCCGCGGCGTGGCCTTTATACCTAACACTGGCGCTGCGGTGCCAGTCTGCAGTAACTGAGTCCCGGTTCCGGCGCTGCGGCGCGAAACTCCTTCACATGAGTGGCGCTACAGTGTCACTTTCTAATAGGTCATTACACTGTTCTGGCACTGCGGCGCGGAACATTAAGCCTTGTCTGGCGCCGTGGCGCCAGACCTCAGCACCAGAAAATTTTGACAGTTAAATTTTTTAGTGAACTTCCCGGATTCATAACTTCTTCGTTATAAGTCCGATTTGGTCCGTTCAAAAGCCTACAACTGATAAATTACATACACTACGTGTTCATATAAGAAATTTTCAATTCCAAATTTGTTAACTCAAAATTCACTTATAAGTTCATTTTTAAGCGTTCGTTAAACGTTAATGAGCGTTCAATACTCATTTTCTTCGTTTTAAGTCAGAATCCAACGATTCTTGAGTCCACGACTATTAAATACCCTATATCACATGTTGACATTAAAAACTAACATTTTCAAGTCTCACGGCAACCTTCGACTACCAATCCGGAATTTCTACATTTTCGACGTTTAACGTCTAATTCCGTAAAATTCGCCTTAACTTCGTTACTAGTGTTCTATAAGCCAAATCATATGGAATACTCCATTGATTTCATAACTTCATCCTAACCAATCAAGATGCACATATATTAATATTGAAGGAGTTCAATTGTTCATCAACAACCAAACTCAACAAATCCATATTTCCTATGGTTTAAACTTATGCAAACCCTTACGATTCCTATTTCTTCATGACTTATAAAGATTTTACATATTACAAGCCATCCTTATTCCTCCATAAGGGGCATACTCCGCCAATTTATGATTCTTCATACTCAAAGAAATCAAAAGAGATGGAAACTATTATTAAGGAACATTACCTTAACAATCTTTGTGTTCTTGATAGAAACTCTAAAGAAAAGCTTCAAAGTGAAATGGTTGATTAAGTCTAGCTCTTTCTCTCTCTCAAAATATGATGGATGTTCTTTGAAAAATCACAAAATGGCCAACATATGCTTCTTATTTATAGGAAAATAAAAGGGAGGGCTTTTTGGTCAATTGTCCCACCTCCTTACTTTTCACTACTTCATCACCAAGTAAAATACTTGGTGATCAAGTAGTTTATCTAGCTTGCACTCTAAGTGGCCGGCCCACCATGCCCATGGGTCATCCCCATGGATTGCCCCATAGGTTTTACCCATTCGGTGACCCACCGGTTCGACCCATGGTTCAGTTTCTTGGATCGAGCTTAATTAATTCTAACATTGGGCTTTAACTTGGGTCTAAACACTTAATTCATTGGGCTTGATTATTCAATCATTTGGGCTTGATATAAACTAAATCCAACTGGATTATACTAAGTCCTTATACTATAAATCCAATAATAACAAACGTATTCTCCACGTATAATTTACGTATTTTCTTCGCATAATACTCGTACGATATTCGTATTGTACTTTATATTAAATCTTCGTATTATAATCGTATACTAAATTGTATCATACTCGTATAATATACGCTTAATCATTATCGTAATTCATTATACGCCTCACATTTCCTTCTTGGAAATCATTCTTCTCAACACTTAGGTTTTAAGTCCGCAGGCAAAAACTTCGCTTGCCATAAATGAAATATTATTAGATATTCCATCTTGTCTTAATATTATATCATTACGCATTTTTTGGAGTTTCAAATTCAATCCCCGAGCAGAAATAGATGAATAGTGTTTTTACCGAAATTTCTCGGAAAACTTTTATTTTCGTCTTAGAAATTCCAAACAATTAATTCTAGCACATAGTCAGATTATTAACCACATTCGCACATTCTAGGTCATAGAACGACCTTCACATAGCTTACTCACATAAATAATCAATTAAATTCATTTAATACACATAATTAAATAAAAATTTAATTCTCATATAAATCCGATTTTGTCGGGCGTTACAAGTACATATAGTAACTTAGAAATTCTGAGTAGGTAAAAAGACCATGAACATTCTCTTTTTATTTTCATTAATGAAAAATGACAACCCGACTCTAAGTTTGTAAGTCCGATATATCTTATGAGCACTTCTAGGTGATCAGCCTATAGTACTCTATGTTGATCAACACTCATCCGTTAAACGTATTTACGTTTAAGTTTTGACAACCTCACGTGCCCATCGAATAATCGATGTAAAATACATTTGTTTATTCATACTCAGGTTTACCTTTGAATCCGTACCAAACAATTGGCATAGGATAGCGTTAACAATACTATATTAAAAGACTTGTAAACAAATCAATCAAACTTTTAAGATTAGTCTGGCTGAGCTAAAACTTACATCGACTCTTTCGTAAAACAATTCATGCATTTTATAACATGAATCACATAAACTTGGCTAACACAAAGGTTAGACAAGCGTTAAGAAAACTTGCCTTCAAGCGTCTTCAATTAAAATTCAAAAGTTCTTGATCTTTACAGTTTCTACATGATATATTCACATAGCACAATGCAATTAGCTACCAAACAATGTAATCACATTATTTTTACCAACTTCTTTCTCTTATATAACTTAATCGAATTTATTTCATTAATAAAACTCGATTCACCTTACTATTCTTCCTTACGACTTATTAACATTTTCATGTCCCTAGATCAACACTCAAATACCCTTGGATAAATACCATAGTAATTGAATACGATTTACCTTTTCATACTTTACACTTTTCATTTAGTTAGTATTACACAACATTAATTTCCTAAAGTCACCACTATACATATGATTTAAGAATGGTCTCATCATGTATATATATATATATATATATATATATATATATATATATATATATATATATATGCCCCATAGTTGTTTGGTAAACAATTGGATTCAAAAATAACTAAGTCGTATTTTCCTCTCTCATATATTCTTATTGGCCATCCTCAAGTACAACATTGGTCTTTGCGGCGCCAATTAACGATAGCTAAACCCTCGACGTATCGTGTTGCGATGTGCAGATTTCCTATACATAAGTGGCCCTGCAGAGCCAAATAATAGTAGCCCATCCCCCAACCCGGTGCTGCGGCGCGAGGTTTCTAAACTTGGGCTGGCGCTGCGACCCACCCCGAGCCTTTGAATTTTTTTAAAATTTTCCAATTCAATTCCTTCCGGACTCCTAATTTGGTCGTTATAAGTCAGAATTGGCTCGTTCAAAAGCCGTTATCTTACACATTCTATGTACTTTGATTTCATTCAGATAAAAGTCATTTTTAAATCTGTTAGCAATGAATTCACTATTTAACTTTCTATTACGCGTTCGTTTAACGTTCGTGAACGTTCAAAACTCATTTCTTCGTTTTAAGTCGGAATCCGACCATTCTTGAGTCTACGAATCTTAAATATGTTGTTCTACGTTATGCCATCAAAAACCAAGGTTTTTGAGTTAAACAACGACATTTGACTACTAATCCGGGAATTCTACAATTTCAACGTTTAACTCCTAATCTCGTAAATTATTGGGCCTATCTTGGGCTTGATTTACATAACTTTGGGTGTTGACGTTGGGATTTTTACTGTCCCTTTTATGTTCTTGTCTTTTGGTGTTCGCATGTTAGGTGAGATTTGTTTGAAAAAATAAGTTGTGAAAAGGTCCGACATTTATATGTCGACGATTGGACTCTAAGAGTCGCCAGTTGGTATTTTTAAATGGTTGCACCAACTCAACCGAGAAAAGGTTTGCACATTGACCACGTGATGTAACACTATTAAACTGGTCTATGAAATCAAGATTCATTAGGGTTCGGGGACTTGCTTATGCGGAGGGAAGGTGTTAGGCACCCCCCGACATCCGTGTTACCACGGTGACCGCCACTTTTCAATTAAACTATTATATGAATGTGTGTGTGTGTGTGTGTGGATCAATGTGCAATTATTTTGAAGTAGTGTTATGTCTCGTTCGCACATATATACAAAGGGTTTGAATTTGTGAAAAAATTCAGTTTTAACAAGATATAGCATTGATGTTTTGTAAAAGAGGTTTTTTCAAACCCTTATGGCCAATAGTAATTGAGGCCTTTGATACTTCCATTTTATTAAGTGTTCGGCTTAGTTGCTTTTATTTTTGAGATGCGAGGCATCTTCGAGAAAATAAGATATATAGTAGTGTTGAACTTCTCGTGGGCATGAGAGCCGTCTAAGGAAATTCAGATAATGTGAATAATGTACAAGCTGTTTACAGTCCAAAATGTCCATCACATGAACCGAATCTAGATTCAGAAGATTGAATATGAGATCACATGAATCATAGGCTCACATGATGTAGAAATTTATATGAAAGCTGTAAGTAGTTATATATATAAAAGTTGTAAATATATATATACAGATTGTCAACCACCACGAAATATAAAGAAAGAAGTAAAAGACCACGAAGTAAACTCCAGACCGGACCGAAATGTATATATATATATATATATATATATATAAAAGCGGTAAACGCACCGGATATTATATCCAGGCTCAATAAAACAGAGTTTCATGGGTATAATATATATAAGTATTTATATATATATAAAAGTAATAAACGCTCCGAATATAAAATCCAGGCTCATCAAACAGAGTCCGACAACAGTTTATATATAAGTATATATATATAAACGCAATAAACGCTCCGGATAAAAATCCATGCTCATCGAACAGAGTTCAACCACAGTTTATATATATATATATATATATGGAGAATAGGCTTTGGAAGGTGTAAGAAGGCTTACAGTGGACTGCCAAAGAAGAATTTTATAGCTTTAAATGGATGAACACTCGGTTCCCAGTGGTAAAAATATAGGAAATATGAGATCACAAGTGTTTAAAATAAGAAAGCACTCAGTTTATAGTGTGTACATAGCAAATTGGACATGGCTTCCTCGCCATTTTCTCTTACAAAATGGCCACCCCAAGCCCTTTATTTATAGAGGGGGGAGCCGCAGGTGCACTTGCGGCTACCCGGGGTGGCCCAGGCTCTACGGGTCAAGCCGTCTTGAAGTACGTGTATGCATACAATGTGTTGTCCGCTCAAACTTTTAGAACTTCAATACGGGCCTCTGATTGAGGTGTATAAGACCTTTTATGGAGTTTTATTGTTGAGAGATACACAAATGAAATGGGACTAGAGGTTGTAAGAAGTCAAGAAGATGGTATCATGCCCTTGGTCTTCAAGCTTCAAATTCCATCCGGTGTGCTGTCCTGTGTAGTAGTCACTCAGGATTGCAGCTATTTGGTTCTTGTAGGACACTACTATGTAGAATATAAGTTGAAATGTGTTAAGAAGGCGCGCATGTGGGATCAAGGTGGCAAAATAACGATTTTACCCCTCACTGGGGTTATCTCCGGTTTGGGCTGATAAAGTAGTCGTTGCTCAAGGTTATCTCTGAGATTGGGCTGCTGCAAGTGCTGAATGTCCTCAGGGTTATCTCTGAGGTGTGCCTGACCTCCCGGGGTTATCTTCGGGTTTGGGACTGAGTGCCTCAGGGTTATCTTCGAGGTTGAAGCTGACTGCAAGGGTTGAAATGAGCATCTCCGGGGTTATCTCCAGAACTGCAACTGTACTCCTCGGTGTTGTTTCCGAGGTTAAGACGGAAACTCCCGGTGTTATTTTCAGGATTGAATATCTTGGGGTTATCTCCGAGATTGAAAAGGCTTCTCCGGTGAGATTTCTGGAACTAGAATTGTTTTGTCCTCCAGGGTTATCTCTGGGAGATGATTTTACCTTCCTGCTAGGTTAGTAATAGAAATGCAAAATTTTGAGTATCTACAGATGCCCCTCTTTATCATATTCATGTAATGCAATGGCATGGATAGGATAAAGAATACTAGACACTTGAAATGTGATAAGATAATCATGATGCAATGTACAACAACATGATATATGTGGTTTGTTGGACTGTTCTCCAACGGAATGTGATTATTATTTGCTCCCACACTTTCTGATGGGGACTGGAGTTATCACTAACCACTCTGATGAACTACTTGGACGTGTGATCCAAAGTTCTCAAGAACTTCCAAGATGTTGACGTTGGGGTTATCACAAAAGTCCTTAATCCTTGATACAGACTATACACTGAGGATGTATCTCATATGTATGAGAGACTCTGGGGGATAAAGTTTTTTCTGTTGAGTATGTGTATAATATATTTCATCTTCAGTCCTTCCCGATGATGATGTTCTTCCCTGGCTTGTATCGCCAGGTCTTTCCGCTGCTCTATCGGAGTTACTGCCAATAATCTGTGTTGTCAAGGTTGCCTGACCCTCGCTGAAATGTACATTAATGGATGAGATCCCAACTGGGCAAAATGTTAAGGCTACTTGACCTTCGTTGAAATGTGCATCAATGGATGAAATCCCCGTTGGGGAGAAGTGTTTTGGAGTTACGACCACGATTTGACGACATTGGACCTTCGTGAGGTATTGACGAGTATAATTTGCAACTGTTGTGATCATTGGTATAGTAAATCCTGGGTTTTAGCGAATACCATTGAGTGATAGGTGGACCTGTAGTTTGGTCTCTAAAAACCAGAATTTCAGGCTATTCCACTCAATCGCGTAGCATTTTTATTCTTGATTTGGCCATTTCAGCTTGCAAGACCTCCTTTGCAACTCGAACTGGACCGAGTTAGAGGGGTAGGAACCACCAAGGGGAGCTGCAGGTACACCTGCGGCAGTCACAGGTACATCTGCGGCCAACCGTGGGTGGATTTAATCTGCATGTTGCTTTCATAATTCATTTCCATGTTGCACCACACAGGAAATCCTAGAGCTCTTCTTCAGATCTACCGAGTTCGGGCATCTTTTATGCAAATGCTGTCACCGTACAAGTGTTCAACACTGTCCTGGTAATGTATGGATGTCTTCTTTTCCAGTTTTTATCCGTTGGAAAATAAAATATCACATGAAATGCTTCTAAACACATGGTAGTGAATATGCATGCTCACATGACTTGATAAAAAATATTTAACATAGTAAACGTTACTATTTAACCATGCTGAACATAATGATGTGAAAAAATTTGACTTTTGAAATAGTGAAATTGGCACCTTTTTCTGCTATCTCTTATCCTATTTTAGGACAAATGAGCTAAGGTGAAAAAAAGAAGTAATCCTAGTAATTAAGATACCCTTATGGATTATGGCTTTGATATATGTATGCATATATAGGATGTTTATGACTGTGGGTAGGTGTGCTACTAAATGGCCACCTAGTCATGTCTATGCGCATGTGGATAGTCCTATTTACAAAGAAGACTATGGAAAAATTTTCCAAAATGTAGGCATTGGATAGACATGCATTTTTAACTCTACTGTAGGCGTATGTTAAAGTAATGCATGCATGCATGTAATCATAAAATGCATTTGAAAAAGCTCCAGGTTAGAGTTTACCACACCCTTTCTGAGGTGATTTGGAGACTTGTGTCCAAATATATGAATCCGAATTAACAGAGGAGTTCCCATAGGACCACTTCAGGTGTACAGAGGAGGGCTTCTGATGTGCCTCGACCCCGTTCAGTTAGACATCCTCGTCGTCTAGCTGAGGTGGTGATTCGTCCTATCCGTGTTGATGTACCAGATGTAGAGGATGGGGAGGAGGATGTACCGGTAGCGGACCCCGCTCCTGCTGCTTATATTCCCCGTAGGGATCTTCCAGGAATTCAAGTGACGATCTCAGAGCTTCTGGGTGATTTGAGTCGACACCCCTTGATTTACTTGCATGCAAACGAGGTACAAGCTGGATTTGATCTTCCTTTTTTTCCTATCGATGAGGAGCAAAGGTTTTGATGTTGATCTGCTTTGTAATGCAGGTTCCCGGCTTCACACAACCTAGAGGGAAATGGTTCAGCATTCACTCCACGTATCAGGCTCTGCATCCCGATTATCGAGCGATTGTGCATGGCTGGGGCTTTGAGACGTTCTTTTCCATCCTCCCCCATCGTTGTCCCTGGGGTTACCTATAATAACCTGATTTTTCTATATAATTAAATCAGAAATTTTGCGTATAATTTTTTTTTACAGGTGAGAATGCGTGCAAGGTAATGTGTATGTATTTATGTGATGAATATAAAATATATTTATTACATGAATGATTACAAATAATTTTATTTTAGAATTATTGATCATTATAAATTATATTCTTATAATAATTAATTTTATAGTAGAAATGTTTTTATTAAATATTTTCCATGAAAATAAGATTTTATATTATTTAAATAATATAAGTAAAGATTATTAGAATTATTATAATAACTATTTTATTATATAAATTTATTTTGATTAATTAAGTTATTTATTTTAACTTAATTAATAATGTTATATATGAAAAATAAATCAGATATGGAATCCAAACCCTAATTTTGGATTTTTGATCAAGGAATGAGAATAATAATATTATATAATTATTTGTCAGTGTTATAAATATGTATATTATGTGTGTAAGGTTAATGTGTGGAAAAGTTTTAAGGTAACCTGTAAAACCCTAATATTACCGATAAACCCTAGTTTTGAAGTCAAATAAGACTTTAAAATCTGTCTAGTAATTATGTTATGTGATTAATGGCATTTATGATAAATATTATTTTTATTTCAGTGCTATGAATATGTACTATATGTACGTATTGATAACGATTGGAAAATTATGGTACAATGTTAGAAAACCTTAGCAATACTATGTTAAACCCCTATTTTGAAACTCAATTATGAGTTCAAGACTGTTTTATAACTGTGTTAAATGATTAATGTTAATTATTATAGATTTGATTAGGTAAACCCTAATTAGAATTTAGAAACCCTAATTTCTAAAAGTTAGAAACCCTAATTAGCTAATTAAGAAACCTTAATTTGCTAAATAGGAACCCTAATCGCTAAATTATCAAGCTTAATGCTAAATTAGTGGATTTTAAACCCTAATGTTCCTGTATAATGTAATTAGATATATAACATGATCTAATTAGCAAATCCTAAATTTCATTTTTAGAAATTAATTTTTGCTATTTTAAAACCCTAACTAGAAATCCTACAATTTTTGTGCTAACCTGTGACGCCCCCAAATTCTCTACATTTACTGTAGCCAATTTGGTGCTCACGTAAATATTCTATAAGATAATAATTCCTATAAATCCAAGATTCACAGTACTCATAGTAAATTGTAGTTCTCGGCAGAACACTTATTGTAACTGAGTACCCTCACTTGGATGTACAGGTTCAGTATCTTATAGATATTTCTTCCATATCTATAATTCTTAACTATCTGACCTCTATAGTGTTAATGTTAGAGTTCTTGGAACTGCGTGAAGCGCTACCTCAGTGCATCAGAGAGCCAATGTTTGTTAACACTATCATTCAGATATATAGTTCATATAGATACTGTACACTTTTCTAATTCCATTAGAATAACAACTAAATACCTCAACTAATAATACACTAAACCGGCCAATAATATACCGTTACATTGATTTAAAAAAATCATTACTATTACATTATAGTTCTCAACAGGGTATTCATGTCTTAAGCCTTTATTCCACAATACTGGAACTTCTGGAATATATTCTTTCTATCTGCAAATGAAGAAAATATTTGCAGGGATGACCTAAAGAAAGCTCAGAAAGTTTTGAACAATAAACAAATGTTATACATATATCAATTCTGAAATAAATGAATATAAATTTCAAAGTTTTTCCATACACACCAAATCTGGGTGAAATGAACATAAAGTTTAGAGTAGTGCCATAAATATATACTGAGGTTTATCTGTCAAACCCCGTACATTACGAGTTAGTGTCAGTCCTATAGACTTAGCAACTCGGGTTAATCCACTCAACCAAACAAAACTAGGAGTATGCATATCATCCTATCTTAAATAATATCCGATCATTGCTATAAATGTTGGTGACAACCTATAGCTGCCTCTTGCTTGCTCATTCCTATAAATGTCGGTACAAGACCCGAATCCGGTCCATTCATATGCCGATCTGAATAGTGTCGATGATATATATAAATATAGAACAAAATTTCTTTTTCACAAACTGTGCTTTTTATACATTGGTACCAAACAAAATTAGTTTCTCACAAACTATTCTTTGATATCAAATCAAACGCATTTTTCCATAATAATAACTCATATGACTTGGTTATGTTTGAATAAGAATTCATAACCTTTGAATAACAGAATTCATCAACACTATGTATTACCAGGTCATAACCGATAAATATCAAATTTTCATTTAATAAAGTAATTTAAGTGAAGCTGGAATTTGAAATATGTGGTTTGCACAAAGTGCAGAAAAACTTGCATGTATCGTCGACTACACAGTCTATTTAACTTCATCTGAAGACCTAATATTAATAATATTGATCTCCAAGTTAGAATAATATCATCACAATGTATTACTGTGAATTACTATTATAAAATAACCTAAACACATTATCACATAATCCTATCGGTCTATAAGACACATAAGACCTAACCTCAAGTCAAACTATTACAGTCTGAGTTGAGTTTGGTACTATTTCGACAGCCCGATTGCCTAATCGGATAATTATCGAGCTTAATCCTAATAAGATTCTGCCTAAATACTTCACAATTATATTAAATAATTTAATCATCAGTTAAAACTATTTTTCCCTATCTCGTAACAAATTATAAATAATTATTACTATTTATCATGATTTTTCAATCATTAATATCATATTTATATTATTTAAATACAACATAATTCCATTATCATTAATATTTAATTATAATATCTCAAAGTATTTTAATACCCTAAAATCATATTTAAATAATTTTTAAGTATTTAAATCCATTATCAATTAACTGTCATTAATATTAAATATTAATCTATTTTATGACAAAATATTAAAAGTTATATTTTATAACTTAGAATATTTTTATAACCCTTAAATCATTTTTATATGATTTTAAATCATTAAAACTAACTTTCCACAATTTATTTAATACATTTATTAAAATTATCATTAATATTAATTTATTAATAAAATTCATCACAAAATATTAAAAGTCATTAAAGAATAAATTAAAATATTTTCCCACACTTTAATATAATTTCAAATGATTTTAAAGTATTAATATCATTTTAAATAATTACCATTAATATTAAAATATTAACATTATTCATATCAAAATATTAAAAGTTATTTATTATAACTTACAATAATATATATATATATATATATAACTTTATTATGAATTTCTAATATTTATTTTCTATTTATTCCATAATTTTCGTCTAAAGTTGGGGTCCTCCACGGAAACGTTTGTAGACAAAAATCTATAAGTCTGATTTGGGCCCACTTAGTATCGTTAGAACATTGACTTCCCGAGCTATGTTATAGGCTCAAGAAACAGTCCATTTGACTCAGTATAGCACCCTGAAAACAAGTCACTGCCGATTGACCATTACATGCCTTGTAAATATTTTTAGTTTTGGAGTCTTTTATAGAAACACTTGTATTATGACATCCACAACTCCGATTGAGAACCAATCGGACTCGTTGGATTCGTATCTTTTTGAAATACAGTTTTCATTTATAAAACACCAAATTCCAATCTGTCTAGATCACGGAAATTAGGCCCAAAGTGACTGGTCAGTAAGTTTTTTTTTTTCAACAGATAGTTTATTTTTCAGATTTGGGGTCCTTAACGAAAACGCTTATAAAACGAAATCTACAAATCGGATTTAGGTCCAATAGGTATCGTTGGATTTTTACTTTCCCGAACTACAGTTTCCATGTATCAAACATCCATTTTGGTTCTGTTTTGGTCCCGAAAAAATTGATAGAAGTGACTGATCAGTAGCTTGTGTTCAACAGTTAAGGTAGTTTGGGATTTAATTCATAACTTGTTCATTTCTTAACATATTTGAGTGATTTGTAAGACCCCAAAATTTATGAAATAAAAGTATTTAATTTTTCTTATAATTGTTATTCAGTAAATGGTTAAATTGAAAAAAAGTTAAAGTTATGGGTGAGATATGAATTTTTTTCAAAATAAGCAAAGTGGTATAAAATACTCATTGTTGCTTGGGAATATTCGTTTGGTCGTGGAATATTCTTGTTATCGAGGAATATTAAATGCAGCGGTGCAACCGATTGTGGGCCCCATAATGTAATAAGCGCCGGATGAAGAAAACGACAAGTTTGAGTTTTTATAAATAACGGCGTAATCATTACCATTAACACTGTTGAAATACCTGGTGATTAAAATACAGTAATACGTGTGGTTGAATAGTAGCACACGGTATTGAACAGTATTGTTGAATTATTGATTCATACATAAGAAGGCACTACTTAATAATTGTTACAATAATTACTGTTCAATATTTTATTTTATTGATTCAATCATTGCTGCGTTGATATTTTATATTATTGTTGTTTCAATAATTGTCACTGCACAGTATTTCCCATTATCGGATCAATACTTAATATTATTTGGATAATATTATTAGATAACATTATTGGCAATGTCTAAAAAGTTCTGTCAAGGAGAGGTTTGGTCACCTATTTGCGCACTAGTAAGGAGAAATCCTTATCGGAAAGCCCCCTCTTTCCTGGGAACTGCCTAGTTGTCATTATCCTGATTCTGTAATATTATTTGTGAATAATTAATTATTGATTTATATGATTAGGAAATATTTATTTGATGCAGATTTAAATGATGGATTTTTTATGTGGTTATAAATGAAGGAATTAATGTTGGGGTGTTTTATTAGTATTTTGTCGGATTGAAGGTATTAAAAGATGAAATCGGTGTTCTTAAAGCTCTATTACGTGAGTTATTATTTTAATCCGACCATTGGATTGTTATGATTTTTGGATATGTTATACATATATAAGTTGAGTATATATCTACAAATTTTGAACCATTAAAAATTAACTTATGATTTGTTATGAATTTTAAGAGTTGTTGAAAATCATCCGTTTGTGGATTTCAGGTATTTTTTGTCTGGAATTTGGAAAAACTTAAAGCTACAAAGTTGTAAAGAATTTGATTTCGTGTGGAATGGACATAAAATTCGCATTTTCTATGAATTATTAAAGTTTCGGAAAATAAAATGATTTTTATTAAAATTAGGGGTGGGACCCACTTTTGTTTAAACATGTGGGCTGCCAAATTATTTTCAATTGAGATGGCTGGTCTTTGATGGTGGCTTGCGTAGGAGAATATTAATAATAATAATAATATTTTATTATTTAGTCTCCTTTGACGTTCTAGCATTTTTCTATAAATAGGTGCTTATGTTAGAATTGAAAATCACACCAGAAACATAAGTTTTCTCTCTATATTATCGAGCATATTTTTGTGACTATTTAGATACTTTGAGAGTTGCTATTCAGTGCAAGTTTCCTTCGGCTTTACATCCGAAATTCCAGTCGGATTTTAAGGGTTATTATGTTTTTCAGTTTCGTAATTTTTCTGACCCTCAAAATCCTAGAAAAATTTAAAATGATAATTTGATGAGTTTTCTAGATTGTGTCCAAAAATGACGATTTTTGGATGTATAGATTAGGAGTTATGAATTTTATGGGAAAAGAATATTTCAAAAGTAAACCCTTATAACTCCTTGCGGTTAACTCAAAAATTGGTAAAATTTTTATTGGGAGTACATGTATATAATAGAAGTATACTCTGCAAATTTTGGAATTTTTGGACAAACGTACAGTTTATGATAAATGTCTAAATATTCGGTAATTTTGGCCATATGAAAAATAGTAAATGAATTTTAAAAATTCCGAGAAAAATATATGTTCAATATGGGACTATATTCTGCTAAATCCCAAAAAAGAAAATTTTCTGGGACTGATTTGGTATTTTTCATAAAAATGGATTAGTTATGAGTAAATGAATTAAATATATTATGTGAAGTAAAAAAATTGAAAAATATGATTTTATGGCTTGAGAATCCTAAATAATGTATATGCAGATTTTTGATGAGAGTATTGGTTATTGGTGATGAAATCTTATGAGTTTGGCATTTTAGGATGATTAAATGCATTAATTAGTAAAGTATAAACAATTGGAATAAATTGTTTATAAGTTTAAGAAATGATTAAAATATTGTTGTAATATTAATATTATTAGATTTTGATATTATTAATTGATTTATAACATTTGGATTAAGGTGTTATAAATATTTATGTGGATTTTATTGTGAAACTTTATCTTTTTATGTCGAGGTTACTATTCACAAGTTATTATTCTTGAGTTACTATTCATGAGTTACTGTTCACAAGTTACTATTCACGGGGTACTATTCACGACAAAATTGGTTTTATTTTTCTGACCAAATTATCGTTGATTTATGAATCTTACTCTTGAAATTAAATCTATGTTTTGATCATATTGTTTTATTATCATATATAACATTTTTATAATCCTAGGGAAGAAATTTCTCTTTGACTTGAGTGTAAAGATGGGTAGATTATTGGTATGATCGTGACTATGGATTCTCTTTGGCCAGTAGTGTAAAGTTAAATCGTTGACTGGTATGATCATGACCATTGAATTTACAATTGAATATTTTTAGCTTAAGTGCAAAGGTGAATTGATCAACATGGTTATAATTATGGTTTATATAAATTCTGAAATGATTATATATTTATTTGAGATATTAATATCTTTGGCCTGCAGTGCAAAGATAAATTATTGATGAATATCTTTGGCCCGTAGTGCAAAGATGAATTATTGATGAATATCCTTGGCCCGTAGTGCAAAGATGACCTGTTGTTGAATATCCTTGGCCTGTAGTGCAAAAATGAACTGTTAAAGAATATCTTTGGCCCGTAGTGGAAAGATGAATTTATTAGTATGATTATGAACAGGAACTGTGATTTGGTATAACCATGATCTTTTATGTTTCAGGTAAAGACAAGTGATGAAAATTATCTTTGTCATGGATGAGAAGAGGAATTTAGAAGCACAATTATGATTATGAGTTATTCACATGAATGTGAACAGGAACTGTTGATTGATGTTACAGGGATAAAACATTGTTGGTGGACTTTTAACATGGAGAAGATAATATACTTTATGGTCTATTTGACTCTTTTAATGGATTGCTTGTTCCGCTGCAACTATGGTTGAAAAGTTTTATCATCTACCATATGTTCTAAATCTCTGATTTATTATTGATGAAGACTATTGATAATTTAATTATCTTTAGTCATGATATTCTTTACTGAGCTAGTTGTGCTCACCCTTTTGCTTCACAATTCCTTTCAAGTAATAAGAGTGTTGCCGGGTCGAGCGGGGGTAACAGGGGAATAGAACGGTGGTCTATAGTTGTTGAGGTTCTCCCTAAATAGTATGAAAATAATTTTATTGAGAACTTTAGATAAGTGTGTCATATTGTATACGTCATTTGATATTTAATTTTGGTGAACCGAATAGGGTGATGTGAACCCAACTTTGGAAGGGTGTTTTGCCACTATCATACAAGATGTCTAATGACATACAACCTCGTGTTATCATAAGATAGGGTTGTGCACATCCACTTGCTGAGTATATCTACGAGCACTACCTATATGATCTTGGAGTTTGGTTGAAATATAATTTTCAATTGCAGACAGTGGAGATAGTTATATATCAAGAGAAGACTCACCGTTGGAAAGAACATGATAGTAATCTTCTCTTTTTTTTGGGGTCTATTGGGTCAACCAAGAATAATTCTTGAGTCATATGATATCTATCATAACCTAGACGCATGGCCTCTCATGTACGAAGGTTTCCTTGAGCATTTCCCAAAGATTTTAATTTTTAAAACATTTATTGACTGTACCTTTATGTAATGTATCAATGTGAGGTGATGTCCATAGTTGGGACATGAGTCACAGTTGGTATTAAAACTCATAGTATATGTGTTGTTGTATTTTACACGAAAATTATAGTAATAAAGTTGTAGTTGTTCTCTGTACCATGTATTTGGCGACTCAGAATAGGTTGAATGGATTGGACCTATTTTGGGGGCATCATAGATTCCAAAGGGGTTTTTCCCTTAACTCATATATCTAGCATGCTAATATGTTTTAAACAATTTACCACAGGAACCCAAAGAATCTAACATAAAAATATTTATAGCATACAAAGAAAAGCTTTTTCTTAAACCTTTTGGTACAAAACTTGATTTTCTCACTTTGGATCTAACTTTTGTTTTCAAAAATACTTTGATACACATAAAAAATACCAACACTTATGTAAATCATGAGTTTTTAAAGATCAAAAACAAATGTTGCTTGGTTCATAAAGATCTAACAAAAGAGAGCACAAAAATTAAAAATTTTCAATTTCTTACCTTTTTCTTCTTGCAAGCCTTCTTGATCCTTCAAAGTAGCTTATGAGTTTAAGTTGTATGAAGATCCAAGACACCTCCTAGACTCCCTATAACTACCAAAATCTGCAGCCCCTTTTCTCTCTCTATTGTTTTGTTTTGTTTTTCTTTTCTTAGCAACTTGGAAAAAGAGAGAAAATGAGAGAGAAAAGTGAAGAATTTGATTTTTGTTTAGTGTAATAATGCAAGGAATGTATCTACCCATTAGTTTACTTACTAGCCTTGGATTACTTGCACATGTGAATAACCAAGTGATGAGTCACCAAAGATTTGGCAAATCTTTTACTTAAAAGTAAGTAAAAGGGTATTTTCATCATTTGGCACCCACTAAGGGTACTTTTGTAATTTCCTATTCAAGTTTGAGGGTAATTAGTCATTTATGTTATGGATTTAGACACATGGCAAATCTTGGTGATGAGTCACCAAGATTTGTATTTATCTTTTGTTAAAAGATAAGCTCGAGGGTATTTTGGTCTTTTTACCCCTACTAAGGGTATTTTAGTAATTTCCATATTATCCATAGGGTTATTTTAGTCATTTCAAATACTTCCCTAATACTTTTACTCCTTAAGTTTTGACAATAAGTATTAGGATTTCCTAATTAGATTTTAGGGTTTCAAAATTAAAATGAGGGTTTACCAATTAGGGTTTGATAATCCGGGTTAGGATTTCCTAATCCTCATTAAAATTCTCTGAAAGAATTTTATTATTTATCCTACATCCACATACCTATTATAATATTCAGTATCACAATTTCTTATTGATAACCCTAATTAGAGTTAGGATTTGTTTATCAGGGTTTAGGTTTCCTGAATTAAAAATTAGGATTTTTCAGCATTCGATTAGGGTTTCTAACTGTATGTTAGGGTTTATCAATCACATGTTAGGGCTTCTTATCGCTCATTAGGGTTAACAAAGTTTGTACCCCATCTGATCAATCATTAATCATTTATTTTATATCATACAAACACATACTCAGAGTTACATTTATTATAACTGTATTTTCTATCGAATCCCTTTCCGTATCTAGGGTTAGGGATTCTATTCTCTGCTAAACACAACTCTATTCATATTTCTTAGTCAATACACAAATTGACCACTTCTCTAAACTTGTATCACAGATACTTAGCACAATATTGGTAATCAATATCAATATTAAATAATAAAAATAAAAATAAAAATATTTGAAAATTTTTTTGGATCCTCACAAAACCTTAGGGTTAAACTGTAAGGGACAAACCCTATTTAAGCCATGTTACATGTTGCCATTAAAATCATAAGGCTATTGACAATTATACCCCTCTTGCATTATTTAAGCTAACTTGTAATCTTTCCATACTTGTAGTTGGTGAACCACTTTAACCTACCATGTGACTAAATCTCCAGCAAATCAGTTATATTCATCAGCCATACATATTATAAACATCATATATATAGATTACGAGAGAGAAAAGTCTCATTAGTTGTCTCATTTGTTCACAATATTCATCCAAGACCCCCTCTCTCTCTCTAGAACCATGAATTCTGTTAGCATATCAGTCCCAAAACAAAGCCTCACTAACACCTATAGCAAATCAGAAAGCCAGAATCAAGATTAAGCCAAGAAAGGTATAAAACCCTAAGCTAAAAATTTGATCTTTGATTTCATGTTAAATGTTAGTTTTTGTATGTTAAACATGTTGTATGGCGTATAACTAAGTGATCTAGGTTGATAGATGTTAGATCCATAACATCTATAGGCTCAGATATAGTGTTTTACAAAATTTGGATAAATTTTAAAATGAGTCTGACAACCGAATGTCAGACCCTATAAATCTCAGCATGTTATGTGTTTTTTTTGTTTAAAGGTATGAACTTGTAGTATGTCATGTGGTCTATGAACTGGAACTGGAATTAGAGTCGTTGCATGTACAGATTCCATTTTATTGTTGGTCAAAGGTCGTTGACCGACCATGACTGGACAAATCTGGGCAGCCCAAAACTTGCCCAGATCAGTCTGACATGAAGTTTGAATGCACAAATCTGACAGTTGTTGGTTTATTTATTACGGTTGTTGTATTCAGGTTGTAGTATGTTGTTTGGACTACAAGCTTAAGCTTTTAGATCGCGTAAACATCAAATGGATTGAAGTCAGTGGCTGGTCAAACCAGGCGAAAAGACCACGGACTGAGTTTTCTGGGTAACCCAGAAATCTCAAGAACGTGATCTCTTACAATGTTTGACCAGCATATATCTTATGATTGTGTTGTGGTTATATGTGTTATATGTATTAAATATGTTTTCGTACATGCTGACTACATATTGAAAGCTTTAAATCACAAAAACATCATACGGATAGAAAGTTGTGGAAGCCCAAAAGTGGTAGCATGAACTGTTCTTCAATTCTGGAAAACCCAGAAATTGAAGAACAGTGTTTGACAGGTTTTCTAGGGCTTAGATCTCACTGATCTGTTATATGTTGGCCATGAACTTGATTGATGATGATAGTATTACATTTGTACTGCAATATAAACACTTTACTCTGCCCAAAACACCTCAAGATCATGATTTGGTGACTGGTCAAAGTGAGCACCTTATAAACTGTTTATGCATTTCTGGATTTGATGAAGAACACGAAGAACACCTATAGCGACGATTCTGTCGCTATAGGCAATCTTTAGCGATACTTTATTACAAAATTAATTATTTTTATTAAATAATTAGTATTAAATAGTTTTTAATTATGAAAAATACAAAATAAATTCCTAAAAATTATTTTAAAGCCTAAAAATTAGTTTTTAATAATTTTGAATATATTTCATAAATATTTAATATTTTGGAATATTAAAGGTATTTAATTTATTTAATTGTTATATGAAATAAATTCTTTAAAAATGATTTTAATACTTGAAAAATCATTTAAAATTATATTATGGTATAAGAAAATATTTTAAGTTATTTTTAATAAATTTTAATATTAAGTGATGAATTTTATTAATAAATTAATATTAATAATAATTAAGTTATTTAACAAATGTAATTAAATAAATTATGAAAAAATATAGTTAATAATTTAAAAATCATATAAAAATAATTTAAAGGTTATAAAAATATTTGAAGTTATAAAATATAACTTTTGATATTTTGTCATAAAAAATATTAATATTTTAATATTAATAATATTAAATTTATTTAATATTTATATTAAATAAAATAGTTTTAAAATGATTTTAAAATTATAAAAATCATTTTAAATGAAAATAAAAGTATTTAAAAATATTTTAAGTTATAAAATATAAATTTTAATATTTAAAGGATAATTTCATTAATAATTTAATATAAATGATATTAATTTAACATTAATGATATTAAATTATTTAATAATTATATTAAATAAATAGTTTAAAAATGGATTTATTAATTTAAAAATCATTTAAAAAAAGATATAAATGAATTAAAATATTTTAAGTTATAATTAATGACTTTTAATATTTAGATAAGTAATACATTAATATTTTAATATTAATGGTAATTATTTAAAAATGATTTTTATTATTTTAGAAATCATTTAAGAGTAATATTAATACTTTAAAAGTATTTTAAGATTTTGGCAATGGTTTCATTAATAATTTAATATTAATTAAATATTAATGATAATAGAATTATTTAATATTTAAATCATTTAATAATGATTTTCGTGTTTGAAAATTCATGATAAATTGTGACGCCCCCAAAATAGGTATACATCACCTAATCTGAGTCGCCAAATACATGATACATAATACAAATACAATCTTAAATATACAACATAAGCTGTGGGTTTTAATACAAATATTGTCTTCCAGACAGTATTCAAACTGAGAATAAGTCCTCAATACATTTATTATCATATTTTTTCATAGAATAGTGAGGACTACTAATGATATTATCTGGACTGTCACTCTGTTCCCCGACTAGTCCCTGCTACGTTCTCATTTCCTGAAGAGAACAATGAAAACAAAAGGGTGAGCTCAACTAGCCCAATAAGAAATATTATGACTAAGATAATGCAGAATAAATTATCGTTAGTCTTCAACAGTGTTAAACTGATAAAATATAACAAAAGTCAAGTTTAACTGCAGCAGAACAAGCAATCCATTAGAAGAGTCAAGTAGTGAATAAAATCTACTATCTTCTATGATTTAAAAGGTTTTTCATCACTTTTATCGCTGAGACTCGGCTTAATAAATAATTCACATCATCAAATCATCCCGCACTGAGTGCCAAGGATATTCTTTAGTATCACGACCACTTAATTATTCATGCATTACGCGCCAAAGATAATCATGTTTTCATCAATGATCCCGATCATGCCATAAAATAATTCATCTTTGCACCCTTGGTCAAGAGAATCCATAGCCATAATCATACCAAAAACTTTCCATCAATGCACTACGGCCAATGAGGACTTTTTCCATATCATTTGTAACATTACTACCATGATTATACCGAATAATCCTCGGTCATAATCATACCAAGTCCATCTATGCACTATGTGCCATGATGACTTTCAACATAATATAAACATGATGATGATGACAATGATATAATAATTCAATAAAACAAGTTCAAGAATTAATTTATCCGAGGAATCAATAACGCCCAAATTGTCAACATGATCTTTCGCTTTGTGGAGTAAAAAAAATTCAAGAATGCTCAGAAGAATATTTCCATGAAAAGATCTTTGGATGAAGCCTTGAAATATCAAGGATATTCTAATAATTTCATGGAGTATAAAAGCCAAAACTTTAACCAAATGAGTATCATAGAATATATGAAACTGCAATGGATTTTTACCTGACATGCGGTAATCCACATAGACAGATCATTTTCATAATTTAATAAGAAATGAATACGAAGGGTCATTCACCATGCATGTGGTAATCCACATAGACAGGTTATTCCAACAGAATAATAAAGAATGGAATAACAAAAGAATTCATCATGCATGCGATAGACCGCACACAAAGGTTATTCCAAAAGAATAATAAATAATAGAACCAGGTCATCCATAAACGCACCGACATGATATTCCAACAGAATAATAAATAATGGAACCAAGTCATGTGTAAACCGCAAAGACAGGATATTCCAACAGAATAATAAAGAATGGAACCAGGTCATGCATAAACGCACAGACAGGATATTCCAACAGAATAATAAAGAATGGAATAACAAAAGAATTTCACCATGAATGCGCAGATTAAGATAGATGAGTTATTCCAATATAATAATAAAGAATGGAATAACAGAAGAATTTCACCATATATGCGGTACTTCGCATAAACAGGTTATTCCAACATAATAATAAAGAATGGAATAACAGAAGAATTTCACCAAGTATAGGGTAGTCCGCGTATACAGGTTATTCCAACAGAATCATAAAGAATGGAATAACAGAAGTTCTCTTCATGAATACGAAAGAAATAATACCCCTTACCGTAAAAGAAGAGTATTCTGACTGGTAGGGCGAGGATATTCTTGAAGAAAACTTGCACTTAGCTCAAAGCTTCTTAAAACTCTAAAGAAATACGCTAAAGATTATAGAAGAATTCTCTGAACTTTTGGTGTGGTTTTCAATTCTAACTAAGCATCCTATTTATAGGAATATAGAAAGGATACTATGCTTCTCTATGCAATAAAATATAATATATTATATATATATATTATTTAAAATCTAATAAAACAAATAACTTTATAAAAGTATTCTATTTTATATAAAAAGATTTTAAAATGCAAAACACTATGCAGGCACTATGCAACACTATGCATAATAAAATATAATATATTCTAATTATTGTCTATTAAAACAAATAACTTTATAAAAGTATTCTGTTTTATATAAAAAGATTTTAATATGGAAAATACTATGCATAATAGAATATTATATATTCTATTTATAGTCTAATAAAACGAATAACTTTATAAAAGTATTCTATTTTATATAAAAAGCTTTTCTGTTTTATTACATTAATAATACTAATAAAACAAAACTCATCATCATTATTATAATTCACATTATTAATCGACCAGGTCATTCCCAGGAAAGAGGGGACTTTCCAATAAGGATTTATCCCTATTGGCGTGCAATTAGGTGACCAAACCTCTCCTTGACAGAATTTCTAGACATCGTTAATATTGCAAATAATAACATTAATAACTTCGTCGTCTCAATTATAGATTTAATAATATATAAAATATCGACAATAATTGAATCAAATAACATGAGATACTATGCAGCAATTACTGTAGCAATAATTGAACAAAACTGAGTGACTTCTCACGTAAGCATCAATAATTAATATCGTGTGCTACTATGCAACCACGTGTATTACTGTACTTTTACTACTGAGTAGTTCAACAGTTTTAACGGTAAAACTTCCGCCATTATTTTCATAAAAATATTTTTGTCGTTTCTCAGTCCAACAATAATTCTATTGTGGGTTCCACCAATGATTTTGTCGTTGTACGAATTTTCCCTATAAAATGAATATTTCCCGACCAATCGAATATTATATAACAACTTGCATACTTTTCAAAATTTATAAATATTACCCATAACTATAACATTATATCAAGTCCACACCATAATATTCAAAAAAATTATTCTGAGAAAATTAAATCTTTATTCATAAAATTTGGGATTTTACAATCTCCCCTCCTTATGAAATTTTTCCCTCGAAATTTACATGCGTACCTGGTATGCCGAACAGGTGAGGATACCTCGACTTCATTTCAGATTCTAACTCTTGAAGTATAATATTTGAGTGTCGAATATGATCCTTCTTATCCAAGATTTTAACATGTATCTCCTCATACATTAAATCTTCTGCTATCTCGTCCGGTTCTAAATTAATAATGTGGTTCGGGTCATCCACATATTTACGTAACATCGATACGTAAAAAATGTTATGAACCTGCGACATACTTGTCTGTAAAACGAGATCGTGGATTTCAAATGGGCCAATTAAATCGAGGGTTGAGATTTCCTCTCTTCGTCGACTCTTGCTTCTAGAATAACGCCCTCTTGAACCTTCTTCTTCACATTCATCAGCTCCAGGTATGTAGCTTGAGCGGCTTTAACTTTATCGATTAAAGTCGATTCTACTCGTATATTTGTTATCTTCACGTGGGTCCCTAGAGTATTTAACACTATCTTCATCATTTGTAAGTTAAACGAAATGGGTCTTTGTGTTAAAAACATCGCACTCGCATACGATCTTCTACTCAACACGTCAGCTACCACGTTCGCTCTTCCATGATGGTATAGTCGTAATCTTCAACAGCTCGAGCCAACATCTTTGTCGCATGTTACGTTCTTTTTGGGTGAAGAAAATATTTGAGGGTTTAAGAAATGGGTTTTGTACCGGGGTCAATACAAAATTTAATTTCACGCTCTAGGGGTAGGCTAAGAAGTCTTCAAGAATACGTCAGGAAATTTATTAACGATAGAAATATCATTCAAAACTGTGACTCTCATCCAAGACTTGGATAGCACGTCACATTGATACCTATCAACTTTCCATCGTCATTCACAACGTCGCCTATAGAATGTCTGGCTTCGGTGCATTCCACACAAGGAAGTCACCAAAAAAAGGCTCAGGGCTCTTTACTTATGTCTTGATATGACAATGATTGACTTTAGTGGTTTGGTTACTTTGAATTCGCATAACAAAGTTGGTTAGGAGTATGAAAGCTAACAACCTTACAAAAGCATCTTTGAGTAGTTAACCAATCGATTCCTAAAATCACATCAAAGGCGTAGTATTTTCAAAGAGATAAGATCGACAGTAACGCGTGAAAGTGTTGATTTGAATCAAACAAGATTTATAAATAGTGGAGGTAACGAAGGTTTCTCCCAACTAAGTTTCAACAGATAAATCAAAGTCTAACTTCTCCGGAGTTAAATTCAAATATTGAACACAACTATGTGAAATAAAAGAGTGAGTAGAACCGGTATCTAACACGGTATAGACTTTGCAAGAGTTTATGATTAACTTACCCGTGATAATTTTATTCAGGTTCCTCGTCACGAGAAAAAAAAATGCTCTCTCTTAAACTACCGGTTTTGGCTTGTTTGGGACATCCTTTGGCATCACTATCCCAGCTGGACTTGACTTCACCATACGAAAAAATTGAGCTAGGTGACCTTCTCTTCCGTAATTAAAACACGCTTTGGATTGCTGCATACAGTTTGGATGGATGTGTCCCTCTTGTCCGCATTTGAAACATACGACCGGTGGTCGTTCTTCTTCCTTTGAAACGGGTGCTGGTGTTGTTGTCTTTCCATCATTATTGAACCTTCTCTTCTTGAAATTTCCACTTCTATTATCTTGGCCATGATTACCACCGAAGTGGTTACTATTCTTTGCATGATAATTTCCCCCACGATGGTTATCATTGTTCCGATGACCATTGCCACTGGTACGATTATTATCGTGTTGTTGGTCATTGCCTTTTGGTTGTGCTGACTCATTATCGCGCTCCAATAACTGAGCCCTATTCACAACATCTGAATATAAACAAAGTTTGTGAGAAATGAGGTATTGACGTATTTCAGGTTTCAAACCTCTTAGAAACATTCGCGTCATTCGCTCCTCATTATCTACTAAATTACACGTAAACCGGGACAACTTAGCAAACTTGGCTTCGTACTGCGATATGGTCATGTTGTTTTGCTCCAACTTGATAAACTCCACCTCCTTCATGTGACGAATACTTTCGGGAAAGTACTTGTCATTGAACATGTAGCATCCCTGAATCCGGGTCCCAAATCGCCGCGGATCCGGTATACTAATTCTATCACTATTGCGGAAGATATAAACATAAATTGTTTATACATTAAACTTTACACATTATTTCCCCAAAATCGAGTAACCTTAACTAATACACAATCATAAACTATCTAACACATGACAATACTATTCTTCAACCATACTTTTACAAATTAGTCAAGACATTCTATCCCAAAGTTTGAACTTGGCATTTTCCTTTTCACATGAATGGTCAGATTCACTTTATCTCGCAATGTTTTATCATGATATAGCAAGGGTGAGCATGAAAGTTGCCCAGCAAGTTTAAAAAAAAACAAGGTAAAGATATATCATGATTGAAAGAGTTTGAATAATAAGCTGGCTATCCTTCACAATGTAGTTGTGAATTAGCATGAACAAAATTTCAAAGCTGAATGAACATAACAATTATATCTGAACTGACTGGTAATGAAGGTGATCAGCCTTTCATACCTGATGAATACATGCAATATGTACAGAGTACAATTCATAAGCATATCTGTCTGAAACCACTCTTAAAAGAGTTTAAGTAAAAAGAACTTGAAAAACTTGCCTGAACCGTTGATTACCGTAACGCAATATAATAAGCTTCTCCCGAAGACCTAATATTAATAATATAGATCTCCAATATTAGAATAATATCATCACCGTTATAAAATAACTTAAACACATAATCCTATCAGTCTATGCAGCATATAAAACCTATAATAGATCTTTCGGTTAGTCATAACATATAGTTAAGTATTAGACAATAGGTTTAAGTCTTAATATTCTTATTATACTTTGATATTCTTTTAATCACATCATAACTTGTACTTATTTGTTATTCATTTTATATGTTATCCTAGTAAATTAGATAACATCTTAGTAAACCGAAATACCATTTCAAGAAGATTTGATTTCATTTCAAAGATCCCGAAATCAATATTCTTTTCACGAAAAATACCAAATTAACTTATTATTTTTCTATCCTTTGGTCGAACACATATACATATATATTTCATACACAAAATTATTTTTCCATAATTTTCCAAGTTCCTTTAGTATTTTTCAAAATCATTTCTAGTTAATTCCTTAAGAAATTAGCTACCTTGTGCTTAACTCCAGAGATGCCCATCTTTTGACATAATCTTATATATATTAACGTGATGCTCTATTTTAAATTTCGTGGCAATCGGAGTTGTAGAACTCGGTTATAGCGATTTCATCGGAAAATCACAAAAATTGAAATGGTCATAACTCGGTCATCTTAAGTCGGAATTAGCTCATTTTTGGACACGAGGTACTTAATACCATATATTTTCATTTCCCAAAAGGCCGAATTTATTTCACACTTTAAGTTGCCAAAACAGCCCCTGGACAGATCTGGACAGAAACTTTTTGTCATTTGGCAGTTTTGGAGTCCTTTACTAAATCTTAAATAAAATGAGATCTGTAACTCCGATTAACAATCCGTCAATTTTGTTGGATTCCTATCTTTCCGAAATACAGTTTTCATCTATCACAATCTATATTTGGACATATTAAGCTCCCGGAAATTAGCCCGGAAGTGGCTGTTAAAAACTGTTGCTCTAACAGTTTTTCTTACCTTTGAGTAGTTTGGGAGAAATTTCATAACTCTCTCCTCCGATGTCGGATTTAGTCCGTTTCAGAGTCTATGGAAAGCTTATTGAGTGTACTATAATATACCAAAAGCTCAGAATTTTTAGAGCAAGCTAGCTAACCCCGAAATTTCCTTTTTGTGGCAGCAACTTTTTGGCCAAAAAAAAAACAGTTTTGGGGTCCTTCACCAGTAAAATCCATATCTCTCAAACCGTAGGGCCAAAAATTCTCAATATTTTACACAACCTGTATATCTACAGATATTAACACCCCAAAATTTTCCAGAATTTATAAAGCACAAAAAGGGACGAAAATGCCCTGCTACATGGACTGATCCAAAACAGTTCCTAGAAACGGGACTGTTTTCACATAAATCAACACCACGACTTTTTAGAAACGTGATTTTTGAGTTCTACCACTTGGGTTAACTACTAAACACATATATCTAGCACTCCTCTTTGACGGATCGCAAAAAGGAATTATAGATTTAAAACGGTGAAATTTCAAAGTATATAGAAATTTCGATTTTCAAAACTAGAAAATTATTTTTCCTTATTCTTTTGATTCCAACCAAATCAACACTCAATATGGTTATATCTAAACATGAAACACTCATTTACACATAGATCTAAGGTTTTTGAGTTTAGAACTATGGATTCAAGGTTTGATTTACAACCATCAAAAATTACATAAACAAAAAGGGGTTTATACCTTTACTTACCATGTTCTCCTTCTTCTTCTTCATAGCTTGATTATGGAGCTTTGATGTATCACCAAAAACTCCCCTTTCTCTCCTCCATGGTTGCCGAATGGCCTCCCTTCTCTCTCCCTCTATTTGGTTTTCTTTTGGTGAGAGCAAGAGAGAAAAATTGAGCAATAATACACTTTCTCTCTCTCTCTCTCTCTTTAATCTAACAAGCCTTGTATGGAATAATTGTAATGGATGATTAGGGCTAGTAATGCTATAGTATTATAGGTAAATTCTAGATGTCTAGCTTTTGTGGAATAATTGGTGACAATAATTCACAATAATACACAAAATGGACAAAAGGGTAAACTAGTAATTTCCACATTAATAATTAATTTATTTTTAATTCTTATTTATCATACCAAATGTCCAATATGTCCCTCCTTATTTGGGCTTAAATTTGGGCCACCATTTCCATCTTTTGGGCAATCAATAAATAATATATTGGACTTAAAAATTTAATTCTTTGGGCCATGTAAATTAACATAGTCCAATACTATTAATTCTTTTCCAACCCAAATCATTAAATTAGGGTTTTCATTTTCCTCAATTATAACCTAAATCCTTACTCATGCACATTTATTTCCTTAACCCAATTAGACTTGCTAAAATTAGGTTATAAAATTAATTAACTGAGATGTATAAAATAAATCTCTTAGAGTTAGTATATATCTAAATACTATTATTTTCCCCAACTCATAACTCTTAAGTTATTCAATCATTCATTCTTAATATATAATTAGGATTACATTAGTTTATTTTATTTGTTTATATAATAAACAAATATAAACCATCACATAATCTTCATATTCCTTTACTCACATATTGAATAAAACAATTTAATAAATTGTGACATGTTCCACAATTCTCTTAAATTAGGTCACTAATATAAAAATAAAATATTAGGACAACTAAATAACGATAACCATTTAGGTTATTTAATTATCACACCTAATATATATATTAGGTTACATAACTTAATTCTTACTTCACTTTTATATACAAAATAAATGTATTCACATTATATAATGTATATTTATTTACTCATATCCATAATTCACATAATCATAACATATTTCACTTCTCACACTAATTTTGACTTTTCTCCATAAAAGTCAACTATTGACTTTTGACCAAAAGTCAACCTTTACACATTTTGTGTTTCATTGTCCACTCGACCAAATTCGGACGTTACGGGACGCAACCGAAGCGATCCATGCTTCAAAATTATATCTCTAACTCAAATTTTGAGTTTTAAATTACTCCCTTCTCATTGCTAATCGTATTATCTAACGACTTTATACTTATTCAAATTCTTATTTGCCGAATAAGGCCAACACTCAAACTATGTTAATTACTAACATAGTTTTATCTTGATCATTATATCATTAACTTAATTCATCATTCCTCTTGCTAAAATATATATAGCACCTTACTAAGTAAATATATTTCTATACATATACTCATCTTCATTTAACCTCATAGCATCTCTTCATGTGAAATCTTATCTCCAATAATAAAATTTCCATATGTACTTATATAACATTTTTTTTTAGACTATTCCGTTCACATCGAATTTAAAGGTATCGTAATACCTTATTCTTAATATTCCTTCAAGTACATATTAATTCATTTCTAGGGTTTTGGAATTTTGTAACCCATATTTCCTTTATTCTTATTCGAATAGCAAACCATATAGGTTTTACTTGAAAAATTTTAAATAAATCCTCAAATTCTCATCTAGATTTTATTCTTTAACCTTTATTCTAATCATTCAAGATTTTAGAAATTTTTGGGTTATCACAGAACAACTCTTGGTACTTCTCCCAAGACATCTTGAGTGCGTCAAGATGGGTACGTTTTACAGATTCCCACAAGTAATCTGCCTCTTCACGCAACATAAAGGTGGCAAAGGGAATCTTTTGCTTCTAGGAGCATCCCAAGACATCAAATATCTTGGTGATCTACTTTAACCACGTCTCCGCCTTAAGTGGTTCTGGCTTTCCCAAAAACTCTGGTGGTCCCAGCTCCTTGAACTACTTAGCGGTGACCGACTGTGGGTTGCCATTATTTCAACCTACATTTTGAATAGGAGTCTCTCTCACCTGATGTTGTATGAATTTTATAAAGCCTCTGAACATTCCATCGTTCATCATTTGGTCAGTGTTGTTGTTTGCATGAGGATTCTCGCCTTCCTGATGCACATTATCTTGATTATTGATTTGTGGAGACTCAATGGTTTCCTGTGCTCCATTGCTATTCTCAACATTCTCGGATGTCATTTTAAAATACTGCCACAAAACAAGGGTTAATTAACATATTACAAATTATCCATATACTCTGACCAACCAATTAAATACCACATAAACTTAGGTAGGTCATACTAGCAAATGAATTCCCCATCTCTCCCCTCCTGGTTCTTATTTCACATCTCAGCTAGGGATCATATCCCTAAGCTTTGATACCAACTGTGACACCCCCAAAATAGGTATACATCACCTATTCTGAGTCTCCAAATACATGGTACAGAATACAAATACAATCTTAAATATACAACATAAGCTATGAGTTTTAATATAAATATTGTCTTCCAGACAGTATTCAAACTCAGAATAAGTCCTCAATACATTTATTATCACACTTTTTCATAGAATAGTGAGGACTACTAATGCTATCATCTGGACCGTCACTCTATTCCCCAACTAGTCCCTACCACATTCTCATTTCCTGAAGAGAACAATGAAAGCAAAAGGGTGAGCTCAACTAGCCTAGTAAGAAATATTATAACTAAGATAATGCAGAATAAATTATCGTTAGTCTTCAACAGTGTTAAACTGATAAAATATAACAAAAGTCAAGTTTAACTGCAGCGGAACAAGCAATCCATTAGAAGAGTCAAGTAGTGAATAAAATCTACTATCTTCTATGATTTAAAAGGTTTTTCATCACTTTTATCGTTGAGACTCGGCTTAATAAATAATCCACATCATCAAATCATCCCCACACTCTGTGCCAATGATATTCTTTAAGTATCACGACCATTTAATTATTCATGCATTACGGGCCAAAGATAATCATGTTTTCATCAGCAGATCCCCGATCATGCCATAAAATAATTCATCTTTGAACCCTTAGTCAAGAGAATCCATAGCCATAATCATACCAAAACTTTCCATCAATGCACCTACGGGCCAACGAGGGCTTTTTTCCATATCATTTGTAACATTACGGTCATGATTATACTAGAATAATCCTCGGTCATAATCATACCAAGTCCATCTATGCACTACAGGCCACAGATGACTTTCAACATAATATAAACATGATGATGATGACAATGACATAATAATTCAATAAAAAAAAGTTCAAGAATTAATTTTCCAGGAACCAATAACGTCCAAATTGTCAACATGATACTGCTTTGTGGAGTAAAAAAATTTTCGAGAATTCTCAGAAGAATATTTCCATGAAAAGATACTGGATGAAGCGCAAATATCAAGGATATTCCAATAATTTCATGGAGTATAAAAGCCAAAACTTTAACCAAATGAGTATCATAAAATATATGAAACTGCAATGGATTTTTACCTGACATGCGGTAATCCACGTAGACAGATCATTTTTCATAATTTAATAAGAAATGAATACGAAGGGTCATTCACCATGCATGTGGTAATCCACATAGACAGGTTATTCCAACAGAATAATAAAGAATGGAATAACAAAAGAATTCATCATGCATGCGATAGGCGCACACACAAAAGTTATTCAAAAGAATAATAAATAATAGAACCAAGTCATGCATAAAGCATGCGGTGAGGATATTCAACGAGAATAATAAAGAATGGAACCAGTCATGCATAAAAGCATCTGGACATGATATTCCAAATGTAATAATAAAGAATGGAATAACAAAAGAATTTCACCATGAATGCGGTGATTGTGATGATGTAAAAGTTATTCAATATAATAATAAAGAATGGAATAATAGAAGAATTTCACCATATATGCGGTGCCCGCATAACAAAGTTATTCAACATAATAATAAAGAATGGAATAATGGAAGAATTTCACCAAGTATAGGGTAGTCGCGTATACGAGTTATTCCAACAGAATAATAAAGAATGGAATAATGAAGTTCTCTTCATGAATCTGAAAGAAATAATACCTTACCGTAAAAAGAAGAGTATTCTAACCGGTAGGCGAGGATATTCTTGAAGAAAACTTGCACTTAGCTCAAAGCTTCTTAAAACTCTAAAAAATACGCTAAAGATTATGAAGAATTCTCCGAACTTACGGTGTGGTTTTCAATTCTAACTAAGCATCCTATTTATAGGAAAATAGAAAGGATACTATGTTTCTCTATGCAATAAAATATAATATATTATATATATATATATATTATTTAAAATCTAATAAAACAAATAACTTTATAAAAGTATTCTACATTTTATATAAAAAAAGATTTTACTATGCAAAATACTATCTTGAGGCACTATGCAATACTATGCATAATAAAATATAATATATTCTAATTATTGTCTAATAAAACAAATAATCTTATAAAAAGTATTATATTTTATATAAAAAGATTTTACTATGCAAAACACTATGCATAATAGAATATTATATATTACATTTATAGTCTAATAAAATGAATAACTTTATAAAAGTATTACATTTTTATATAAAAGCTTTTACATTTTATTACATTAATAATACTAATAAAACAAAACTCATCATCATTATTATAATTCACATTATTAATCGACTGTGTCGTTCCCGGAAAGAGGGGCTTTCAATAAGGATTTCTCCTTATTGGGCGCCGCAATTAGGTGACCAAACCTCTCCTTGACAGAACTTCTAGACATCGTTAATATTGCAAATAATAACATTAATAACTTCGTCGTCTCAATTATTGATTTAATAATATATAAAATATCGACAATAATTGAATCAAATAACGTGAGATACTATGCAGCAATTACTGTAGCAATAATTGAACAAAACTGAGTGACTTCTCATGTAAGCATCAATAATCAATACCGTGTGCAACTATGCAACCACGCGTATTATTGTACTTTTACTACCGAGTAGTTCAACAGTTTTAACGGTAAAACTTTCGTCGTTATTTTCATAAAAATATTTTTGTCGTTTTCTCAATCCGAAAATAATTCTGTTATGGGGTCCACCAATGATTGTGTCATTGTACGAATATTCCATGTTAAAACGAATATTCCCCGACCAATTGAATACTATATAACAACTTGCATACTTTGCAAAATTTATAAATATTACCCACAACTATAACATTATATCAAATCCACACCATAATATTCAAAAAAATTATTTCGAGAAAATTAAATCTTTATTCGTAAAATTTAGGATTTTACATAAATTATGATAATTATTTAAAAATTATTATAAAGCTATGAAAAATTGTATGACTGATATTTACAACTATTGTACTTCGGTATAGACTCTTAGATTGGTTAATTACCGATAAAGATGTTAGCACGCCGACATGTTTCAGAAATTGATCTAGACTTAGATAATTTGATTTGCTACGTGTACGTTTGTGATCCAATGACTGTTAAACATGTGTGACAATGTGATTAGGTTATGTGCTGACTGTAAATAGCAGTACTATATGTTATGATTTGTTATTTTAATCCATAGAATGATCTTATTATTGATAGGTTGATATATAAAAGATAAAACTAAGTTGCGTAATTATAAGCAGTAGACCAGGCAAGTATCCTACCTTTGCATTTACTTTATATTGGGATATAAGTAAAAAAGTTTCAAAATTATATTATCATTATGCCATAATATTAACTCTATTGTTATCGATTATGTATCCGATCATTATTTATCAGTACAGTATTATTGTATAATTTAGATATTTATTCTATTCGTTAATTTCTAAATACGGGCTGTTCGTTAATTTCTAGATATATATTGTATAATTCAGTTATTACAGCATTCTATGACCCTCCTGATGTTTCAGGTTCCCGCAGGCTTTGTAGAGGGTATGCTGGAGCACTGGATATCGGAGAGGCATGTTTTCTGGTTTGGTATCCATGAGTTGACTCCTACCTTAGAGGAGTATGCATGGTTGGCGGTCTTCGCCTTTAGGCAGACCTTTCTTGGCGGATGGCTATCAACAATATGAAATTTGGCGATTTTTATGACCCTCTTCGGGCCGAGGCGTAGAGTCGTACAAGATGAGATTACATCCGGCCATATGATATCCTAGCATTTTTTGATGGACAGATTTGGCTCAAAGGACAGTTACACAACACTCTAGGGATTTTACCATGCCAGAGGATCAGTGGAGTCTAGCTAGAGTAGACGTATTGTTGATGTGTGTATTGTCATATGTGTACATGCCATGGTATATGGATGAACTGGACATTGGCGTCATTATGGCAGTGAGAGCTCTCAAGGAGGGTCATACCATTGTGCCGATGATTGTATCAGAGACGTTAAGATCGACCACATATTGCAGCACCTATCATGCAGGGGTATTTACAAGTAGCTCAGTCATGTTGTACGTGTGGTTCATGTCACACCTGAGATCGATTGGTACCTTCTGATGGCACGAGTATTATTTTACCCATGAGATAGCCATGTCTTACTCCTTTCAGCCAGCGAAGTGTACATACGCTATGTCTTGGTCGGTATTCTTGGCAGGGATCGGAGATCCATTTGACATATTGTTATGTAAAGGGCTCAGTTCAACCTATGGCTGTATTACTCATGCTCCTGGCATGGATTATCTCCCTCTGGCTAGTTTGAGCGGCATGACTACTTACCACTCACTGGTTGTGATGTCGCAGTTTGACCAATTTTAGGACTTCCATCCTTTTGAGGGGGCATTGAGTCAGCGTTTGGCTTTTCGCCACTTGTCAGCAGAGGAGAGATCCAGGTTGTATGCTTGTTGGGATCAGTGTGTGCTAGTTGAGTTTTTTGTTAGCCATCTAGGTTGTTCGACAGAGTATTCTGCATGGATAGAGATAGAGACAGCATCGGCTGCAGTAGTATCCACAATGTCGGGGATTAATTTTGATGATGGGAAGCCCATAGAAGACATTGATCTTCCAACCGAGGAGGAACTATTCACTGGATTTCCAATAGCTCTTGTAGATTCTCCCAGTATAAGTGCTACTGTGATCCAGCATTCAACACAATATTTAGAGTAGAGTCTTCATCTGATGACCTTTGAGAGAGATCAGGCTAGGGCCTTGATGTTGATAGCTTTTGATGGGAGAGATGCCGCTCTATTGGAGAGAGAGGAGGCTGCATCTCATAGAGACACCACTATTTCTGAGAGGGATGAGACCAGATCATCCAGAGATACATTGATTGTTGAGCGGGATGCTGCCATATCTGTCCGGGATGTAGCTGTTATAGATAGTATTACAGTGAGATCCCTTACTTGTAAAACCCCCAAATCCGGGTCCTTTTTACCTCAGATCTGGTACATCATTTCTATAACTATTGCAGAAGATATAAACATAAATTATTTATACATTAAACTTTTACACTTCATTCCCAAGGTCTACAACCTTAACTAAATACATTCCTTCAATATCTAAAAAGGTTTACAATGCTATTTTTGTTAGAAAATTTAATAAATCTAACTCTACCATAATTTAATCTTGCAGTTTGCCTTTGCTTCTGTCTTTATTCGAGCTTTCATCTTAATCTGAAAATTTTATCTTGATATAGCAAGGGTGAGCAAAAAATTTGCCCAACAAGTTTTAAATACAATGGAGATATATCATGGTTGAAAAGAATGAATAAGCTTTCATGTTTTCAACAATATAATAATTATGAAATAACATGAATCAAGTTTCAATAATTGCATGACTGAACTAATAATATTGGATGTCAACAATGAATATGAACAAGTTTAACTGAAACATATGGTAATGAAGGTGATCAGCCTTTCATACCTGATGAACATATTCAACATGCACTAAGTGCGAATCAATAATCAGTATAGATGTGAATAATCATCAATAATCATTCACTAACATGCTTTGTAATATAACTCGAGTTTGAGTTAAGGAAATTTGCCTGAACCGTTGATTACTGCTACACAGTCTAAGTTAACGTCCTTATTGAAAAGAACTATCAGTTATAAGACTGTTCTTTCAATTAGCATAATATACCTTATAAGTAAACTATCTAATATTTAAACACTTAGTCAAATATTAGATAACCGTAACACTATACATATACTCAAGTCTAAATCTAGTTAAGTATTAGACATTACATTATAGCCTTAGTATTATCATTATACTTTGATAATCTTTCTATCATGCCATAACTTATACTTATAAGTTTTCCCTTTTTATATGTCATCTTAGTAAATTAAATAACATTTTAGTAAACCGAAATACCATTTCAGTATGTTGGATTTCATTTCAGTATCCTGAAATCACTATTTTAGCAGACAAAAATCAGTTTTAGTAAACTGGAATCATTTCAATACCATGAGTTCTCATTTCAATCTACTACAAACATAATATAGTTCATTCCCTACCAAATTCAACGACTACTATTAAAATAAAGTAATTTCTCTTATTTTAATCTCCTGTTTAATATTATTAATTAAATAATAATATTTCAAACTAATGTAATTAACTTTTAATAACATTTAAGTCTAATATTACCAATAATATTTTAATCTAATATCATTAGTCATATAAAGATATTTTAAATCATTTATTGAATTAATAAACAATTTATTTAATTACTTTTTCTTTCACTAATTAATTCATTTAAACCTTTTTAAAACACCATACACAAAGTCACTCTTCACCACTGACCGAAATCCTCTTCACAAATATGCATCAACCATACTTAAGGACCTCAAGTCCTGAAATCATATTTTTCACATATTTGACATCATATATTTAATTAAACTCATTTATCCATATAACATCATTTATATGAAAAATACCAAATCAGTCCCAAAAATTTTTATTTTCTGGAATTTGACAGAATATAGTTCTATATTGAACATATATTTTTTTGGAATTTTTAAAATTCATTTACTATATTTTAAATGGCTAAAACTACTGAATATTTAGACATTTATCATAAACTGTACTTTTGTCCAAAAATTCTGAAATTTATAAGGTATACTCCTGTTATATACATGTACTCCCAATAAAAATTTTACCAATTTTGGAGTTAACCACAAGGAGTTATAAAGGTTTACTTTTAAAATAGTATTTTCTTATAAAATTCATAACTCCTAATCTATACATCCAAAAATAGCAATTTTTGGACACAATCTAGAAAACTCATCAAATTATCATCTCAAAGTTTTCTAGAATTTTTTAAGGTCATAAAATTACGGAACTGCCCCTGACAGAAACTGTTCCAAAAAAGTTTATATTTTTCAACCAAAAACGGGACTGTTTCGGGTAAATCCGTCACTACACCTAGTAAAATCATCCTTTTTAAGTGATATCACTTGGATTTACTAAATAACTTACATATCTAGCACCCCTCTTTGACGGATGACAAAAATAAGTTATAGATTTAAAACGGTGGATTTTTAAAGTACAAAGAAATTTGGGTTTCTAAACAAGAAAAATTTATTTTTCTTTTCTTTTGATTCCAACCAAATCAACACCCAATATGGGTAGATTCATACTTGAATTCATATAAATCACATAGATTAAAAGGTTTTATACATCCATATTATAAATCCCTTTCATCAATTCATAAAATAAATTAGAGGAATTATACCTTTGTTGTTGTTCTTCTTCTTCTACTTCTTCATGGAGAATTTCTCTCCTTATTCCTTCCCTAGGTCTGCCGCCCCCTTCCTCTTTTTCTCTCCCTCTTCTCCTGTTCTTTTCCTTTTGCTTTTCTCTTTCTTCTTCTCTTTCTTATCTCTTATCCTCTTATCTTCCTTCCTCTTTCTCTTACCTCTTCCTTATCTTAATTAGCCTGAATTCCCTCCTCTTTTTTTTCTCTTCCACACATTTTAATTGGCCATGTGGCCTTATATATCCCTCATATATATATATATATATATATATATATATATATATATATATATATATATATTATTTGCTTTATTAGATGCCCAAAATGTCCTCATTAATTGGGTTACTTATTTAATCTTTTGGGCTTTCAATTAATCCTTTGGGATATGTAATATTTACATAGTCCAATCATTTTTATCTTATCCCACTCTAAATATTTAATTAAGGTATCCATTCCAAATATTTAGAATTTAAATCATTACTCTTGTACATTAAATTCTATAACCCAATTAAACTTGTTTTAATTAAGTTATAAAATCAATAACTTGAGATAATAAAAATATATCTCTTAACTTAATATAATTTTTAATATTATTATTCTTCCACAAGTAAGCTTAGTTTGGACCCTTAATTAATTCCATTGAGCTAGCAATTTTACTTTTTTTACTTACTAAGAAAAACTAACTTGGGCTTTTAACCCTAATTAAATTGGGTCATTATAATACTTGTCCCATACATAATATATTGGGCTAGATTAAATAATTTAATTTTCCTTAATCACTTTATCTACAAGTCTCATGCTTAATTAAATAATTAGGCTCGTTTAAAATAATATAACTTCTTTAGTCCATAAATCTAATTATCTTGGACTCTATTTAAATTCTTGGGCTATGACCTTATTATAGTCCATTACTTTTAATTTTATTCCATTCCACCCTTATCATTGAATTAGGGTTCCACTACACCTTTGTAAATAAATTCCTTACTCATATATCTTTAATTCCATAACCCAATTAAACTTTGGTTATAACATTAATTATTTGAGATATATAAAATAAATCTCTTAGTGTTAGTATATATATTTATATACTAATATTCTCTCATATTATAACCTCTTAGGTTATTTAATTATCACATCTAATATATAAATCAGGTTACATAACCTAATTCTTAATTCACTTTTATATACAAAATAAATTTATTCACATTATATAATGTATATTTATTTAATCATATACATGATTTACATAATCATAACATATTTCACTTCTCACACTAATTTTGAATTTTCTCCATAAAAAGTCATATGGTAACTTTGACCAAAAGTCAACCTTTACACATTTTGTGTTTATTGTCCATTCTGACTAAACTTGATTTTTCGGATGCAACCGAGTAGTCCATGCTTCAAAATTCCATCTCTAACTCAAATTTTGAGTTTTAAATTACTCCATTCTTATTACTAATCGTATTACTAACGACTTTATACTTATTCAAATTCTTATTTGCCAGTCAAGGCCAACGTTCAAGCTATGTTAATTACTAACATAGTTTTATCTTGATCCTTATATCATTAACTTAATTCATCATTCCCCTTTCTAAAATATATATAGCACCTTACGAAGTATATATATTTCTATATATATACTCATCTTCGTTTAACCTCATAGCATCTCTTCATGTGAAATCTTATCTCCTTAAAAAAATTTTCATATGTACTTATATAACATTTCTTAGACTATCCAGTTCACATCGAATTTATAGGTATCGTAATACCTTATTCTTGATATTCCTTCAAGTACATAATAATTCATTTCTAGGGTTTAGAAATTTTGTAACCCATATTTTCTGTATTCTCATTCGAATAGCAAACCATATAGGTTTTACTTGAAAATTTTAAATAAATCCTCAAATTCTCATCTAAGTTTTATTCTTTAACCTTTATTCTAATCATTCAATATTTTATGAATTTTTAGGTTATCACATTCACCCCTTCTTCTAAGAATTTCGTCCTCAAAATTAAAGCATACTAATCTCTGATTATTCTCTTCATTAAAAACTAGGTTGTTAACTTAACCTTTACAATTTCCTCATTTGAGGATTTCTCATTTATTATCACATTTCACCATAACTACTAACTAGGAGTTTACATCTTCTAAATATTCCTCAAAACTAGGTTTTCATAATAACCTTTATTCAATCATCTCAGATTCTACTCGTACACAACGAGTTCATACTATTTCATATCAATCATCACATTCTACAACAAAATTACTCTAAAGAGTTTAAAATATTTTTATATCTGTCTAAGGGATCATAAAAACTATGAACTATGAGGTTTAGGGGTATTTCTACCTGTTACCTCTTTTAATTACGAAAGAAAGGTACTCTACCTCTGAAACATTTCGTTAATAGGTATGTTTACAATCACGAAGAAGGTAAACTACCGATGCGAGTACTTTAGATGATCATTCTATTGTACCTTAGTAATTGGAATGCCTATATGCGTTCTTAGATTGGAATATTTTACCCAATTAGTATATCCCCATTTTCAGGGTTGTTCACCTCAGACTTATCATAAGATTCCTCACTAAAATAATTTGGTTCGACATAAGCTTTCAAAGAATACTTTGAATTTCAAAAACATTTGTCTAGCTGAATCAAATAGCTTAGACGCATATCAATAATTCGAATTTCAATCGAAACATTACTTGCCAAACTTAGTTGGCAATATATTATCTTTAAAATTCTTAAAATCATTTTGACGTCATGATACCGCACTGTATATACAGTCCATTTGAGGATTTCATCATTTTGTGACTTTGTCATACTACATCATACTATAGTGGGCTGACGATCTTTAGATCACATCCGACACTAAGTAATTCTGCATTGATAACTCCATTATTTTTATCATATCTGCACCAGGTTGCATGATGCATTAATGATATACAAATACATTTTGATCATTCAAATCATTTTTGTCTAGCCGAATCAATTAGCATTGACTCTTCTTTAAACCGTTCAAGAACCTTTGAAAATCATCTTTGGTGTCATCATGCTACAACATGTAACAACGTGTTAATGGCCCGAAGTCCACACCTACACACTTGTTACCATGTGTTGAGGATAAAAAAAATTCATTTTTAAAGGCACATCAGTGCGAATTTAGCTTGATGTGAAAAACTTCGAAGTCTAGTATAGCTAGAAGATTTGGAATATGTAATACCCGATAATTTCCATGTATTATTAAATGAATATATTAATAGAAATAAAATTTCTGTGAATAAAAGTGTTATTATTTTGTGAGTTGGTTAATTCAATTGATTCGTATTAGACCAATGCGTATTAAGATGTGTGAAGTGATAATGAGAATTGTGAAATGCCTTGTGTGGAATAATGTGAAATGAGAGAATTCACTAAGCGAGTTGAAATGAGAATTAGGAAGATTAATCGGGAATGATTATGTGATTTCATATAAGTAATCAATACGCTCGTAGACGTGTAGCAACACCTTTGTGGACATCAATTCATGTCGTATTAAACGAATTTAGCATTGAAAATTGACACGGGCTGAAGCTAAACTAATCTTGTTGCTTTTTGTGGCACACAGAGTCGCTTGCATTATCCCAAAGAAGAAGCTGGCGTGAAATGCCAAGTGGTCATTGGAGAAACATTTTTTTCTACTTTGGAAAATAAAATGAAACAATTATGTGATGTGTGTGATATTAATAAATTATGAAATAAAGTGCGCAAATAACCAATATTAATTGTTAATTGTTATATTAATTGATTGATAATGGGTATCGAATTCTTGGTAATAACTAATAATGAGTGAGTACTATTATTTACATTATATTATAAAGATAAATAATGATTATGGAAATCCATAACTACATTAATAATTGGTTGGATTAATTAATATTGGTATTAATTAATTAAGGAAGTGCATGATTTATTTATTTAACATAAATAAGTAAGTTAGTAATATAATAATATTATATTGATGGTTATGTGCATATACAACTATATTATATATATCTTGATGTGACATTTATGTGACTATACTATATATAGTAACCATATGTTGAGATTGATGGAAACTATATGGTATAAATATATCATGAAATGTGTAAGTAACCATATACATGTGGGTAGACATTAAAATATAAATTACATGAATTATATGTATGTTGCATAACATTTACTACCTTGAAATGTTAAATCATACTGTAACATAAAGTTATAATGTGGTTATGTGAGTAGTAGAGATAATTGTGGAACTACCAGGGAAATAATATGTGACTGCGTTATTTTATTGCATATATTTAATGTACATGGACTATATGATATGAGTGTATAATTAATCCCTAAATTCCTAATATGGTAACAATTGTACACTAAGATTTTATTGTGGGAATTAAATAGACTAAACCAAGCCTTGATGATATGAAATGCTGGGATTTTCTCATTTGTCCCAAATTGAGTGTCCCATTTACTCTAAAACCTCAGTCACGTGTAGAACAAAAAGGCTAAGCCTATGTTCTTCATTTTTTTCCAAGCTTGCTAGGCAATGATCATGAGGGGTGTGGTGCCCATGATGCAAATCAACAACTAAATTACCAACTCCTTCTTATACTTCATGCAATCCCTCAATCCATGAGTTTGAATTCTTGGGCAATGGCTTGGCTTGGTTAATGAGTTTACTATAAAAATGAACAATTCCTTTCATTCTCTGTGATTTGGGAAATTGTCTGAGAATTGCTAAGTAATAAGGTTGAGAACATACAAGTAATCTAGAGCTTTGATGTTCATTTGGAGCAAGTTCTTTTCATATTGCAGAGGTATAATCCCTTTTACTTGCTTCCCTTTCATTCTCTGTGAAAATGGAGTCTTGAGTCTTGAAAATCCAAATTCTTCAATTCATGGAATTGTATGTTAATGAGGTTGGGTAGTGTCCATATAGTTTTTGTATAACCATATGAGCATGATGCAACTGATATATGATGGTTTAAAACTATAATTGTGAGTAATTTTGAGGTTGGGCTAGACATTTTAAGAAGGCATATTGCTTAGCAAGCGAAACTAGGCACGCATATTATTTATGAACTTGGTCCCTCGCTTTTAGTTGAATGTTCTGTTTTCAAGTCTGATCAATATGATCTAGTTGTTATGACTCAAGCTAGCATGTAATCATGTGTATGATGTATATATGGGTATATTAACTCAATAAGAACATGTTTTAATAGACTTGCATGATTAACGAAGGTATATGGTTTAAATGGAAATTTGGACTTTAAGTTTTGAAAACAAACTTTGTTAAAAATCATGTTCTACAAATTGTGAACTTGGTAAGTTATACATGACTGATTTTGCACATAGATGAGCATGTTGTAATGTACATAGTTCCTTTGAGCATGATCAAACTTATTAAGCCTTGTGTTAGAAAGGTTTTCAAGAAAAGACTTAGCCTAGTGAGCTAACATGCATGATTTCTACATGATGTATATTCTAACTTTGCAAGCATGTTAGTATGACTTAGAAATGCATGAATAAACCTTTAGCTTATGTTTATGTGATTAGCAAAGAGACATGAATAAGTTAGACTTACTAGTAAGTTTAGAATATGAATATTGTTATGATACATTGAAGACTAGAATCTGACATTTGTGATCATGTTTGATGACACTCTTAGACTCGCTCATGTAGCATAAACATATATATACCATGCTTGTGTAGCACATTTCAAGAAAAGCATGAACAAAGTCTATTTTTCAACTAAAGCGGTGTTAGTTTCACGTATGTGTTATGAATACTCACAAGCATGCCTAATATGAGTATTATAACTATCTTGTATGTTTAGAGAGTAAGCATGATAGACGTTGTGGTTTTACGACCTAGAATGGCCTTAACTTATTGAAATGTTTAATTTAGAAATATATTATGACAGAAGGAAAAGACCTTTAACATGACAAATATATTATGTGTGATTGTTTTGGTCAAGCCGGAAAGAAACCACAAGGCAGTAGCTGAGTCTTGGCATGGCCGGAGGGACTAATGTAATGTTTGGCCCTAAACTTAGCCGTGGCCATAGCAATTGCATGATCTGGAATCACAGATAGTGAATTCTGATCTTGGACAGTTAACTTGTATGATGCCTATGATGCTAAAAGTGATCTAAAACTTACTGATTTATGTATATATGTGATGCTTAGATGATAAGTTGATGTTTGCCCTATAATAGGAAAGTCCATAGGTAGAAAGATCTTAACCTTGCGCATTATAAATTGTTAGACACTTGATTAATGATAAGCATATAAGTTGATTTTGTATTACATATGTGCATACTTGAATCGTGTCAAGCATGATTAAAGATAGTGTTAGCTAATGAACATCTTGAACATATAATGCGTTATAAATAGGATTCAAATGTGTTGATTTCTTAAAGTGGATAAAATACGCTTAAGGAAAGTTTCTCTAACCTTACTCAAATTTATATTGAGCAAGCATCCGAACCTTACTCTTATTGTGCAAGTACAATTGCATTCTTTATTCGACAAATACCGTAAGCTAATCCCTTTGAATACAAGTTATATTACTTTCTCGTTCAAATGAGCTAGTATGTTAAACCCTTGTGAAAACTATTATTCATGTTGAAATTGGTATTGTCCTTGAATATTGTGAAAGAGTCGATGCAATTTGATTCGGCTAGACTATATGCATGTTTATAAAAACTGTCCAAACCAATTGATTGGTGCGGAAATCTTGAACACTAAGTTGAACAACCTTTATGGTAAGGGGAGTGTATGTTATTGGAAACCCCAACACATGAATGATTTATTATTTTGGTGTTATGCATAACGTATAGTATTGTAGATTGATCATCTATAATACTTGATATTTTTGGGTTATCAGTTTAATATTGGTAACTCTAGTGGAAGTTACATAGTCCTTAGTGACTACTCAATATAAATTGTTTATTCAGTTGGATACCTTGATAGTCGTTGAATTCATATATATTTGTTGATTTATATTGAATTATCATTCTTATTCAAAGAATTGTTGATATTTCTTATTCCTGATGTTATTCTGATACTTTGAACTATCCTAGAAATGACACTTCGATATTTCACACCTTGTGATATATATCATACACCCTTGTTGTATATTACTTGCTGGGAAATTTGTGCTCATCCTTGCTTTTAAAAACCTTTCAGTTAAGGTAAAACAGGGAAGTGTATCCGGGCAGGACAAGGGCAAGGGCAAGGCTACCAACTAGCTTGTGCCTTTTATATTTAAAATCTATTATGTTATATTAAGACTATTTCAGACTATGTTTAAGCTTAAGTAAGATCATGTAATAAGTCTTTATTTGATATTATTATGTAATCTATTAAGCACTGTAGGTTGCGAGACTTGGGGGAATAATTATAATAAATCATTATATATTATTCTAAAGTAGATTTTCTGTTGTGTATGCGTTATTTTAGTTATTATGGTTTTACAATGAGAACATGATGATCCGAATTCGAGTGACCAAGTGGAGGTCCGAATTTGGGAGCGTCTCAGGTTTGTATCAAAGCTATAGTTATAAATCTTAGGAACGAGAGTCCTTAGATTATAACTTAAGAAAACTTAGAAGTTAGGAAGGGGATAAAACTCATGTAGAGTTTTCCTTGAGAGACTTAGTGTGTTAGGAAATGTAACTTCATTCTATTCAATGAACTTATGTTTATTTAAAATTTAATGGAGTTGTTGTTTGTGTTGTCTTATGTTGGTGATTGTAGGATGACTGACATGGGAGGACCTAGCCGAGTAGTAGAGGAGGAGCCGCATGATATCCACGTAGTCTATGAGACACCCTTGATAGCGGAGCCTATTTTAGTAGTAGCCCCTTTTGATGATGATGATGAGGAAGAGGTGGAGTCTGATCCGGAGGAGGAGCCTTTGGAGGAGGAGCCCGAGCCAATGGAGGACTCCGACGAGGCTACTTTTGAGGATCGAATGTTAGGAGAGTATGAGTAGAAGATATTGGAGTTGGGGTGTAGAGTAGAGGAGTTAGAGGCTGAGGCTAGGGAGAGGGAGTCTGTGTTCTAGAAGTTGAGGGACGAGGGCCATTAGAGGCAACTAGTGATGCAGGAGATGGAGGTGGAAATCGATCACCGTAAGGAAGCAAGGATCCATATGGGAGCTTTGTTTCACAGAGCGGTGGCGAGGAATGTTGAGGTGGCAGGAAAGCTAGAGGAATTAGAGCAGAAGGTTTTAAGTGAGAGGACGGAGAAGGAAGCTCTCCGAACTCAGTTAGAAATGGAGGTGATGGATAGGATTCACTTCGAGGAGAAGTGGGAGGAAGCCAATGATAGGGCAGATGGCCTAGAAGACGAAGTGCGGTGTAAAAGAAGGAAGATGAACAAGATGGGCTATGCTCTACGCACGACCATGGAGAGATTGATCGATGAGGTACATCACTACCCAGTTGAGCAATGACAGACCTGGCATACCATAAGCCGAGACATGGTGGTGCACATCACACAGAAGGAATATCAGAGCGCCGTTGTGCGTGGATGTTACATTGAGTCTAGAGGAAAAAGATCAGTAGTGTAGTATTTTTATTTACGTGTTATTAAAATGTTGTTGTAATCTCAATCTTTTTTGTAAGATGTGAGATAGTGGTATACCCCCAAACTTCTGAAAAGTGTTAGAGGGGTAGTAAGTTAGTATGTCCTCGTCTTTTGTGATATTAGGGGGTATATGTTATCATTTATAGCAGTATGCTAGAAAAGAACATGTAATGTAACCCTTTGGCATATGAATATAAATGATCTTGTTTCAGAAACGTGTTATAAACATGTAGTTCTTTTCTATTGAGAAATGTCTAAGTAGTATAACTAGATAATAAAATAAAAATTTTGTGATGCAGAAAATGCCGCCCAGACGTAAAATAACTATCCCAGAAGAGTCAGTTAATGATGAGAGAGGACCAATAGATCCGATACTGCGATTGGTAGATTTTTTGGGAGAAGTTCTAAGGGGAAGAAATGAACCCGTACCACCCGTTCCCCAAGTTGTCCCAGTAACAACCTTCAAAGACTTTAAGAGTGTAGGACCCCCAGAGTTCACGGGAACCACTGTCCCGATAGTTACGCAAACCTGGATCAAGGAGATCGAAAAGGCCTTCACTATAGCTCGCGTGGGTGAAGACCCGAAGACTGTATTTGCCACATACATGATGAGGGGCGAAGCGAACTATTGGTTGGAAACTAATCAGCAAAGAGCGGGGGAAGGAACGATAACATGGGAGCGGTTTACAACGCTATTTTTTGAGAATTATTTTCCGAAAAGTATGAAGAGTAGGATGGAAGTAAAATTCCTAGAGTTAAAATAAGGTGATATGACGGTGGCGCAATATGCTACTAAGTTTAATGAACTAACGCGATTTATAGAGCACCAAGTTATGGATGAGGAGAGGAAGGCGAGACGTTTTGAGCAAGGGTTGAAACCGTGGTTGTATAATAAGGTATCGGTCTTCCAGATTGATTCCTTTACAACATTGTTGGAAAAGGCAATCATTGCGGAAGGTGGCATTAAGGCCTTAAGTCTATATCATAAGGAGAAGAAGAACAAAAATGCTGGTAGTGAGCATCATGGAGGGAGCAACAACGGAGGAAGTAACTCTGGAAAGAGGAAATGAGAAAATAGCAACCACAAAAATAATAACCAAGGTGGGAGTCACTAGGGAAACTTCAAGAAGAGGAGCGAAGCTTGCAATAAATGTGGAAGAAGTCAACAAGGAGAATGCTGGAATAGGAAAAGCATTTGCTATAATTGCGGCCCCAAGAGGGGCACATATCGCCAAATTGCCCAAAGCCGAAGAAGATCAGAGGATGTTTTGCTTGTGGATCAACAGAGCACTAGATAAAGGATTTCCCGAAGAAAGGAAGCGGTGGAGCTGGCGGAAGCCAGGGAGGAGGAACTAAGTTAATGATTGGTGGACCTATGTAACCCAACTGATCGACCACTCGAACCTTTAACATGACCGTCCAAGATGCCATAGCTACAGAGGACGTGGTGTCAGGTATAATCCCAATCGATAATATAAATACTTATGTATTATTTGATTCGGGTGCCACCTGTTCGTTCATATCTGAAGAATTTGCTAGTAAACTTAGTACACCCCGAGAACGTTTAGAAGATCCTTTGAACATAGAAGTTACGAATAAGGAAATAATCCCTGTAGAATATGTCTATCGAAATTGTCGCGCAAACATTAGAGAACATGAACTGAGCGTAGACTTGATTCCTATTAGATTAGGAGAATTCGACGTAATACTAGGGATGGATTGGTTATATAACCATGCAGCAGTAATTATTTGTTAGAACAAATGTGTGAAACTTCAGAATCCGAGTAAGTCTAAGGTAGTGTTTTATGGGAGCTCATCGCTAAAGCAATCATGTTGCATTACGATGATGCAGGCCAAGAAATTGTTAAAGAAAGGATGTGTAGGTTATTTAGCTTACGTTGTGGATACTCAGAAAAAGGGAGTAGAGATTAAAGATATACCCGTAGTGAGTGAATTTCAGGATGTGTTTCCGAACGATCTGCCTGGCTTTCCGCCAAAAAGAGAAATCGAATTCGTAATAGACTTAGCACCGGGAACGGCACCGATTTCGAAAGCTCTATATCGTATGGCGCCAGTAGAAATGAAGGAATTGATGATACAACTTCAAGAGTTATTGGATAAAGGTTACATTTGACCGAGTGTGTTTCCTTGGGGAGCACCAGTGTTATTCCTTAAGAAAAAGGAAGGGTCGATGAGGCTCTGTGTCGATTATCGAGAATTGAACAGAGTAACGATCAAGAATAGATATTCATTACAGAGGATAAACGACTTATTTGATCAACTGAATGGAGCGAAATATTTCTCGAAGATCGATCTACGGATGAGATATCATCAACTAAAAGTGCGGGATAAAGATATACCAAAGACTGCGTTTAGAACCCGTTATGGACATTACGAGTTTTTAGTAATGTCATCGGTTTGACTAATGCTCCGGCAACATTCATGGACTTGATGAATAGAGTTTTCAAGCCATATTTGGATAAATTTGTGGTGGTTTTCATCGACGATATTTTAATTTACTTGAAGATGGAGGAAGAACACGCCGAACATCTGAAGATTGCTTTGGAGGCACTACGAAGGGAGAAGATGTATGCAAAATTTTCTATGTGTGAATTTTGGATGAAGAAGGTTCAATTCTTAGGCCACGTGGTGGATGAGAACGGAATCTCAGTAGACCACAAAAAGGTCGAAGCGGTAAGTAATTGGGAACAACCAAAAACTCCGACGGAAGTGAGAAGTTTCTTAGGGTTAGCTGGGTACAATCAGAGATTTATCCAGGATTTTTCTAAGATAGTGACCCCGTTAACTAATCTGACAAGAAAGATGGTGAAATTTGTATGGATCGACAAATGCGTAGAGAGTTTTCAAGAATTGAAGAAGAGATTGAGTGAGGCGCATGTATTATCATTACCAGGTGATACAAGAGGATTTGTGGTGTATAGTGATGCATTGCATAGTGGACTGGGTTGTGTGCTAATGCAACATGACAAGGTCATTGCGTATGCATCATGACAATTGAAGGATTACGAAAAACGATACCCTACTCATGACTTAGAGTTAGCGGCAGTAGTTTTTACGTTAAAAATATGGAGACATTATTTGTATGGGGAGAAATGTGAGATATACACGGACCACAAAAGTCTGAAATATATCTTCACACAAAAGGAGTTGAATATGCGTTAGAGGAGATGGTTAGAATTAATTAAAGATTATGACTGTGAGTTTCTTTATCACCCGAGGAAAGCAAACGTAGTTGCCGACGCTCTAAGTAGGAAAGGAAGGGATAAATTGTTTCGACTGACAACTCAGGAGGAGTTAATAAGAGATATGGAGAAGTTGAAAATAGAGGTGAAGGGACCCAAGAGGTCTGAAGAGAAGTTATTTGTAATGGAAGCATGTCCGACATTGTTGGATAGAGTAAAGGAAGCCCAGAAGAAAGATGGAGAATGTGAGAAAATCAGAAGAAGGATCATGGAAAAAGAGGAAGACAAATTTTGAATAAATAAAGATGGTATCTTGAGATTCGAAGGAAAAGTGTGGGTATCGGCGGTAATCGAGTTAAGAGAAGAGATTTTGTACGTGGCACATAATACGACGTATTCCATTCATCCGGGAGGCACTAAGATGTAATGAGACTTGAGGCAACAATTTTGGTGGCCAAATTTGAAACGAGAAATCACGGAGTACGTTAGTAGATGTCTTACATGTCAACGAGTCAAAGCAGAGCATCAGCAGCCGAGTGATTTGTTACAACCATTGGAAATACCAGAGTGGAAATTGGAGCATATCACAATGGATTTCGTGGTAGGACTTCCAGTCACGCAGAAAGGTTTGGACGCCAATTGGGTTATCGTGGATCGACTTACGAAGACCGCACATTTTCTACCTATCAAGATACTCTACAGTTTAAATCAATTAGCGAGTTTGTACATAAAGGAAATTGTTTTTGATATGGAGTGCTGGTATCAATTATTTCTAACCGAGACCCGCGCTTCACGTCAAAATTCTGGAAAAGCTTGCAAGAAAGGATGGGAGCACAGTTACGGTTAAGTACTGCTTATCATCCTCAAACAGATGGACAAAGTGAGCGAACAATACAAACTCTAGAGGACATTCTTAGGCCTTGCGTGATTGACTTCAAGGGTAATTGGGACGACCACCTACCCTTAGTCGAGTTTGCGTATAATAATAGTTACCATGCAAGTATCGGCATTCCACCGTATGAAGCTCTTTAGAGAAGGAAGTGAAAAACGCCATTATATTGGGATGAAGTAGGAGAACGACGAATACTCGGACCAGAATTATTACAACAAACCGCGGATGTGGTGACAATGATAAGAGCTAGACTAGTAGCAGCTCAAGATCGCTGTAAGAAGAAGTAATGCAGACTTGCATCGATAAGGCAAGAGATTTTGAAGTCGTGCATTTCTTATTCCTAAAGGTATCTCCGTGTAAGGGAAAAATCCATTTCGGCAAGAAAGGAAAACTGAGTCCAAGATTCATAGGACCGTTCGAGATACTAAAGCGAGTGGGCGAAGTAGCGTACAAATTTGCACTACCACCTGAGTTGGAGCACATCCATAACGTGTTTCATATATCCATGTTGCGTCCATACAAGCTCGACTACAAGCACGTGATTTCTTACGAACCCATTCAAGTGGAGAAGAACTTAGCGTACGAAGAAATTCCTGTCCAAATTCTAGATAGGAAAGAGCAAACCTTGAGAAATAAAGTTATTTCTTCTGTAAAAGTACTTTGGCGTAACCACGATGTCGAGGAGGCAACGTGGGAGTTAGAAGATAGGATGATGAGGGATTATCCCCATCTATTTGTGTAACCTTATAGCAATTCCGGGATGAAATTTTTATAAGGGGTTGGGGGGGGGAGGATGTAATACCCGAGAATTTCCACGTATTATTAAATGAATATATTAATGGAAATAAATTTTTTGTGAATAAAAGTCTTATTATTTTGTGAGTTGGTTAATTCAATTGATTCGTATTAGACCAATGTGTATTAAGATGTGTGAAGTGACAATGATAATTGTGAAATGCCTTGTGTGGCATAATGTGAAATGAAAGAATTCACTAAGCGAGTTGAAACGAGAATTAGGAAGATTAATCGGGAATGATTATGTGATTTCATAGAAGTAACCAATACGCTCGTAGACATGTAGCAACACCTTTGTGGACATCAATTCATGTCGTATTAAACGAATTTATCATTAAAAATTGACACGGGCTGAAGCTAAACCAGGTCTTATCATGTGGCATCGTAGAACGCAGCTGGCGATTCTTAAAGAAGATAAATCGCAGCAACGCAATTGCGCCATGGTGGTTGGAGAAAATGAAAATTTTCTACTTTGGAAAATTAAATGAAACAATTATGTGATGTGTGTGATATTAATAAATTATGAAATAAAGTGCGCAAATAACTAATATTAATTGTTAATTGTTATATTAATTGATTGATAATGGGTATTGAATTCTTGGTAATTAACTAATAATGAGTGAGTACTATTATTTGCAATATATTATAAAGATGAATAATGATTATGGAAATCCATAATTACATTAATCAATGGTTGGATTAATTAATATTGGTATTAATTAATTAAGGAAGTGCATGATTTATTTATTTAACATAAATAAGTAAGTTAGTAATATAATAATATTATATTAACGGTTATGTGCATATACAACTATATTATATAGTGAGGTGCGACATTTATGTGACTATACTATATATAGTAACCATATGTTGAGATTGATGGAAACTATATGATACAAATATATCATGAAATGTGTAAGTAACCATATACATGTGGGTAGGCATTAAAATAGAAATTACATGAATTATATGTATGTTGCATAACATTTACTACCTTGAAATGTTAAATCATACTGTAACATAAAGTTATAATGTGGTTATGTGAGTAGTAGAGATAATTGTGGAACTACCAGGGAAATAATATGTGACTGCGTTATTTTATTGCATATATTTAATGTACATGGACTATATGATATGAGTGTATAATTAATTCCTAAATTCCTAATATGGTAACAATTGTACACTAAGATTTAATTGTGGGAATTAAATAGACCAAACCAAGCCTTGATGATATGAAATGCTAGGATTTTCTCCTATGTCACAAATTGAGTGTCCCATTTACTTTAAAACCTCAGTCACGTGTAGAACAAAAAGGCTAAGCCTATGTTCTTCATTTTCTTCCAAGCTTGCTAGGCAATGATCATGAGGGGAGTGATGCTCATGATGCAAATTAACAACTAAATTACCAACTCCTTCTTATACTTCATTCAATCCCTCAATCCATGAGTTTGAATTCTTAGGCAATGGCTTGGCATGGTTAATGAGTTTCCTATAAAATGAACACTTCCTTTCATTCTCTGTGATTTGGGAAATTGTCTGAGAATTGCTAAGTAATAAGGTTGAGAGCATACAAGTAATCTAGAGCTTAGAAGTTCATTTGGAGCAAGTTCTTTTCACATTGCAAAGGTATAATCCCTTTTCCTTGCTTCCCTTTCATTCGTTGTGAAAATGGAGTCTTGAGTCTTGAAAATCCGAATTCTTGAATTCATGGAATTATATGTTAATGAGGTTGGGTAGTGTCCATATAGTTGTTGTATAACCATATGAGCATGATGAAACTGATATATGATGGTTTAAAACCAAAATTATGAATAATTTTGAGGTTGGGCTAGACATTCTTCAAGGCATTGTTCTTTGCTCGAAATAAAGGCACTGCAAATTGCATTTATATTATATATATGAGGCAGCAAGTAGCAATTGCTGCTGGGCCCCTCGCTTTTTCAGATTGAATGTTCTATTTGCAAATCTGATCAATATGAGCTAGGTGTTATGACTCAAGCTAGCATGTAAACATGTGTATGATGTATATATGGGTATACTAACTCAATAAGAACATGTTTTAATAGACTTGCATGATTAACGAAGGTATATGGTTTAAATGAACATTTGGACATTAAGTTTTGAAAACAAACTATGTTAAAAATCATGTTCTACAAATTGTTAACCTAGTAAGTTATACATGACTGATTTTGCACATAGATGAGCATGTTGTAGTGTACATAGTTCCTTTGAGCATAATCAAACTTATTAAGCCTTGTGTTAGAAATGTTTTCAAGAAAAGACTTAGCCTAGTGAGCTAACATGCATGATTTCTACATGATGTATATTCTGACTTTGCAAGCATGTTAGTATAACTTAGAAATGCATGAATAAACCTTTAGCTTATGTTTATGTGATTAGCAAAGAGACATGAACAAGTCAGACTTACTGGTAAGTTTAGAATATGAATATTGTCATGATACATTGAAGACTAGAATCTGACATTTGTGATCATGTTTGATGACACTCTTAGACTCGCTTATGTTGCATAAATATTCATATACCATGCTTATGTAGCACATTTCAAGAAAAGCATGAACGAAGTCTATTTTTCAACTAAAGCGGTGTTAGTGTCACGTATGTGTTATGAATACTCACAAGCATGCCTAATATGAGTATTATAACTATCTTGTATGTTTAGAGAGTAAGCATGATAGACATTGTGGCTTTACGACCTCGAATGGCCTTAACTTGTTGAAATGTTTAATTTAGAAATATATTATGAAAGAAGGAGCCTAGATTTACTTAAGGAGCATAAAAAGACCTTTAACATGACAAATATATTATGTGTGATTATTTTGGTCAAGCCGGACAAAAATCACAAAGGCAAGTTTGAGTCTTGGCATGGCGGAGGGATTCGCAATTGCTTGATCCTAAACTTAGCCATGGAGCAAATTGCGCTGATCTGGAATCATAGAATAGTGATAATTAATTCTTGGACAGTTAACTTGTATGATGCCTATGATGCTAAAAGTGATCTAAAACTTATTGATGTATGTATATATGTGATGCTTAGATGATAAGTCTGTGTTTGCCCTATAATAGGAAAGTCTATGGGTAGAAAGATCTTAACCTTGCGTATTATAAATTGTTAGACACTTGGTTAATGATAAGCATATAAGTTGATTTTGTATTACATATGTCCATACTTGAATCGTGTTAAGCTTGATTAAAGATTGAGTTAGCTAATGAACATCTTGAACATATAATGCGTTATAAATAGGATTCGAAAGTGTTGATTTCTTAAAGTGGATAAACTACGCTTAAGGCAAGTTTCTCTAACCTTACTCAAATTTATATTGAGCAAGCATCTGAACCTCACTATTATTGTGAAAGTACAATTGCATTCTTTATTTGATAAATACCGTAAGCTTATCCCTCTGAATACAAGTTATATTACTTTTTCGTTCAAATGAGCTAGTATGTTAAACCCTTGTAAAAACTATTATTCATGTTAAAATTGGTATTGTCCTTGAATATTGTGAAAGAGTCGATGCCATTTGATTCGGCTAGACTATATGCATGTTTATAAATTAAAACAGTCCAAACCAATTGATTGGTGCAGAAATCTTGAAAACTGAGTTGAACAACCTTTATGGTAAGGGGAGTGTATGTTGTTGGAAACCCCAACACATGAATGATCTATAGTACTTGTTATTTTTGGGTTATAAGTTTAATATTGGTAACTCTAGTGGAAGTTTGATAGTCCTTAGTGACTACTCAGTATAAATTGTTTATTCACTTGGATACCTTGATAGTCGTTGAATTCATATATATTTGTTAATTTTTATTGAATTATCGTTCTTATTCAAAGAATTGTTGATATTTCTTATCCCTGATGTTATTCTGATTCTTTGAACTATCCTAGAAATGACACTTCGATATTTCAAACCTTGTGATATATATCCTACACCCTTGTTGTATATTACTTGTTGGGCAATTTGTGCTCATCCTTGCCTTTAAAAACCTTTCAGTTAAGGCAGAACAGAGAAGTGTATCCGGGTAGGAAAAGGGCAAGGGCAAGGCTACCGACTAGCTTGTTCCTTTTATGTTTAAAATCTATTATGTTGTATTAAGACTATTTTAGACTATGTTTAAGCTCAATTGAGATCATGTAATATTTATTTATTCGATATTATTATGTTATCTATTAAGCACTGTAGGTTGCGAGACTTGGGGGAATAATTATAATAAATCATTGTATATTATTCTAAAGTAGATTTTTCTTTGTGTATGCGTTATTTTAGTTATTATGGTTTTACCATGAGAACGTGATGAACCGAATGCGAGTGACCAAGTAGAGGTCCGAATTTGGGGGCATCACAGAATATCTATGCTTCTATCATCAACTTCACTTTCTCTAATGATCCATTGCTTAATAAATCTATCTATTCCTATAATCCTCAATGTTCCATTCACAACTTTCCTATACCTAGTTCATCAAACTTACCACACATTATGAGTTCAGTAACTTGCGATAAGCATATGGGTTTAAGAACTTATCCTAGTCAGACCATAGGCGTCCATTCGCTGAGGGCTTCAAAACATACCATATGATTATGAGTCATAAACTTACTATAAGTATGAGTTTTAAGAACTCGCAACCAACCTTATATTCTCTACCTATTCTTTATACACATGAGAAAAGAATCACCTTATCAACAAGCATATAACAAATAACATAACATTAGGTTCCAATGATTATCAATATAATAAGCTAAGTGGTTGTCAAACCAAACTCGGCCACTAATCAATATAGGAAGCTTAGCGGAAAATTCCCCGCTCATAGAAAGAATTTGTCAACCTAACCACTATATCGACCCGGAAGCTAAGTGATTCTAAAACCAAGTACAAATTCCTCGCCCATGCAAGGAATCATACAACTCAGCTGCTGACCTCAGTCCTCAGTTGAAATCCCACATAATCATAACTTTCTCTTTTCTTAATACGAATTTTCTTTAATCCGTATCTTAACATTTACCACTCTTTTCTAAGTTTACATCGTACCATCTCATAGTACCTTCTCTTTATAGTGTCAAGCTATATCATTCCAATCACTTAACATATCATATTAATGATCTTTCAGAATGGATCATTGATTTGTGTGTATCCCTACCCTCTTTGGTGTCTTGGGAATGGTTTCTGAATGTAGATGTGGAGAGGAGTGTGACTTTTCCTCTCTGAGATTCATCGCACTGCAGATGGTTATCAGTACTCCTATTGAAGAGGAGATCCCAAATAGTTCCATCTCTTATGGATTGGTGTTGCTCTTCGAAGAATCAACCGCAGCTTAGATGGTCGCCAACTCTCCTATTTATGGGGAGGCTAGGTAGTTCCATCCCTTTGGTCTGAAGCCGATGAAATTTGGTGGATTGAAGTTTGATCCCAGTACCGCTAACAAGTATTTTTTTTGGTAGGGGTAAGACTGAACCATAAATGGCTGCCTACGTACTCCTATTGAAGAGGAGATCAGGTCTGCGTAGTTCGAACCTGGTGTAAGAGGTTCAACGCTGTATGTGAAGGGGTAGAAAGTGTAGAAATATTTTTTGTGATTTTTGTTTATATAGAAGGGTGTAGAAATGTTTTTGTTGTTTTGTTTTTTTTATTGCGACCGGGCCATATAAAATGGTTGCCTACGTACTCCCAGGTATCGTGGAGATAAGGTCAACGTAGTTCGCCCCATGTTCAGGATGATTTGTAGCCAAAAAAGTTTGATCCCATGTTCAGGACAAACTGCGGGGGAAAAGTTTGATCCTATGTTCAGGACAAACTGCAGGTGTAAAAAGTCTTATCCGTAGTGGGACAAAACTGCGGGTGTGAAAGGTTCAATCCCTGGTGGGATAACCTAAAAGGTTTGAAATGAAGTTGAGTGAAAGATCTGATAGTCTAAAAACCAGGCTGCTGGCTTGAAGAGTGTGTTTCCCTGATGGGGCAAATGGGTATAAATAAAGGTTGTATGTAGTAAGGGTTAGAAACCTAAAATGACTGGGATCTGGTGATCCAAAACTAGGATGTTTGCTTGATGGTTACTTCAGATATAGTACCGTTTCACGGTGTCCAAGTTTGGAGCGAATTTTCCTGTAATCTGAGAGCAGCTCCTGTCAATACCTCCTTGACAATAAATGGGCCTTCCCAGTTTTGAGCAAATTTTCCCTTTAACTGATCTTGATTGTCAATGATCTTCTTCAAAACCAAGTCATGTTGTTTAAACTGCCGTAGCCAGACTTTTCTGTTGTAGGATCTGGCGATCATTTATTGGTATAACTGACCATGGAAGATATCATCACTTCACCTTTCATCTATTAGATACAATTGGGGATACCTATCTTGTAACCATTGGTCTTCATCAAGGTGAACGTCTATCAACACTTTGAGGGATTCCATTTCCACCTCTATGGGAAGCATTTCTTCCATCCCATAGGTCAATGAGTACAGGGTTGCTCCAGTGGAAGTACGCATTGAAGTTCTGTAGGCTAATAGAGTCAGAGGTCAGACCATCCTCTGTGATTGGCAGAAATCTTTTGCATGATCTTCTTGATGTTCTTATTAACCGCTTCAACAACACCATTCATCTTTGGATGGTGGATGACGGAGTTAAGGTGTTTGATGTGGAATTTACTGCACAACTCCTCCATTATTCTGTTATTGAGGTTCTTAGCATTGTCTGACACAATCACCTCTGGTTGTCCATATCGACAAATGACATTGTTTCTGATGAAAGCAATGATGACTTCTTTGGTAACCCTGGGGAAGGAGGCTGCTTCTACCCATTTGGTGAAGTAGTCGATCATGGTGAAGACAAACCGATGCCCATTACTGGCTTTGGGCTCGATGGGCCCGATCACGTCCATTACCCACAATGAGAAGGGCCAAGGTGAACTCATATTGTGGAGCTCCCTCAGAGGGGCATGGATAACATTCCCATGAATTTGGCATTGATAACATGTCTTGACGTGATCATCACAGTAAGCCTTAAGCGAGAGCCAGTAATTCCCTGTTCTGAGGATCATTTTAACAAGTAGAGGGCTGCTCATGTGTGGGCCACATACTCCACCATAGATTTCATCCATAAGCCTCTAAGCTTGGTCCTTGTCCAGACATCTGAGGAGACCTAGTCCTGCATCTCTTTTGTAGAGTGCATCACCGCTCAGGTAGAACATCATAGCTAGTCGATGGATCTACCTTCTTTCAGTCGGGCTCGCCTCAGCGGGTGTAGATCCATCACGCAAGTACTCCTTGATGTGCTGATACCAAGGGTGTTGGATGAGAGGTAGCTTATCCGATACTTCTCCAATGTAATTCCCATGGGCTGAAGCCTTTTGTAGGGAAAATGGGATGCTTGGCATGTTTTCCTTGTCAGGTATGTTGATCAAGGAGGCCAAAGTTGCTAACGCATCCGCAAGATCATTCCTATTCCGAGGAATGTGGAGGAAGGTTATTTCTTCAAACTCCATAGCCATCTGTAAAACTTGTCGATGGTAAAGCAGCAAATGTAGCTCTTTGGTGTGATAGATTCCTGTGGTTTGTCTGATCACCAATTCTGAATCTCCAAAGATAGTTAACTTCCTGATACCCATTGATTGGGCAAGTTTGAGTCCTATGATACAACCTTCATACTCAGCTGTGTTATTGGTGCTGACAAACTTTAATTTAACGACGACGGGATACTGTTCCCCCGTACCAGATACTTGAACTGCTCCAGCCCCAGAACCTTCCATATTAATAGCTCTATCAAAATACATTTTCCATGATTGGTGTGTATCGTAATGATGGTGTTGCTGCACTATCATTACCCCTTCATCGGGGAAGTGTGTTTCCAGCAGTTTGAAATCCCCTAAAGGTGCGGCAGCCAGTTGATCCATAATTCCTTGACCTTTAATGGACTTTTGCATCACGTAGACGATGTCAAATTGTTGTAGGATCAACTGCCATCTGGACAACCGACAATTTAACATGGGTTTACTGAACAAGTATTTGAGAGGATCCACGCAGGATATGAGATGGGTAGTGTGACCATGGAGGTAATGTTGTATCCTCATGGAAGCCCATGCTAAAGCACAACAAGTCCTCTCAATCAGAGTGTACTTGTGTTCACTACTGCTGAATCTTTTGCTGAGGTAGTAGATAACTCGCTCTTGGCCTCTATCGTCTTTTTGTCCCAGCATGCAGCCCATGGCATTTTCATTAATGGACAAGTACATGAATAGGGGAACATCATCCCTGGGAGGTACCAAAATAGGAGCGGTAACTAGCTGCTCTTTGATTGTAAGGAAGGCTTTTTGACACTCATCGTTCCATTTCATGGGGGAGTTCTTCCTTAACAACTTAAAGATAGACTCATAGGTTGCTGTGAGTTAGGAAATAAACCTGCTAATGAAGTTGATCCTTCCCAAAAATTCCCATATTTCCTTCTTTGTCTGAGGAATGGGCATCTCTGTAATGGCCTGGATTTTGGTGGGATCCAGCTCAATCCCTTTGTGGTTGACTAGGAATCCTAGCAACTTGCCTGATTTAACGCCAAAGGTGCACTTGGCAGGATTCAACTTCAAGTTGTACTTACGCAACCTATTAAAGAGCTTTCTGAGATGGTCTAGGTGGTCTTCTTCCCTTCGGGATTTGACAATGATATCATCCACGTAGATATCTATCTCTTTGTGTATTAAGTTGTGGAAAAGAGCCATCATGGCCCGCTGGTAGGTAGCTCTGGCATTGATGAGGCCGAATGACAACCATCTATAGCAAAAGGTTCCCCAAGGCGTGATGAATGCAGTTTTCTCACGATCCTCTTCAGTAACCATAATTTGATGGTACTCTACAAAATAATCAGTAAAGGAGTATATATTGTATTGAGCTGTATTGTCAATGTGTATGTGGATAAATGACATGGTAAAGTCGTCCTTAAGGCAAGCTTTATTCAGATCCTGGTAATCCATGCAAACTCGCACCTTTCCTCCCGATTTAGGGATGGGGACTATGTTGGATAGCCATTCAGGGTATGTGGACACCATGATGATGTCGGCTTGAAATTGTTTTACAATTTCTTCTTTAACCTTTAAACTCCACTCAGGTTTTAATCGCCTAAGCTTCTGCCTGACTGGCTTGAATCTATCTTTAATTGGAAGGCAATGGATGACGATATCAGTGGACATATCCACCATGTCTTCACAAGACCATACAAACACATCCTGGAATTGGGTTAATAGCGCAACCATTTCATTCCTTTGGTTTAGAGTGAGGTCTATACCAATATGGATTAGCTTATGGTTTTTTAAGGTTCCGAGGTTAACTGAGGTGGTTTGATCAAGATTTGGTTTGGGTTTATCCTCGACCCATTCCTTGATCTCCTGAGGTATCTCAGTCTGGAGTGTATCTATTTATGTGCTTATCATGTAAAATGATGCGTAGGTGAGACAAACTCCTGGCGATGTCTTGTTTACGTCTCCAATCCTTTTCTTCCACTTTGGGATTAGGAATTAGAACCTCTTTTGCTTTAACCAGTATCGGTTTGGGAAATAGCATAGCCATAACATGGGCAGGAACCTTTACCGGGGACCGTACAGGCACAGGATCTACATGTAAGGATAATCGTCGTATGGCTGAAGATGAAGGAATCTGTTTGTGCTTGTGAGGATTCCTATTACTAGAGCTAGCAGAATAGCCTAATCCAGCTATCCTTGTTTGATTGAGAACTTGAATTAGGAGCTTTATGCCCTAATGATCTTTGCCCAACCCTTGTCTAGGTTGATGACCCAATGACATCATCTCTTGAGTGGCCGACATTACCTCGGTAGAAATCTTGGGTGTGAGAGGTGGTGTCCCAATGGGATGGTAATGAGTGTTGCTCACCTCCAGGGCATGGAAACTGACCGACTCAACTTTTGCATTGAAGCTGATGAGTGGTATATCACCTTGTTCAAGATATTCTGGCTCAACATTAACAGTGATTAGGCTATAGTTGATAATGTATTTAAGTTGCTGATGAAGGGTGGAAGGGACGGCTCTAGCCATATGAATCCACGGTCTTCCCAAAAGAAGGTTGTATCCTGTTGCGATTTTGAGCACATGAAAGGATACACTGAATGTATGTGGACCAATCTCCACAGGTAGTTCAATTTCCCCAACAACATTTCGTCGGGATCCATCAAAAGCTTTGATAATCGTATGGCTGCTTTTGATCCTCTTGGGGTTGATATTCATCTTCTCTAAGGTGGCACAAGGGCGGATATTCAAAGAAGATCAACCATTTATCAGAACTCCTCCCACCATGTATTCGGAGGACAGAATAGCTATGTGCAAAAACTTGTAATGGCTAGTCTGTGAGATCCCGAATTTTATGAAATGAAAGTATTCAATTTTTCTATAATTATTATTCTATTTTGTAATGGTTAAATAAATAAAAGTTTAAAGTTAAGGGTGATATGTGAAATTTTTGCAAAGTAAGCAAGTTGTCATAAAATATTCGTTGTGTCGGGGAATATTCGTTTTAACAGGGAATATTCTTACAATGACATAATCATTGGTGGACCCCACAACGGAAGTATTGTCGTAGTTAGAAATTAAAACGATAAAAATATCTTTTTATAAAAATAACGGCGAAAGTTTTACCATTAAACTGTTGAGCTACCCGTTAGTAAAAGTATAGTAATACGCGTGGTTGCATAGTAGCACACGGTATTGATTGTTGATGCTTACATGAGAAGTCACTCAGTTATACTCAATTATTGCTATAGTAATTGCTGCGTAATATCTCTCATATTATTGATTCAATTATTGTCACAATATTAATATTTATTATTATTAAATCAATAATTGAGACGACAAAGTTATTCATATTATTATTTGCAATATTGACGATGTCTAGAAAGTTCTATCGAGGAGAGGTTTGGTCACCTAATTGCGCGCCAATAGGGAGAAATCCTTATCAGAAAGCCCCATATTTTTTGGGAACGACCTGGTTGTTAAATATTGTGAGTTATAATATTAATGATGAATAAGTTCGTGTTGATTAAAGATGAAATTGATAGTTCCATTGTGTTGGGTGTAACGCCCCAGATAATTTGGATTTTTGAGGATTAGATTTTTATTTTTATTATGTGGATTAAAATGAATTTAATTAATTAATTATGGGAGTAAGCTATTTAAAAGTCGTTATATGACCTAGACATATCGGAATGTCGTAGAATTGTGACTACATGGTAAAATTAAAGTATTTGAATTTCCAAGACGAAAACAAAAGCTTTCCGAGAAATTTTTTTTGAAAAACACTATTCACGCATTTCTGCTCAGGAATTATTTTTGAACTTCCGAGAAATACGTAATGATAGAATATCGAGGTGAGATAGAATATCCAATAATATTTCAGTTATGGAAAACACAGTTTTTCGCCTGCGGACTTAAAACCTAACGATTAGGGAAAGTGAGTTCTGAGAAGAAAATGTAATCTGTATAAAGAATTAAAGTAATGATTGTATAATACGTAGTTATTGTACAAAGTAATGGATACAAGTATAATACGAGGTATTATAAGAGTATGTATGAATGATGGAATGTCGTATATAAAATAGTATACGAGTTAGAATACGAGATTAATACGTAAATTATACGTTATAAGGCTTTAAGCCATATGTATTGAATTTGTAGAATTGTGTAAGAAATTGTAAAGTCCAATAAGAATTGTTAAGGCCCAAGTGTAGAGATGTGTAAGCCCAATGCAAGATAATGTTAAAGCCCAAAGTGATGTAAGGAGCAAACCCAATGTATAAGTTAAGATTAGTTAAGCTAAAAGCCCAAAGTAAGAACCAATGGGTTATTGGATGGTTTATACCCATGGGGCAACCCATGGATGACCCAAAGTAGTGGCCAAGTAAAGTACTTGGTGGCTAAGCAATGGATAAGTTATGTAATGACCATGTAGATTTAAGTGTGAAGCAAAGAGTAAGTTAAGTAACTTAAAGGCTAAACAAAGTGCTTATGTGTGATAAGTAAAGTGCTTATGTGTGATGAGCAAGTAAAATGCTTATGTGTGGCAACCAAGTTAACTTAAAGGCTAAGTGTTGTGGTGGTCAAGCAAAGTGTGTGGAGGCCAAGTTAACTTAGTGCTTAAGCTTGGAATAGTAAGGAGGTGATTAAGGAGGTGGAGGGGATTAATGACCATTATTCCTTGTTAAATTTTCATCCAACAACTTTTCTTAGAGAGCAACTTATTGGTTAGAGAGAATAAGCACTTGTAAGTTAAACTTTTATTGTGAGATTTTCAAGAAGCAAGAAGAAGAACAAAGCTTAGTCAAGTGATTATCAAGGGTAAGAACTTTAACCATGAATCTCTTTCTCTTCCATTGGTAGGGAGATGGGTAGTGGTAGAACATGCATGCTAAGGAATGATAGGAATGAGTAATCAAAGAGCTTAAGTCTTAATAAGCCGTATAAGTCATGAATAAGCTATTCGTAATCAAATAAGTTATGAATCAATGAAGAACTTGTAGTAACTTGTAATATGTTACTATAATGAAATTGATATGATTAGAAGATGAGAAAATGATAATTAAAAGAGTTAGACCATGTTAAGTCATGTGAAGTAAAATCATAAGTAGTTATACTTTTATAAGTTATAACTAATGAAGAACAAGTAATAACTTAGCATGTTTATAGGTTAATGAGATGAGGATGTCATGATGTTAATATAATGGATTGAATCCATTTGAAACGATGAACAAATCATAAGAAATGAAGTTAAGGCGGAATTCACGAGTTTAGACGATAATCGTCGAATTCGTAAAATTCTCGGAATGGAAGTCGTATTTTGTGTTTGAGCTTGGAAACATTGGTTTTCAATGGAGACAAGTCTCATTTGGAATTATAGAGTTGTGGACACAAAAATGACCGAATTCCGACTTAGAACGAAGAAACGAGCGTTGAACGTTCACGAACGTTTATCGTTTTCGTTAAAAATGAACTCATAGGTGAAATTTTAGAAAACAAAGTCAAATAGATAAAATTCTTGTATGAATGTATAGATTATGAAATTTGTGAAACATAGGCTTTTGAACGGACCAATTCAGACTTAAAACGAAGAAGTTATGCGTCCGGGAAGTTCACAAAATTTAAAAACTGCAAAATTTTTCTAAGGCATAGAGTCGGGCGCCGGCATGACTCAAACCTATAAAGCAAAATGGTGGCGCGCCATGATGCGTCGCAAAGGGTGTAATAATAAAGATATCGCTAACTCACGCCGTGGCGTGAGATGCAGAGTTAAGTTTGGCACCGCGGCGCCAGTCCTAGAGTTTTGATAGACAAGAATGTTTACAAGTATAGAATGAAAGGGAATTCATTAGTAATGAACCAAGATGTTAATACAACATTGTTAAGGCATTATTAGACATTTAATGTATGATTATTAAAGGTTAATAATCAATTAAAGATGAATGTAATGAGAATAACGTAATGTGCTAAGCCGACTGTAGAAATTTATTGACCAAATTGATTATGAATCAAATGGTTTGCAATACCAGTATGGGTTATGTAATTACTTAATGAATAATGATAAGACCTTTCTTAAATCACTATTATAGTGATGACTTTAAGAATTTAATGTTGTTTAATGAGTAGTTAAACGACGAACGTAAAGTATAAGGAACGTGAACCGTATTAAATAATTATAAGGACTATAACGTTAAGAGTTACAACTAAAGGTTGTTAAGTAATACGTAAACATAAACGGTATGCAATAAAGTGTACTTAACTAGCGACGATCAAGTTTCGATTAATAACGTAAGGATGTTAGTAAGCCGTGAGGAAGGATGATTAACTCGAAACGAGTTAGATTAATGAAGTAAAACTACGTAAGGCATAGAAGAGAAAGAAGTTGGTAAGAATAATGTAAAAGATAACGATAAGCCGGAACCAATAGTAATAAATCTAATGTATGATTAGATTGAGATGAAGGGTAGATTCATTAGGAACTATATATGTTCATTCTTGACCTAATGTGGTATGTGATGTGGTTATGTATTGTAGAGATCTTAAAGACTGAAAGGAAAAGTTATTTTTACTGTAGCAGACGCTGAAGGGATGTTTTTCTTAAACGCTTGTCTAACCTTCGTGTTTGCCAAGTTTTCTGTGATTCATGTTATAAGATGCATGAATGATTTTAAAGAAAGGGTCGATGCCAGTTTTGACTCGGCTAGACTAATCTTGAAGATTGATTGATTTATTTACAAGTCTTTCAATATAGAATTGTTAACGCTATCCTATGCCAATTGTTTGGTACGAATTCAAGGTAAGCCTGAGTTTGAATAAACAAATGTATTTTCATTGATTATTCGATGGGCACGCAAGGTTGCCAAAACTTAAACGTAAAGACGTTTAAAGAATGTAGTGTTGATCAACATAGAGTACTATGGGCTGATCACCCAGAAGTGCTCGTAAGATATGCCAGAGTTACGGACTTAGTGTCGGGTTGTCCTTTTCAAAGAAATTATGAAATGCTCATGGTCTTGAGCCAGAATTGATGTTTTACTTAATATTGTTATTGTAAAACGTTTTGAAGGAAAAGAAATGCTATTTTGAATTATTTGTAGTACTTCATAACTAATATCTAGTTATTGAAGATATACGATTCCTATGTTTCAAGCATATTGCTTAAAAGAAATTGTTGTACTTGCTGAGCTTGTTATGCTCACTCTTGCTTGAACATATGAATGTAGACAGGACCGAACGAACCGAGGAATTTGACAAGGATAGAGGCAAGACAAAGCTGAATGATTAGTTTACCTTGTAATAAACTAGTAAGTTGTATATACTATAGAACGATGAACAAAGAATGTAATGGTTTTAGAACCTGGGAACGGAATGTAATATTATTAATGTAATAAAAATGTCGTTTATTCACACATTTTGATGTCGTTTCAATAGAATGAATGTACAATTATGAGTACCGTGTAGCACCATCTGTCGGGTTGGAAGATACTCGGATTTGGGGGCGTCACATTGGGATTATTAGTGTTAGTGAAAATCGACAATTATTTCAATAATAATGGATGTCTGGAAGTTATATTGACCAATCGGGTAATTAATCGGATAAATGAACAAATAATTGCTATTAATTCACATGCTTATAACTATGTGTTCACATGTGTGTACTATTGATTCACATGTATGTACTATTAGGGAGGTGGTGCAAGATTGATAATACTTGCATGACTAAATTAAAATATGAGGTATAGATAAATGTACTATACTGTAATTATTTTTTTCACATGTATAGAACTATTGATTCACATGAATGTACTATTAATTCACATGATATACTATTAAGGAAGGTGGTGCAAGTTTAATAATACTTGCAGGACTAAATTAAAAATGAAGGAAAAGATGAAGGTATTATACTGTAATATTTTGAGCCCCAAAACGTGCATTTATCGAAACTGTATTTTCCTATAAATAGAAGCTCATTCTTCTTTCATTCTCACCAATTCACAAAGACTCACAAGAGCAATTATAGAGAGAGAAGCTATAGAGAGAGAAGTTATAGAGAGAAAGAATAAGAGAAGTCTGCTACTTCACTATTCCAGTATCTAGTCTTCTTCCAAGGTAAGGGATATTATTTATTTCATATTCTGAAGAGATATTATTTTTCATATTCGTATGAATATTATCTTCGTTCAATATTCGTAGGAATATTATTTTCATTCAACAGTCGTAAGGGGTATTATTTATTTCATATTCTGAAGAGATATTATTTTTCATATTCCTATGAATATTATCTTCGTTCAATATTCGTAGGAATATTATTTTCATTCAACAATCGTAAGGGGTATTATTTCTTTCGTATTCATGAAGAGAGTTATTTTTTTTCAATACTCGTAAGGGTTGTTACTCCATTCTTAATTATTCTATTGGAATAACCTGTCTACACGGACTACCGCATGCATGGTGAAATTCTTCTGTTATTCCATTCTTTATTATTCATTGGAATAACACATCTCACGGACTACGCATGCATGCATGGTGAATGACCCTTCGTTTTCATTCTTTATTAAATTGTGGAAATGATCTATCTACGTGGATTACCACATTGCGAATGAAAATCCATTTGCAGTTTCGTATATTCTTTTATACTCGTATGAGATATCCTTTCTTTTTTTACTCATCATGGAATATCGTTTTCTTTTGTATTTTCCTTTTATTAGTATTAATCACAAAGTCTATTTACGAAGTACTATTTATGAGTACTATTCATAAAATACTATTCACAGGGTACTATTCCTAAAGTACTATTCATGGGGTACTATTCACCCGAGTACTATTCACCCGAAGTACTATTCATGACAAAAATTAATTTTTTTCGATCCAAATCATTTTTAATACAATATCATTCTTGAATTTTACTCCACAAAGCAGTATCATGTTGGCAATTTGATCATTATTAAATTTTCGATAAATTAAATTATAAATCTTTAAAAATTTATCATTTGCTTTCTTTTAATTGTATTCTTATATCATTGTCATCATCCTCATGCTTATATTGTGATGAAAGTCATCTTTGGTTTACGTGCATAGATGGACTGCTGATTGGTATGATTATGACCAGGGATCATTCGGTATAATCATAACCCGTAATGTTACAAAGGATGTGGTAAAAGTCTTCATTGGCCTAGAGTGCATTGATGGATAGTTGCTGGTATATTATGACCAGAGATTATTCGGTATAATCATGACCATTGATTATTACATGAATATCCTTGGCCCATAGTGCAGGGATGATTCGATGGTGTGGTTTATTTATTAAGCTGAATCTCAGCCAAAAAGTTGATGAAAAACTTTTTAACTCATAGAAGATAGTAGATATCATGTTCTACTTGACTATTCTAATGGATTTCTTATTCTGCTGCAGTTATTGATCTAAAATTTGTTGTCTATTGTATTATATCAGTTGTTATACAGTTGAAGGCTAAGGATAATTTATTCTGCATTATCTTAGTCATAATATTTCTTACTGGGCTAGTTGAGCTCACCCTTTTCTTTCATTGTTTTCTTTAGAAAATGAGAATATAGTTGGGACTAGTCGGGGAATAGAGTGATGGTCCGAGATGGTGGTTATAGCAGTCCTCACTATTTTTATAAAATAGTGTGGTAATAATTATAACGAGGACTCCATTGAGTGTGGATATTGTCTAGAAGACAATATTCGTGTTAAAACTCTCAGCTTATGTTTTGTCGTATTTTACACGACAGTTGTATAATTAAGTTTTTATTTATATTCTGTACCATGTATTTGGCGACTCATGATGGGTGATGTATACCTGTTTTGGGGGCGTCACAGTTGGTATCAAAGCTTAGGGATATGATCCATGGCTGAGATGTGAGACAAGAACTAGGTGGGGAGAGACGGGAAATTTCTTCGCTAGTATGACCTACCTAAGTTTAGTTGTTATTTAATTGGTCGATCAGAGTATAGGAACAATATGTGGCATGTCAATTAACCCTTATTTTGAAACTATATTCTAGAATGATATCTCAAATACAGGAGATGAGAAATGGGAAAATCATGATAGAGAAGAAATAACGGGGAAGGTACAATTTGAAAAGAAAGCAAGGTATTCTCATCTCTTCGAACTACCAGGTACGTAAATTTCGAGGGCGAAATTTTATAAGGAGGGGAGATTGTGAGATCCCGAATTTTATGAAATGAAAATATTCAATTTTTCTATAATTATTATTCTATTTAGTAAATGGTTAAATAAATAAAAATTTAAAGTTAAGGGTGATATGTGAAATTTTTTGCAAAGTACGCAAGTTGTCATAAAATATTCGTTGTGTCGGGGAATATTCGATTGGTCGGGGAATATTCGTTTTAACAGAGAATATTCGTACGACGGCATAATCATTGGTGGACCCCATAACGAAAGTATTGTTGTAGTTTGAAAATGACAGAAATATCTTTTTATAAAAATAACGGCGAAGGTTTTACCGTTAAACTGTTGAACTACCCGGTAGTAAAATTACAGTAATTCACGTGGTTGCATAGTAGCACACGGTATTAATTATTGATCCTTACGTGAGAAGTCACTCAGTTATACTAAATTATTTCTATAGTAATTGCTGTGTAATATCTCTCATATTATTGATTCAATTATTGTCACAATATTAATATTTATTATTATTAAATCAATAATTAAGATGACAAAGTTATTCATATTACTATTTGCAATATTGATGATGTCTAGAAAGTTCTGTCGATGAGAGGTTTAATCACCTAATTGCGTACCAATAGGGAGAAATCCTTATCGAAAAGCCCCCTCTTTCCTGGGAACGACCTGGTTGTTAAATATTGTGAGTTATAATATTAATGATGAATAAGTTCGTGTTGATTAAAGATGAAATTGATAGTTCCATTGTGTTGGGATTATTAGTGTTAGTGGAAATCAATATTTATTTCGATAATAATTGATGTTTGGAAGTTATATTGACCAATCGGGTAATTAATCGGATAAATGAACAAATAATTGCTATTAATTCACATGCTTATAACTATGTGTTCACATGTGTGTACTATTGATTCACATGTATGTACTATTAGGGGAGGTGGTGCAAAATTGATAATACTTGCATGACTAAATTAAAAATAGAGGTATTGATGAAGTTACTATACTGTAATTTTTTTTCACATGTAGAGAACTATTGATTCACATGAATGTACTATTAATTAACATGATATACTATTAGGGAAGGTGGTGCAAGTTTGATAATACTTGCAGGACTAAATTAAAAATGAAAGAAAAGATGAAGGTATTATACTGTAATATTTTGAGCCCCAAAACGTGCAATTATCGAAACTATATTTTCTTATAAATAGAAGCTCACAAGAGCAATTATAGAGAGAGAAGCTATAGAGAGAAAGAAGAATAGAAGTCTGCTACTTCACTATTCCAGTATCAAGTCTTCCTCCAAGGTAAGGGGTATTATTTATTTCATATTCTGAAGAGATATTATTTTTTATATTCGTATGAATATTATCTTCGTTCAATATTCGTAGGAATATTATTTTCATTCAACAGTCGTAAGGGGTAATATTTATTTCATATTCTGAAGAGATATTATTTTTCATATTCGTATGAATATTAACTTCGTTCAATATTCGTAGGAATATTATTTTCATTCAACAGTCGTAAGGGGTATTATTTATTTTTTATTCATGAAGAGAGTTATTTTCTTTCAATACTCGTAAGGTTTGTTACTCCATTCTTTATTATTATGTTGGAATAACCTGTCTACGCGGACTACCGCATGCATGGTGAAATTCTTCTATTATTCCATTCTTTATTATTCTGTTGGAATAACCTGTCTACGCGGACTACCGCATGCATGTTGAATGACCCTTCATATTCATTCTTTATTAAATTATGGAAATGATCTGTCTACGTGGATTACCGCATTGCGGATGAAAATCCATTTGCAGTTTCGTATATTCTCTTATACTCATATGAGATATCCTTTCTTTTTTTACTCATCATGGAATATCGTTTTCTTTTATATTTTCCTTTTATGAGTACTATTCACAAAGTACTATTTACGAAGTACTATTTATGAGTACTGTTCATAAAATATTATTCACGGGATACTATTCTCGAAGTACTATTCACAGGGTACTATTCACCCGGAGTACTATTCATGACATAAATTGATTTCTTTTCGGTCCAAATAATTTTTGATACAATATCATTCTTGAATTTTACTCCACAAAGCAGTATCATGTTGACACTTTGATCATTATTGAATTCTGGATAAATTAAATTATAAATCTTTAAAAATTTATCCTTTGCTTTCTTTTAATTGAATTCTTATATCATTGTCATCATCCTCATGTTTATATTGTGATGATAGTCATCTTTGGTTTACATGCATAGATGGACTGTTGATTTGTATGATTATGACCAGGGATCATTCGGTATAATCATGCCCCGTAATGTTACAAATGATGTGGTAAAAGTCTTCATTGGCCCGTAGTGCATTGATGGACAGTTGTTGGTATGATTATGACCAGGGATTATTCAGTATAATCATGACCATTGATGATTACATGAATATCCTTGGCCCGTAGTGCAGGGATGATTCGATGATGTGGTTTATTTATTAAGCTGAGTCTCAGCCATAAAGTTGATGAAAAACTTTTTTAACTCATAAAAGATAGTAGATATCATGCTCAACTTGAATCTTCTAATGGATTGCTTATTCTGCTACAGTTGTTGATCTAAAACTTGTTGTCTATTGTATTATATCAGTTGTTATACTGTTGAAGGCTAAGGATAATTTATTCTGCATTATCTTAGTCATAATATTTCTTACTAGGCTAGTTGAGCTCACCCTTTTCTTTCATTGTTCTCTTCAGGAAATGAGAATATAGCTGGGACTAGTCGGGAATGGAGTGATGGTCCGAGATGGTGGTTATAGTAGTCCTCACTAATGTTATAAAATAGTGTGAAACTAATTATAGTGAGGACTCCATTGAGTGTGGATATTGTCTAGAAGACAATATTTGTGTTAAAACTCTAAGCTTATGTTTTGTCTTATTTTATACGACAGTTGTATAATTAAGTTTTTATTTGTATTATGTACCATGTATTTGGCGACTCAAGATGGGTGATGTATACCTATTTTAGGTGCGTCACACAGTCTCTTCGGGAGGTATGTCGTCATCAGTGAAGGATATCACATTTTTGTTAAAAATGTGATCAACAAGATGTTGGATTTTTTCGACATCCACTGATTTCGGAAAATGGGCTTCTTCCAAGACCCTTAGCAAGACCTTACTATGATCTTCGAAAGAGAGAACAAAGTCCAGTATTGAAATTTGTTGTGGAGCTTCTCTCAAGCTTAAAACCACCTTGGCTTCATTATGGCCCCATAGTACGAAGGAACTCTTCAATCTATTGGGTATAATCTAGTTACGCACAACACGCAAGTATACGTGGTCAACAAGTAATATAATAGTAAGTAGAGTATCGTTCCCACAGAGAATTAGTAAGAAATCAACCCTCACAATTATCAGCTTCCTATTAATCCAAATTTTATTAAACTATCTAATTCAATGATTAAAATTATAAAAAAAAAACAAAAGTTAATAAAAATATCAAACAATCAACAAATATAAAACTGAATTTTTAAACAATTATTGGAGAATTAGGCTTACAACTTCACCCTAAGTTTCACTTTGATTATTTCCTTTTATTCCAGTTCAATTCACTATCCCAATTTATTATTCAAGAACACGAAGGTAGAATTAGCCACCTCTCGATGCATTAACACCATATTAACTTAAATCCACAATTTAGATAGAATTAAGTTAACACCTTAATTACCTAACTCACTATATCTCTATATGAATTACAATCAAGGAAGGTTTAAGTTCAAGTTCTCTATTCAATTACATGTGATGTTAAGCATATCTCTACCCTAACATTCATCAAGATTCCATTCATTCACAGAATTCAAGAACACATGTTATATTAACTAAGTCTAGACTCGTATTTCCTCTCTCGAATCCATACAAGTCCACAAAGAATTGGTGATCACACAATTCATAAATTCAAACACAAATTAATATAGATAAACTGAGGAATAACTTATTAAACTGAAAATCAAAGTTACATAATCATCGTTCCACTTAAAGATCCATCATAAGCCTAAAAAGTAATTTAGTTCATCGTCAATGAAATAAAAAACTGAATTAAGTAAAGAAAACATCCTCCCAATTACAAATATAAAACTAGAAAAGAAGAATAAACTCAGAACCACCCTTCTTTTTAGTCCAATCTGCAATTGCTGTGAAAATCCTACAACAAACTCTCTCCAATGCTCTTGATCAAAAATATATCTTTAATCTTATTTATTGCCTTCTGTATTACTTCAATCTTGTTGTTTGTTGTTTATTATATGCTTACATGTGTACTCTGATTACAATTCCATCCATAGTTGAGTCCCAAGTCATTACCATCACTTATCCTCACGTTTTACAGCATTTAAAAAGAACTAGGAAACCTCTTTGCCCCGTACCCCAGCCTCGACTGGGGTGTAGCTGTGTAACAAGCCAACCCCGGCTGGCACATGGACTGCTAACTGATATCAAGACGCCCAACCCCAGCTGGGGTGTTTTGCATAAAAGGGCCACCAGACTTCTTATGTCTTCTTTGTTAACAAACTTTAGTACTGACCCAAATTTACTGGTATTAGGTATAAAAGAGCCAAATTCGGTGGCATATGTTCTGCTAATACATGTCCACTTGAACTCTAAACTTGCCAAGTTCTGCCAAAACTCCATCCATTTTGTACAATAGCCACTCCACCAATCCTAAACACAGAACAACATTAAACAAGTAAACAAAACATAAAATCAAAGAATTAACACCGATTAAACTTGAATTAGGAGCCTTCATGGGTATAAAACCCACTTATCACAATCCTCTCAATGAGAAGTTTCCCCTTTGATTGGATGGTAAGCTTCATCACCCGGTGGGGAAGATACAGTGGATTCTCCTTCGACACTGCAGCAGTTGTGTGAGATGTAGATCCTTCAGCCTCTCCATAATTCTATGGTACTTTTTATAGGCTGACAATAAGATACTATGTTCTGTATGGCAAGAGAATTGGCTCTGGTGCAGCCACTTTTAAAGGGTTGTCAACACCTTTGAGTTGAATTGTTTGTATTATGAGTGGTCTGGTAGCCAAATCATCCTCAACGGATATAACTGCTACAACGTCCTTCCACTTTGTAGGACATATGTTCCCACTCTCAAGTAACAAAGTGTCGTCATTTGTCATCTGCAGGCCACCACTGTCAATTAAATTCTGAATGAGATGGCGGAGTGCCCAATATTCTTCTGTGCTATGACCGCGAGAATGGGAGTGATACTAAAATACTCCATTAGAATTGAACCATCTTGAACAGGGATTGATTGGAGGTAGAAAGGATGCAATTCTTCCTTTATTAATCAGCATCTGAAATATCTCCTCCATAGGTTGGCCCAGGTATGTAAATTCCCTCTTATTGGCAAAATCCCGACGGGCTTCGGCACCTGCTCTTTTTGCAACTTTATCCTCCAGTGTTTCACTTTCTGAAGGCGATGATGGAGTATTCAGAACAAAAGGAAGGAGACTAGCATGCTCCTGATTGACTAATTGGCGTGTCACATTATGCTGATGGATCACCAGTTCTGCCAATTGCTCTACTTGCTTACAAAGAGCTTTCATCTTCCGTTCCATCACAAACTGGAACTGTGCGTAATCCTATTTGTCAACACCGTCCTTGCTGGTCTGGGAGGATTATCCACCATACTTGGAACTCTGTCCATTGCACCAATTAATCATATTAACCTCTTCTTCTTTGCGTTGAGGAAGAGGGTTGTCTTGCACATGAGGTTGGTCGGGTTTAGTCACCATGATTTCCCTGTTGTCGATTAAATCCTAGATCTTGTGTTTCAAGGCCCAGCAATCCTGAGTATCATGTCTTGGAGCTCCAGCATGATAGGCACATTTCCAAGTAACATTGAAACCCTTCCCATTCGAGTTGGCTGGTGGAAGAAGATGTGTAATTTTCTTCTAAGTAGTCAGAAGATTGAGAACATTCTCGAGTGAATCCCCTAGGGGTGTGAACACTCGGTTACGTCATACTTCTCCACCCTTTGGCAATGTAGGGTTGGAAGACTGTGCTTGAAAAGGGGAGTAGTTTCTCCTCTAGATAAGCAAGTGCTGACTGCCGTTTTGACCTTGTGGTATCAAGGAAACATCCTCCTCTGTCTTTTTATAGACCCTCCGGGGGTTGTTTCCATAAGTTCCGGAATGGATGTGCTCAGCAACAGCTTTTAGAGCAACTATGTCTTGGATCTTTACTGACTTCAATCCTATCTTATCAATCTCTCCATGTTTGATCATTTCTGAAAATGGCTTGCCAATGCAAGCTAAGACTCTCTCATAGAAGGGAGCTTCTTGTATGTCTATTGTGACAACCCAAGAATTTATACGATTAATAAAATCTTAATTAATTAAATAAAAGTTAAATAATAAGACCTAGATTGGAAATAAGGAATGGATTTTTTTTAAAAAAATTGATAGACTTTTATGGTTTTGTGTATTGTTATATGTGGGTAAATGCATATGAATAATATGTGTTTGTTTTTATTTGTTTATTATAAACAAATAAGAGAAGCTAAGGTAACCTAATTATAAATTAGGAATGAAAAAATTGAATAACTTAAAGGTTATGATACGGGAGAATATTAGTATATAAAATATATACTAATTGTAAGAGATTTATTTTATACATCTCAGTTAATTAATTTTATAACCTAATTATAGCAAGTCTAATTGGGTTAAGAAAATAAATGTGCACAAGTAAGGATTTATGCTATAATTGAGGAAATAAAAACCCTATTTAAATAATTATGGATTGGTTATATTAAAAGTGTTGGAATATTGTTGATCGATTTCGCAATCAATGAATACGTGCAAGTATACACGGTCAACAAGTAATAAAGTGAAAGTAGAGTATCGTTCCCACGAGGAATTATTTAATAAAAATTACCAAGTACTAACTCTTAACCAAATCAATTTTATTTAAACAATCGCAAATTATGATTTTTCTAATTAAGAAAACTAAATTAAAACAATTAAAAGAGATTATTCTAAAAGAAAGCAAATAAACAACTAAAATTTGAATGAATTAAGATAAATAAGGATTAAGACTTCAATATCCCCAATTATGAATTATAAATCAATTATTCAACTATTCCAATTATTATGTCTACTGAATTGTTAACAAGAATTCTCAAATGCCAAAAGCCCTCTCTCGAGTGATCAATTGCCTTCTATTTAACCCAGATTAATTTTGCTATATCTCTATGCAAAACAATTGAATTAAACTCGTTACAATCCCAATTCCTTATGTGTTACATGCGCCAAATAGATATTCTCATTCTATTCACAAACCTAATTATTCACTGTGCAAATAACTAAGTCACATGTCACCATGCCCAGTTCTAACCCTAGAATTTCTTTCTCAATTCCTTCTAGAGTAACAAGGTAATTACTGATCAGATAATTAATTAATAAGCACAAAGCAAGATGAACAATTCACTTCAACATAAATAATTAGAATAAATCAAATAATCAATTCATAATCATAAAAAGTTCAATTGAAATCTTAATAAAAGAGTTAGTTCATAATTAATGAATTAAAATCAAGAATCCACAATTGAATAGACATTAAAAGATAAAAGTAAGAGAAGAGAAGAGAATATAAGAACTAGGGTTATGTTCTAATCTAAAGGAGTGTTTAATCTAGTGTAATCTATGTAATCCCCTCTTTATTTTATGCCTTACATCATGTATTTATAGGTTACAAGTCCAATTTTGAGTTTAGGAACAAACCCATCCAATTTGGAGTCAAAAAGGTGTCAAAATTCGCCCAAAACGCGTCTAGGCCATCACCAAGCCCTTCCTCAGTAGCCCTCAAATAACGGAACGCTTCAGACATCGCCTTTATATAAGCTCGACGCTGGAAAATGAACTAAGAATAGCGCCCCAGCGCTGTTACAAGTTCTGACATTTTCTACTCCGACGTCCTTTGGGAAAATGGCCATAACGTCTTCGTACGAACTCCGATTTTGATGATTCAAGATGATCCGGAAAGAGGAAATGTAGATCTACAACTTTCATTCTTTGAGTCTTTCGAAAAAATATCTGGAGCTATAGTCAAATTGGCTCTGAAGTGACTGCTATGTAAATGGCAAACTGAAAATGCGAATCTAGCCACCCCAAACGTCGATCCAAGTAACTTTTGTCCCAATTCCTACAAAACATTATAAAACATGCATGAATAGACACAAACACATAAAAACATCCTAAAAGACTTGAGAACAACAATAAATTAAGCCCGAGTGTATCCAATTCATGTGTATAAAACTCACTCATCAAATACCCACAAACTTAAACTTTTGCTTCTCCTCAAGCAAAAACACAAAAGAACTAAAAATAAACAAAATATCTCAACTACATGAATGCATATGCATAATCTATTTCCTAATATACCTACGAACCAGGTAATAAATCAGTATGATATATAGCAACAGGCCTCAAAGATACCATAACTTAACCAATTAGTCAACTCAAACCTGTCATCACCAATGTTGTGTGTGTGTGCTTGTTAACCATTCTAACCAACCACAATTCAATATAATCACATAACAAACTTCTTATAAGGAAAATTTTAGTTCCAAATCAATTACTTTAGTGAACATGACAACTCCGGTTAAAACTAAGAAATTACCAAATCTAAGGGTAAATACAGGATTTATTTATACTTTTATTCAACCACGAGGGCATTTTTGCTCTTTCTCGTGTTTTTTTTTTGTTTGTTTTTTTTATGGCTGTGCAATGTCTCATTCCATTAGGCTAACAGTTCCACCCCTTAGCGAGCTTTCAAGCAATGACTCCCAGACCATATAAGACCTTAGGGCGCTAGGTGTTAAGACACCCCTTTCTAAGCATTGATTTTTCAAGTAACAAAAGCTAAAACAAAACTAACTACTTTTTTTTCTTTTTTTTCTTTTTTTTCAAGATTTTCTATTTTTTCTCTTCATCAATTTTTTTAGTATATATATCCCATAGATTACCCCAAACTCAAGCTTTTACGTCATTCCAACCTTTTCTGCTTGAGTTCACTAATTTCCTTAAATTTTAACAAAGATTTTCCTCTAAAACAAATTATGAAACCCTTGAACTAAGTGGATTAAAATGATTTACACTTTTAAGTGCTAACAGGTTACATAAGTTTGAGCACAGGGCTCAGATTATCATCATGATTAAAATTAGAACTCATCATAAATTATCAACACTGTTCAAGTTAACATGTAAAACCAATCTTATCATAGGCTGAGCTAAGACCACACCAACCTATCATACAGATTCATGCAAAAATAAGAAAAAATGAAATTATACTACATGAACACATATATGAAGATGCAAAAAAAAAATACCATGTATTATATGCAACCTAAAAAAACATAATGCTAATGAAAAAAATAAACTACTATGCAGATAACTAACTATATGCAGTACAACACTAAAATGCCCCCAAACTTAAACTAGACATTGTCCTCAATGACTGAAATAGAAAAAATTAAAGCAGAGGACTTCCCTGAAAATATAGCAATCTTCCTCCTTGCCCGCTAAGTTTGGAGAATAGGCTAAGCACATGGAACAAATTGGGCACCACACTTGAATTTGACTTGAATAACCTGTAAACCATGATAGAAACAATTTTATTAAATTCTAAAAAAAATGTAAATTCAAAACTGCTAATATAAAACCTAATAAAAACTAAAAATAAAAAATAAATAAACTTGGGTTGCCTCCCAATAAGCGCTTGTTTTATAGTCTCAGCCTGACTTCTTCAATTCTCTATCCAATTCCCCTACGAAAATTGAGGAACCCTCCATCCATCAGAAGCAATGTCTCTTTTGGGAGGTTCCCATTAGCAAAAACCCTTGAATTGAAGTCACCTAGCATGCTCTTTGTAGATAGGATCCCATTAAGAACGGCAAACCACTAGGTGTTTCCTCCATTATGTCGATGATCAGATTAGGGCATTGAAGCTTAATAAACATAATGGAATCTTCCTCTATCTTCTCCTTTTCATCCTACCATGACTCCTGTTGCATTTTAGCTCTTACGTTACCAAGAGCTTTGCCGACGACATGACTTCCAATTGGGCATGGTTTTGCAAAACTGCCCGGATTCTTGAACTTTGGTGGAGGAGGCACATGGGATACTAATGAAATTGGGTCATCTTCGTTGGTACTCAAAGTTAGATCTTTGCCAATCTCTTTTTCTTGGTCCCCAAGTCTTTCCTCTCTTTCAACATCTATATCATTTGGCACATCCGGTTGCAGATTAGGTTTGGGCTCACCATCAGTGTCAGAATTCATGCATAGAGCCAAGTGTATTGAGGACGATTGTTCAACGCATGTGCTATCTGCCCCAATTGATTTTCCAGATTCTTGATCGATGCATTCTGACTTTGTATACTCAGCTCCATTTGATTAAGTTTCTTTTCATGTTCCTCGTGTTTCTTTTCAGAAGCTTTAATAACTTTTTCCAAGGCTTCCTCCCAATTTGAATGTTCTTCCTGTTGTAGTGGAGATGGACACGAGAAATCCGGTGGGTATGTTGGACTTGGAGCATAAAATTGATCTTGATTGATACTCCATGAAAAATCCGGGTGATACCCCCAATCCCGATGATAGTTGTTGGGATAGACATAATTATTGGGGTAATCACCACCATACTGTACCAGCTCGAAACTGATGGTGCATTGATGACTCATATGATTTCCAGCACAATAATAACAAGTAACCACCACACTTTGATGACGTTGAGCTTCAAAAGCTTCAAACATCCTCAAAAGTGTCTCCATCTGTGCTGATAATGCAGAAAGTTTCTCGAGTCTGTCAATCTCTGCTCCCCTTGGTTGACTCATGTTCGTGTATGGCCATTGATACGTAAAGTCATCTATGGTACCTAAAAAGAGAGAAATATAGGAAGAGAATGAAAAATAAAAATAAAAATAAAAATAAAATTTTTTAAATTAAGACTAATTTGATTGAAATTAATATTGGTAAATAATTATTAAATTAATTCCCGAATAAGGCCAAAAACTTGTTGATCGATTTAGAATCAATGAATACGCAAGTATACACGGTCAACAAGTAATAAAGTGAAAGTAGAAATAACGATCCCACGAGGAATTATTTAATAAAAATTACCAAGTACTAACTCTTAACCAAATCAATTTTATTTAAACAATCACAAATTGTGATTTTTCTAATTAAGAAAACTAAATTAAAACAATTAAAAGAGATTATTCTAAAAGAAAGCAAATAAACAACTAAAATTTGAATGAATTAAGATAAATAAGGATTAAGACTCCAATATCCCCAATTATAAATTATAAATCAATTATTCAACTATTCCAATTATTATGTCTACTGAATTGTTAACATGAATTCTCAAATGCCAAAAGCCCTCTCTCGAGTGATCAATTGCCTTCTATTTAACCCAGATTAATTTTGCTATATCTCTATGCAAAACAATTGAATTAAACTCGTTACAATCCCAATTCCTTATGTGTTACATGCGTCAAATAGATATTCTCATTCTATTCACAAACCTAATTATTCACTGTGCAAATATCTAAGTCACATGTCACCATGCCCAGTTCTAACCCTAGAATTCCTTTCTCAATTCCTTCTAGAGTAACAAGGTAATTCTTCGATCGATAATTAATTAATAAGCACAAAGCAAGATGAACAATTCACTTCAACATAAATAATTAGAATAAATCAAATAATCAATTCATAATCATAAAAAGTTCAATTGAAATCTTAATAAAAGAGTTAGTTCATAATTAATGAATTAAAATCAAGAATCCACAATTGAATAGACATTAAAAGATAAAAGTAAGAGAAGAGAAGAGAATATAATCTATTGTTAGTAGCCTTGAGACTCCTCTTTCGCTCCTGCTTTGAATCTTCAATGGTCTCCAAGTTGCTTCAATCCCCAAAACTAATATGAACTAGGGTTATGTTCTAATATAAAGGATTGTTTAATCTAGTCTAATCAATGTAATCCCCTCTTTATTTTATGCCTTATATCATGTATTTACAGGTTACAAGTCCAATTTTGAGTTTAGGAACAAACCCAATCCCAGCCCCATCACTGGGAACGACGCTCAGACACTGCCTTATAGCGCCCCGGCGCTGGAAAATGAACTAAGAATAGCGCCTCGGCGCTGTTACAAGTTCTAACATTTTCTGCTCCGACTTCCTTTGGGAAAATGGCCATAACGTCTTCGTCCGAACTCCGATTTTGATGATTCAAGATGATCCGGAAAGAGGAAAAGTAGATCTACAACTTTTATTCTTTGAGTGTTTCGAAATAATGTTTGGCGCGATAGTCAAATTGGCTCTGAAGTGACTGCTGTGTAAATGGCAAATCGAAAACGCGAATCTAGCCACCCCAAACGTCGATCCAAGTAACTTTTGTCCCAATTCCTACAAAATAATATAAAACATGCATGAATTGAGACAAACACAAAAACATCCTAAAAGACTTGAGAATAACAATAAATTAAGCCCGAATGTATCCAATTCAAGTGTATAAAACTTACTCATCAATTATGTTATTTGTTATGGCCCAAAGAAACTAAGTTTGTAAGCCCAAAACATTAATGGCCCAACATTTATCACAATGGGAGAGGGGCATTTTAGTCATTTGATATACTAGATATTTCAATCAAAACAAAGGAAAAGCTTGGAGATGGAGAGGCCACATGGCCATTCAAATAAGGAGACAAAAGGGGGAGGGGGTGAATATCATCATTACATGCTCCACATCTTCAAAAAGATATTTACTTAATTAGCTAGGTGTCATTCTGTTTATGGAGCCACCATGTTAGTAAGTAATCTTGTAATAATTAAGAGAGAGAGAGAGCATGAAGGTGGGGGAAAAGTGCATAGATATATATCTTATATCTATACTTTACATTCCAACAAAGATCTAATCCCATTCTCTTTCATCTTTTATGTTACTTCATTTATATTACTTTCCTTTAAGCTAACAAAGCAAAAACATAAGAGAGAAAGAGAGAGAGAGAGAAAGAGAAATTCGGTAGAGAGGAGGAGAAGGAGAGGAGATTTTGATTTTCATACAACTAATATCCATCTCATATTTCAGAAGGAGTAGAAGGAAAAGCTAAGGTATAACAAAATTTCTACTTATGTAGTCTAATTTCCTTTTTGGTTTGATTTGATTTTTGGCAATATGAAGTTATGATCTTGAGGTTTAAAACCTTACATCTATGTGTATATAGGTGTTTCATGTTTAGATCTAACCCTTTTGAGGATCAAAAGTTAGATCTAAATTATGAAATGGAAGCTAGGTTTTTCAAAATGTAGAAAATCCTAATTTTCTTAGCTTTTGTTGTGTTTGATCTTGTGTTTGTTGACTAATTGGTGAATTAGATAATGGATCATATTTGATTAATGAGTATATGAGTTATTTTGAGTTAATATGATGAGTTATGTTGGTTTTATGGGAGATCATGAAAGTTTTCATACAAAACATAAAGAGTTGAAAAACAGATTTTTGAGAAAATAAAGTATGATATGGAAATGACCATATCTCTCATTCTACTTTAAATTTTTGAGAGTGGTCAATTTTTGGAGTTATATATATGAGTTTCTAACATCTCCAAGTGGAATCATTGAAAAAGGAGTTGTATATTTCCGTATGAACTATTTTTAGCAAAGTACGAAAAACTTGTTTTTTTAAAAAAAGCTACTGCCTATATATTTGTAGGGGATATTTCGACTAGTTAAATTGTGAAATAAATTCCGGTCTTTTAGGACATGAAAATATATAGTATTAAGTAGCTCCTATCCAAAAATGAGCTCATTCCGACTTAAAATGAGCAAATTATGACTATTTCAATATTTGGGGTTTTTCGACGAAAAATGCTATAATCGGAGTTCTATAACTCCGATGGCCACGAAATAAAAACTAGAGGCTCACGTTAACATGTGTAAGATCCCGCCAAGAGTTGGGAATTTTTGGAGTTAAACGTGAGGTAGCTAATTTCTTAAGGAATTAACTAGAAATTAATTTTTGAAAAATACTTAAGGGAGTTGAAAATTCCAGAAAAATACTTTTTGTGTATAGAATACATGTGTATATGATTGACCAAAAGATTGAAAAATATTAAGCTGATTTCATTTTTGTGAATAGTGTATTTTAGCTTCCTGAAATGAACATTTCGGGTTACTGAAATGAGAAACCGAAATGTCAGAAGAGATGTCATTTTTGTTTTAGCTTGCTGAAATAGAAACTGAAAGCCAAGTGCCAGCTACTTTCATGTATTCTGCTGTGCATGCTACATTCTTAACAATGGAAAGTAGTATTTGACAAAGTTTCACCCAAGTCGACGAAGAAGGAATCTTTCTTGGATATGCCACGCATAAAGAAAGCTTCACAGAGTGTTCAACAATAAAACACTAAGTGTTGAAGTCTCGATTCACATCATCTTTGATGAGACAAAGCTTAGTCAAAACAAAGTCTTTGCAAGACACTACGATCGGCGCCTTGAAACTACGAATGAGGTCGTCAAGCTCAACACTACAGTCTTAGTTCCAGATAGTGAAATCGTTGAGCAAGGAAATGAGATCGTAGAGAGGCCTATGCAGGATAACGAACCTCCACACCAAGAAGCAGATATAAATCTTGAAGACCTAAGACAAGAAGGCATCAGGACAGATGTCCCAACACGAAGCAGATGGGCAAGAGATCACACTCAAGACTTAATCATTGGGGATCCAAGTGCAAGAGTCAAAACAAGAGCTGCCACCCAAAATGAATGTTTCTATCTAAGTTTCCTGTCACAAATGGAACCTAAAAAGATAGAGGATGCCTTGGAAGACTCCAGCTGGATAGAATCCATGCAGGAAGAACTTAATCAATTTAAAAGAAGCAAAGTATGGAGATTGGTACCAAGACCAAAGAATCATCCTGTCATTAGAACCAGGTGGGTCTTCAGAAAGAAGATGGATGAAGATGGAGTAATAACCAGGAATAAGGCAAGACTAGTGGCCAAGGGCTACTCTCAGGAAGAAGGCATTGACTATGATGAGACATTTGCACCTGTTGCCAGACTGGAAGCCATCAGAATATTTCTTGCCTTTGATGCTCACATGAAATTCAAGGTCTTCCAGATGGATGTTAAAAGTGCATTCTTGAATGGTGAACATCAAGAAGAAATCTACGTAGAACAACCTCTAGGTTTCATCAATCCATCTTTCTCTAATTATTTCTATAGATTAGACAAATCCCTATATGGTCTTAAACAAGCACCTAGAGCATGGTATGAAACACTAACTAACTTTCTTATTGAAAATGGGTTCACTAGAGGTAGAGTAGATACCACACTATTTCTTAGAAAGCATAAAGACAAAGTCTTATTAGTTCAAATATACGTTGATGACATTATTTTTGGATCTACTGATGAAAAGTAATGAAAGAGATTCTCCAAGCTTATGCAAAGCAAGTTTGAAATGAGCATGATGGGTGAGCTAAATTTCTTCTTTGGACTGCAAGTAAAGCAAACTGATGAAGGAATATTCATAAAACAAGCCAAATACACTAAAGATTTACTTAAGAAGTATGGCATGGAATCAACCTCTCCCATGAAACCCCAATTTCTCCTTCAACCAAGCTTGACAAAGATGAAAAAGGTAAAAGTATAGATATAACTCAATACCGAGGTATGATAGGCTCTCTTTTATATCTAACTGCTAGTAGACCACATATAATGTTTGCAACATGCATATGTGCTAGATTTTAGGCTAATCCTAAAGAATCACATTTAACTGCTGTAAAGAGGATTTCCAGGTATCTCAAAGGTATACCTCACTTTGGGCTTTGGTACCCCCATGGAGTTCTCATTTGAACTAATAGGCTACATAGATGCTGATTTTGCAGGCTACAAAATAGATAGAAAGAGTACCAGTGGTACCTGTCAGTTACTAGGAAATAGACTTATGTCCTGGTTCAGCAAGAAACAAAACTCAGTATCTACCTCAACTGAAAAAGTTGAATACATTGTTGTTGGCAGCTGCTGTGCTCAGATCCTATGAATGAAAAATCAGCTAGCAGACTATGGGTTTGAATTCAAATCCATACCTATTCACTGTGATAACATAAGTGCCATAGCTATAACACATAATCCTGTCATGCATTCTAAGACTAAGCATATAGAAATAAGGTATCATTTCATTAGGGATCATGTGTAAAATGGAATCATATCCTTATATTATATCCCTACTGAAAATCAACTTGCTGATGTCTTTACGAAACCTTTAGATGAATCCAGGTTCAACAAATTAATAAGTGAGCTAGGCATGCTTAATTTACAACCATGAAATCTACGCTCTAGTTTGTGCTAAACATGCAGATATAAAAGGTTATGTTCGAAATCGTAGACATGATGAAAGGAAGTCCATGATCGTAGTGTTGCAGTGACATAAAAGACAACGATCACAGTGCAGACTCAACGATCGCAGCACAGACTCAACAGTGGAATAACAAAGGAGCCTCCTGTGATGACAAAAGTCCAACAAAACAAAGCAATCTCTATGATAAGCGCCTCAGGGACAAACCTAACCCTTTATTCATTCCATGAGGTTAGCCCTTCTTGAGCTACCTTAAACCGAGAGGAATGCCAAGTCAAAAGTTCATCGCAAGGACCCAGATAGACTCGACGATAGAAGCTCAGACTCGACGTTTGCTGAGCAGACTCGACGATTACAAGGACTACCTCAACGATCGTAGTCCTCTAAATGGACACGTCAAATGTTAAGGGCAAATCAGTATAATCCTCCTCAATCAAATTTATAGAGCCAAGCAGAATTTGACACCTGTCCCACTAAGTAAAATGGAGAGAAGGAAGTTTCAAGTGCAGTTTGAAAACGCCTTTACTTGAAATCAAAAGTTCAAAAGCTTATTTCTCTGTTTCCCTCTACAAGCAGAAACCCTAACTCTCAAGAAAGCTCAATCAACCATACTCCTTCCAAAGAAATCAATGGAAGACTCCAACGTCATCTCGGGTTACAGACTCTATTTCGATGAGTTCAAAATAGTTAAACCCAAATTTCACAAAACTCTATCATTAATAAAGAAGGCTTATCTCGAAGAGGCTCTAGGTACAGCCACATTGATCTATCCTAAGCTTGTAAAAGAATTCTACATAAATGGTGTGTTTGAAAACGACATCATCACTACGAAGGTCAGTGACGTGGAAATCAAGCTAAAGGCTGAGGACATCAACCTAGCCCTAGGCATCAAATCAGAAGGGTTTCCGTTCAAAGATGGCATAGATTTCCATGAGGGACTTAGAAGGATGCATCACAAGAAATTCCCCATTATCAAAGGATACAAGAAAAAGGAGTTTCCTCAGAGGTACGAATTTTTGGCTGCCATCGTTGGAAAATGCATATGCTGCAAGAGCTCAGGCCACAATTCTATAAATGAAGTACATCTTAAGCTCATGACAACTATCAGTTGTGGGATACAACTTAACTATGGAGCCCTGTTGCTTGAATGGATTGGGAAGTGGATTCTTAGTTCAAAGAAGTCAAAGAGCTCTAGGAAGATACTCTACGGACGATTCATCAGTATCATTCTACAGTCCGCCTTGGGCGATAAAATTGAGGATAATGAAGGTGAACAAATAAATCCAAATAGAAGAATGACCCAGCAACTGTTTGAGAACTGGAAAAGGAATCCAACTGAAAATGTACGAATGATGTATAAGTCCAGTGCTAGGACTGCTGATGCAAAGGAATCAGGGATTCTAGGGAAAATGTCAGTTATTAGGGAGATTGAAGAAGATGAAGAAGAAACCAACAAGGAAGAACCCACTACCCTGGTCAGAAAAAATAAGGGCAAGAGAAAGCTAAAGGCTAGAATGGTAGAAGAACCCCAGGGATCAACTACTAATAAACCTGTCGAGTCCTCTGACATTGAGGCTTTGAGAAACCTAAAAAGAAAAGAACAGCAAGCTTAGGCAAATGAAGACAAAGCCACTATATCACAACTGCTGAAGAATAACAAAATTAGTCAAAAATCCAATAGGCCATATGTCTCTTCGATCGTAGAGTCCCTACCAATCGTAGAGACTAGACTGAACACCTCGAGCAAGGAAATCGCTGCATTAGATGTTCCGGCTGACCAACAGGACAGAGCTGAAGCTCAAGGACGTCCTGAGGCTGTAGCTCATCCTAGAAAACTAAGACGAAAATTGGTTAAGAAGTACATCTTTGTCAATGAAAGGGTACTCAAAGAGGAAGACAAAAAGATGGCTGCTAAAAAGGAACTATCCAGAGAAAGCCAAAAGGACAAAGCTCCAGCTGAGGGGGGAGATACCTGAAGTTATGACCCTAGAAAATATTTCAGCTGAGGGGGAGCTACTAGTCCTACAGAAGGATGATCATGTTTAGGGGGAACCTCATGATATCCCCATGACAAAAGAAGCTGTTCCAGCAGAAAATAATGAAGAACTAGAATAAGAACAAAATGAAGCCATTGAAATAGTGGAATCCTTGAACAAAGACAGAGAAGAGGATGAAGATGATGAGGTCGAGATAATAGTTGTGGGAATTAATGGGTATCGAAAAGCTAACTACGAGCAACTGTTCTCCTATCTACCCATGATGGCTTTTCATCAAGCTCAAATTCTAAATTCCTGGAATCATATGGTTTGGAGCTTCAAAGAATATCCAACCATCTATGTGCTAGCTCATGGATTTCCAGGCAACTTCAACTTTTCCAAACAGCTGATTACAAATGATGTCTCTTCAAGAATGGTGCATGAGGTATTATCTATCCTAATCTTATTCAGAGTTAATCACTATCCACCATCTTTCTTCAGCCAATTTTATGAATTTCCAAGCTGGTTTGAAGTAGCTCTCAATCCACTAAGTCAATTCCCAATTACAGAATCTCAAAATTCTGTAACCGATGAACCAAATATGCCCAACTTTGTACTAATCCCAACTCCTCTCATCTCTACGATTACTGACTCTAACCCCATCGAAGAGTCCTTCACTCAAATCGTAGAGCCACCTACTCCAGACACCCAAACACAGGCACCTCAATCTGATATTCCCTCCTCATCCACAAATGAATACTTCAACCTTGATCTTGCCCTCTACTCATTGCAAGATCAGTACAAGAGAACACCCCCTCCTTCAGAAATTCCCCAACTCAATGAACTTCTTTCAGAACTGCCCACCAAAACTGATTTGTCAGAAATGTCCAAGAAAGTGATCAAGGAAATCGATGAAAGTCTTGAAGAACACACTGAACTCATTCAAATGAGATTAACAACAATGACCACTGTTGTAAATAGTATCCCAAGCACCCTAAGCTCTGAGCTCACTAAAAAGCTTAAGGAGATCATCAAGGAAATGATTAAGAGCATAAAGGACAGGGATGACATCCACTTTCTTACAGGCAAAAGATACATGGAACCTGTTCTTATCTTACAGTCCACTCAAGAAGCTCAGAATAAACTTATGATGGAGAGCTTCCTCAATCTGCAAACTACCGTAAAAGAATTTTAACAATTTTACGTCAGCCAAGGCCAACAAACTGACAATATTCTAGCCGTCCTTCAACAAAAAGAAGCTTGATCTAAAGCTCTAATCAACAAAAATCGAGGGGACATTGCTCAAACTCAAAGTCAACTCAACGATCTTGTCCAAGGAATGACTCGCCTCTCAGAAGACACTCGAACCCTTGATGCTGACATAAAGGGGGAGAATAAAGGGAATGGAGATCAAGGCAGAGGCAGAGGCAGAGGCACCTTTTCTGCTCAATCTTCCAGGAATCCTCCTCCAAGGATGTATCACCAACAGACTCGACGATCTGGGCATCATACTCAACGATCTGATTATGAGCCAATCATCATGGCTCAACCATTAATGAGTTAAGGGCCAACTCCTAGCTTATAAGAAGTGACCACCACAGGCCTAAGAATGCCAATTGGATATCCTGCATTCATGAATAGGCATGATCACAATCCAAGACTAAGTCCAAGTGAGCTGGAAGATCTAGCCAGGAGAGACAAAGCAAGCAGGAAAAGGAGAGCTGAGGAATATGCAAATCCTCCATGAGGAAAAAGGCAAAAGAAATAGAGATAAGTTGAATTTTAATTCTTATTGATGAAGTCAAACTTAAATGTAATATCTATCTTCAAACATCAATAAATTCATGCTTATTCTCTAGAAATTTCAGCCGCTCAGTGAAATATTAAGTCATATTTAATTTGTCGCAGCTGCATTTAGAATTTGATAATCATGACAACAAATCTCCTTGGTTATGTCAACATCAAATAGGGGGAGATTGTTGGAAGAGTGCATATTATGATTTGATGTTTAAAGTTAATACTCATGATTATATGTAAAGTCCTTCCAGGAAAGTATGTACAAGGACTTAGTGATAGATAAAATTGTTAGGTTGATCTAAGCTTTTAATGTTTATCATTCTGTAATTGAATGTATAGATAAAGAGATCAAAGATGTTGGGATGATCTATAAAATGTAATAGATAGGCTTCAATAATATTACACCCTATTGAGCTGATCAAGAACTTGCAGAAGCCAAGGCAGAATCGTAGAGTATCGAGGATCGTTGTATGTCTGCCTTGAAGGACCTCTCCAGAGATCGTAGTGTGGTCTAGATGTTTGTCGAAGCCAACTCAGAGATTGTAGTGTGGTCCAGACATTTGCTAAAGCCAACTCAGAGATAGTAATGTGGTCCAAACGTTTGCCGAAGTCAACTCAGATATCGTAGTGTGCTCTCGAAAACGTAGAGTTTGCAAGAGAAACAAGTGAAGATCGTAGTGTGCCAGCCCTTAAGAGAAATCATAGTGTTCTCGTTCGGTTGCATTCAGCACCAAGGTGGCAAGACACCATGATAAGAATCGTAGAGTATCATCTGACTATATCAGAAGTTGTGGGACTTGATCGTTTGTTCAAAGATTAAATCTTAACCAATATGGAATGGGTTACAAACATTGAAGTAATCACTAGTCCCAATGGCATAAAAATATCATTAGTATGCAACAAAAGATGTATTAAAGAAGCTAAGGAAAGGACCATGGGACAGAGGAAAACACCTTTTTAGGTGTTAGGTGAGAAAGTAGTCTGCTATGTAAGTGGGCCAGAATGCATTTCAGAAACTATGTAGAAATGTCTCCATCAAAGTTTAGAAATGTCGAATGCATTAAATGCTTCAACGGATGGATTCAATGGGCAAATTTCAAAGATAACATATATGTAAGACATCTGCAGATGATAAAAAATTAAGTAAGCCATTGAACAAAAAGAAAAGAATACTCAACGCTCAACTCTACAATCTGAGAAAAAGAGAAAGCTTGCACAGTTACTCAGTTCTTTCGAAAAAGAGCTCAACGGCAACTGAGTAGTACCAGTCAAGAACACAACAACTACCAATCAACTAAAGTAAGAGTTCCAAATCAGAAGGACTTGAAGAGTTCTAAGTGAACTGTGAAGTGCCAAGTCTGTTGGACTTGAAGAGTTCAAGAGTGAACTAAGAAGTTCCTAAACTGCTGGTCTAGAAGGAATTTGTGAGATTCAGAAACTGTAAAAGACATCCTTAGTGGATTTTCTACTCAAGGAGTAGAAGAGTGGACTAGGAGCTTTAAGTGCTCTGAACCACTTAAAACTATTGTGTCTATTGCATTCTTGCTATAACTGCTATAACTGTTATAACTGTCTCACTTTCATTAACTCACTATATCTAAAAGGGAGATCAAACAAACATTAATTCCGTTTGTGTTTAAATAATTATCAATATTGACAAAGTAAAAATGAAAAGATTTTTAATATCTATTCAACCCCCTTTCTAGATAACTATTATGCCTCCGGGAACTAACAAGATTGGCTCAGCAGGTCTTCAAGGACATGTTTTGACATATAAGAGTTTTATCAGAATCATTTTTGAACATTCTTAAGCCTTCTACTGGTTGAATCTTCTTGACTGAAGTCTTTTGCTTCAATATTCCTTAGTGTGGCCAGATAGACCAGGTACCTACAGGTTATAAATTTCTATTTTTCGTACCAATGGTTAGATGGATCCTGCTAGGTTAGTTTTCTAAACCCCTGTTCCTCATATATTTGGATAATCATCATATTGATCACCACCAGTCATATTCATGCATGTGACTAATTTAGATAATACATTTTGAGATGCGTGATGGTGAGTGTGTGTAAAATTTGCTATTTTAATAAAACACTCTTTTTCTTTGATGGTTTTATCATTTGCTAGGTTATGTTCATAGGGTTTAAATGTTCACAGAGTGAGAATTAACTCTACGATTTATTAGTATCTGGTTGATTCATGGAGGTGATCAGTTTCTATGAATCTTCAAGATACTCTTGTAGAACTGACCATACTCTGTGTGTTATTAAACACTTAGGCCATAGGAAGTACATACATACTAACCCATCAACAAAGATTACTTCACATAGAATTAATTTAACATGTGATGCTCTTATGACCCATTTCAGATTTCTTTCAAGATGTCATCTTCAACTTAAACATTGGATGGAGAGAAAGTTTATAGACATTTGAGTTTCCACCCTTAGTGTACTTTCTCTCTTCACATTTTTAGGTAGATTATGATTCCTTGAAAGAATATTGTTATAGTTCATAAGGAGGTTCAATCATGATGTACATATTTATGTTAGTGAGGAACCGTACCTTTTTACTGTCAATTTCTTAAGTCATTTATCCTAGATATACTGAGTTTAGGCATTGATGTGCATAGTTTCTCATTTGCTCCAGTTGACCTTCAATCAATCAGTCGTGGTCTTGAAGATGCAAGCTAAGAAAATATCAGCATTTTTAGTTCTTTGACATCCGTGAGTTCACAAGGTTTACATTCAGCTACTGGTTGGCCAGATACATGTTTGAGAAGTTTTTCTGTCTTCTCTAGATAAGCATTTCTTAGCATGTGTGGCCTTTTCATCTTTTAAGGTCGGTGGATGTTTGACTCTTTTCTGTTGATGTCTTTTGAGCTTTCTAGCCTGGTCTTCAGACTATAAGATTGACCATGAGCAAGGATTGGTCTTCTTGATATGGCAATCAAGAACATGGACTAATATGCTAATGAATTAGCATATGACAAACATAAGAATCTTATCAAGCACAGCGGAATAAGTAAAAGATCCCCTTCATTGATATATTCATAATCAGACATACATTGTTCGTAGGGTTAATTCATTAGTAAGCAGTTCAAACATACATAGTAGTTATATCAGTTAATGTACATAAAATAAATGACATAAAGTAAAAGACACAAAGTGTTTTAAGTGGTTCAGAGACTCAAGCTCCTAATCCACTCTTCTGCTTTCAACTAGCAGGACTTCTACTAAGGAAGGGCAGCACCCTGAAGCACTAAGATTCCTTGAGGCCGGTGACCTTGGGACTTGATTCACTTAGAACTCTTCAAGGCCAGCAGCCTTGGAACTTCTCTAGTTCCCTAGTAACTCTTCAAGGCCAGCAGGCTTGGAATCTTCATTTAGTCCCTCTCGACAAGGACCCCTCAGGCCCTGGCTTCTTGTTGTTGTTGTTGGTGGTGCTGAGCTGCTAAGATGTCTTTAAGCTTGAACATCTTATTTACTTAGCAGCTTGGTGTTGTCCTCTTTGCATTCTGCTTTGAGTATGGACCACATCTTCTCTGGTGCAGCTGATCTTTACTCCTTTCTGCTCATCTTCATCTAATGTCAGTTGTGCACCATCTCCATCTGGATTTGCTAAGTCTTAGATCTTTTGGTAGACTTCGTCTGGCACTTAGCAAACCCTGAACCCTTCTTGAATGTTTTACAGACATGATTCTGCTTCTGTTCTTTTTTAGCTTTTGGTTCATGGTGATCTGTAGAGTGGCTCTCTTGATCTTCTTTGTATTTTGCCACTTTTCTGAATGTTATCTTCTTGGACTTCTCAGCTCTCAGCTTGGCTTCCATCTTCAATGGCATTCTCATCTTTGTTGAGTGAAGCTCTAGTCTAATTAAGTCCTTCTTCAAGGCTGCTTCACTTCCACCTATGTAGTCTCATTGTCACTGAGACTTGTTCTGTTAATCTCTGGTGGAACTCGTAGAGTTAATAATAGCATTCCAATAACTCAACGATTCTACAACTTACCAATCATCAACAACTCTTGATCTTTGAAGCTCTGTTGATTTATACTCATTCCCAATCTTCCCGTTGGAATGTAGCCGTTGAAAGCTATTTGAATTGGTTCACAGATCTCGAGTCATTTGGTGTAGACTACAGATGTGACATGACATCCCCTGTTTCTGACTTTCTAACACTGCAGTCTACTATTACACCTACCCCATCAGAGATGTCACTTTTATGTCTTGGGCAGGTAGTCAACTTTATTTCTTCCTTCTGATTTCTCGATCAGAGGTTGTCCTTTGCATCAATGCTCTCAATAAGCTCTATTCGAATATCAATCTTTTAGATTGAGTCGTTTCCAATGCCTCAATCTTCAGCTATTCGAACTCTACGATTGTGATGCATATTTTCTTGGACCTGATCGTAATGTCTTGTTGACTTGCTTTTTGACGTGTAGAACTAACACTATGATCTTGAAGAGTGTTCATTAGATCTCTAATGTGCAACACCTCTTCCTTCTTTTTATCTTGATGCTTCAACACTTACATTTTGCCTCATCGCTCGTGAATCTTGATGACTTGACTATTTATTATAGCCCCTTCTGAATAGCAAGACACCTCAGATTTGTGGCATGCCCAGCTCGCTTTCTCCTTGTGATCTCCCATTCACTTATCATCAATAGAGACCAGTATCTTTGTGTATACTCCATTAGTTATTTCTTTGTTTGGCAAACACTACGATCCTGGTTACTTCCAAGATCGTTGTCATCTTACCACTTGACAACTACTGCACCTGTTGACTTTCCTTAGTCAGCTACTGAAGTCTTCTTATGATCATCTTGTGGAAGACTTCATCTCAAATGGCTTCACAACTCAATCTGGATGCTGATTGGGTTGATGCTTAGATCTTCTATTAGCTTGCATGCCATTCATTGAGTGATCTCTGGCTTCCTTCAGGTGGGATGTATCTTTGCAATACCAACCAGAGGTTTGGTTCCTTTGGATATTCTGGGAGTGCTTAATTGTTGAGAATCGTGTTTGCTCTACGATTCTGCCTTGGCGTTGGGAGCACATATGTTAAAGCCTTAGTTCTGCACTCTACGATTTAGCTTCGGCTGTGCAGACACTACGACTTCAAGATTAGATCTTGACACTCTACGATTTCTGTCGTTGTGCTTGTTATCTTCATCTGGTATTGCTTGAATACGATCTCTGCCTTTGATACGATCAGTAGACTCTATGACTTAGAGTGTAGTCTACGATTCTTAACTTGGCTTCGGCAGATGCTCGGTCGGCTCGTAGGCAAGCTGTCTCTATGATTCTGAACATGACTTCCTCAGTAGACTACGGCTCCGAGGAAGTGCGACTTGACACACTACGATCCTTCCTCGTCTCTCCTGGCAGTCTACGAACTCCTAGATCTACTATCTTGCAGACTACGATTCTGCCTTGATAGCTCTTGAGTTTTCCTTGACTCTCTTAGCAGACTACAATTTCTGGTGCAGTGCTCGACGATCAGACAAACCTATCTATTACATCATAAGATCAACCTAACATGCTTGATCTTTCTATATTTATAGTCCTTGTACATCATTTCTTTTTAAGGACTTTACAAAGTTGTTTAGCTTATGTAGGATCAACCTAACATATTTGATCAATTCATTCTAAGTCCTTGTATATATGTTTCTATAATCTATTAGAGGACTTTACAGTTTTAATTAATGCAAGCATACTTGAATATTCATTCATATATATATCATAATCAAATCATATGTAAGTAGGAATATCATTCACATGCTTATTCCTAACAGTTATGAATGAACATTATTATTATGTTATATTTGTAAACCCTTTTTGTTTATGTAAAGGGTAAGTTTGTAATGTTAAGGTTAGATAACCTGGGACGAATGTATTAACGATATCAGTTAATGTGGTGTAATATTCTATTCATCAATGAATGGGTAGTTAGATGTTAATTATAGTGTGGATCGTGAGCACCAAACTCGAAATTGATAAACTTGATTTGGGGTGTCACGAGGTTGGTATCAAAGTTGTAGGTTATAAACCTTAAGTGGGTGGGGAAAACCCTAGGATTATAACCATAAGTTTAGATAGAGAATACTCATTTAGAGTACTAAGTAAAAGGACCACCAAGCGTATCGATAGTGAGATAGAGTTGACACTTAGTGTGAGAATTTTGTCTTGGTGAAGTACTAATCAAGTTGTTTAATGACCGTAGGATGTCGGGGAAGATGAAATGAGTACGGAGATGCCGGTGCTATTGTACCAAATGCCAATAGCAGAAGTGTGCCAAAGACAAAGTCGATTGAAGAAGTGGGAAAAGATGAACCTATGATTAATCTAGGGAGTGATCATGACGATTATCCCGAGATGTATCTGAGTGATGATGAGGAGGCAGAGTCCGAAGAAGCTAAGGTGGAGAAAGAGAATAAGATTAAAGTTGGAGAAAAAGATCAAGTATCTTTAGAAGTACAAGAACTCTGGAATAAAGTGTTTCTCTTAGAGGAGTTGTGGAAGACAGAGAGGGCATTACGCGAAATGACCGGAGAACGAAATGATTTGAAGGCGCAGGTGGAAAGGATGAAGGCTGAAGGTGGTGGATCGTCTGAAGGAATAATTAAGACGGGCAAGAATAAGAGAAAGAGGGACAACAACAGTGATAATTCTGAAAATTCAAACCCGAAGAATAAGAAAGTCTGTAGCAAGTGTGGAAAGACTCATGTGGGAGAATGCATGATGTGGAAGAACATGTGTTTCAACTGTAAGCAGGAAGGACATATTTTGCTACATTGTCCAAAGCCGAATATGAGGAAGCGTTTTTCATGTGGGAGAACGGGTCACAAATTCAACAAGTGTCCCAACAAGAAGACTGGTGAAGGGAGTGGACGATAGATAGCTTAAGTTTAAGCGATAATATCTTTTTATAGTGAGTGATATTAACGGTTGTAATATCGAGAATAATGTGTGAACATATGTAAATATATATGTTTGTATGAATGAAATCTTTATTTTCTAGATGAGTATAAGATTAATTTGTGAGTTCTTAAAACTCATACTTATGGTAAATTCATGACTCATAATTATATGAAATGTTTTGAACCCCTCAGCGAATGGACGCCAATGGTCTGACTAGGAAAAGTTCATAAACTCATATAATTGTGGCAAGTTCCTGAACTCATAAGTGTGGTAAGTTTGACGAACTATTAATAGCTATGTGTGAATGGAGAATTGTAACTTTTTATGTAAAGTTGGAGAATTGCAACTTTTTGTGTAAAGTTGTATTGTTAATCCTGTTATTATAAAAAAAGGGACAGTAATATGTGTTAAGTACTAAATGTATTGTGTGATATTTTAATAAATATGTGATTATATAAGAACTATGTGTTGAATTCTTATTGTGTTAAGAATTGGTGTAGAGAAAGAAAATCCTAATTTTCTTAGCCGCTCTAAGTACTTGCAGAGGGGTATGACTTAATCTTTATGGTTATTTGATACACCTGGGTATATCAAAGTATATCTTTAATAGTTACTCGAGAACAGAAGTTCTAGATATTTTGTGATCACTCAACATAAATTCAGGAAAAATATTTTCATCTTGTTATTTGGGTATATCAAAGTAAATCTTTGATAGTTACTCGAGAAGAGAATTTCAACATCATTTAAGATCATTTAGTATAAACTCTGGAGAATATTTCTAAATTATTATTCAATCGAATATCGAAGAAACTTTGAAAGTGTTGTACCCTTTCATTATTAAACTATTGTGTTGCATAGGTCGCGAGAAGATTGGTTAGAGAAGAACAAATTGTTTAGCTATTTCAAAGTTCTTTGAACTTTGGTGTCATTCTATCAAAATAGATAGTCTGTTATTCTGATTCTTATGCATTCATTGTATATCTTAACTTGCGGGGCAAATTTGTTGCTCACCCTTGCTAAATAAAACTTTTCAGCTAGGGACGAAGTGGCAGGAGGTGTTGTGAAGAACAAAGGCAAAGGCATAGTGATAGAGTAGTTATGAATGAACATTATTATTATATTATATTTGTAAACCCTTTTTGTCTATCTAAAGGGTAAGTTTGTAATGTTAAGGTTAGATAACCTGGGATGAATGTATTAACTATATCAGTTAATTGGTGTAATATTCTATTCATCAATGAATGGGTAGTTAGATGTTAATTATATTCTGGATCGTGAGCACCAAACTCGGGGGTCAGTTAACCCAGATTTTGGGGTGTCACATCTATGAAGGTCATCACCATTTTTAACTCAGTCATAGAGGGAATAACTTGAGCAGTAAGACGTCTCCATCTTTGAGCATATTCTCGGAAAGACTCATTGGCTTGTTTCTTGACCTTGATAATTTGGTACCGGTCCGAAGCCATTTAAGACTGGAAGCTGTACTGAATGAGGAAGGCATAAGCTAGCTCCTCCCAACTATGTATCTTAGAATTGTCTAATTTGGTATACGATGATTGGGCTTCTCTAGTTAGACTCTTTTTAAAAATCTGCATTCTGAGTTTCTCATCCTTAGCATATGATCCAAGTTCCCCAATAAATACCTTCAAATGGGTATAACGATCTCCCAACCCATCATACTTTTCAAAGTTAGGAGTCTTGAATTTCTCTGGATAATGAACACCAGGGAATATATAGAGGTTGGCATATGAGAAACTTCTGTGTGCTCCAATCACTTTTATAGACCGAATGGTCTCTTCCATTTGAAGGACTTTTTTCCTGATATCATCGGTGTCTGGATCTTCTTTGAGGTGGGTGTTTTTTGGAATTTTGTTGGACTTATCCAATTGAAGCGCAGGTATTGGATTTGCTTGATCCGCACCTTATGTTCCTCCATGTGCAGAGGATTCTGTATGTATGGGTATTCGTAGACCCTGAGTAGACTAGTGTAGTTGTTTAAGTAGAACAATTTGTTTGCTTAATCCGTCAATCTCCTTACGAGAGACATGAGCAGGATTAGACTGGTCATATGAAGACATAATTGGCTGTTGGCTCGTGGCCTTCTTGGACTTAAAACGGGTAAAATGCCCAATTATTTCCCTACAAAACTTATGTAGTTTAGTCTTAGGGAATGTATAAATGTTTACATGCTATCATAATGTGTCCATTTTTAGGAGTATTATCCTGCAAAATGGGTGTCAGTTGATAGCATGGTGGGCTCTAATATGCATGTACACATATTCTTCATATTTTCCATTACATAGAGATTGACATGGAATGAAATTACAAGTAATTGTCCTTACAAGTAATTGAAAATGGAAAGTGTCGACGTCGGGATTTTTATTGTTCCCTCTTCTGTTCTTGTCTTTTGGTGTTCTCATGTTAGGTGAGATTTATTTGAAAAAATAAGTTGTGAAAAGGTCTGACATTTATATGTCGACTATTTGACTGTAAGAGTCGCTAGTTGGTTTTTTAAATGGTTGTACCAACATAACCGAGAAAAGGTTTGCACATTGACCCAGTAATGTGACACTGCTAAACGGATCTATGAAACCGAGATTCATTAGGGTCTAGGGATTTCTTATGCGAAGGGAAGGTGTTAGGCACCCTCCGACATCCATGTTACCACGGTGACCACCACTTCTCAATTAAATTATTATATGAATGTGTGTGTGTATGTGTGTGGGTCAATGTGCGATTATTTGGAAGTAGTGCTAAGCCTCGTTCGCACCTATATACACAGGGTTTGAATTTATGTAAAAATTCAATTTTAAACAATATATAGCAATGAGGTTTTATAAAAGAGGTTTTTCAAACCATATGCTCAATAGTAATTAAGCCCTTTAATATTTTCATTTTATTAAATGTTCGGCTTGATTTCTTTTATTTTCGAGATGCAAAGCATATTCGAGAAAATAATATATAGCAGTGCCGAACTCCTCATGGGCATGAAAGCCATCTAAGGAAATTCAATCATCGTGAATAATTTACAAGATGCTTACAGCTGAAAATATCCATCACGGGAACTAAATCTAGATTCAGTAGACTGAATATGTGAGCAAATGAGTCCTAGTAAAAGAAGCGAGTTATATATAAAAAGTTGTATATATATATATATATATATATATATATATATATATATATATATATACAGTACATGATCAACTACCACGAAGCACCACCTCCACTTGGGATCGAGAAATGTAAATATGTAAAAGCGATATATATATATATATATAGACATGATCAACCATCACGAAGCACCTTCACGGGGGATCAAAAATGTAAATAAAGCAAAAAAATGATCAACCGCCACGAAGTAAACTCAAAGGGACATAATGTAAATAAAGTAGTAAAAAGCGATCAATCGCCACTTAAGTAAATTCCGTGTAGGATGAAACGTAATATAAAAAGAAAAGGCCAATAAGTAAACTCCTGTGCTCACGAAATGTATATATATATATATATATATATATATATATATATATATATATATTAAAGCGGTAAACGCACATGATATATATTGATCCTGGCTCGGTTTATCATTTCAGCAATTTATCGCTATATATATATATATATAAGCAGTAAACGCACCATATATAAAATACAGGCTCATCGAACAAAGTCTAACAATAGTTCATATATATAAGTATATTTATATATAAGCAATAAACGCTCCAGATGTAAAATCCAGGCTCATCGAACAGAGTTCGACAATAGTTTATATATATATACACACACACACACAAAAGAAAATAAAAGCCACAGACCGAAGTCCAGGCATACACATACAACACGACTCTCAATGTGAAGAACGGTGTGTGAAAAGATGAAGAGAAAGGCTTTAAAGTGTGTAAGAAGGCTTACAGTGGACTGCCAAAGAAGACTTTTATTGTAACGCCCTAGAAAAGAATCGGATTTTTGAGAAATAAATTTTTATTTGATTATGTCGATTAAATGAATTTAATTAATTATTTATGGGAGTAAGCTAATTGAAGGTCGTTCTATAACCTAGACAGATCGAAATGTTGTAGTGTTTTGGCTACATGATAGAATTAAAGTGTTTGAATTTTCAAGACGAAAATAAAAATTTTTCGAGAAATTTTCTAAAAAATACTATTCACGCATTTCTGCTCGGGAATTATTTTTGAACTTCCGAGAAATACGTAATGATAGAATTCGAAGACAAGATGGAATATCCAATAATATTTAAGTTATGGCAAACACAGTTTTTCGCATGTGGACTTAAAACCTAACGATTAGGGAAAGTGAATTCCGAGAAGGAATTTAAATGTATATAATGAATTAAAGCGATGATTGTGTAATACGTAGGTATTGTATGAAGTAACGAATACGAATATAATACGAGGTATTATACGAGTATAAATGAAGGATGTTATGTCGTATATGAATAAGTATACAAGTTAAAATACGTGATGAATACGTAAAGTATACATTATAAAACGTTAAGATAATTATATTGGACTTATAGGATTATGTAGAACATTGTAAAGTCCAATGAGAATTGATAAGGCCCAAAGGTAGGAATGGATGAGTCGAATTGGAATTAAAATTAAGGTCTAAGGTTGTTTAATTGCAAGCCCAAGTATAAGTTAAGCTAAAAGCCCAAAGAAAGAACTTATGGGTTATTGGATGGTTTAAACCCATGGGGCAAACCATGGATGATCCAAAGTAGTGAGCAAGTAAACTTAATGACTAAGTAAGTTTGGTGAACAAGAAGACTTAATGATCAAGTGTTATGGGGAGCAAGTTAACTTGGTGATTAAGAATGGAATAGTGAGGATATGGCTTAAGGAGGTGGAATTAAGGAGGTGGGATTGGTTTATTGACCATTATGCCCTAACCTAGCAACTCCTATAAATAGCAAGCTTTGAAATTCATTTATTCCTTGTTCAAAAACACCAATAACTTATAGCTTATTGGTTAGAGAGAATAAGTGAGAATAAGCTAGTCTTTCATATTTCAAGAAGAAAGTAGAAGATCAAAGATTTACCAAGTGATATTAAAGGGTAAGGATTCTTAAACCTCGAATCTCTTTCTCTTCCATTGTTAGAGAAGTGGGTAGTGATAGAACATGTATGCTAAGGAATGATAAAAATTATTAATTTGTAAAATCCCAAATTTTACGAATAAAGATTTAATTTTCTCGAAATATTTTTTTCAAAATTATGGTGTGAATTTGAGATAATGTTATAGTTGTGGGTAATATTTATAAATTTTGAAAAGTACCCAAGTTGTTATATAATATTCGATTGGTCGGGGAATATTCATTTTAACAGGGAATATTCGTACAAAGACACAATCATTGGTGGACCCCACAACAGAATTATTGTCGGATTGAGAAAAAGACAAAGATATTTTTATGAAAATAACGGCGGAAGTTTTACCGTTAACTGTTGAAACACCTGGTGTTTAAAGTACAGTAATACACGGGGTTGCATAGTAGCACACGATATTGATTATTGATGCTTACGTGAGAAGTCACTTAGTTGTATTCAATTATTGTCAATATTTTATATTTTGAGATAACAGAGTTATTAATATTATTATTTACAATATTAACGATGTCTAGAAGTTCTTGAGAGTGGTTTGGTCACCTAATTGCGGCATAATAGGAGAAATCCTTATTGGAAAGCCCCTTCTTTCCTTGGGAACGACCTGGTCGATTAATAGTGTGAATTATAATAATGATGATGAGTTTTGTTTTATTAGTATTATTAATGTAATAAAAATGAAAAGCTTTTTATGTATAAAAGCAGTAATACTTTTATAAAGTTATTCATTTTATAAGACTATAAATAGAATATATAATATTCTATTATGCAATAGTGTTTTGCATAGTAAAATCTTTTTATATAAAATGAATACTTTTATAAAGTAATTTGTTTTATTAGACATTAATTATAATATATTATATTTTATTATGCATAGTGCTCTGCATAGTATTTTGTATAGTAAATTTTTTTTATATAAAATAGAATACCTTTATAAAGTTATTTGTTTTATTAGACAATAATTAGAATATATTATATTTTATTGTGCATAGTGTTGCATAGTGCCTGCATAGTAAAATCTTTTTATATAAAATAAAATACTTTTATAAAGTTATTTGTTTTATTAGATTTTAAATAATATATAAATATATATATATATATATTTAGTATATATTATATTTTATTGCATAGTGCATCATAGTATCCTTTCTATCTTCCTATAAATAGCATGCTTAGTTAGAATTGAAAACCACACCAGAAGTTCAGAGAATTCTTCTATAATCTTGAGCGTATTTCTTTAGAGTTTTAAGAAGCTTTGAGCGTAGTGCAAGTTTTCTTTCTTATTCATAAAGAGAACTTCTGTTATTCCATTATTTATTATTCTGTTGGAATAACCTATATACGCGGGCTACCCTATACTTGATGAAATTCTTCTATTATTCCATTCTTTATCATTATATTGGAATAACTTGTCTATGCAAAGTACCGCATACATGGTGATATTCTTCTGTTATTCCATTCTTTATTATTCTGTTGGAACATACTGTCTGTACGTTTACGCATGACCTAGTTCATTATTTTTATTTTGTTTGAATATCTTCATGCACATGCGTATACGCATGTGCCGGTTCCATTATTTATTATTACATTGGAATATCACGTACGTGCGCTTACGCATGACCTGGTTCCATTATTTATTATTCATTGGAATAACTCGTCTGCATGCGATCTATCGCATGCATGGTGAATTCTTTCGTTATTCCATTCTTTATTATTCATTTGGAATATATCGTATGCGTGCGTTACGCGTGACACGGTTCCATTATTTATTATTACATTGGAATAAACCGTCATGCGCGGCTCATCGCATGCACTGGTGATTTCTTTTGTTATTCCATTCTTTATTATACTCGGTTGGTTAAAGTTTTGACTTCTATACTGCATGAAATTAGTGGAATATACTTGATATTTGCGCTTCATCCAGTATCTTTTCATGAAAATATTATTCTGAGCATTCTTGAGTTTTACTCTACAAAGAAGTATCATGTTGACAATTTGGACGTTATTAGTTCCTGGATAAATTAATTCTTGAACTTGTTTTATTGAATTCTTATATCATTGCCATCATCCTCATGTTTATATTATGTTGAAAGTCATCTGTGGCATGTAGTGCATAGATGGACTTTGTATGATTATGACCAGGGATTATTCGGTGTAATCATGACTGTAATGTTACAAATGATGTGGTAAAAGTACTCATTGTCCTGTATTGTATTGATGGACAGTTGTTGGCATGATCATGACCATTGATGAATACACGAATATCCTTGGCCCGTAGTGCATGGATAATTTATGGTTGTGATACTAATGAATATCCTTGGCCGTAGTGCAGGGAAGATGTAGATTATTTGTTAAGCCGAGTCTCAGCGATAAAAGTGATGAAAAACCTTTTAAATCATAAAAGATAGTAGATTTTATTCTCTACTTGACTCTTTTAATGGATTGCTTGTTCCGCTTCAGTTAAACTTGATGTTTGTTTTATTTTATCAGTTTAACACTGTTGAAGGCTAACGATAATTTATTCTGCATTATCTTAGTCATAATATTTCTTACTAGGCTAGTTGAGCTCACCCTTTCTTTCACTGTTATCTTCAGGAAATGAGAACGTAGCCGGGACTAGTCGAGGAACGGAGTGACGGTCCAGATGATAGTATTAGTAGTTCTCACTATTCTGTTAAATAGTGAGAAAATAAATGTAATGTGGACTCTTTTGAGTGTGGATATTGTCTAGATGACAATATTCTTATTAAAACTCTCAGTTTACGTTTTGTCGTATTTTACACGACAACTGTATTATTAAGTTGTATTTAAATTTTGTACCATGTATTTGGTGACTCAGAATAGGTGATGTATACCTATTTTGGGGACGTCACAGTTGGTATTAATGCTTAGGGATATGATCCCTGGTTGAGATGTGAGACAAGAACTAGGAGGGGAGAGCGGGGAATTTTTTGCTAGTATGACCTACCTAAGTTTATTTGGTATTTAATTGGTGGTCGCCGAGTATAGGGATAATATGTGATATGTCAATTAACCCTTTTTTGTGGCAATATTTGAAAATGGCATCCGAAAATGTTGAGATCAGCAATGAAGCACATGAGACCGTTGAGTCACCAACGATCAATACCTAGGATAATGTGCAACAGGAAGACAATAATCCTCAGGTAAACAACAACACCGATCAGATGATGAACAATGGGATGTTCAGAGGCTTTATTCAATTCATGCAACATCAGGTAAGAGAGACTCATGTTCAAAATATAGGTGGAAATAATGGCAACTCACGCTCGGTCACCGCTAAGCAGGTCAAGGAGCTGGGACCACCAGAGTTTTTGGGAAAGCCAGAACCACTTAAGGCAAAGACGTGGTTAAAGCAGATCACCGAGATATTTGATGTCTTGGGATGCTCCGAGGAGTAAAAGGTTCCCTTTGCCACCTTTATGTTGCGTGAAGAAGCAGATTACTATGGGAATCTATAAAACGTACCCAGCCTGACGCACTCAAGATGTCTTGGGAAAAGTTCCAAGAATTGTTCAATGACAAGTACTTTCCCAAAAGTATTCGTCACATGAAGGAGGTAGAATTTATCAAGTTGGAGCAAAACAACATGACCGTATCGCAATACGAATCCAAGTTTGCCGAGTTGTCCCGATTTGCGTCCCATTTTGTCGATAATGAGGAGCAAATGACGCGAATGTTCCTGTGAGGTTTGAAACCCGATATACGTCAATACCTCATTTCTCACAAAACTTTGTTTATATTCATATATTGTGAATAGGGCTCAGTTATTGGAGAGCAAAAATGAGTAGCACAACCAAAAGGTAATGACCAGCAACACGATAATAATCATACTGGTGGCAACGGCCATCGGAATAATGATAACCATCATGGGGGAAATTATCATGCCAAGAATGGTAACCACTTCGGTGGTAATCATGGCCAAGATAATAGAAGTAGAAATTTCCAGAAGAGAAGGTTCAATAATGATGGAAAGACAGCAGCACCAGCACTTGTTTCAAAGGAAGGAGAACGATCGCCGGTCCTATGTTTTAAATGCGGAGGGGAGGGACATTTCAGTCCAAATTGCGTGATGCAGTCCAAAGCATGTTACAATTGTGGAAAAGAAGGTCACCTAGCCCGATTTTGTCGTGCACCAAAGTCAAGTCCAGCTGGGACGGTGGCACCAAAGGCGGATACGGACAAAACAAATTCGGTGGTTTCAAGAAGAGCGTTTTTCGTGACTTCTCAAAAAATGAGTAACCCAAACGAGGTTAGCATAGGTTAGTTAATTATAAATTTTTACGAAGTCTATACCTTATTAGATACCGGTTCTACCCATTCTTTTATCTCTCTTGCTTGCATTCAACGTTTAAACTTGACTCTTGACAAATTAGACTTTGACTTATCTGTTGAAACTCCGTTAGGAGAAACCTTCGTTACCTCCACTGTATATAAATCTTGTTGATTCAAATCGACAATTTCACGTTACCTGTCGATCTTATCTCTTTGAAAATACTTGCCTTTGATGTGATTTTAAGAATCGATTGGTTAACTACTTATCACGCTTTTCGTAAGGTTGTTAGCTTTCATATTCCTAACCAACCTGTTATGCGAATTCAAGCAACCAAACCACTAAAGTCAATCATTGTCATATCAAGCCATAAGTAAAGAGCCCCGATCCTTTCATTATTGACTTCCTTGTGTGGAATGCACCGAAGCCAGACTTTCCGTAGGGGACGTTGTGAATGACGATGGCAAGTTGATAGGTATCAATATGACGTGTTATCCAAGTCTTGGATGAGAGTCACAGTTTTGAATGATATTTCTATTGTTAATAAATTTCCTGACGTATTCTTGAAGACTTCTTAGCCTAACCCTAGAGCGTGAAATTGAATTTTATATTGACCCCAGTACAAAACCCATTTCTTCAACCCTTAAATATTTCTTCAACCAAAACGAATGTATAATGCGCCAAAGACGTTGGCTCGAGCTGTTGAAGATTACGATCATACCATTCAATATCATTATGGAAGAGAGAACGTGGTAGCTGACACATTGAGTAGAAGATCGTATGCGTTTACGAGTGCGATGTTGTTAACACAAAAACCCATTTCATATTACTTACAAATGATGAAGATAGAGTTAAAGACTCTAGGGACCCACATGAAGATAATGAATATACGATTAGAAATCGATAAAGTTAAAGTCGTTCAAGCTACATACTCAGAGCTAATGAATGTGAAGAAGAAGGTTCAAGAGGGCTTTATTCTAGAAGCAAGAATCGACGAAGAGAGAAAATCTCAACCCTCAATTTAATTGGCCCATTTGAAATCCTTGATCGAGTAGGAACTGTGGCTTATAGACTCGTTTTACCGCCAAGTATGTCGCGTGTTCATAACGTTTTTCACGTATCGATGTTACGTAAATATGTGGACGACCCGAACCACGTTATTAAATTAGAACTAGACGAGATAGCAGAAGATTTAACGTATGAGGAGATACGTGTTAAAATCTTGGATAACAAGGATCATATTCAACACTCAAAGGTTATACCTCAAGTCAAAGTTTTGTGGAGAAACCACGATGTTGAGGAAATGACCTGGGAGTTAGAATCTGAAATGAAGTCAAGGTATCCTCACCTCTTCGGCATACCAGGTACGTACGTAAATTTCGAGGGAGAAATTTCATAAGGAGGGGAGATTGTAAAATCCCCAATTTTATGAATAAAGATTTAATTTTCTCGAAATATTTTTTTTTCAAAATTATGGTGTGAATTTGAGATAATGTTATAGTTGTGGGTAATATTTATAAATTTTGAAAAGTATGCAAGTTGTTATATAATATTCGATTGGTTGGGGAATATTCGTTTTAACAAGGAATATTCGTACGACGGCACAATCATTGGTGGACCACACAACAGAATTATTGTCGGATTGAGAAAACGATAAAAATATTTTTATGAAAATAACGACGGAAGTTTTATTTGTTAGCTCGTTGAAACACCGGTGTTAAAAAATACGAGAATATGCGTGGTTGCATAGTAGCACACGATATTGATTATTGATGCTTACGTGAGAAGTCACTCAGTTGTATTCAATTATTATAGATATTTTATATTTTGATATGACAAAGTTATTAATATTATTATTTACAATATTAACGATGTCTAGATGTTCTGCCAAGGAGATGTTTTGTAATGCCCCAAAAATTTGGATTTTCCAGAATTTAAGTTCAAAGAATTAGTTATTAATAAAATGAATTTTTATTAATAATATTATGTGTTATGTGTTTGTTAATCGTTCTAGAACCTAGGATGATTAAAAGTCGGGAGGATTCTGGCTACGAGCTAGACTAAGCGATTAAGCATTTAAGCATTTAAAATGAAAATTTTTAGAACAAAAATATTTTCGGGAAAAAAGACAAAATAGGCACTATTCACCCGACGAAACCTAAGGGTTAGGGTTTGAATAACCTAAGCCGTTCTAAGAGTTCGGTATGTCGAAATGACATTCCGTCGAAAGATTTGACGATAATATATCTTGAAAAGTTAAGTAAGCCGATAAAAGTTTTTCTCAAAAAACATGCAGAAATCGGATAAAATAAAAACGACGAAAAGTACTGCTATATATTTTTCATTCGTTTAGCTACGTTAGGGTAAAACGTGAAGGAAAACGCTCAACGCCAAAAAGTGTTTTTTAGTTTTTCTGAAATCCGAAGAATACGTAAAAGTTAATCGGTAAAGGAAAGACGAAATATCCAAAAATATTTGGATTCCGAGAATCGCAGTTTTTAAAACTGTCAGACGAAACCCGAAAAATGGAACCACGAAACTTACAGGCTAAGTTTCGTGAATAGTAAGGAGGTTAACTAAGGAGGTGGAAGTAGTAGACTTAAGTGTTAAGTAAACTTAAGTGTTAAACAAACTTAAAGGTTAAGTAAACTTAAGTGTTAAGCAAACTTAAAGGTTAAGTAGACTTAAGTGTTAAGTAAACTTAAAGAGTAAGTTAACTTAGTCCCTAAGTCATGAATAGTAAGGAGGTTAAGCGGGTGAAATGACTAAAATACCCTTAGATTGGATTTTCTATAAATAGGAAGCTAGCTTTCATTTGTATGAGATTTTGAAAATTGTTCAAACATTTGAGAGAGAGAGAGAGATTTCGGATGAGGGAGAAGAGGAAAAGGAGGAGGAAAAGTTTCTCATGAACAAACTTTGTCCAACGGAAGGAGATTTTATGAGAACGGTAATCCGAAACCTAGTCTTTTATAAATTTTCTTTAAGTTTTTATGTTTAGAAACATAACTTAATGAAGATAAGAAGTAGATGATGTTAGGGATGATTTCATATGGTTCAAATCATGAGAAATAATGAAAATAAGAATTTAAAGTTTAGTATATAAATTTCTTAAAGAAGTATAAGATTCGTAATGAATTAGAGCGATCTAAGTTGATTATATCAATAAGTAAGTGTAATAAGTAAGGAATAATGTTCTATAACATCAAATTCCAATAAAAAGTGAAATTGTAATCCAAAATATCGATTAAAATGAAGAACGAACGAAGAACACGAAGAACGTTGTTGATGGACAAATTTAAAACTATCGTAGGATAATTGTTGTTGATGGACAAGTTTAAAATTATCGCGTATAAGTTTGATGCATATTGCTTGGTTAGGAACAGTCGAAACGTTCATGAAGAACGGATTAAAACTTAGCTATAACGAAGTTATGGTGAAAATTTCATAAAAGACAAACAAAAATTAGAAAGTTAGTAAATAGACCCGAACGTGTAGGGTTTTATAAGAATGTAAGAAAATGTTGAAAACATGAGTCGTGGACTCAAGAATGATAGAGTTCCGAGTTTGGATGACCGAATTACGGACGAACGAATAAATAGCGTTAAAAACGTAAAATGAACGAAGGGTGAAGATCAAGCCAATCAAATGGCACGTTAATGGATTCAGAATGAAGTTCTGTCTAAGGGGGATTGAAGTACGTAAGATAAGGAAGACAATGGCTTTGGAATGACCTCGTTCCGAGTTATAACGAATAAGTTATGAGATCGGGAAGTAAGTGTCTCAAATTTGATTTAACACTTAGAAGAAAAATTCAAGAATTAGGGCTTGGCACCGCAACACCAACCATGACTTCAGAAGGTGGAAAATGCATTGCACTGCAGAGCCGGTATCAGAAACAAGGCAAGCGTCATGTGCGAGAGATAAAAGGGAGAGTGGCCTTGAGCCACAATGTGAACACTTCGGTGTTTCTATGATATGAACTGTTCTGTGATTGAGCTGTTCAATACAAGTATGTTCTATTTATACATGATCCGTTATTGTTAAGTCGGTGCTAATGATTCTAGCCAGACATGATGAGTATGAAAAAGGTAGAAGAATGAAAGTATTTCAAAGTGCATGTGAATAATGTTTTAAAATGATAGGAGTCGAGATTATTCCTATTATTCAAGTTGCTTCAAAACCTTTGTTCGGTTATTCAAGTTCTAAAGAAACATTTGAATTCTTGAAGATGTTTGTTCAACTGCTATGACTTGCTGGGCAATTGAATGCTCACACTTGCTTTTAAATGAAAAACATTTTCAACGAACGATGTTAGAAGAACTTAAGGATCCGTGAAAGATCAAGATTATCGGTATCCGGATGAGGTGTTATTAAAGGATGTGAATAAGCGAGAAGATCAAGTGAAGATTTATAATATAGGATGATGAAATTGAACTATAGACTAGTTTAAGGAACTGTTATGTATCCTTGGTGGCGGATAAAAGTCACTCTTGTAAGATGAAATGAATAATGTATTTATCATTATTTGAACTGAAAAAGGTTATAAGGTTTCCAGAACCTGGGATTTGAGAGTATATGTTGTTATATTTAGCTATATAATGATGTATGTTTGGAAGAAGATGGGATCGTGATGTACGGAATCCGGGTGTGAAGATAGACCGAATTTCGGGGCGTCATATGTTTGGTCCCCTAATTGCGCGCCAATAGGGAGAAATCCTCATTGGAAAGCCCCTCTTTCCTGGGAACAACTTGGTCGATTAATAGTGTGAATTATAAAAATGATAATGAGTTTTATTTTATTAGTATTATTAATGTATAAACAGAAAAACTTTTTATATAAAACAAAATACTTTTATAAAGTTATTCGTTTTATTAGACTATAAATAGAATATATAATACTCTATTATGCATAGTATTTTGCATAGTAGAATCTTTTTATTTAAAAATGAATACTTTTATAAACTTATTTGTTTTATTAGACAATAATTAGAATATATTATATTTTATTATGCATAGTGTTTTGCATTGTAAAATCTTTTTATATAAAAGCAGAATACTTTTATAAAGTTATTTGTTTTATTAGACAATAATTAAAATATATTATATTTTATTATGCATAGTGCTTGTATAGTGTTTTGCATAGTAAAATATTTTTATATAAAACAAAATACTTTTATAAAGTTATTTGTTTTATTATATTTTAAATAAAATATATATATATATATATATATATAGAATACATTATATTTTATTGCATAGTGCAGCATAGTATCCTTTCTATTTCCTATAAATAGGGTGCTTAGTTAGAATTAAAAACCACACCAGAAGTTCAGAGAATTCTTCAATAATCTTGAGCATATTTCTTTAGAGTTTTAAGAAGCTTTGAGCGTAGTGCAAGTTTTCTTCAAGAATATCCTCGCCCTACCAGTAGGAATACTTTTCTTTTACGGTAAGGGATATTATTTGTTGTACTCGTAAGGGGTATTATTTCTTTCTTATTCATGAAGAGAACTTCTGTTATTCCATTCTTTATTATTCTGTTGGAATAACCTATATACGCGGGCTACCCTATACTTGATGAAATTCTTCTATTATTCCATTCTTTATCATTATGTTGGAATAACTTGTCTATGCAAAGTACCGCATACATGGTGAAATTCTTCTGTTATTCCATTCTTTATTATTCTGTTGGAACATCCCGTCTGTGCATTTACGCATGACCTGGTTCCGTTATTTATTATTACATTGGAATATATCGCATGCAATGCGTATTACGCATTTGACACAGTTCCATTATTTATTATTACATTGGAATAACACATCATGCGATCTATCGCATGCATGGTGAATTCTTCTGTTATTCCATTCTTTATTATTCTGTTGGAAAATCCTGTATGTGCGTTTACGCATGACCTGGTTCCATTATTTATTATTCTGTTGGAATAACCTGTCTATGCGGTCTATCGCATGCCTGGTGATTTCTTTTGTTATTCCATTCTTTATTATACTCAGTTGGTTAAAGTTTTAACTTTTATACTGCATGAAATTAGTGGAATATACTTGATATTTGCGCTTCATCCAGTATCTTTTCATGGAAATATTATTCTGAGCATTCTTGAGTTTTACTCTACAAAGAAGTATCATGTTGACAATTTGGACGTTATTAGTTCCTGGATAAATTAATTCTTGAACTTGGTTTAATGAATTCTTATATCATTGTCATCATCCTCATGTTTATATTATGTTGAAAGTCATCTGTGGCCTGTAGTGCATAGATGGACTTGGTATGATTATGACCAGGGATTATTCGGTGTAATCATGACTGTAATGTTACAAATGATGTGGTAAAAGTACTCATTGGCCCATACTGCATTGATGGACAGTTGTTGGCGTGATCATGACCATTGATGAATACACGAATATCCTTGGCCCGTAGTGCATGGATAATTTGTGGTTGTGATACTAATGAATATCCTTGGCCGTAATGCAGGGAAGATGTGGATTATTTATTAAGTCGAGTCTCAAATGATAAAAGTGATGAAAAACCTTTTAAATCATAAAAGATAGTAGATTTTATTCTCTACTTGACTCTTTTAATGGATTGCTTATTCAGCCGCTTGATTAAACTTGATGTTTGTTATATTTTATCGGTTTAACTTTGTTGAAGGCTAACGATAATTTATTCTCGCATTATCTTAGTCATAATATTTCTCATTGGGCTAGTTGAGCTAACCCTTTCTTTCACTATCTCTTCTTGAAATGAGAACGTGGCAAGGGACTAGTCTGGGAAACGGATTGGCCAGTCCAGATGATAGTATTAGTAGTCCCCTCACTATTCATTAAATAGTGTGAAAATAAATGTAATGAGGACTCTTTTGAGTGTGGATATTGTCTAGATGACAATATTCTTATTAAAACTCTCAGTTTACGTTTTGTCGTATTTTACACGACAACTGTATTATTAAGTTGTATTTAAATTTTGTACCATGTATATGGCGACTCAGAATAGGTGATGTATACCTATTTTGGGGGCATCACATAATTAATGGACTTAAGCCATATAAGTCATGAATAAGCTATTCGTAATCAAATAAACTATGAACTAGAGAAGAACTTGTAAGAACTTGTAATATGTTTACAATAATGAAATTTATATGATTAGAATATGAGTGAATGATGGTTAACAGATTTAGGCCATGTTAAGTCAAGTAAAATCATAAGTAGTTTATACTTTTATAAGTTATAAACTCATGAGGAATAAGTAATAACTTATCATGCAAATAAGTTAATATAATATGTATGTTAAGATGTTAATTCAATGGATTGAATCCATTTGAAACTATGAACAAATCATAAGTAACGAAGTTATGCCGGAATTTACGCGATTAGACGATAATCGTAGAATTCGTGAAATTCTCGGAATGGAAGTCGAATTCTGATATTAAGCTTGGAAACATTAGTTTTCAATGGAGACAAGTCTTATTTAGCATTATAGAGTTGCGGACTCTAGAATGACCGAATTCTAATTTAAAACGAAGAAACGAGCGTTGAACGTTCACGAACGTTTATCGTTTTCGTTAAAAATGGACTAATAGGTGAATTTTCTAGTTAACAAAGTTAAATAGATAAAATTCTTGAATGAAAACGTAGATATATAATTTGTGAACCGTAGGCTCTTGTACGAGCCAATTCAGACTTATAACGAAGAAGTTATGATCCCGGGAATCTCACATAAAAATTTATCTATCAAATTTTTCTGAGACTGAAGTCTCAGCCTTGCAGCCAGACAGAGTTTCTATGTCGTCGTGTCAGCAAAGACCAAGAAATGAGGGGTGTTGGCTATGGAGTTTCAGCACACAAAGTGTAACTCTAGTTATAAAACTCTGCGCATGCAAAGACCGCAAGTATGATGAGGATAAGTCTTTGAAGAGTGAAAACTAAGCAATACCACTATTGTAAAGGATGTCGTGTAGCATGTGACGACAGTGGACTTTGTTGACCAAGTTGTTTATGAACCCAATGGGTTGTAAGACAAGTATGGGACATGTAATTACGTAATGAACATGATAAAACCTTTCCTAAATCACTTTTATTGTAATGACTTTAAGAATTTAATGTTGTTTAATGAGTAGTTAAACGACGAACGTAAAGTATAATGAATGTGAACCATATTCAATAATGATAAGGACTATAACGTTAAGAGTTACAACTAAAAGTTGTTATGTAATACGTGAACGTAAACGGTATGCAATAAAGTGTACTTAACAAATGATGATCGAGTTACGATTAATAACGTAAGGATGTTAGTAAGCCGTGAGGAAGGATGATTAACTCGAAACGAGTTGGATTAATGAAGTAAATCCACGTAAGACATAGGAGAGAAAGAAGTTGGTAAGAATAATGTAAAATATAATGGCAAGCCAGAACCAATAGTGACAAATCTAATATATGATTAGATTGAGGAGAAGGGTAAGATACATTAGGAACCATGTATGTTCATTCATGACCTAATGTGGTATGTTATGTGGTTATGTATTGTAGAGACCATAAAGACTAAAAGGAAAAGTTATTTTACTATAGCAGACGTTGAAGGCAAGTTTTTCTTAAACGCTTGTCTAACCTTCGTGTTAGCCATGTTTTCTGTGATTCATGTTATGAGAATGCATGAAATGTTTTACAAAAGGGTCGATGCCAGTTTTACCTCGGCTAGACTAATCTTGAAGAATTGATTGATTTATTTACAAGTCTTTCAATATAGAATTGATAACGCTATCCTACGCCAATTATTTGGTGAGGATTCAAGGTAAGCCTGGGTATGAATAAACAAATGTAATTTTCATCGATTATTCGATGGGCACACGAGGTTGCCAAAACTTAAACGTACATATGTTTAATAGGATATAGTGTTGATCAACATAGAGTACTATGGGATGATCACTCAGAAGTGCTCGTAAGATATGCCGGACTGACGGACTTAGTGTCGAGTTGTCCTTTTCAAAGAAATTATGAAATGCTCATGGTCTTGGACCAGAATTTACGTTTTACTGAATATTGTTATTATAATACATTTTGAAGGAAAAGAAGTGCTATTTTGCATTATCGATAGTACTTCATAACTATTGTTCAGTTATTGAAGATATATGATTCCTGTGTTTCAAGCAAGTTGTTTAAAAGAAATTGTTGTACTTGTTGAGCTTGTTATGCTCACTCTTTCTTGAGCCATATGAATGCAGCTAGGACCGAACGAATCGAGGAATCAGACAAGGATAATGGAAAGACGAAGATGAACGATTAGTTTACCTTGTAATAAACTTGTAAGTTGTATATATTATAGTGTGATGAACAAAGAATGTAATGGTTTTAGAACGTGGGAACGGGATATAATATTATTAATGTAATAAGAATGTCGTTGATACACACATTTTGATGTCATTTCAATAGAATGAATGTACAATTATAAGTACCATGTACCACCATCTGTCGGGTTGGAAGATACCCGAATTTGGGGGCGTCACAGGTTGATATCAAAGCATTAGGTTATAAAACTTAAGGGGGAAAGAACCTTAGGCTAATAACCTCGTTAAGTAAGAAAAATCAGGAGGAAGTTTACTCAAGCTTTACTTCAATCGAATGAGTTAATAAGGTATTGAGGAAACTCAGTACCGAAAGATTTAAAAGATGGAAAGTAACCCTAAATAAATTAAATGTGATTTGTGCTTATACTATTGTATGTTATGTACTAATCAACATATGTGTTATTGTAGGATGTCGTTCGATAGCTTGATATATAGAGATAAACACACAGTGAGCGAAGAAATTGTGAACAAAGTAGATCATGTACCTATGCCGGTGGCGGAGGTACCATTAGTGATTCTAGAGGAGTAATTTTTTGAGGAAGACTACTCCGATGGAGATATGGATATAGCGGAATACCTTAGTATAATGAATGATATGGAGGAAGGGATGGAGGTAACATCGGTTGATACAGTGGTACCTACACTAGAGTCATCACCTTTAGATGCAATGAGAACATTGTATCTGGTAGTGCTTGACAGGAATGTGCAACTGAGTACAGTTGTACAGAATCAGAATGAAAAGATTAGTGCTCTTTATGTAGCGAAGGAGTCTGGAGAAGCAGATTTTGAGTTCGAGCATGATGAGAAAGTTCTCACGATAAATAAGGCTAGGGATTTTAAGAAGGAGGTCGATGAGCTTCGTAAAGAATTGGGGGAGAAAGACCAGAAGATAGCACGGATGTCTTACATCCATGAGAGTGCTCATAAGGATTTTAAGCTGAAAGTTGCTTATCATCCCATGGAGTCAGGACAAACCCGTCACACTATTAGTTGGGATACTGTAGCGATGATTGCGAATGAAAAACATGAGGACGCTGTTATGCATTATTAGAAGTCTAGAGTAAATAAATATGTTTAGTAACGTAAAACCCTCTTTTGTATAAAAGGGTAGTCTTTTTGTAAATCCCAACTTTTGTGAAGTTTAATTGTGGGATATAAATGTAATAGCTTTTGGCTATGTAAAACAAAGTGTAAATAGTTTCAAACTATGAAGAAGCATATAAATGTAATGAAGTTTTCATTTAATATGCTTTGTTATGGTATGAGTTCTTGTTTGACGAATAATAACGAAGTGCGTAAATAGATAGTAATGAAATTCTATTTATTTAATCAGAAAATGCCGTCAAGAAGAAGACAACTTAATTAGGAAGCGAAATCAAGTAATGATAATTTAGGGGGTCAAAACAACCCTATGCAAGAGATCGTCAATTTATTAACAGCTGCATTTAATTAAACCAGGGGTAGAGTACTCGCCGAACCTAGGTTAGCCATAATGACTACCTTTAAAGAATTTAAAAGTGTAGGTCCACCAGAGTTCAAAGGAACAACGGACCAATTAGAATCCCAGACATGGGTAAAGGAAATAGAGAAGGTGTTTGTTATAAACGTAGGTGAGGCATAAAAGACTTCTTTTGCCACTTACCTGATGAAAGGGAAAGCCAACTTTAGGTGGGAGGCTCACCAGGGTGGGGCTAGAACCGATGTGGTAATGTGGGAACAATTCAAGAAGGTTTTATTTGAGAATTATTTCCCTACAAACATGCGAGGGAGGATGGAGATTAAGTTCTTAGAACTTAAACTAGGGGACATGACGGTTCCCCAATATGCGGCCAAATTCAATGAATTGGCAAGGTTTGCTCCATACCAAGTGGACACTAAGGAGAGAAAGGCTTGTAGGTTTGAGAAGGGCCTGAAACCCTAGCTCTATAGTGGAATTTATGTGTTCCAGAGTGCATCCTATGGGACCATTATGGAGAGAAACCAATTATAGCAGAGGGTGGTAGTGAGGCGTTAACCTAATACCATAAAGAGAGAAAGAGTAAGAGCAAGGGAGAGGGAGAGGGAGAGGGAGGAACCAAGCCCGAGAATGCCAGTGGCAGTATGCTAAAAAGAAAGAATTTTAGCTCTAGAAATACTGGAGTGGGACAAGGGGATCCTAAGTATAAGATTGAAGTGTGTAAGACATGTGGAAAGACTTATTTAGGAGTCTGTCTGAAAGGGAGATCAGTTTGTTATAACTATGGATAGGAGGGTCATATATTACCTAGTTGTCCTAAATCCTAAGAAAAACCATAGCTGTTTTGTATGTGGGTCGTTCGACCACATGGCAAGAAATTGCCCAAAAAAGGGGTTGGAGGAAAGTAAAGGTGTTAGTAGTGGTAAGTTAGGCCTTATTGGACCACCATCATTGGGTAGACCTATGACCCGTACTATTATTATGACGGTCCAAGATGCGGTTGCATCGGCGAGTGTAGTAACGAGTATCCTTTCAGTCAATAAAATGTATGCTTATGTGCAGTTTGATTGGAGTGCTACTTGTTCTTTCATGAGAGTGTGCTAAGTGATTATAAATACCTTTAAATATTAAGGTAGAGAATGGGGGAAATAACCTTCATTGAGTATATTTATGGGAAATGGTTTCATGAATAAGAAATGTAAGCAAGTATCGGTAGATAAGTACCGATGAAGTTAAGAGAATTTGAAGTAATTCTCGGTATGAATGAGTTGATTAACCATAAAACTTTAATAAGTTGTTAGAATAAAAGTATGAATCTTCAGTTTTCTAAGAAAATCCAAGGTAGTAATTTACGGTAATAAAATACCACGACTCTCTTGTTGTCTAACGGTGATGCAAGTTAGGAGGATGTTAAGGAAGAAGATGAGTCATTACGGTTCCGTATCGACTATCGTAATAGGAGTAAGTTAGTGGCTAAGAATAAATACCCATGGCCCAGGATCAATGATCTATTGGATCAATTGAAGAGGGCAAAGAATTTCTCTAAGATAGATTTGTGTACGGGGTATAGTCGATTGAAAGTAAGGAAGAAAGAGGAGGTACCTAAGATGACATTCAGAACTCGTTATAGTTATGACAAGTTTCTGGTTATGTCAATTGGGTGGACTAATGTACGGAAGCTAGATTTTTCGTAAGAGGCACCAAGCAAATCGGTGGAAAACAGATAGGTTTTCTTGTGAGGTGTTATGGTAGAAGTACCATTAGCGTCACAGAGTGTTCAAATATTATTTGGACGAGGGTGTCGTAATGATCATTGGTGATATTCTAGTCTACTTTAAGACGTCAGAAAATCACGATGAACATTTAAAGATAGTGAGTGAAGCACTGTGGAGAGAGAAGTTGGATACGAAATTCACTACGTGTGAATTGTATCTTGAGAGATAGACAGATTTGTTATTAAGAAGTATGTTGGGAATGAGAAGTGAGAAAATAGTTTTCAGGAGCTAAAAGGGAAGTTAAGTGAGGCACCTGTATTATCCTTATCAGATGATACGAGGAATTTTGTAGTGTATCTCGATGTTTCGCATAGATGACGAGGTTGCGTACTCATGTAGCATGGCAAAGTCATTGTGTATGCAGCATGCCAGTTAAAGGATTATAAGGAGGTTTATCCTACTTATGATCTATAATTGGCAGCTGTAGTTTTTGAATTCAAAATCTGAAGATAGTATTTATGCGGGGAGAAGTGTGAGATATACACGGACTCTAGGAGTCTGAAATATATCTTCACACAAAAGGAGTTGAATATGAGAAAGAGAAGGTAATTAGAATGGATAAGAGATTTTGATGTTGATATGTTATATCAATCCAGGAAAGTTATTGTAGAAGCCGACGCGTTAAGTAGGAAGGGTAGGGAAAAACCTATTGATGTTAACAACTCAAAATGAGTTAATAACGGAAAAGGCGAAAACGGAGTTAGAGGTTAAATTATGGAATGAAGTGGTAGAAATGTTATTCACAGCGTAGACTCAATCCACGATAATGAAACGCGTTAATGAGGAATGCAAGCGAATGAAGAAGAGAATGCAGGATGAAGAGAAGATCAAGTATAATCTTGTTTTGAAGGAGGAATTTGAGTTCTAAATAATTCTAAGTTAAAAGGTAATAAGAGGGTGATAACGTAATGTGTTAGTAAATGCTTAACTTCTAATTCAGATTATTGATAGGAAGTGACTAGTCATGTAAATTAAAATAATACCTTCGGTGAAGGTGAATTGGAGGAATCACAATGTCGAAGAAGCATTGTGGAAACTTGAAATTAAAATTATGGAAAATTTCCCTCATTTGGTTATGTAATGGTAGCGAGATTCTGGGGACAGAATCCTTATAAGGGGGAAAGAATGTAACGCCCCAGAAAAAAAATCGGATTTTTGAGAATTAAATATTTATTTGATTATGTGGATTAAATAAATTTAATTAATTATTTATGGGAGTAAGCTAATTGAAGGTCGATTACATGACTGAGATGCATCGTAATGTCGTAGTATTTTGGCTACGTGATAGAATTAAAGTGTTTGAATTTCCAAGACGAAAATAAAAGTTTTCCCAAAAATTTACCAAAAAACACTATTCACGCATTTTTGCTCGGGAATTATTTTTGAACTTCCGAGAAATACATAATGATAGAATTCTAAGACAAGATGGAATATCCAATAATATTTTAGTTATGGCAAATGCAGTTTTTTGCCTGCAGACTTAAAACCTAATGATCAGGGAAAGTGAATTCCGAGAAGGAATTTAAATATGTATAATGAATTAAAGCGATGATTGTATAATACGTAGGTATTGTACGAAGTAACGAATATGAGTATAATACGAGGTATTATACGAGTATGAATGAAGGATGGTATGTCGTATATGAATAAGTATACAAGTTAGTATACGTGATGAATACGTAGAGTATACGTTATAAAACTTTAAGCTAATTGTATTGGACTTATAGGATTATGTAGAACATAGTAAAGTACAATGAGAATTGATAAGGCCCAAAGGTAGGAATGGATGAGTCCAATTGGAATTAAAATTAAGGTCCAAGGTTGTTTAATTGCAAGCCCAAAGTATGAACTTATGGTTATTGGATGGTTTAAACCATGGATGATCCAAAGTAGTGAGCAAGTAAACTTAATGACTAAGTAAGTGTGGTGAACAAGAAGACTTAATGACCAAGTGTTGTGGGGAGCAAGTTAACTTGGTGATTAAGAATGGAATAGTAAGGAGGTGGCTTAAGGAGGTTGAATTAAGGAGGTGGGATTGGTTTATTGACCATTATGCCCTAACCTAGCAACTCCTATAAATAGCAAGCTTTGGAATTCATTTGTTCCTTGTTCAAAATCACCATTAACTTATAGCTTATTGGTTAGAGAGAATAAGTGAGAATAAGCTAGTCTTTCATATTTCAAGAAGTAAGAAGAAGATCAAAGATTAACCAAGTGATATTAAAGGGTAAGCAATCTTAAACCATGAATCTCTTTCTCTTCCATTGTGAGAGAAGTGGGTAGTGGTAGAACATGTATGCTAATGAATGATAAAAATGATTAATTAATGGACTTAAGCCGTATAAGTCATGAATAAGCTATTTGTAATCATATAAACTATGAACTAGAGAAGAACTTGTAAGAACTTGTAATATGTTTACTATAATATAATTTATATGATTAGAAGATGAGTGAATGATGGTTAAAAGATTTAGGCCATGTTAAGTCAAGTAAAGTAAAATCATAAGTAGTTTATAGTTTTATAAGTTATAAACTCATGAAGAATAAGTAATAACTTATCATGCAAATAAGTTAATATAATATGTATGTTAAGATGTTAATTCAATGGATTGAATCCATTTGAAACGATGAACAAATCATAAGTAACGAAGTTATGCCGGAATTTACACGATTAGACGATAATCATCGAATTCGTGAAATTCTCGGAGTGGAGTTCGAATTTTGATTTTAATCTTGGAAACATTAGTCTTCAATGGGGAAAAGTCTTATTTGGCATTATAGAGTTGCGGACTCGAGAATGACCGAATTCCGACTTAGAACGAAGAAACGAGCGTTGAACGTTCATGAATGTTTATCGTTTTCTTTAAAAATGGACTAATAGGTGAATTTTTTAGTTAACGAAGTCAAATAGATAAAATTCTTGCATGAAAATGTAGAGTATCTAATTTGTGAACCGTAGGCTCTTGAACGAGCCAATTCGGACTTATAACGAAGAAGTTATGAGCCCAGGCATCTCACATAAAAATTTATCTGTCAAATTTTTCTCGATCAAGTCTGGCGTGCTTGATGCTGCAACAGAGCTTTATGAACAATGCCGGCAGTCAATGAAAGCGAGGGGGTTCTCTATGGAGTTTCGGCGCACAAGGCCAACTCTAGTTATAACACTCGCGCCACGGTCACTGCAGGTATACAAGAGGATAAAGATTGAAGAGAAATACAGTCACCACTATAGTAAAGGGATGCTGCCGCGGGCGCCTTGTGTAGTGGACTTTTGTTGACCAAGTTGTTTATGAACCCAATGGGTTGTAAGACAAGTATGGGACATGTAATTACGTAATGAACATGATAAAACCTTTCCTAAATAACTTTTATAGTAATGACTTTAGGAATTTAATGTTGTTTAATGAGTAGTTAAACGACGAACGTATAATGATAAGGACTATAACGTTAAGAGTTACAACTAAAAGTTGTTAAGTAATACGTGAACGTAAACGGTATGTAATAAAGTGTACTTAACAAATGACGATCGAGTTTTGATTAATAATGTAAGGATGTTAGTAAGCCGTGAGGAAGGATGATTAACTCGAAACGAGTTGGATTAATGAAGTAAATCCATGTAAGACATAGGAGAGAAAGAAGTTGGTAAGAATAATGTAAAATATAAAGGCAAGCCGGAACCAATAGTAACAAATCTAATATATGATTAGATTGAGGAGAAGGGTAAGATACAAGGAACCATGTATGTTCATTCTTGACCTAATGTGGTATGTTATGTGGTTATGTATTGTAAAGACCATAAAGACTAAAAGGAAAAAGTTATTTTACTATAGCAGACGTTGAAGGCAAGTTTTTCCTAAACGCGTGTCTAACCTTCGTGTTAGCCAATTTTTTTGTGATTCATGTTATGAGAATGCATGAAATGTTTTACTAAAGGGTCGATGCCAGTTTTACCTCGGCTAGACTAATCTTGAAGAATTGATTGATTTATTTACAGGTCTTTCAATATAGAATTGATAACACTATCCTACGCCAATTGTTTCGTACGGATTCAAGGTAAGCCTGAGTATGAATAAACAAATGTATTTTTCATCGATTATTCGATGGGCACGCGAGGTCGCCAAAACTTAAACGTACATACCTTTAACAAGATGTAGTGTTGATCAAGATATAGTACTATAGGATGATCACCCAGAAGTGCTCGTAAGATATTCCGGACTTACGGACTTAGTGTCGGGTTGTCCTTTTCAAAGAAAATATGAAATGCTCATGGTCTTGGACCAGAATTGACGTTTTACTGAATATTGTTATTGTAAAATGTTTTGAAGGAAAAGAAGTGTTATTTTGCATTATCGATAGTACTTCATAACTATAAGTCAGTTATTGAAGATATACAATTCCTGTATTTTAAGCATGTTGTTTAAAAGAAATTGTTGTACTTGCTGAACTTGTTATGCTCACTCTTGCTTGAACCATATGAATGCAGCTAGGACCAAACGAACCGAGGAATCCGACAAGGATAAAGGCAAGACGAAGATGAATGATTAGTTTACCTTGTAATAAACTAGTAAGTTGTATACATTATAGTATAATGAACAAAGAATGTAATGGTTTTAGAACCTGGGAACGAGATGTAATATTATTAAAGTAATAAGAATGTCGTTGATACACACATTTTGATGTCGTTTCAATAGAAATAATGTACAGTTATAAGTACCGTGTAGCACCATCTGTCGGGTTGGAAGATACTCTAATTTGGGGGTGTCACATCTATAGTTTTAAATGTATCAACACTCGGCTCTCGCTGGTAAAAATATGACTGAATATAAGCTCACAAGTGTTTAAAATGAGAAAACACTCAATTTAGGGTGTGTACAGAGCAAATTTGACAGGGCTTCCTCGCTATTTTTTCTTAAAATATGGCCATCCCAAGCCCTCTATTTATAGAGGGCGGGAGACGTAGGTACACCTGGGGCTGCCCGGGGTGCCCCGGGCTCCGCAGGTCCTGCCATCTCGAAGTACGTGCATGTGTGCAACGTGATGTCCCCTCGAAGTTATAGAACTTCAATCCGAGCCTCATGTTGAGGTGTATAAAATCTTTTATGGAGTGTTGTTATCGAGAGCTATGCCATGACATGGGATTAGAGGTTGTTAGAAGTCAGGAAGATGGGACCATGCCCTTGGTCTTCAAGCTTCAAATTTTATCTGGTGTGCTGCCTTGCGTAGTAGTCTCTCGGGATTGGAACTCCTTTGCTCTTGTGGGACATTTTTGTGTAGAATGTATGTTTAATTATTGTGTTAAGATGGCACAATGTGGGATTGAGGTGGCAAAATAACATTTTTGCCCTTCACCGGGGTTATCTCTGAGATTGGGTTGCTGCGACTACTGGACGTCCTTAGATTTGTCTCTGAGGTGTGCCTGACCTCCCAAGGTTATCTTCGGGTTTGGAACTGAGTGCCTCGGTGTGAGTCCCGAGGTTGAAGCTGACCGCATAGGTTGAAACGAGCATTTCCAGGGTTATCTCCAAAACTGCAACTGCACTCCTTGGGGTTATCTCCAAGGTTGACATTGTCTTTCCCGATGTTGTTTCTGGGACTAAGAGTCAGTATCTTGGGGTTATCTTCGAGATGAAACGACCTTCTCCTGTGTGATTTCTGGTATTGGAACTACATGCCTCGAGATTACCTCCGAGGTTGGAACTGAAACTTTCGGTGTTATTTCTGGGATGGAGTTAGAAACTTTCGATGGTATTTCCGAGATTGAGTTAAACTGTCCTCCAGGGTTATCTCTGAAAGAATATTCTGCCCTCCTGCAATGTTAGTAACAGGTATGCAGAAACTTTTGAGTGTCTACAGAAAGCATGAAATGACTTTCCTCCGCGTTGGGTTCATCAGAGGCTGACCTATCTTAGGCTATTCTCATGATTTTTTGGCATGAAGGTTCCCAGATCATCATAATTTACTTGACAGGAAGTTAATCCGGTCTTTCAACTGGAGCGAATCAGGGTGGTGCCTTTCCTGAGCCTCGTTGGAATTAGTCTCCCTACGAGTCAAGTAATCAAACACCAACAGGAGAGCCTCCTGATGAAGGAACCACACAACATACAGTCACATGCAACGTGTCTCACCGTTATGGAACTGATGACATGTGTGAAGCATTAATATCGTATGTAGATATAGTGTAAAGCATTAAGTGCTATGAGTAAATGCATTCTTACACATTCATCAAAATGTAAATGCAACATCCACACACAAGTATATAACAGTTTAAAAAGTTTGTAGTAGCGGCTTAAGTCCTCTTATTGGTGTCCCCAGCAAAGTCACCACATGTCGACGTCAGGATTTTCACTGTCCCTTTTCTATTCTTATCTTTTGGTGTTCTCATGTTAGGTGAGATTTATCTGAAAAAACAAGTTGTGAAAAGGTTTGACATTTATATGTCGACAATTGGACTGTAAGAGTCACCAATTGGTATTTTTAAATGGTTGCACCAACTCAACTGAGAAAAGGTTTGCACATTGACCACGTGATGTAACACTATTAAACTAGTCTGTGAAACGATGATTCCTTAGGGTCCGGGGACTTGCTTTTGTGGAGGGAAGGTGTTAGGCATCCCCCGACATCCGTGTTACCACGGTGACTGCCACTTTTTAATTAAATTGTTATATGAATGTGTGTATGTGTGTGGGTCAATGTGAAATTATTTAGAAGTAGTGATATGCCTCGTTCATACCTATATACGAAGGGTTTGAATTTGTGTAAAAATTCAGTTTTAACAAGATATAGCAGTGATGTTTTGTAAAATATGTTTTTTAAACCCTTATGCTCAATTGTAATTGAGGCCTTTGATACTTCTATTTTATTAAGTGTTCGACTTAGTTGTTTTTATTTTTGAGATGCGAGGCATCTTCAAGAAAATAAGATATATAGTAGTGCCGAACTCCTTATTGGCATGAGAGCCGTCTAAGGAAATTCAGACACTGTGAATAATGTACAAGTTATTTATAGCCGAAAATGTCCATTATAGGAACCGAATCTAGATTTATAAGACTGAAACCGTGATCACATGATTCCTAGGCTCACATGATGTAGCAATTTATATGAAATCTGTAAGTAGTTGTCGACGTCGGGAATTTTAAGTGTCCCTTTTCGTTATTTATCTTTTGGTGTTCTCATGTTAATGTGAGATTTGTTTGAAAAAATAAGTGAAAAAGGTCTGACATGTATAATGTCGACGATTTGACTTTAAGAGTCGCCAGTTGGTGTATTTAACTGGTTGCACCAACGCAACTGAAAAAGGTTTGCAATTAACCCAGTGATTTGACACTGCTAGACGGGTCTGTGAAACCGAGATTCATTTTGGGTCCGGGGGCTTGATTATGCAGAGGGAAGGTGTTAGGCACCCCCCGACATCCGTGTTACCACGGTGACTGCCACTCTTCAAAGAAATTATTATATGAATATGTGTGTGTGTGTGTGTGTGTATGGATCAATGTGCAATTATTTGAAAGTAGTGCGAGGCCTTGTTCGCACCTATATACACAAGGTTTGAATTTTATAGAAAAATTCAGTTTTAACCAAGATTTAGCAATGAAGTTTTGTAAAAGAGTTTTTTCAAACCCGGTGCTCAATAGGAATTGAGACCTTTTCATACTTCCATTTTATTATTAAATGTTCGGCTTGTTTGCTTTTATTTTCAAGATGCGAAGCATTCTCAAGAAAATAATATACAACAGTGCCGAACTCCTCATGGGCATGACAGCCATCTAAGGAAATTCAAACACTGTAAAATAATGTACAAGCTGCTTATAGCCAGAAAATGTCCATCATGGGAATCAAATCTAGATTCAGTACACTGAACTTGTGATTACATGATTCCTAGGCTCACATGATACTGCAATTTATATAGAAAGGAATAAGCAATTATATATATAAAAGCTATATATATATATATATATATATATATATATATATATGAACATGATCAACCGCCATGAAGTAAACTTCAGGCGGGACAAAATATAATTAAAGCTGTAAAAGCGATCAACTGCCACGAAGTAAACTCTAGGCAGGACGGAATGTAAATAAAGATGTAAAAGGCTACGAAGTGAACTCTAGGCCTGATAGAAATGTAAATATATATATATATATATATATATATATATATATATATGTCTAGATATATTTATAAAAGCGAGAACGACCTTTGGATGAGAATCCGGGTTCACCTGATATGTCCGATAACAATTATATATATATATATATATATATATAAAAAGCGAAAACGCATGCCGGATGTAAATCCGGGCTCATCGAGATATGTCCGACAATGATATATATATATATATATATATATATATATATATATATATAAGCAATTAAACGCATTAGGATGTAAAATTACGCTCATTAGATGTAGTTCGACCACGATTTATATATATAAGTATATATATATAAAAAAGCAATTAAACGCTCCGCATCAAGTCTAGGCTCAATCAAGGCATAACTCGATAATGTTAATCCATATATGAAATATATACATATATATAAGTATATATATACAGACAGAAATGAAAAACCACGGATCGAAGTTCGAGCAAACGCACACAACACGACTCTCAATGTGTATAACAGTGTGTGCTATATGAGAAGAAGGCTTTATATAATGTAAGAAGGCTTACAGTGGGCTGCCAAAGTAGACTTCTATGACTTTAAATGGATAAACACTCAGCTCCCGTGGGATAAAAGATAGCTATATGTGAGCTAATAAGTGTTTAAAAGTGAGGAAACACTCAAAAGATGTGTATGCAGAGTAAAATGAACAGGGCTTCCTCACCTTTATCCCTCTCTTCTCTTTTCAAATGGCTGACCCCAAGGCTTGAATATATAGACAGATGGTCGTTGGTACACCTGCGGTAGCCGTAGTTGTACTTGCGGCTGGTCGTGATTCATCCGAGCCTCGCGGGTCCTGTCGTCTCGTAGTACGTGCACTCATACACTGTAATATCTGCTCGAACTTGCAGAACTTCAATCTGAGCATCCAAACGAGGTATATCTGACCTTCTTAATATCGCTGGTGTCGAGAGTTACGCAATGACATGGATTAGAGGTTGTACGAAGTCAGGAAGAGGGGTCTATGCCCTTGGTCTTCAAGCTTCAAATTCTATCCAAAGTACTGTCACACGTAATAGTCACTAGGGATTGTCACTCCTTGGTTCTTGTGGGTCATTGTTGGATGTATGTATGTATGAAGTGTTGAGATGACGTGCCATTGTTGAAGGAACAAGATGACGTTTGACTCCTTGCCGGTGTTATCGCCGGTTTGAGTTGAAAGTAGATGCTGCTTAGGGTTATAGATGAGATTGGACTACTTGTTGGTATGCCACAATATCATCTTGTTGAGACAGTAAGATGACATGTTGACTCCTAACCGGGGTTATCGCCAGTTTAAGCGGAAAGCAGATGTTGCTCAGGGTTACATCCGAGATTGGACTGCAGCTTGTTTGTATATCTCATTGTCATCTATGGGTGTTCCTGTCTGCCAGTTGTTAGCTCTGGGTCTGAGGTATGTGTGCCTCGACAGGATGTCTAGTGTTGAAGCTGATTGTATGTGTTTAAAATAAGTATTTCCAGGGTTATCGCAGGAACTGCAATGGCATCTCTTGGGGCTATCACCAAGGATGGGGTTGCTACTCCCAGTGTTATCTATGGGACTGGAACTGAGCGTCACGGTGTTATCGCCGAGACATGACTGTCCTCTCCGGTGTTGTTGCCGGTCTTTTGATCTTGCAAACCTCGGGGTTATCTCTGAGATTGGAAATGACATTCCTGGTGTGTGTTCCGGGTTGAGATTATGTTCTCAGTTTGTGTTCTGAGTTGGAACTGAACTTCCGGTAGTATCCAGAATGGATGTAAGTTGTCTTTCAGGGTTATCTCCAAAAGATGAATCTACCCTCCTGCAATGTCAATAATAGGAGTGCAGAAAATTTCGAGTGTCTACAGATGCCCCTCTTTATCATATTCATACAATACAAGGCATGGATAGGATAAAGAATCCTAGACACTTGAAATGCAAGCGAGATAAACATAATACTATATGCAGCAACATGATGCATGATTGCCATGTAATCCTATTGGGATGACAATCAGTGATGGCTTGGACATGCGATCCAAGTCTCCAAGGATATTGACGTTGGGGATATCACCAAAGTCTTGAATCCTAGACACTGGCTTATATTCCATAGATGTACCTCTTGTGTTTAAGAGATCTGTGGGGATAAAGCTTTGTCTGTTTGAGGATGTGTATAACATATTCCTTCATTATGTCGAAGTTACTGCCAATAGTTTTGTAACTGTCAAGGTTACCTAATCTTCGCTGATGTGTGTATCACCGGATAGATCCCTGCTGGGTGTATTTTCAAGGTTGCTTGACCTTCATTCATGTATGTGTCAATGGTAGCATTGTGTTATAGCCCTTGATGGGGAAGGTTGCTTCGATGGGTTTACTCGCCATTGGCTGTAATGATGGCAAGGCTTCTTGACCTTCATTGATGTGTGTATCAATGGTTGCATTGCGTTGTGACCCCAGCCGGGGATACGTAGATGCTTGAAAGATGTGTGTTGTGACCCCCGCCGGGGATACGTAGATGTTTGAAAAATGTGCGTTGTGACCCCTGTCGGGGATACGTAGATGCTTGAAAGATGTGCTTTGTGACCCCCGCCGGGGATACGTAGATGTTTCGTGGTTTTTGCGTTGTAACCCCTGTCGGGGAAGTTTAGGGTTGTGACCCTGCAAATGACTGCATCAGACCTTTGTGGGGTATTGCCGAGCATGGTTTGTGAAATTTGAGCTCATTGGTATAGTATACCCTACATTCAGGCGAATACCTTTGAGATGACGGGAGTTTAACACTGACCGACGAGAAACCAGGATTTCCGGCTACTCCACTCAATTGCGTAGCACTGTTATTCTTGATTTGGCCTTTTCAGCTTGTGAGACCTCCTTTGCAACTCTAACTGGAGCGAGCCGGAGGTGTGGGACCTATGTGGGGGTGCCGCATGTGTACCTGCAGGAGCCGTAGGTTAGCCTGCGGCCAACCGTGCCTATGTATAGGCGACTGGTTGCTTTCATAAGTCATTTCAAGTTGCGCAGCGAAGGAAATCTGAGAGCTCTTCTGCAAATCTACTGAGTTTGGGCAACTTTTTGCATATTCTGCTACCGTACAAGCGTTCTTCACTGTCCTGGTAACACATGCATGTATTTTTTTCCAATTTCTATATGTTGGAAAATGACTTATCGCATGAAATGCATTTAGACACATAGTAGTGAATATGCATGCTGATATGACTTGATAAAAAATATTCAACATAGTAAATGTTAGTATTAAACCATGCTGAACATAATGATGTGAAAACATTTGACTTTTGAAATAGTCAAATTGGCACCTTTTACTGTCATTTCTTATCCTATCTGAGGACAAATGAGTAAAGGCATAAAGTAAAATAATCCTGGTAATTAGACTACACTTATGAATTTTTACTGTGATGTGATTAATGCATACAGGATGTATATGACTGTGTATAGGTGTGCTACTGAATGGCCACCTAGTCATGCCTATGTGCATGTGGATAGTCCCATTTACAAAGGGGCAATGGAAAAATTTTCCCAAAATGTAGGCATTGGGTAGTCATGCATTTTTAACTCTACTGTGGATGTATGTTAAAACAATGCATGTAAGCATGTAATCATAGAATGCATTTTTGAAAAGACTCCAGGTAAGAAATTACCACACCCTTTCAGAGGTGATTTGGAGACTTGTTGTCCAGATATTATGGATTCGGACCAACCGAGTAGTTCTCGTAGGACCACTTCTGGCGTACAGAGGAGGGCTTTTAAAGAGCCTCAGCTCCGTTCCGTTAGACAGCATCGTCGTTTGGCGGAGGCGGTGATACGTTCTATTCGGGTTGAAGTGCCGAATGTCGAGGACGAGGAGGAGGATGCACCGATTGAGGTTCCTACTCCTGCTGTACGTGTTCCCCATAGGGAATTGCTAGGTATTCAAGTGGCGAACCCATATCTTCTTGGTGACTTGAGTAGGCATCCTTTAGTATACCTGCACGCAAACGAGGTATGAAATTAGATCTTTAATCTTCCTTATTTCCTATTGATGAGGAGTCAAGGAGTCTGATGTTGATCTGCATTTGATGTAGGTTCCCGGCTTCACACAGCCTCGAGGGAACTGGTTTAGCATCCACTCTATGTATCAGGCCTTGCATGATGACTACAAAGCGATAGTCCGTGACTGGAGATTCGGGAGGTTCTTCTCCATTCTACCCCGTCGCTGTCCTTGGGGTTACCTCAGCGCATTGTCTGAGCGGTGGTTTCACTTGACTTAGTCACTCCATTTGCTGGATTGTGAGGTGATGATGACACCGATGGATTAGCGGTTTGTCACAGGTATGGAGTTTGGAGGGGAGCCGGTGCCTTGCACGACGGATATCACCCCTACTGCCGTCAGATCCTTGTTAGGAGTTCCGGCGGAGACACTCAAGGGTAGGACTGTTCGTACGGGTCCTTTCAGCGTGGATGCCATGAGCGGCTTTTGAGTGAGCCCATACCCGATGATGTGAGAGTCAGGGATCGCATTCTTCAGCGATTGTTCCTAATGATCATTAGGGGCTACTTCGTAGCAGATAACTCTTCTACGGTGTCCTTCGCTTTGATCAGCGCCACTCGACACGTGGACCGTATAGGAGAGTATGATTGGGGTTCCTATACCTTTGCCTACTTCCTCAGGGGAATGCGCATGCGCTCGCAGGGCTTGACCGAGGCATGGTTAGGATTCTACCCATTTCTGTTGGTGAGTGTTTCTCTTATCTTTTCCCATGGATAGGTTAAGAGTGTTAACTGACAATAGATGTTTGCCTTTGTGTTGGCAGTTTTTGGCCTATGAGAGGCTTCCTTGTTTGTGTCCTGTGAGCGTGTTAGGTTTAGACACCTACCCACGAGGATGGAGATGGCATCATTCCATACTGGCGGAGGTCCCTGTTGCTGAAGGTTTCACTCATTGTCGCCTACAGCTGGAGCTATTGACAGCTGATGTAATCACATAGATTCCCTACTCTGGAGAGCATTTGGGAATTATATTTGAGGATGGGTACCCGACTAGAGCAGAGTACGTCATTTTAACCCGCATGATTCCTCTCTTCACAGATGGAGGATGGGAGCTCTATTTAGGAGAGCGTGCTATCAGGAGCACTACCGGAGAGATTCATATGCCGATCTTACCTCCTGCCAGGCGTTATTGGCCTGTTTCACAATCACCCGTCATTGACATCCCATTGATGGGGATTAACGGTTTTACATTGTTAGAGGGCCCCTGTTCTCAAGAGATGTTCCAGCATTGGTGGATCCCTTGCACAATTGGAGCTCAGACCCGCGCCACATAGTTTATGGGGGATATGGTTCCAGGATCCATGATGATGACGGATTGGCTAGCCTGTGTTAGAGATCCGACTCATGTGACACAGATTGACAGATTGACTCTGCATTTGGACCAGTCACATCTTTTCATTCGGCATTTGGGCAGAGATCCTGCAGAGGTAGATACTTTTGTTCCTTCTAGCTCTGGCGCTGGTCCCTCAGGTGACCCATATGGTTTTGTCAGCGCAGATCCTCCCTTGTATCGGCCTGACATCCCTGTGGATAGAGATCCAGTGACTCAGGAGGAGTTACATCAATTGGACAGGATCGATGATGTAGACATCGATACTCTTGACTTTTTCTGATGTATTTCTCATTATCTCTTTTGATAGGCCTCTGGTAGCATTCTGGTAGCTTCGCCCCATTCTCGCTATATCTTTTGATAGGACTATGTTGTATGTTGGGTAGCTTCGCCCCATTTCCCTATATTTTAGTTGTACAGAGATGTATTGGATGATGATATACTTAGGAATGTATGCATAGTTTTCCATTCCCTATATCATATTGCCATCTATTGTATCATGCATGTTATTATATTATGCATATATATGTATGTCCAGAGATATTCAGCATTGACCCCTAGATGGTCTTATGACACGGCCCGTACAGATGTCTTATTCGATAGTTAGTCATATTGATCATACACCACCATTTGTGGTGGTAGCTGGTATGCGCCCATGGTATGATAGTATATCACCATTAGACATGGTGATCGTAGATGATTTGTTGCAGCATACTATGACCCTGTTGATGTTTCAGGCTCCTCCAGGATTTGTAGAGGGCATGCTAGAGCACTGGGTATCAGACAGACAGGTATTCCGATTTGGGACCCAGGAGTTGACTCCTACTTTGGAGGAGTATGCACGGTTGATGATGCTGCCGCTAGACAGACCTTGCGTGCATACGGCTATTGGAGACATGAGTAGACAGTTCATAACCCTCACTGGATTGAGACGTAGAGTGGTCCAGGACGAGATTACATCCGGCCATGTGATATCCCAGCATTTCCTGTTTGATAGGTTTGGCTCTGAGGATAGCTATGCACGACATTATAGGGATTTCACCACACCGGAGGACCATTGGCATTCAGCCAGAGTAGATGTACTACTTCTATCCGTATTATCATACATCTACATGCCGCGGTACATGGATGAGCTAGATATCGGCGTCATTATGGCAGTGAGAGCTCTCAGGGAGGGTCGTACCATTGTACCGATGATTGTTGCAGAGACCTTGAGGTTAGCTACATACTGCTGCACTTATCCGGCAGGAGTGTTCACAGGTAGCTCGACCATGATGTATGTGTGGTTCATGTCACACTTGAGACTGATTGGCATATTTAGACGGCAGGGGTTTTGTTTCACCCAGGAGATAGCCATGTCATACTCCTTTCAGCCTGCAGAGTGCACAGATGTTGCATCGTTGTCAGCTTTCCTGGCAGGGATTAGGGATCCGTTTGCCATATTATCGTGTTCAGGGCTTAGTTCACCCTACAGCTTCATTACTCATGCTATGGGCATGGATTACCTCCCTCTGGCTAGATTGAGGGGCATGATCACTTACCACCCATTGGCAGTGATGTGTCAGTTTGACCAGTTTTAAGATTTTCATCCGTATAAGGGGGCAGTGAGTCAGCGCTTCGTTTCATACCATTTATCAGCGGAGGACAGATCCAGGTTGTATGCCTGTTGGGATCAGCAAGAGCTGGCTAAGTTTTCTGTCAGTCTGCAGCGTATTCCACATGGATGGAGACAGAGACTGCATTGACTGCGACAGTATCCACAGTGCAAGGGTTTGATTATGACGTGAGGAGCCTATAGAGGAGACTGTTACTCCCCACAGATGATTTGACTGCTGGGCTGCCAGCATTTTTGATGGATTCTCCCACCCCTAGTGCCACTGTTACTCAGTATTTGGCATAGCATTTGGAGCAGAGCTTACATCTGATGACCTATGAGAGAGATCATGCTAGGGCCACGATGTTGACAGCTCTTGATGAGAGAGACGCCGCTCTGTTAGAGAGGGATGAGGCTGGATCAACCAGGGATGCATTGATTGGGGAGCGGGATGCTGCCTTATCTGCTAGGGATGTGGCCATTACAGATAGTACTTCCGTTAAATCCCAGATGACTGTCAGTATTACCGACATGAGTGCCTACATTGATGAGCACTATGCCACTATGCAGTTAGCCTCTTTTCTACTAGCTCATGTAGATACCCTTGGGCAGGAGCTTGCAGTGCTTCCTCCGTCGTTAGAGAGGGATGTTATGTTAGATCTGATAGTCCGCATACACACAGATCTGTAGATAGCTTTGTTTTTTTCTGTATAGACTAACTTAGCCATTTTGTCATGTACAGCACAGATGTATATATCAAACAGTATTATGTATGGCAGGGAAATATATTTTGATTCACTTCCCTTTTAGTTATGCCTTGATACTTGCTTGATGTTTGCCTGTTTCTCCAGGGCCTTGTGATCTTGATACATTCGGAACTTATCCTTGATAGATGGACATTGAGACGTCGCAAGATCTCTCAGAACGGATCATTGATTTCTGTAAATCCCTACCATCTTTGGTGTCTTGGGACTGGTATCTGTATGGAAAAGTGGAGAGGATGGTGGTTTCTTCCTCTCTGAGATTGACCGCACCACAGATGGTCACCAGTACTTCTATTTGTGAGAAGCCTAGTTAATTCCATCTCTTATGGGTTGGTATTTCTCTTTGAGGAATGATCGCAGCTTAGATGGTCACCGAATCTTCTATTTTTGAGAAGAGGTTGGGTAATTCCATCCCTTTGATTTGAAACCGATGAAATGCGACAAATTAAAGGTTGATCCCAGTACCGTGTGACAAATATGTTTTTCTGGTAGGGGTTAGACTGCACCATGAATGGCTGCCTATGTACTCCTATTGATGAGGAGATCAAGTCTACGTAGTTCGAACCTAGTGTAGGAGGTTCAACACTGAATGCAGAAGGCAGATGGGTGTAGAAGTATTTTTATTGTTTTTGTTGTTTTTGTGAAGAAAGGGAAGAAATGTTTTTGTTGTTTTTTGTTGTTACGACCGGGCCATATAGAATATTGTTGCCTACGTACCCCCCAGGAGTGTGGTAGATCAGGTCGACGTAGTTTGCTCCTCAGGACGAATCGCAACTGAAGAGAAATGTGAATCCCATGTGCAAGCTATACTACGGGGAGAATAAAGTTTAATCCCATAATGGGGATAAACTGCAAGTGTGGAAAAAGTTTGTTCCCATCTTCAGGACAAACTGCAAGCGTGGAAAAGTTTAATCCCGTCTTCAGGATAAACTGCAGGTGTGAAAGGTTCAATCCCGTCTTCAGGATAATCGAAATTGAGAAAGGTTCAATCCCATCTTCAAGATAACCAAAATTGTATGAAAGGTTTGAATTAAGGTAAAACCAGGCTGCTGGCTTAAAGTTTATGTTTCCCTGAGGGGCAGAAGAGTATGTAAAAGGGTGAAAGGGTTCAAAACCGGAATGACTGATGATTTGATGATCAAAATTAGGATGTTTGTTTGATGGTAACTTCAGACATATTACCGTTTCACGGTGTCCGAATTGATAAGCTGTGGAAATTCATCACAATCAATTTCCTGCAATCTGAGAGCACCTCCTATCAATACTTCCTTGACAACAAATGGGCCTTCCCTTAGATTGATCTTGGTTGTCAATGATCTTCTTCAAAACCAAGTCATGTTGTTTGAATTGCTATAGTAGGACTTTTCTGTTGTACGACCGTGCGATCCTTTGCTGATATAACTGACCATGGAAGATAGCCGCGGCTCGCCTTTTGTTTATCAGAGACAATTGGTGATACCTGTCTTGTACCCATTGGTCTTCATCCAACTGAGCATCCATCAATACTCTGAGAGATTCCATTTCCACTTCTATGGGGAGCACTGCTTCCATCCCATAGACTAATGAGTAGGGGGTTGCCCCAGTGGAAGTTCGCATGGAAGTTTTGTAGGCTAATAAAGTCAGAGGCAAGAGGTCAGGCCATCCTTTGTGAATGGCGAACATTTTCTGCATGATCTTTTTGATATTTTTATTAGCCGCTTCAACAGCACCATTCATCTTTGGACGGTAGATGACTGAGTTGAGATGTTTGATGTGGAATCTTCTGTATAACTCCTCCATCATTTTGTTGTTGAAGTTCTTAGCATTGTCTGACACAATGACCTCTGGTTGTCCATATCGACAAATGACATTGTTTCTGATGAAAGCAATGATAACTTCTTTAGTAACCTTGGGGAAGGAAGCTGTTTCTACCCATTTGGTGAAGTAGTCGATCATGGTGAATATAAATCGATGTCCATTACTGGCTTTGGGCTCGATGGGCCCGATCATGTCCATTCCACACATTGAGAAGGGCCATGGAGAACTCATATTATGGAGTTCCCTTGGAGGGGCGTGGATAGCATTCCCATGAATCTGGCATTGATAGCACCTCTTGACGTGATCATCACAGTCAACTTTGAGTGTGAGCCAATAATGTCTTGTTCTGAGAATTTTCTTGACAAGTAGGGGTCCGCTCATGTGAGGGCCACATACTCCACCATGGATCTCATCCATGAATCTCTGAGCTTGGTCTTTATCCAGACATCTGAGGAGACCTAATCCTGCATCCCTTTTGTAGAGTGCATCTCCGCTCAGGTAGAATTTCATAGCAAATCGATGAATCTGCCTCTTCTCAGTTAGGCTCGCCTTAGCGGGTGTAGATCCATCTCATAGATACTCCTTGATGCTTTGATACCAAGGACTGTGGATAGGAGGTAGCTCATCCGATACTTCGCCAACGTAATTCCCATATACTGGGGCTCTTTGTAGAGTAAACGTGATGTTTGACATGTTTTCCTTGTCCGGTATGTAAACCAAGGAGGCCAACGTTGCTAATGCGTCTGCAAAATTATTCCTATTACGAGGAATGTGTATAAAGTAGATTTCTTTGAACTCTAAATCCATCTGTAAAACTTGCCGATGGTAAGGCAGCAAATGCAATTCTTTGGTTTGATAGATTCTTGTGGATTATTTTATTACCAATTCGGAATCCCCAAAGACAGTTAACCGCCTGATGCCCATTGAACGAGCAAGTTTTAGCCCCATGATCTGACCTTCATACTCGGCCTATGTTGTTGGTCTTTGACAAACTATAATTTGACTACTGACGGGATACTTATTCCCGCATCAGATATTAGAACTGCTCCAGCTCTGGAGCCTCCTGAATTAACAGCTCCATCAAAATACATTCTCCACGTATAGCATGTATCATACTGATGTTGTATCTAAATTGTCATTACCCCTTCATTAGGAAAGTATGTTTCAAAGGGTTTGTAATCCCCTGCAGGTGCGGTGGCCAGTTGATCCGTAATTCCTTGACCTTTGACAGACTTTTGGGTCACGTAGCCAATGTCAAATTGCTCTAGGATCAACTGCCATCTGGACAGTCGACAATTCAGTATGGGCTTGCTAAACACATGCTTGAGAGGATCCATTCGGGATATGAGATGGATTATGTGACCATGGAGGTAATGTTATAACCTCATGGAAGCCCATGCTAAAGCACAACAAGTCTTCTCAATTAGAGTGTACTTGTGTTCGCTGATGCTGAATCTTTTGTCGAGGTAATAGATAGCTCGTTCTTGGACTCTATTGTCTTTCTGCCCCAGCATACAACCCATATCATTGTCATTTATGGACAGGTACATGAATAGGGGAACATCATCTCTTGGAGGTACCAAAATAGGAGCGTTAATTAATTGCTCTTTGATGGTAAGAAAGGCTTTCTGACACTCATCGTTCCATTTCATGGAGGAGTTCTTCCTTAACAGCTTGAAGATAGGCTCACAGGTTGCTGTGAGTTGAGAAATGAATCTACTAATGAAATTGATCCTTCCCAAAAATCCCCATATTTTCTTCTCTGTCTTAGGAATGGGCATTTCCATGATGGCCTGGATTTTGGTAGGATCCAGTTCAATCCCTTTGTGGCTGACTAGGAAACCTAGCAACTTGCCTGACTTAACACCAAAAGCGTACTTGGCGGGATTCAACTTCAAGTTGTACTTACGCAACCTGTTGAAAAGTTTTGTGAGATGGTCTAAGTGGTCCTCCTCCTTCCGGGATTTGACAATAATGTCATCCACATAGATCTCTATCTCTTTGTGCATTAAATCGTGGAAAAGAGCCATCATAGCTCACTGATAGGTTGCCCCGGCGTTGATGAGGCCGAATGACAACCTTCTGTAGCAAAAGGTTCCCCAAGGCATGATGAAAACAGTTTTCTCACGATCTTCCTCAGTGACCATAATTTGATGGTACCCCGCAAAGCAATCAGCAAAGGAGTACATGCCGTATTGAGCAGTATTGTCAATAAGAATGTGGATAAATGGCACGGGAAAGCTATCTTTAAGGCAAGATTTGTTCAAATCCCGATAATTCAGGAAGACTTGCACCTTTCCCCCTGGTTTAGGCACGGGAACAATGTTGGGATATCCACTACGGATATGTAGACACCATGATGATGCCAGCTTGAAATTATATCACAATTTCTTCTTTAACCTTTAAACTCCACTCAGGTTTCAATCGCCTGAGCTTTTGCCTGACTGGCTTGAATCCTTATTTAATGGGAAGGTGATGAAGAACAATGTCAGTGGACAAACCCACCATGTCTTCATGAGACCATGCAAACACATCCTGGAATTTGGTTAACAGTGCAACCACGTCATTCCGTTGATTTGTGGTAAGGTCTGAACCAATTTGGATTAGCTTAGGGTTGTCTAAGGTTCCAAGATTGAAAGGAGTGGTTTGATCAAGATTGGGTTTGGGTTTGTCTGTGACCCATTCCTTAATCTCTTGAGGTGTCTCAATGTCCTCTTGAATGTCCATCAAGTCTAAGTCCAACTTTGCATCAAAGTTACAGCCCTTGTGGAGAGAAGGCACCTCATTAGCAAGTAAAGGCACATCTAAATTCAGAGTCCTGAAACAAAAGATGTTTTCACTTAATATATGCAACTGTTCGATCATACAAAAGTGTTAGCATGTACTTGATAAAATAACAGCTAGTACTGTAAAGGAAAGCAAGCAATTAAAGTTATCTACAGGGCAGAGGGGTTTTTCTGCCCATTTTACCCTCATCGACCAATGCATGGATTGCTACTCCAATTGTCGAGGGCAAAGTCCTGAAGAACTGCAGTGATGGAAGGATCGTCAGTGTCTTCCTTCTCCCAAATGATAACCATGACATCTGGGCAATCATCGTCTGGGGTGTATCTGTTTATATGTTCATCATGAACAATGACGCGGATGCCTGCCATCATCAAGGCAAGGTCATGTTTACGTTTTGTTCCTTTTCTTCCGTTTCGGGATTAGGAATTAGTACCTCTTTTGCTTTGATTGGCACTGGTTTCGGAAACAACATAGCCACAGCATGGGCTGGCACCTTTACTGGAGATTGCATTAACTCATGAGGTAAAGGTATAGAAAATCGCCATGCGATGGAAGCTTGAGGAACCTGCTTGTGCTTGTGAGGATTCCTATGATTGGAACTGGTAGAATAGCCTAAACCGGCTGTTTCGATTTGATTGGACATTTGGATATGGTGCTTAATACCTGCTTATCCTTACCAAGCCCTTGTCCAGGTTGATGACCCAATAACATCATTTCTTGAGTGGCCGACATAACCTCGGTAGAAATCTTGGGTATGGGAAGTGGTGTTCCAATAAAATGTTATTGAGTGTTACTCACTTCCAGAGTATGGAAACTGGCCGGTTCAACTTCTGAATTGAAGCTGATAATTGGTAGAGTTCCTTGTCCAGGACATTTCCTCTCAGCGTTGACAGTAACTAGACTGTTGTTGATAATGTATTTAAGTTTTTGATGTCGTGTGGAGGGAACAGCTCCAACCATGTGTATCCATGGTCTGCCCAATAGCAAGTTGTATCCTGAGTCTATCTTGAGGACGTGGAAGGATACATTGAATGTATTTGGACCAATCTCAATTAGCAATTCAACCTTTCTGATGGCATTTCGTCGGGAACCATCAAAAGCTTTGATAATCGTATGGTTGCTTTGGATCCGCTTGAGATTGATATTCATCTTCACCAAGGTGGCATAAGGACAGATATTTAGAGATGAGCCTCCATCTATCAATACTCCTGCTAGCATGTACCCGGAAGACAAAACTGCAATGTGTAATGGCTTGCAATGACCGGTCCCTTCGGGAGATAAGTCGTCATCAGTAAAGGATATCACATTGTTGTTGAAAATGTGATCAACCAAATGTTGAAATTTTTCCACATTCACTGATTTTGGCAAGTAGGCTTCTTCTAAAACCTTCAATAAAATCTTTCGATGATCCTCAGAAGAGAAAACCAAGTCCAGTATCGAAATCTGTTGTGGAGCTTCTCGCAAGCTTAAAACAACTTTGGCTTCATTGTGGCCCATAGTACGGAGGAATTTTTCAATCTTCTCTATGGGCAACTTCCCCTTTTCTTTACAAGTAGGTTTGATAACCCGTTGAGGAAGGTACAGTGGATTTTCCTTTGACACTGTAGCAGTAGTATGAGACGTGGATCCTTCAGCTTCTCCATAATTCCATGGAACTTTGTGTAAGCTGACAACATGATATTGTGGTTTGCAAGATAAAGAAATTGTCTCTGGTGCGGCCACTTTAAAAGGATTGTCAACTCCTTTGAGTTGAATTGGTTGTATGGGAAATACCTTGACAGTCTCATCATCTACTTCGGATATAACCGCTACTGATCCCTTCCATTTGGTAGGATATGCATTCCCACCCTTGAGTTGCACAGTGTAATCATCTGCTATTTGTAGGACACCGCTATCAATAAGATTCTGAATGAGATGGCGGAGTGCCCAGTATTCTTTTGTGTTGTGACCCCGAGAATGTGAATGATATTGACAAATTTCATCAGGATTGAACCGTCCTGAACTGGGATCGATTGGAGGAAGAAGGAATGTAATCATTCCTTCGCTGATCAACATTTGAAGTATCTCCTCCATAGATTGGCCCAAATATGTGAATTCCCTTTGGTTGGAAAAATCCCGACGGGCCTTTGCACTTGCTCGCTTTGCAACCTTATCCTCCATAGCTTCGCTTTCTGAAGGTGTTGATGGAGCATTCATAACAAATGGAAGGAGATAGGCATGCTCTTGCCTGATTAATTGGCGTATGACTTGATGATGGTGGGTCAGCAGTTCTGCTAATTGTTCAATTTGTTTGCAAAAAGATTTCATCTTTTGTTCCATGGTAAACTGGAACTTTTCATAATCCCATTTGTCAACACCGTCTTTGAGGGGTTTGGATGATTCGCCAGTGGAACCTTGTCCAGTGCTCCAACTGATCATGTTAACCTCTTCTTCTTTGTGTTGAGGAAGAGGATTGTCTTGTAAATAGGGTTGATCTAGTTTGGTGACCATGATCTCACTGTTATCTATCAGATCTTGAATCTTATACTTCAAGGCCCAACAATCTTGAGTATCATATTCGGGTGCCCCGACATGATAAGCACACTTCCGAGTAGCATTAAAACCCCTCCCATTAGGGTTGGTTGGTCGAAGAAGATGTGTAATTTTATTCGAAAGCGATCGGAAGAGCAAGAATATTCTCGGAGTTAATCCCCTAAGGGTGTGAACGTCCCGAGGTCATTGTACTTCTCCACTTTTAGGTATTGGAGGGTTTGAAGATTGTGCTGGAAAAGGGGAGTAGTTTCTCCTCTGCATAGGCATGATTGGATTGCCTTTTTGTCCTTGTAGTATCAAGGAAACATCCTCCTCTTTCTTCTTATAGACCCTCCGGGGGTTGTTTCCATAAGATCCAGATGGATGTGCTCAAAGAATGACTTTAAGAGCGGCTAGGTCTTGAATTTTTTAGGACTTCAATCCCATTTGACCATTTCTCTCGGTGCTTGATCATTTCGGAGAATGGTTTTCCAATACCAAACTATAACTCTTTCATAGAAAGGAGCTTCTGTACATCTATGAAAGTCATGACCATTTCGATTCCGTCATGGAAGGAATAACTTGATGAAAGAAGCGCCTCCACCTTTGAGCGTACTCTCTAAATGACTCATTAGACTGTTTCTTGACTTTGGTAATTTGGTACCGATCAGGAGTCATCTGAGATTGAAAACTGTATTGAGTGAGGAAGATGTGAGCTAGCTCTTCCCAACTATGGATCTTTGAGTTGTCTAATCTGGTATACCATGAACGGGCTTCTCCAATCAGACTTTTTTGAAACAGCTGCATTTGGAGCTTTTAATTTTATGCGTAAGACCCAAGCTCTCCAATGAACACTTTTAAATGTGTATAAGGATCCCCTAACCCGTCATATTTCTCAAAGTCAGGGGTCTTGAATTTTTCTGGATAATGAACACCAGGAAATATGCAAAGGTCTGTATATGAAACACTGCCATGTGTTCCAATCCCTTTGAGAACATGAATAGTTTCCTCCATTTGAAGGACCTTCTTCCTGAAATCACCATTGTCTGGATCTCCTTTGAGATGGGTGTTTTCAGGGTCTTTGTTGGTTGTATCCAACTAAAGTCCGGGAATTATTTTTTCCAGACCTTGAACTCCTCTTTGTGTAGGGGATTCTGTATGTGTAGGTATCTTCTTACCCTGAGTAGACTGGTGTAATTCTTTCAGTAGAACAACCAAGTTTGTAATTTGTTTACTCAATCCGTCAAATTCTTCTCGGGAAACAGCATTAGACTGGTCAAAAGAAGACATGATTGGTTGTAGGCTTGCAGCCTTTTTGGATTTTGAGCGGGTAACAGGCCCAATTGCTTCCCTACAAAAGGCTTATGTAGTTTAGTCTTAGGGTAATGCAAATGTTATCATAACATGTCCGTTTAGGAATTTTGTCCTGCAAAACCAGTTGTTAATTGATAACATGTCATGCATGCATAGATATTCTTCATATTTTCCATTACATATGGATGAACATGGAATAAATTACAAGTAAATGCTTTTACATGTAATTGAAAAATGGAAAGTATGAAAAGACTTTCCTCCGCGTTTGGTTTATCAGAGGCTGACCTATTTTAGGGTTACTCTTGCGGCTTTTCGGCATGAAGGTTCCCAGATCAACGCAATCTACTCGACGGGAAGTTAATCCGGTCTTTCAACTGGAGCGAATCTGAGTGGTGCCTTTCCTGAGCCCCGGAGAATCATCCTTCCCATTAGTCCAGTAATCAAACACCGACGGGATAGCCTCCTGGTGGAGGGACCACACAACATACATTCACATACAACGTGTCTCACCGTTTATGCAAAATAATGACATGTGCAAAGTACTAATATCACAGATAGATATTTAGCAGTGCAGTAATTAAGATGTATTCGTACACATTCATCATAAATGTAAATGCAACATTCACACAAGCATATAATAATTTTGAAAAGCTTGTAATAGCGGCTTAAGCCCTCTTACTGGAGTCCTCAGCAGAGTCGCCACCTGTCGACGTCGGGATTTTTAAGTGTCCCTTTTCGTTACTTGTCTTTTGGTGTTCTCATGTTAATGTGAGATTTGTTTGAAAAAACAAGTGAAAAAGGTCTGACATGTATAATGTTGACGATTTGACTTTAAGAGTCACCACTTGGTGTATTTAATGGGTTGCACCAATGCAACCGAAAAAGGTTTGCACATTGACCCAGTGATTTGACACTGCTAGACGGGTCTGTGAAACTGAGATTAATTTTGGGTCCGGGGGCTTGATTATGCAGAAGGAAGGTGTTAGGCACCTGTAGCGCCCCCAAATCCGGGTCCTAATCACCACGGATCTGGTGCACTATTTCTATAACTATTGCGGAAGATATAAACATAAATTGTTTATACATTAAACATTATACACTATCCCAAGGTCGAGTAACCATAACTTATACACAATTCATAATCTATCTAATATACAATATTATTATAATAAATTATACTATTACGAATCTAGCTGCACACATAGTCCCAAGCTGAACTTGGCTTTATCTTTCCTTGTATCCGACGCATTCGCCTTAATCTGCAATGTTTTATCATGATATTGCAAGGGTGAGCATGAAAGTTGCCTAGAAAGTTTAAATACAATTTAAGGATATATCATGATTGAAAGAGTCTGAATAATAAGCTGGTTGTCGACGTCGGGATTTTTGAGTGTCCCTTTTCGTTACTTGTCTTTTGGTGTTCTCATGTTAATGTGAGATTTGTTTGAAAAAACAAGTGAAAAAGGTCCGACATGTATAATGTCGACGATTGACTTTAAGAGTCGCCAGTTGGTGTTTTTAACTGGTTGCACCAACGCAACCGAAAAGGTTTTGCACATTGACCCAGTGTTTTGACACTGTTAAATGGGTCTGTGAAACCGATTCATTAAGGGTTCAGGGGCTTGATTATGCGGAGGGAAGGTGTTAGGCACCCCCCGACATCCGTGTTACCACGGTGACCGCCACTTTTCAAAGAAATTGTTATATGAATGTGTGTGTGTGTGTGGATCAATGTGCAATTATATGGAAGTAGTGCGAGACCTCGTTCGCACCTATATACACGGGTTTGAATTTTATTTAAGAAACTTCAATTTTAATCACAAGATATAACAATGAAGTTTTGTAAAAGAGGTTTTTCAAACCCTGTGCTCAATATGAATTGAGACCTTTTAATACTTCCATTTTTATTACTAAATGTCCGGCTTGTTTGCTTTTATTTTCGACATGCGAGGCATCCTCGATAAAAATAATATCTGTTGATCTTCGAATTCCTCATGGGCATGATGACCATCCAAGGAAACTCGAGACCTTTGAAAAATAATGTATAAGTCGCCATGACCGAGAAAATGTCCATTATGGGAACCGAATCTAGATTGAGAAATCGAAACTCGTGATCACATGATTCCTAGGCTCACAAGAATCGCAATTTGTATGGAAAACATTAGCGATTATATATATATATATAAAAGCTGTAAATATATATATATGAACATGATCAACCGCCGCGAAGTAAACTCCAGGCGGGACAAAATGTAAATAAAGCTGTAAAAGCGATCAACTACCACGAAGTAAACTCCAGGCAGGACGTAATGTGTAAGACCCGAAATAATTAATAAATGAAATTTAATTTTCTCTATTTATTATTTTGAAATGGTAAGGGTTGATGTGATTAATGTGGATAGTTATGGGTAAAATACGCAAATATTTCAAAATAAGCAAGTGGTTATAAAATATTCATTGTTGTCGGAGAATATTCGTTTAGTCGTGGAATATTAAATGCTTGTCGGGGAATATTAAATGACGACGTAGTATGACCATGTGTGGGCCCCACAAATGTAAAGCGATTGGAGGAAGGAAAGCGACAAATATAAGTTGTTTAAAAATAACGGCGTAGTTATTACAGTTTACCTTTGTTGGAATACCCGGTGGTTAAAAAGTAATCTGGCGTTGTTGCACACGATAGCACGGTATTGCATCAATTATTAATTCTTACGTACGTGAAGGCATTCCTCAATAATTGTTACTGATAATTCTTCATTCGATATTTTATTTTATTGATTCAATAATTCTTTGCATTGATATTTTATATTCTTTGTTGTTTCAATAAATGTCATTACAAAGTATTTTTCATTATCGAAGCAATAATTCATATTATCGATTAATATTATTAGATAACATTATTGGCAATGTCTAGAAAGTTACATCTAAGGAGAGGTTTGGTCACCTAATTGCGGCGCCCGAGAAGGAGAAATTCTTATAGAAAAGCCCCTCTTTCACAGGAGCGGCACAGTTGCAAAGATCTTGTGATTTTGTAATATTATTTGTGAATAATTAATTATTGATTTATATGATGAAGAAAATATTGATTTTATGTGGATATAGATGGAGAAAATTTTAATGTGACAATTGTTGAAAATTAAAATTTTATCTTTTTTTACGATGAAATAATTCATTTAAATATATATATTATATATATTTTTAATAATATAATAATGGTGATATTTTTATAATGAATGGAGGATATATGAGTATATGAGGAGGAAGAGTATTTTTGTGGTATTAAATATTTAACACATATTTTGTGTGTTGGTGGACACAATTATTGGTAGAAATTTGATTATAGCTTTTGTAAAATTGCTGGTTTGTGGATTTTTCGACCAATTTTTATTTGGAATTTGGAAAAACTTTCTTACGCAAAGTTGTAGAGAATTGAATTTCCTATAAAACACGCGAATTGAATTTTTCCGAGAAAAGGGCTATTTATTATGAATTATTGAAGTTCAAGTTCGAAATAATTGATTTTGAAAGTTTAAAATATTTTTAATTACAAAAAACGTTTTTTCATTTTTAAACTCATTTAACATGTGTGGTGAAGTTTGGACCAGATTTGTGTGCGTAGGAAATTTGATTATATATATTATTATTATATTAAATTTTACTCGCTTTGGTGTTCTAAGCATTTCCTATAAATAGGGTGCTTAGGTTAGAATTGAAAATCACACGTAAGCTGAAGTTTCTCTCTCTATATTATCGGCGTATTCTTGTGAGTATTTTGAGCATACTTTGAGTATTGCTATACGATGCAAGTTCAAGTCATAGCCTATATCCGGTGTTTCAACTAGAAGTACTGTCTTTCGAGGTAAGGGATATTATTTTTTTAAAAATGATATTATTTCTTCAATATCATTATGCCAAAATATTGGTTGAAACTTTTTATCAAATTTGGAACTTTTTCATGTCGGGGTTACTATTCATGAGTTACTATTCATGAGTTACTATTCATGAGTTACTATTCACGAGTTACTATTCATGAGTACTATTCACGAAGCGTGAAGATGTTTTTTGTGAAATTTCTATCTTTTGGTGTAAGATTCTTTGTTCACGTATACGGCACTATTCACGTATACGACACTATTCCCGAATACGGCACTATTCATCGAAAAATGAAATTTCTTCTTTTCGTCCAAAATATCTATTCTGGATACTAGCTTTGATTGTATCCATGTTTTGATCATTCTTGAATTTTACACCACTATGATTATTTTGAGGTATTTTTGGATATGGATAAAACAAAGTACGAATCCTTAATCCTTAATCCTTGTCATTTTGTTTCACTGGATTCATTTATTTAAAAATATTTTTCATCATCCTCAGTCTTAAATGATGATATTATTGAATATCTTTGGCCTATAGTGCAAAGATGAATGATTTCTGGTGAATATCTTTGGCCTGTAGTGCAAAGATGAATGAGTTCTGATGAATATCTTTGGCCGTGGTGCAAATATGAGCAGTGTTTAGATGAACATGACCAATGGTGAATGTCCTTGGCACGTAGTGCAAGGATGAATATATGATTCCAGATATTTATTGATTGATGTTACAGGGATAAAAATATTGATGATGGACTTTAAATTCATAGATATTAGTAGATTTCATCCTCTACGTAACTCTTCTATGAATTAATATTTTCCGCTGCGAGTATTGATTTAAAACTTGTTGTCTATTGTATTCTATTAAATTTTTTCCTGTTGAAGACTAATGATAATTTGTTGTATATTATCTTTGTCATAATATTCTTTCTTTGGGCTAGTTGAGCTCACCCTTTTCCTTTTTGTTCCATTTTTTCTTCTCGGGAGGCGAGAATGTAGCGATTACTAGTCGGGTATGGAATGAAGGTTCTAGAGAGAGTTGTTTAGTAGTCCTCGCCATTTTTGTAAAATAATGTATCAATAATTATGATGGGGATTTATTTGCGTGTGGATATTGTCTAGACGATAATATCTGTATTTAAACTCACAGTTTATATGTTGTAATAATAAAGTTGTAGTTATTTACATACCATGTATTTGGCGACTTCGAGAATGGGTTGGATGGAATGGACCTATTTTGGGGGCGTCACGGTGGTATCGAGCTTAGGGATATGATCTCTGGCGGAGATCGGGGAATAGAACTAGAAGGGGAGAGACGAGTAAATCCTTCGCTAGTGTGTCCTACCTAATCTTATTTGTTAGTTGGTTAGTATATAGGGATATTATGTGATATATTGATTTCCTTAATTAACCCTTGTTTATGATGATGATTTGAGAATGTCAATTGAGAACATTAACAATAGAAATGAGACCAGTGGAGACGCTTGTACTCACCAACGAGGAGAGCGTGCTTGCAGTGGTAATGTTCCTCCCGTGAACAACACCATGGAGCGAGATGATGAGCGAGGGATGTTTAGAAGTTTTTTGCGGTTCATGCAAAATCGAGACGAGGAGACTCGTGTTCAAAATCTGAGGAGGAAATGATAGCAATTCACGGGTGGTCACAAATGGCAGCGGTTCAAAGAGTTGGGACCACGAATTTAAGGGAAGCGTGATCCGATCATGGCGGAAACATGGGTCAAGCAAATTACCAAGATATTCGATGTCTTGGGATGCACGGAGAATAGAAGGTTCCATTCGCCACCTTTATGTTTAGTGGCGAGGTGAGATTCTTGGTGGGAGTGCGTGAAGCGTACCCATCCGGTGACTTTCGGCATGTCTTGGGAGCGTTTGAAACTATTTATTGACAAATACTTTCACGAAATTGTTCATCATATGAAGGAAGTGGAGTTTATTAGGCTGAGCGAACAACATGGCGGTGTCTCAAGTCGAAATGCGAAGTTTGCGGAGTTGTCGAGTTTGCACCTCATTTGGTGGAAAATGAGGAACGAATGACGCGTATGTTTCTGAGGGGTCTAAAACCCGAGATTCGACAATATCTTATCTCTCATAAATTTTCTTTATATTCAGATGATGTAAACAGGGCTCAATTATTAGAGCGTGATAACGAGTACGTTCAACCAAGGGACCGCAACCAAGGTCATACCGGTGGCAGCAGTCATCGGAGTAATGAAAACCAGCGGGGAGGAAAACATTCAGACAAAAGCGGTAACCACTCTGGTGGTAATCACGGCCATGAGAATAAAAGAAGTGAGTCGGGAGGAGATTTTAAAAAGAGGAGATTCAACAACGACCATGTGAAGACGTCAGCGCCAGCAACAACTGGTTTCAAGGGAGGAGAACGACCACTGGTTATGTGCTATAAATGCGGGAAAGAGGGACATATCAGTCCAAACTGTCCACAACGGTTCAAGGTATGTTATAATTGTGGAAAGGAAGGACATATCGCTCATGATTATACGAGAATGAAACCAAGTTCAATTGGGGATGGTGACTCAAAAGAGTATCCCCGGAAAAGTCAAAGTCGGCGGTTCTGGAAAGGCGTTTGTCGTGGCCAATTCAAAATGCGAGGAACCAGAACGAAGTTAGCACGGGTTAGTTAATTATAAATTCTTGCGAAGCTTATACCTTATTAGATACCGGTTCTACCCATTCTTTTATCTCTCTTGCTTGCGCTCAACGTTTGAACTTGACTACGGAGAAATTAGACTTTGACCTATTTATGGAGACTCCGTTAGGAGAAACTTTCATTACATCCGTTGTTTAGAAATCTTGCTTGATTCGGGTTGGCGCTATCACATTACCTGTTAACCTTATTTCTATAGAGATATTTGCTTTTGATGTGATTTTAAGGTTAACTACTCATCATGCCGAAATTGATTACTTTCGTAAGGTTGTTATTTTTTATATTCCTAAACAACCTGTTATTCGAATTCAAGCAACCAAACCATTGAAGTCAAACTCTTTCATATTAAATTATAAAGCCATTTGTTTATTGAAAAACGAATGTCAAGCTTTCTTAGTCTATGTTATGAATTTGAATAAAGACACGTCAGATTTGAATAATATTCCTGTTGTTATTGATTTTCCTGGCGTATTTCCTGAAGAATTTCTTGGCTTACTCCCAAAGTGTGATATTGAATTTTGTATCGACTTTGAACCCGGTACAAAACCCATTTCTAAAATCTCATATCGAATGGCTCCTATTGAACTTCAGGAGTTAAAAAAAACCCAACTATAGAAGTTGATAACCGAGCCTTTATCTGGTGACTTCCTTTGTGGAATGCACCGAAGCCAGACTCTCCGTAGGGGATACCATATTCGTGCGATAGTAAACTGATAGGTGTCATTGTAATGTGCTATCCAAGGTTGGGATATGAGTCACACTTGAGAACAACCTAAGTTGGTAATCAAAATACGTAGCTTTCTAGGCTTAGTTGGTTATTATCGGAGATTCGTTGAAGGATATTCTCGAATCGCTATTCCATTAACGCAGCTGACTCGTAGAGATACAAAATTCGAATGGAGCAAGGAATGTGGGAAGAGCTTCGAAGAACTCAAGAGGAGACTCATTTCAAAGACACATGTTCGACCATGCCATCTTGGAAAAGCGAACGTGGTAGGCGGCGTGTTGAGTAGAAGATCGTATATAAATCTGAGTATACGATATTGTCAAAGACTAATTTCAGTATAATTTACAAATAATAGAGATGGAGATGAAAACTCTAGGTACCCACGTGATGATATACGAGTATAATCGACTTTAATCGATAAAGTTAAGTCATTCAAGCTACACACGGGGTGATGAATTTGAAGAAGGAGGTGCAAGAAGTTGTTATTTCAAAAGCGAGAATCGGTGAAGTGAGGAAAGCTCAAACCTTGATTTATTAATCCATTTAAAATTCTCGATCGAATAGGAAGCGTGGCCTATAAACTCGTTTTATCGCCAAGTATGACGCGTGTTCATAACGTTTTTCACGTATCGATGTTACGTAAATATGTGGACGACCGAACCACGTCATTGAGTTAGAAGCCGGACGAGATAGTCAAGACTTAACGTCACGAGGAGGTACCTGTCAAGATCTTGGATATGAAAGAACATGTCCTATGTACCGAGGTTATACCACAAGTTAAATTTTTTTGAAAAACCATGCTATTGAGGAAATGACCTGGGAGTTGGAAACGGAAATGAAAGCGAGGTATTCTCATCTTTTGAAACATCAGTATCGTCACGTCAATTTCGAGACGAAATTTCATAAGGAGGGAGGTTGTAAGACCCCAAATAATTAATAAATAAAATTTAATTTCCTCTATTTATTATTTTGAAATAGTAAGGGTTGATGTGATTAATGTGGATAGTTATGGGTAAAATATGCAAATATTTCAAAATAAGCAAGTGGTTATAAAATATTCATTGTTGTCGGAGAATATTCGTTTGGTCGTGGAATATTAAATCGTGTCGGGGAATATTAAATGCGGCAAGTGCGACCATGTGTGGGCCCCATAACGAAAGCGATTGGAGGAAGGAAAGCGACAAATATAAGTTGTTTAAAATATAGCGGCGTAGTTATTACTAGTTTACACTATTGGAATACACGGTGGTTAAAAAACAGAATAATACGTTATTGCCGCGATGCTTTGCAGTATTGCATCAATTGTTGATTCTTACGTAGAAGGCATTCCTCAATAATTATTACGATAATTCATTATTCGATTATTTTATTTTATTGATTCGATAATAATTGCATTGATATTTTATATTCTTGTTGTTTCAATAATTGTCATTACGATTTTTCATTATCGAAGCAATAATTCATATTATCTGAATAATATTATTAGATAACATTATTGGTAATGTCTAGAAAGTTACATCTAAGGAGAGGTTTGGTCACCTAATTGCGTGCGATGAAGGAGAAATTCTTATTGAAAGCCCCCTCTTTTTCTGAGGAGCGGCACAGTTGCCCGATATTGTGATTCGTAATATTATTTGTGAATAATTAATTATTGATTTATATGATGAGGAAAATATTGATTTTATGTGGATATAGATGGAGAAAATTTTAATGTGACAATTGTTGAAAATTGAAATTTTATCTTTTTCTGATGAAATAATTCATTTAAATATATATATATATATATATTATATTTTTAATAATATAATAATGGTGATATTTTTATAATGAATGGAGGATATATGAGTATATGAGGAGGAAGAGTATTTTTGTGGTATTAAATATTTAACACATATTTTGTGTGTTGGTGGACACAATTATTGACCGAAATTTGATTATAGCATGTAAAATTGCCCGTTTGTGGATTTCGGCCAATTTTTATTTGGAATTTGGAAAAACTTTCTTCTGCAAAGTTGTAGAGAATTGAATTTCCTATAAAAACTCGAGAGATTTGAATTTTCTGATAAAAAGGCCATTTATTATGAATTATTGAAGTTCCAAAGCTCCGAAATAATTGAGTTTTGGAAGTTTAAAATATTTTTAATTACAAAAACGTTTTTTTCATTTTTTAAACTCATTTAACATGTGTGGCTGAAGTTTGGACCAGATTTGTGTGCGTAGGAAATTTGATTATATATATTATTATTATATTAAATTTTTTGCTTTGGTGTTCTAAGCATTTTCCTATAAATAGGGTGCTTAGGTTAGAATTGAAAATCACACCAGAAACTGAAGTTTTCTCTCTCTGTATTATCGAGCGTATTCTTGTGAGTATTTTGAGTATACTTTGAGTATTGCTATACGATGCAAGTTCAAGTCATAGCCTATATCCGGTGTTTCAACTAGAAGTACTGTCTTTCGAGGTAAGGGATATTATTTTTTTAAAATGATATTATTTCTTCAATATCATTATGCCAAAATATTGGTTGAAACTTTTTATCAAATTTGAAACTTTTTCATGTCGGGGTTACTATTCATGAGTTACTATTCACAAATTACTATTCATGAGTTACTATTCACGAGTTACTATTCATAAGTACTATTCACGAAGCGTGAAGATGTTTTTTTGTGAAATTTCTATCTTTTGGTGTCGGAGTTACTGTTCACGTATACGGCACTATTCACGTATACGACACTATTCCCGAATACGGCACTATTCATCGAAAAATGAAATTTCTTCTTTTCGTCCAAAATATCTATTCTGGATACTAGCTTTGATTGTATCCATGTTTTGATCATTCTTGAATTTTACACCACTATGATTATTTTGAGGTATTTTTGGATATGGATAAAACAAAGTACGAATCCTTAATCCTTGTCATTTTGTTTCACTGGATTCGTTTATTTAAAAATATTTTTCATCATCCTCAGTCTTAAATGATGATATTATTGAATATCTTTGGCCTATAGTGCAAAGATGAATGATTTTCAGTGAATATCTTTGGCTTTGTAGTGCAAAAGATGAATGAGTTTCGATGAATATCTTTGGCCCGTAGTGCAAAGATGAAGCGGTGTTTAGATGAACATGACCAATGGTGAATGTCCTTGGCACATGTAAAAAGGATGAATATATGATTCGGATATATATTGATTGATGTTACTGAGGATAAAAATATTGATGATGGATTTGTTAAATTCATAGATATTAGTAGATTTCATCCCTCTACGTAACTCTTTATGAAATAAAAATTTTCCCTGCGAAGTATTGATTTAAAACTTGTTGTCTATTGTATTCTATTAATTTTTTCCCTGTTGAAGATTAATGATAATTTGTTGTATATTATCTTAGTCATAATATTCTTTACTGGGCTAGTTGAGCTCACCCTTTTCCTTTTTGTTCCATTTTTCTTCTCAGGAGATGAGAATGTAGCGATTACTAGTCGGGGTATGGAATGAAGGTTCTAGAGAGAGTTGTTTAGTAGTCCTCACCATTTTTGTAAAATAATGTATCAATAATTATGATGGGGATTTATTTGCGTGTGGATATTGTCTAGACGATAATATTTGTATTTAAACTCACAATTTATATGTTGTAATAATAAAGTTGTAGTTATTTCTGTACCATGTATTTGGCGACTCAGAATGGGTTGGATGGAATGGACCTAATTTGGGGGCGTCACATAATGTATATAAAGCTGTAAATGGCCATGAAGTAAACTCCAGGCCTGACAGAAATGTAAATATATATATATATATATATGTACAAATATATATATATAAAAGCAGTAAACACACTAGATGTGAATCCAGGCTCATCGGATATGTCCGACAGCAATTATATATATATGTATATATATATATATATAAATAAAAGAGAGTAAATTCACCAGATATAAAATCCAGGCTCATCAGATATGTCTGACCACAGTTATATATATAAGTATATATATATATATATATATATATATATAAGCAATTAAACGCTCCGGATGTAAAATCTAGGCTCATCAGACAGAGTCTGACAACAGTTCATATATATAAGTATATATATAAAAAAGCAATTAAACGCTCCAGACTGAAGTCTAGGCTCATCAGACAGAGTCTGACAACAATTCATATATATAAGTATATATATATACAAAAGCAGATAAACGCTCGGGCATGGAAGTTCAGGCTCAATCGAGGCATAACTCGATAATGTTAGTCCATATATATGAAATATATATATATATATATTAGTATATATATATACAGACAAAAATGAAAACCACGGACAGAAGTCCGGGCAAACACACTCACACGACTCTCAATGTGTACAACAGTGTGTGATAATAGGAGAAAGAGGCTTTCTTGAATGTAAGAAGGCTTACAGTGGACTGCCAAAGTTGACTTCTTTGAATTTAAATGGATAAACACTCAGCTTCCGCTGGATAAAAAGTAGCTATATATGAGCTAACTGATGTTTAAAGAAGAGGAAAAACTCAAAAGATGTGTATGCAGAGCTAAATGGACAGGGCTTCCTCGCCTTTTTCCTTCTCTCTCTCTCTCCTCAAATGGTCCCCCCCTCTATATTTATAGAGCCGGATGGTCAGCAGTCAACTGCATGGCAATTGTAGTTGAACCTGCGACTGGTCGTGGTGGGCTCGGGCTTCGCGGTTCCCGTCGTCTCATAGTACTTGCACTCGTGCACTGTAATGTCCAATCAAATTTGCAGAACTTCAATCCGAGCATCCAAACGAAACATATCTTTACTTCTTCGAGTTGCTTGTGTCGAGAGTTACGTAATGAGATGAATTAGAGGTTGTACGAAGTCAGGAAGAGGGGTCTATGCCCATGGTCTTCATGCTTCAAATTCTATCCAAAGTACTGCCACACGTAATAGTCACTCGGGATTGTCATTCCTCGATTGTTGTGGGACATTGTTGTATGTATGAAGAGTTGAGACGATGTGCCATTTGTCGGATGAACAAGATGATGCTTGACTCCTTGCCGGGGTTATCTTCGGGTTGAGTTGAAAGTAGACGTTGCTTAGGGTTATAGCTTAGATTGGACTACTTGTTAGTATACTGCGATCTCATCCTGTTGATGTGGTAAGATGACGTTGTGACTCCTCACCGGGGTTATCGCCGGTTCAAGCGAAAACCAGACGTTTGCTCAGGGTTACATCTGAGACTGGACTGCTTGTTTGTGTGCCTCACTGTCATCTGTGTATGCTCCTGTCTGAGGAATGTGTGCTTTGATAGGATGTATGTGGTTGAAACTAATCGCATGTGTTTGAAACAAGCATTCCCGGAGTTATCGCCGGGACTGCAATGACATCACTTGGGGCTATCACCAAGGATGGGGTTGCTACTCTCAGTGTTGTCTCTGGGACTGGAACTGAACGTCACGGTGTTATCGCCGAGACAGAGCTGTCCTCTCCTGTGTTGTTACCAGTGTTTTGATCTACATATCTTGGGGCTATCTCCGAGATTGGAAATGACATGCCCGGTGTGTGTTCTGGGTTTGGATCCGATGCTCCCGGTTTTTATTCCGGGTTGGAGCTGAACTTCCGGTAGTATCCAGAATGGTTTGTAAGTTATCTTTCAGGGTTATCTCTAAGACGAATCTACCCTCCTACAATGTCAGTAATAGGAGTGCAAAAAATTTTGAGTGTCGATAGATGCCCCTATTTATCATATTCATGCAATGCAAGGCATGGATAGGATAAAGAATCCTAGACACTTGAAACGCAAGTAAGATAATCATGATGCGATATGCAGCAACATGATGCAAATGTATGTAGCATGATTGCCATGTAATCCTATTGTGGATGACAATTAGTGATGGTTTGGACATGTGAACCAAGTCTCCAAGGATGCTGACGTTGGGACTATCACCAAAGTCTTGAATCTTAGACACTGGCTTATACTCCATAGAGGTACCTCTTGTGTGGAAGAGATCTGTGGGGAAAAAACTATGTCTGCTTTTGAGGATGTGTATAACATGTTCCCTCATACTGTCGGAGTTACTGCCAATAGTTGTTTTGTTATCAGGATTGCCTGATCTTCACTGATGTGTGTATTACCGGATGTATTGTATTGTCGACCTTGTTGAGGAAGGTTGCTTCAATGGATTTACTTGCCATTGGTTGGTATAACATCAAGGCTGCTTGACCTTCATTGATGTGTGTATCAATGGTTGCATTACATGGCGACCCCCGCCGAGGATACGTAGATGTTTGATAACTTCGGCGTTGTAACCCCCGCCGGGGATGTTTAGGGTTGTATCCCTACAAATGACGGCATCGGACCTTTGTGGGGTATTGCCGAGCAAGGAGTGTGAAAGATAAGCTCATTGGTATAGTATACCCTATATTCGGGCGAATACCATTGAAGTGATGGGAGTTTAACTCTGACCGACAAGAAACCAGGATTTCAGACCGTTCCGCTCAATCGCGTAGCGTTTTTATTCCTGATTTAGCCTTTTTAGCTTGCGAGACCTCCTTTACAACTCTAACTGGAATGAGCCGGAGGTGTGGGACCCATGTAGGGGGGTAGCAGGTGGACCTATAAGTGCCACAGGTTGACCTGCGGCCAGCCGTGCCTATGTATAGGCGGCTGGTTGCTTTCATAAGTCATTTTCAAGTCGCGCCGTAAAGGAAATCTGAGAGCTTCTCTGCAGATCTGCTGAGTTCGGCCCACTTTTTGCATATTCTGTCACCGTACAAGCGTTCTTCACTGTCCTGGTAACACATGCATGTATTTTTTCTAATTTCTGTCCGTAGGAAAATGACTTATCGCATGAAATGCATTTAGACACATAGTAGTGAATATGCATGCTGATATAACTTGATAAAAAATGTTCAACATAGCAAATGTTAGTATTAAACCATGTTGAGCATAATGATGTGAAAAAATTTGACTTTTAAGCGATCAAATTGGCACCTTTTCTTTGTCATTTCTTATCTATCGAGGACAAATGAGTAAAGGTAGAATAGTAAATAATCACGTAATTAGAGTACACTTACAGTTTTTTTGTGATGTGATGAATGCATACTGGGGCGTATATGGATTTGTGTAAATGTGTGCTACTGAATGGCCACCTAGTCATGCCTATGTGCATGTGGATAGTCCCATTTACAAAGGGAGCTATGGCAAAAAATTTCAAAATGTAGGCATTAAGCAGTTATGCATTTTTAACTCTACAGTAGATGTATGTTAAAATAATGCATGTATGCATGTAACCACATAATGCATTTAGAAAAAGACTCCAGGTACGAAATTACCACACCCTTTCTGAAGTGATTTGGAGACTTGCTGTCCAGATATTATGGATCCAGATCAGCCGAGCAGTTCCCGCAGGACTACTTCTGGTGTACAGAGAAGGGCTTTTGAAGAGCCTCAGCGTCGTTCTATGAGACAGCCTCGTCGTTTGGCGGAGGCGGTGGTGCGTCCTATTCGGGTTGAGGTGCCGAATGTTGAGGATGAGGAGGAGGAGGTACCGTTCGAGGTTCTCACTCCTGTTGTACGTGTTCCCCGTAGGGAATTGCCAGGTATTCAAGTGGCAAACCCAAATATTCTGGGTGACTTGAGTAGGCATCCTTCAGTATACCTACACACAAACGAGGTATAAAGTTAGATCTTTAATCTTCCTTATTTCCTATTGATGAGGAGTCAAGGAGTTTGATGTTGATCTGCATTTAATGTAGGTTCCCAGCTTCACACAGCTTCAAGGGAACTGGTTTAGCATCCACTCTATGTATCAGGCCTTGCATGATGACTATAGAGCGATTGTCCATGGCTGGGGATTCGAGAGATTCTTCTCCATTCTACCCCGTCGCTGTCCTTGGGGTTATCTCAGGGCATTGTCTGAGCGGTGGTTTCACCAGACCCAATCATTTCATTTGTTGGACTGTGAGGTGATGATCACGCCAATGGATTGGCTGTTTATCACAGGTATGGAGTTTGGAGGGGAGCCAGTGCCTTGTACGGTGGATATCACCCCTACTGCCGTCAGATCCTTGTTGGGAGTTCCGACGGATGTACTCAAGGGCAGGACTATTAGGACAGGTCCTTTGAGCGTAGATGCTATGAGTGGGCTATTGAGTGAGCCCATACCCGATGATGTGAGAGTCAGGGATCGCATTCTTTGGCGATTGTTCGATTATCATTGAGGGAACATTTTTACATGAGATAACTCTTCTCTGGTGTCTTTCGATTTGATCGGTGCCACTCGACCGTGGACCGTATAGAGAGAGTATGATTGGGGTTCCTACACCTTTGCCTATTTCCTCAGGGGAATGCGCATGCGATCGCAGGGCTTGACCGAGGCGTGGTTAGGATTCTACCCATTCCTGCTGGTGAGTGTTTCTCTTGTCTTTTCCCATGTACAGGTTAAGAGTGTTAACTGGCAGCAGATGTTTGCCTTTGTGTTGGCAGTTTTGGGCCTGTGAGAGGCTCCCTTGTTTTCATCCTGTGAGCGTGTTAGGTTTAGACACCTATCCACGAGGACGAAGATGGCATCATTCTATACTGGCGGAGGTCCCTGTTGCTGAGGGTTTTACTCATTGTCGCCTGCAGCTGGAGCTATTGACAGCTGATGTCATCACGTGGATTCCCTACTCTAGAGAGCATTTGGGAGTTGGCTTTGAGGATGGGTGCCCGACTGGAGGAGAGTACATTATATCCACCCGTATGATTCCTCTCTTTACAGATGGAGGATGGGAGCTCTATTTGGGAGAGCGTGCTATTAGGAGCACCACAGGAGAGATTCGTATGCCGATCTTGCATCCTGTCAGGCGTTATTGGCCTGTTTCGTAGTCACCCGTCATTGACATCCCATTGATGGGGATTGACGGTTTCACATTGTCAGAGGGCCCTTGTTCTCAAGAGATATTCCAGCATTGGTGGATCCCTCGTACCATTGGAGCTCAGACCCGCGCCACACAATTTATGGGGGATATGGTTCCAGGATCCGTGATGATGACAGATTGGCTAGCCTGTGTTAGAGATCTGACTCATGTGACACAGATCGAGAGATTGACTCGGCAGCTGGACCGGTCACATCTTTTCATTCGTCATTTGGGCAGAGATCCTTCAGAGGTAGATACTTTTGATCCCTCCAGCTCTAGAGTTGGTCCCTCGGATAACCCATTTGGTTTTGCCGGCGTAGATCCTCCCTTGTATAGGCCTGACATCCCTGTAGATAGAGATCCAGTGACTCAGGAGGAGTTACATCAGGTGGATAGCATCGATGATGTGGACATTGACACTATTGACTTCTTCTGATGTATTTCTCATTATTTCTTTTGATAGGCCTCTGTTAGCTGCTAGGTAGCTTCGCCCCATTCTCGTTATATCTTTTGATAGGCCTCTATTAGTTGTTGGGTAGCTTCTCCCCATTTCCCTGTATTTTAGCTATACAGAGATGTATTAGATGATGATATACTTAGGAATGTATGCACAATTTTCTATTCCCTATATCAAATTTCCATCTATTATATCATGCATGTTATTGTTATGCATATGTATGTATATCAAGAGATATTCAGCATTGACCCCTGGATGGTCTTATGACATGGCCCGCACAGATGTCTTCTTCGACAGTTAGCCGCATTGACCATACCCCACCATCTACGGTGGTAGTTGGTATGCGATCATGGTATGATAGTATATCACCATCAGACAGGTGATCGTAGATGATTTGCTGCAGCATACTATGACCCTACTGATGTTTCAAGTTCCTCCAGGATTTATAGAGGGCATGCTAGAGCATTGGATATCAGACAGACAGGTATTCGCTTCGGGACCCGTGAGTTGACTCCTACTTTGGAGGAGTATGCACGATTGATGATGTTGCCTCTGGACAGACCTTTTGTGCATATGGTGATGGGAGACATGAGTAGACAGTTCATGAATCTCATGGGATTGAGGCGCAAAGTAGTGCAGGATGAGATTACATCCGACCATGTTATATCCCAACGTTTCCTGATAGACAGATTTGGCTCTGAAGATAGCTACTCATGGCATTCCGGGGATTTCACCACACCGGAGGATCATTGGCATTCAGCCCGAGTAGATGTACTGCTTTTATGCGTATTGTCATACGTCTACATGCCGAGGTATATGGATGAGCTAGACATCGGCGTTATTATGGCAGTGAGAGCTCTCAGGGAGGGTCATACCATCGTTCCGATGATTATCGCCGAGACCTTGAGGTCGGCTACATACTGCAGCACTTATCCGGCAGGGGTATTCACAGGTAGCTCGGTCATGCTGTATGTGTGGTTCATGTCACAATTGAGACCAATTGGCACCTTCAAACATCATGGATTTTGTTTTACCCATGAGATAGCCATGTCGTACTCCTTTCAGCCTGTGGGGTGTACAAATGCTGCATCTTGGTCCGCTTTCCTGGCAGAGATTGGAGATCCTTTTGATATACTGCCGTGTTCAGGGCTCATCTCACCCTACAGCTTCATTACTCATGCTCCGGGCATGGATTATCTCCCTCTGGCTGGTTTGAGGGGCATGATTACCTACCACCCACTGGCCGTGATGTGTCAGTTTGACCAATTTCAGGACTTTCATCCATATGAAGGCGGTGAGTCGGTAACGCGTGTCACCTTTGTTTGTCACGGAGGGCAGATCCGTGTTTTATGCTGTTGGGATCGTGAGAGTTTCTTTGAGTTTTCTATCAGTCATCCAGGTAGTTTTCTAAAGTATTCCACATGGATGGAGACAGAGACTGCATTGGCTGCGACAGTATCCACAGTGCAGGAGTCAGATTATGATGATGAGGAGCCTATAGAAGAGGTTTATTCCCACCAGATTGACTTGACTTCTTTGGTCGCCACAAGATTCATGCTAGATTCTCCCACCCCGAAGTGCCCATTGTTACTCAAGATTTAAGACAAGATGTCTCGGAGCAGAGCTTACATCTGATGACCTATGACAAAGATCAGGCTAGGGCCACGATGTTGACAGCTCTTGATGAGAGAGATACCGCTCTGTTGGAGAGGGATGAGGCTAGATCAGCCAGGGATGCATTGATAGTGGAGCGGGATGCCGCCTTATCTGCTAGGGATGCAGCCATTACAAATAGCACTTCAGTGAGATCCCAGATGACAGTCAGTCTTGCTGACATGAGTGCATACATTGATGAGCACTCCGCCACCATGATCGACCTACGATCACGCTAGCTCGTGTAGATACCCTTAGACAGGAGCTCGCAGCATTACCTCTGTCTTCAGAGAGGGATGCTATGTTAGATCTGATAGTCCGTATCTTTACAGATCTGTAGATAGCTTTGTATTTTCCTGCATGCACTACTAAACAACCATTTTTTGTTATATCTGGCACATATGTATATATCAAACGATTATTATATATGCCAGGGAAATATATGTCGATTCACTTCCCTTTTAGTTATGCCTTGATACTTGCTTGATATTTTCCTGTCTCTCCAAGGCCTTTGATCTTGATGCATTCTGAACTTATCCTTGATAGATGGACATTGAGATGTCGCAAGGTCTCTCAGAACGAATCGTTGATTTCTGAAAATCCGTACCATCTTTGGTATCTTGGGACTGGTATCTGTATGGAAAAGTGTAAAGTATGATAGTTTCTTCCTCTCTGAGATTTACCGCTCCACAGATGGTTGCCAGTACTTCTATTTGTGAGAAGCCTAGTTAATTCCACCTCTTATGGGTTGGTATTGTTCTTCGAGGCACGATCGCAGCTTAGATGGTCACCGTATCGTAGGGCAATTTGAAGGTTGATCCCAATACCGTGTGAAAAGTATGTTTGTTCTGGTAGGGGTTTAGACTGCACCATGAATGGCTGCCTACGTACTCATATTGAAGAGGAGATCAAGTCTGCGTAGTTCAAACCTAGTATAGGAGGTTCAACGCTGAATGTGAAAGGCAGAAGGGTGTGGAAGTATTTTTGTTGTTTTTCTTGTTTTTTTTGTGAAGAAAGGGTAGAAATGTTTTTGTTGTTTTTCTTTATTTCGACCGGGCCATATAGAATATGGTTGCCTACGTACCCCGAGGTATTCGGGAGATCAGGTCGGCGTAGTTCGCCCCTCGGGACGAATCGCGGTGAAGAAAGCATAAATCCCATGTATGCGAGTTATCTGCGGGAGAAGAAAGTTTAATCCCATGATGGGGATAAACTGCAAATGTGGAAAAAGTTTTATCCCATCTTCAGGATAAACTGCAGGTGTAGAAAAAGTTTGATCCCGTCTTCAGGATAAACTACAAGTGTGAAAAGTTTAATCCCGTCTTCAGGATAAACTGCAAGTGTGAAAAGTTTAATCCCGTCTTCAGGATAAACTGCAAGTGTAAAAATTTTAATCCCGTCTTCAGGACAAACTGCAACTGTGAAAAGTTTAGCCTCGTTTCCAAGAGAAACTGCAAGAAACCAGGCTGCTGGTTTTAAGTGTATGTTTCCCTGAGGGGCCGAAGAGTGTGTAAAAAGAAAGGGTTCAAAACTGGAACGACTGGTGATTTGATTATCAAAACCAGGATGTTTGTTTAATGGTAACTTCAGACATAGTACTGTTTCACGGTGTCCGAGTTAATAAGTTGTGGAAATTCATCGCCGTCCATTTCCTGCAATCTGAAAGCACCTCCTGTCAATACTTCCTTGACAACAAACGGGCCTTCCCAATTAGGAGCGAATTTTCCCTTAGACTGATATTGGTTGTCAATGATCTTCTTCAAAATCAAGTCATGTTGTTTGAATTGCTGTAGTCGGATTTTCTGTTATAGGACCGTGCGATCCTTTGCTAATATAACTGACCATGGAAGATAGCCGTAGTTCGCCTTTCATCTATCAGAGACAATTGGTGATACCTGTCTTGTACCTATTGGTCATCATCCAATTGAGCATCCATCAATACTCTGAGGGATTCCATTTCCACTTTTATGGGGAGCACTGCTTCCATCCCATATACTAGTGAGTAGGGGGTTGCCCTAGTGGAAGCTCGCATCGAAGTTCTGTAGGCTAATAAAGTTAGGGGCAAGAAGTCAGGCCATCCTTTGTGATTAGTGGACATTTTCTGCATGATCTTCTTGATGTTTTTATTAGCCGCTTCAACAACACCATTCATCTTTGGTCGGTAGATGACAGAGTTGAGATGCTTGATGTGGAATTTTCTGCATAATTCCTCCATCATTTTGTTGTTGAGGTTCTTAGCATTGTATGATACAATGACCTCTGGTTGTCCATATCGACAAACAACATTATTTCTGATGAACGCAATGATGACTTCTTTAGTAACCTTGGGGAAGGTAGCTGCTTCGACCCATTTGGTGAAGTAGTCGATCATGGTGAATATGAATCGATGTCCATTACTGGCTTTGGGGCTCAATGGGCCCGATTACGTCCATTCCCTACATTGAGAAGGGCCAGGGCGAACTCATATTATGTAGTTCCCTTGGAGGGGCGTGAATAGCATTCCCATGGATTTGACATTAATAACACCTCTTGACGTGATCATCACAATCAGCCTTGAGTGTAAGCCAATAATGTCCTGTTCTGAGAATTTTCTTGACAAGTAGGGGTCCACTCATGTGAGGGCTGCATATTCCACCATGGATGTGGCGACCCCAAATCCGGGTACTTGAAACCCGAACTCGGTTCTCCACGATACCATTTCTTTAAGCTGAATAATACTAAATAATAATACATTCGAACTTAATTTTACATACATCAAAGTTTATTTCCGTGTCTGAGACCTTCAAATACATTCCTTACAATACTTGAATAGATACCAATACAACTATAACCATTAACTCATAATATAAACTCATTCAACGACTTTTCTTTCCCTTGTTCGGTACTCGAGCCTTCAGGGTTGCTAAATACATAATCGAAAACATTTAATTTAAGCAAGGATGAGCATTTGAGTGCCCAGCAAGTAATAGCAATTATATATATAAGCTGAAAGAATATAAGTATTCTCTTTACATAACACTTCTACAACGAATCGAAAGTTGTGAAGTAATTTGTACTGATAAAAAATTCACATAACAACTCTCTTTCAATTTCTTGAAATTAGGCTCCACCCATGAATAGGGTTTAAGAAACATATTATGAACATTCTTTTCATTTTCGAAAAGGTTTAGCAGAAATCCATCTGCAAACCGTCATAACTTATGGGCACGGAGGGTGATCAGCCCCGTTGTACCCTGTATTGATCAATACTACATAACTTGAACGAAATTCATCGCTCACTCTATCCTCCTTGAAGCGTAAAAAATCTTCCCATATAGGGATGTTCATACATGCACGGGTTCCAAACCCAAGGTTTTAATCTTACTCAACAATAATATGTAATTCAACATATATATATATACGGGTAATTGACAAAAGTGTATCAACATGTGAATAAATGCCATGATTATCCAAGTGGGGACACTTGTATAACCATTTAGAAATCAACTTACTTGAGAATATATATCCGAGTTAACATGTTGATAATCAAAGCATACATAATCATGCAGGGAATAGAATAATTTCAAACTTCTTACTCATGTCCATTGCATAAAGGAAATGCAAAGGTAAGATACTTGCACTGATTTGGTTGATTACAAATCTCAACTTAGGTTTTATCTCTTTATCACAACCTATCAATAATCGGATCATTCGTTCGATTAGAACAATATATCATAACACATAGTAATCGCTCTATTATTAACAAAGACATAGTCTAATCACGTCATCACATAATCGCGGTGATCATACTTTTAGTTCATATTACGTATTTGAAATATTTTTATACATTTTCAAATATCTCATCCATGTTTTTACTGATAGCCTTTTCTTTCTTTTTTATAAGGTTCGACATTTATTTGCTTGTCTGACAATGACTTTATCGGGTAATTAATGAGTCCAAGACTCTTATTCGCACACTTCAACATCTGTAAATATCGGACATTTTATTTTTAATCATTTTGAAATTTCGTAAATTGAAAAATTTAAAATAATTCAAATACATCACTAACGGGCTTATAGTGATATAATCATATTACTATAGGTGTTCTTCTTCAAATTCGAACTTCATAATGGGTTCTCAAGTCGACTAGTTTGGTCATTTATAACTTTCAAACATCGTAATCATAATTAAATGATTTAAACATTAAACAATTCCATTATCATTAATAATTAATTTATATTAAACTATTAATGAAACCATTGCCAAAATATAAAAGTTATTTATAATAACTCAAACTATTTTAAAACATTTATATTACCCTTAAATGATTTTTAAAATAATTAAAATCATTTTAAATAATTACCATTAATATTTAAATATTAATGTACTATTTATCCAAATATTAAAAGTCATTAATTATAACTTAAGATATTTTTAAATCCTTAATATCCTCTTTAAATAATTTTTAAATAAATAAAACTATTTTTAAACTATTTATTTAATAATAATTATTAAATAACTAAATATCATTAATATTATCTTAATATCATTAATATTAAATTATTAATGAAATTATCCTTTAAATATTAAAAGTTATATTTTATAACTTAAAATATTTTTAAATACATTAATTTCATTTAAAATGATTTTTATAATATTAAAATCATTTTAAACTAAATTATTTAATATTATCATTAAATAACTTTAATATCATTAATATTAATTAATTAATGAAATTCATCACAAAATATTAAAAGTCATGGAAAATAACTTAAAATATTTTCTTATACCATAAAATAATTTTTCATGATTTTTCATGAATTAAAACTATTTTAAAATCATTTATTTAATATTATAATTAAATAAATAAATACCTTTTATATTCCAAAAATATTAAATATTTATGAAATATACTCAAAATAATTAAATATTATTTTTCAAAATTTAAAATAATTTTTCGGAATTTAATAAGTATTTTTAATAATTAAAATCTAATTTTTCTAATTTTTAAATCATTTTTAGAAATTATAGAAATTAAAATAAATAGAATCCGTCGCTTAAAGGCTTTAGCGATAGTAAATTGTCGCCTTAGGTGTTCTTGAGTCTCAAGAACAACGATAAGGCGATTTAAGGTGCCTAGTTTGACCATGAATAATTCTCAATTCATTACGTTTGGGCAATCTAATACTTGGATCTTGTAGTACTCATGTAATACTACACTTACCAACAAACATCATGACTAAACAACATCAGATCTAAGAGTTATTAGCCATCAAAAGTTCGACAATCTTCGTTTTCTTCAAATGAAGAACAAATGAGATGCCTACTTTGGGTCCTTATAACTTGTAATCATGTATTGTTTGTGTGATATATAAGTTTCAGTTGTAGACTACATGCGGGACTACTGGATCTATTACTTAACACTATCATAAAACAAGAAATCAAGCGACTAAAGTAAGGTCAAACCTTGTCGGAAAAATTAACACTTAGAAAATTTCGGTCGCTTGAGAATTTTTTCCATCAATCTTAAGTCTACCCACTTTGACCTTAAATAACTTTTGATCCACAACAGATATGGACTGATTCTTTTTGGAGATTAAAGACCCCATACCGAATACACATATCAACTTTCATAACATGAAAACTCCAAACATCTTGAGATCTACAAGTAGGACATTTGCTTAAAAAATATTTTACGGACACTTAGAACTTTTTCTGGGTTTTCAGAATCAGTTTCATGATCGGTCAATGCACTTTGACCATCAATAACTTTTGATCCACACTAGATATGGACCTTATTCCTTTTGGAGCTTAAAAACAACATATCAGGCTACACATAACAACTTTTAAACAACAAAACTCATGATCGAGCAAAGAGTTGTGGCCTCTGACATTTGGTGAAAAATCACAGAAATGAAATTTTCCAGATTTTTGGAATCTTTAAATCCGAGCTTCTAAATGTTATGGAATCAACATCTAGCATCCCAGATCATCCTTAGACACTATAATCAACATGTTTTAACATTTAAACATAACATCTAACACCAAAAAGTTTGAGAAAAATCAAGCTAGAGTTTATACCTTTTCTAAGCTTTGATTTTCTGATTTTGGCTTATGATTTGTTGTTGTGATGGCTGGGCTTTGATTATAAACTGATCTAGCAAGCTAATTTCGTAGCTTTTAGAGAGAGATGGTCTAGGATGAGTGATATGAGAAAATGTGCAAATAATACACTTTCTTTCTCTCTTTAAATCATATAATTGATTGATGCAATAATGTAGTGGTTTATTATTGATGGGTAATGTTATAGTGCCATAAGTAAGTTCTAGAATGTGGTAGGTGGCCAGATTTTGTAAGATTCCACCAATAATGCAACTAATAATGCACTAATAAATCAAAAAGGGTATTTTGGTAATTTTGCATATAGTTTCAAGGGCATTCTTGTACATAGCAATTAAATGTAGTATTTAATCACTAGATGGTAATTCTTATCATTTACCAATTACTTTCTATCTTTGGTAAATTAAAACACATGTACATTAACATCGTAATTAAACGGTAATTTAAAATTAGGGTTTTCGATTGAAAAATTAGGGTTCTATAATTAGGGTTTCTTAACGCCATCAATTAGGGTTTCTAATTGACCATTAGGGTTCTCTAATTATCTGTGTATGTTCTAACACAGTCATTACGATCTCTAACCAAATAGATTAGGGTTGTAATAATTAGGGTTTGTCTAATTATCGACATACAATGATAATTATGGTTTTCTTCTAATTCTGAGCATCTTATACACAATAACTTCATATACACGGTCACCATCGAGTCATTTCTCATAAGCGAAGTTTAATAATTAGGGTTTCACAAGACAAGATCTTTGTCTTTATGACCTAATCAACCGCCATTGCTTCAATATTATCTGTCTCACTTTTATACATAGTACATATTTATGGTCTTTGTAAAATTATTATAACAATAATATAATATTATTATTCTCATCTCTTGATCACAATCTCAATCCAGGTTTGGATCTCATATCCGAATTCTCTTTCTTACACAACATCAATAATCAAGTTAAAATAATTAACTTAAATATTACGAACAAATCATATAATAAAATATTTATTATATAATTCTAATTATCACTTCATATATTATTTCCAATCATGTTTTCATGGAAAATAATTAATAAAAACATTTGACTTACAAGAATTAATTACCATAACAATATAATTTGTGGTAATTAATTATTCCAAAATTATTTCTAATTTTTCAAGTAATAAATATATTCGCATTTATCGTTCACATTACTTGACACTTATTCTCGTCATTAAATAAATAAAAAAAATTATACGCAAATTTTCTTATTTATTTTATTTAGGAAATCTCGGGTTATTACAATGGATCTCATCCATGAGTCCCTGAGCTTGGTCTTTGTCTAGACATCTGAGGAGACCTAATCCCGCATCTCTTTTGTAGAGTGCATCTCCACTCAGATAGAATTTCATAGCAAATCGATGAATCCGCCTCTTCTCAGTTAGGCTCGCCTCAGCGGGTGTAGATCCATCTCGTAGATATTCCTTAATATGCAGATACCAAGGGTTGTGGATGGGAGGCAACTCATCCGATACTTCTCCAATGTAATTCCCATAGACTGGGGCATTTTGCATAGCAATTGTGATGCTTGGCATGTTTTCCTTGTCAGGTATGTAAACCAAGGAGGCCAACGTTGCTAATGCATCTGCAAAGTCATTCCTATTACGAGGAATGTGTAGAAAGGTGATTTCTTTGAACTCCAAAGCCATCTGTAGGACTTTCCGATAGTAAGGCAATAAATGTAATTCTTTGGTTTGATAAATTCCCGTGGATTACTTGATTACCAATTCGGAATCCCCAAAGACAGTTAACCGCCTGATACCCATTGAACGGGCAAGTTTGAGTCCCATGATATAGCCTTCATACTCAGCTGTGTTGTTGGTGTTGACAAATTGTAATTTGACGGCGACGGGATACTGCTCCCCCGTGCAGGATATTAAAACTGCTCCAGCTCCGGAGCCTTCTGAATTGACAGCTCCATCAAAATACATTTTCCATAGTTTGGCATGTATCGTACTGATGTGTTAGCTGAATTACCATTACTCCTTCATCAGGAAAGTATGTTTTTAAGGGTTTGTAATCCCTTGCAGGTGCGGCGGCCAATTGAACCGCAATTCCTTGACCTTTGATTAATTTTTGTGTCACGTAGACAATGTCAAATTGCTGGAGGATCAACTACCATCTGGACAGTCGACAATTCAGTATGGGTTTGTTGAACACATACTTAAGAGGATCCACGTGGGATATGAAATGGGTTGTATGACCATGGAGATAATGTTGTAATCTCATGGAAGCCCACGCCAAAGCACAACACGTTTTCTCGATCAGAGTATACTTGTGTTCGCTGGGGCTGAATCTTTTGCTGAGGTAATAGATAGCTCGTTCTTGGCCTCTATCATCTTTTTGCCCCAGCATACAGCCCATAGCATTGTCATTTATGGATAGGTACATGAATAGGGGAGCACCATCCCTAGGAGGTACCAAAATAGGAGCGTTAATCAGCTGCTCTTTAATTGCAAGGAAGGCTTTCTAGCACTCATCATTCCATTTCATGGAGGAGTTCTTCCTTAACAATTTGAAGATTGGCTCATATGTTGCTGTGAGGTGAGAAATGAACTGACTAATGAAGTTGATCCTTCCCAAAAATCCCCATATTTCCTTTTCTGTTTGAGGAATGGGCATTTCCTTGATGGCCTGGATTTTAGCAGGATCCAGCTCAATCCTTTTGTGGCTGACTAGGAAGCCTAGCAACTTGCCTGACTTAACACCAAAAGCGCACTTGGCGGGATTCAACTTCAAGTTATACTTACGTAACCTGTTGAACAGTTTTCTGAGATGGTCTAAATGGTCATCCTCCTTATGGTATTTGACAATGATGTCATCCACATAGATCTCTATCTCCTTGTGCATTAAATCATGGAAAAGAGCCATCATAGCTCGCTGGTAGGTTGCCCGGGCATTGATGAGGCCGAATGACAACCGTGTGTAGTAAAACGTTCCCCAAGGCGTGATGAAAGCAGTTTTCTCATGATCTTTCTCAGCGACCATAATTTGATGGTACCCCGCAAAGCAATCAGTAAAGGAGTACATGCCGTATTGAGCAGTATTGTTAATAAGAATGTTGATGAATGGAACGGGGAAGCTATCTTTAAGGCAAGCTTTATTCAAATCCCGATAATCCACGCAGACTCACACCTTTCCCCCTGGTTTAGGCATGGGAACAATGTCGGATATCCACCCCGGATATGTAGACACCATGATGATGTCAGCTTGAAATTGTTTCACAATCTCCTCTTTAACCTTTAAACTCCACTCAGGTTTCAATCGCATGAGATTTTGCCTAACTGGCTTGAATCCTTCTTTAATGGGAAGGCGATGAAGGACAATGTCAGTGGACAAACCCACCATGTCTTCATGAGACCATGCAAACACATCCTGGAATTGGATTAACAGTGAAACCATGTCATTCCGTTGATTTGTGAAAAGGTCTGAACCAATCTGGATTAGCTTAGGGTTGTCTAAGGTTCCAAGATTGAAAGGAGTGGTTTGATCAAGATTGGGTTTGGGTTTGTCTGTGACCCATTCCTTAATCTCTTGAGGTGTCTCAATGTCCTCTTGGATGTCCATCAAGTTTGAGTCCAACTTTGCATCAAAGTTACAGCCCTTGTGGAGAGGAGGCACCCTATCAGCAAGTACTGGCACATCTAAATTCAAAGTCCTGAAACAAAATATGCTTTCACTTAGTATATCCAATTGTTCGATCATACAAAAGTGTTAGCATGTACGTGATAAAATAACTGCTAGTGATGTAAAGGAAAGCAAGCAATTAAAGTTATCTACAGGACAGGGGGATTTTCTGCCCATTTTACCCTCGTTGACCAATGTATGGAGTGCTGCTCCAATTATCGAGGGCAAAGTCCTGCAGGACTGCAGTGATAGAAGGATTGTCAGTGTCATGTTTGTGTTTCCGCTCCTTTTCTTCCACCTCAGGATCAGGAGTCAGCACCTCTTTAGCTTTGATTGGCACTGGTTTTGGAAACAGCATAGCCACAATCCGGGCTGGAACCTTTACTTGAGATTGTATCAACTCACGTGTACAAATATATATATATAAAAGTAGTAAACGCACTGGATGTGAATCCAGGCTCATCGGATATGTCAAGCGGTAATTATATATATATATATATATATATAAAAGTTTAGTAAATGCATCGGATATAAAATCCAGCTCATCGGATATATTCGACAATAGTTATATATATAAGTATATATATATATATATAAGCAATTAAACGCTCCGGATGTAAAATCCGAGGCTCATCTTATGTAGTCGACAACAATTCATATATATATATATATATATATATATATATATATATATATATATATATATATATATATACAAAAGTAGATAAACGCTCGGGCATCAAGTCTAGGCTCAATTGAGGCATAACTCGATAATGTTAGTCCATATATATGAAATATATATATATATATATATATATATATATATATATATTAGTATATATATACGCATGTAAATGAAAAACCACGGACAAAAGTTCGGGAAAACACATTCACACGACTCTCAACGTGTATAATAGTGTGTGATAATAGGAGAAAGAGGCTTTCTTGAATGTAAGAAGGCTTATAGTGGACTGCCAAAGTAGACTTCTTTGACTTTAAATGGATAAACACTCGACTCATGGGATAAAAAGTAGCTATATATGAATTAAGCGATGTTTAAAGAAGAGGAAAAACTCAAAAGATGTGTATGCAAAGCTAAATGGACAGGGTTCCTCGCCTTTTTCCTTCTCTCTCTCCTCTCAATGGGCCCCCCCCCCTCCCTCTATATTTATAGCATGGATGGCCGTAGGTTAACCTGTGGCTGGTCGTGGTGGGCCCGGGCTTTGCGGGTCCCGTCGTCTCGTATTACATGCACCCGTGCACTGTAATGTCCAATCAAACTTGCAGAACTTCAATCCGAGCATCCAAACGAAGCATATCTGTACTTCTTCGGGTTGCTTGTGTCGAGAGTTACGTAATAACATGGATTAGAGGTTGTATGAAGTTAGGAAGAGGGGTCTATGCCCATGGTCTTCAAGCTTCAAATTCTATCCAAAGTACTGCCACACGTAATAGTCACTCAGGATTGTCATTCCTCGATTGTTGTGGGACATTGTTGTATGTATGAAGAGTTGAGACGATGTGCCATTTGTCGGATGAACAAGATGATGCTTAACTCCTTGCTGGGGTTATCGTCGGGTTGAGTTGAAAGTAGACGTTGCTCAGGGTTACAGCTGAGATTGGACTACTTGTTAGTATGCTGTGATATCATCCTGTTGATGTGGTAAGATGACGTTGTGACTCCTCACCAGGGTTATCGCTGGTTCAAGCAAAAAGTAGACGTTTTCTCAGCGTTACATCTGAGACTGGACTGCTTGTTTGTGTGTCTCACTGTCATCTGTGTATACTCCTGTCTGAGGTATGTGTGCTTTGACAAGATGTATATGGTTGAAGCTGATCGCATGTGTTTGAAATAAGCATTCCCAGAGTTATCGCCGGGACTGCAATTTACATCTCTTGGGGCTATCACCAAGGATGGGGTTGCTACTCCTAGTGTTGTCTCTGGGACTAGAACTGAACGTCGCGGTGTTATCGCCGAGACAGAGCTGTCCTCTTCGGTGTTGTTGCCGGTCTTTTAATCTGCATATCTCGAGGATATCTCCAAGATTGGAAATGACATGCCCGGTGTGTGTGTTCCGAGTTTGGATCCGATGCTCCCGGTTTGTGTTCCGGGTTGGAGCTGGACTTCTGGTAGTATCTAGAATGTTTGTAAGTTGTCTTTTAGGGTTATCTCCAAAAGACGAATCTACCCTCCTATAATGTCAGTAATAGGAGTGCAAAAAATTTTGAGTGTCTACACTGGCTATATTTCACAATGTAGTTGTGAATTAGCATGAACAAACTTTTTAATGAACAAGTATTAAACATGAACAATATATCTGAACCGAATGGTAATGAAGGTGATCAACCTTTCATACCTGACTTATACATACAAGATGTACAAAGTATAATTCTAAATGGCAATTAGTAATGATTAACCATAAGCATATCTAAATGAAACACTCTTAGTAGAGTTAAGAAAAACTTGTCTGCACCGTTGATTACCATTACGAAATATAACTTAGCTTTATCCGAAGACCTAATATAGATAATATCGATCTCTAAACATTAGAATAATATCATCACAGTATAAAATAACCTAAACACATTACCACATAATCCTATCAGTCTATACAGCACATAAGACCTAATATCAAGTCAAACTATTGCAAATCGAGTTGAGTTTAAGATTATTATTACATCCCAAGAAAAATTTTAATGGACAATTATCGAGTTTAAGTTCAATTAAACTCTGGCTAAACACTTAACAATAACTTAGACAATTTTTTAAGCAGTCGAAATAATTTTCATAGACTTGTAATAATTTTTAGAAAATTAATATCATTTATCACGATTTTTCAATCAATAATATCATATTTAAATGAATTAAATACCACATAATTCTTTAATCATTAATATTAATTTAATATTAAATATCAATGAAAATCATAACATAATATTATAATATATTTATAATATCACAAAGTATTTTAATACCTTAAAATCATATTTATATGATTTTTAAACACTTAAATCCATTATCCGATAATTGATTAAAACTAATATTTTCATGGCAAAATATCTAAAGTTATATTTTATAACTTAAAAATATTTTTATAACACTTAAATTATTTTCATATAATTTTTAAAGCATTAATTCTATTTTCCATAATTTATTTAATATATTCATTAAATAAATTAACTACCATTAGTAATAATTTATTAATGCAATTCATCACAAAATATTAAAAGTCATCAAAAATAACATAAAATATTTTCTAACATCATAATATAATTTTTCATGATTTTTCAAGTATTAAAATCATTTTGAATAATTTATTTAATATAATAAATAAATAAATAAATACCTTTTATATTCCAAAATATTAATTATTTTTTAAATATACTCAAAATAATTAAAAACTATTTTTCCGGCTTTAAAATAATTTTTCATAATTTATTATGTATTTTTAATAATTAAAAACTATTTATTTCTATTTATTAAATAAAATAAATAATTTTCTAAATAAACTGTCGCAAAAAGTGTCCTATAGCGACAGAACCGTCGCTATAGGTGTTCTTGGCCATGTTCTTGAGCTGCCCAGAATTTATGTCAGTGAACAAGGGGGTAGCTTTGACCGGTTCTAATTTTTTGATTGATAAGTTTCTGGGTTTGTACTATGGTTAGATCTGTAATATTAATGTAATACTACAATCACCAACTTGTGTTCTAGCAATCCTATCACAAAACAGAAAGTTATAAGCCATTGAACTCCTTGTCAGGCCTGTTTTTCAGTTTCTGGGTTTCCCAAAAACTAAGAATAGCCAAGGTATCCAGTTTGCAAGCTTTGAATCTAGCGTTTTGGACTCCTTTTGTATAATATTAAGGTTCAATCGTGTAGTAGTCATACCTGGGTACACAAATATATCACCAATCTAGTCTAACAACAACATATAAAAGAGATCATGGCTGGTCAAAGTACCTGTCAGGTATATGCTCAAGAACAAATCTGGGTTTTCCAGATTGTTCATCAAGTAGTTCGGTCAACGGTGGTTTGACCATTAATTTCTACGATCCTGTTACAGATCTGGGTGATGTAAAAGTTTTAGTATGTACACAACATGTCAGACTACAAGGATCAATCAACAACATATATAGCCATAACATCAAATAACAACAAGATTAAGAGCCTGGAAAATCTTGTCAGACAACATAGAAAATTTCTGGGTTGCCCAGATTAAACTTTTCGTGACAGGTCAACGACCTTTGACTACTTATATCGTTCGATCTACACATGATATGGGCTTGATTCAAGTTCTAGATTGAAGTCCTTACAACATACTACAAGTATAAACTCTTAAAACACATAAACAATTAACTAGAAAGGATCTAGAGGTCCTGACATTCGGTTGTCAGACCTTAAATTTCCAGATTTCCAGATTTGAGAAATCTTTAAATTCGAGCATCACAATGATATGGATCTGAGTTTTGTCAACCCAGATCATCAAATGACACCCTAAAACACAACTTTAACCAATCAACAACAACATTTAACATCAAATCATCAGATTTCTAAAATTAGGGTTTTATACCTTCTTTGGGCTTTGATCTAGGATCTGATCATCATGTTCTGATCTTGGCTTGCTAGATATCATATAAGGAACTGATTAACTTGTAAATTTCGAACATGTAGAGAGAGAGAGAGAGAGAGTTGGCTAGGTTGAGAAATAAATTGTGTAAATTTTCTATGCTTGAATGTCTTTAATCCATGTTGTAATGTATTTAACCTAGCAAGTTGGCTGATATTTGATGATTAAAGTAACTTTCTAGACTACATGGCTAGCCTAAGGTTGTTCACCAAGCACAAGTAGGGTTAGATCTACACTCCACCTCATTAAAATATAAAGAAGGGTAGTTTGGTCCTTTTACTCATAAAGTGAATGGCAACTTGGTAACTTCTCACAATCATTAGGTTTCAACCCTTAGGGTTTGACCCTAAGATTTCACAAATTTATGATCTAGTATTTACTAATTAAGATTAGGGTTCCCTAATTATAGTAAAGTTTACTAATCACATTCAAGCTTGCAAAAAAGGGTTAAGGCTTCCTAATTAACATTAAACTCTATAAATTAATAATTAGGTTTTCTCTAATTGTACATCAGGGTTTCCAAACATTAGAAATTAGGGCTTTCCAATTAATCATTTAGGGTTATCCCTAATTATACTTACAATTAATCACACAAAAACTTTATACTTATCTTCTAGCTTTCCAATTAGGGTTTTAATAACCGAATTAGGGTTACAGATTCCCGAAACTGAAATTAGGATTTCCATTGCCGGTAATAGGGTTTCTTATCAGTCGATAAGGTTTTCTAAATGAACGTCGAGGTTTTAATATATTATTAGGGTTTATGATTGATATAGTTTATCCGGTCAACACTTAACCACATACTGTACACATATATGACCACATACACAGATGCTCTTAACACTGTAGACCTTCACCAAAAGTTTTTAAATTCACAAAATTCACTCCTAAAAATGTTAAATACATACACTTATTTTCTGTCTAGGTCTATTATTTAACCTCTATTCAATCTTTTAAGATTTTATAAAATTGTCTAAATTCTCTAAGTTATCACAAAGATTTCGACATCCGTGTTACTACGGTGACCGCCACTCTTCAAAGAAATTATTATATGAATGTGTGTGTGTGTGTGTGGATCAATGTGCAATTATTTGAAAGTAAAGCGAGGCCTCGTCGCACCTATATACACAAGGTTTGAATTTTATAGAAAATTCAGCTTTTAACCGAGATTTAGCAATGAAGTTTTGTAAAGAGGTTTTTCAAACCCTAAGGCTCAATAGGAATTGAGACCTTTTCATACTTCCATTTTATTATTAAATGCTCGGCTTGTTTGCTTTTATTTTCGAGATGCAAAGCATTCTCGAGAAAATAATATACAGCAGTGCCGAACTCCCCATGGGCATGACAGCCATCCAAGGAAATTCAGACACTGTAAAATAATGTACAAGATGCTTACTGTTTTAAAATGTCCATCATGGGAACCGAATCTAGATTGATGGATCGAACTTGTGATCACATGATTCCTAGGCTCACACGACAATCGCAATTTGTATGGAAAGCAAAGAAGCGATTATATATATTGAAGTCAGTAAAATATATATATATATATATATATATATATATATATATATATATGAACATGAACTTGTGATCACATGATTCCTAGGCTCACACGATCATCGCAATTTGTATGGAAAGCAAGAAGCGATTATATATATATTGAAGTCAGAATATATATATATATATATATATATATATATATATGAACATGATCAACCGCCACGTAAGTAAACTCCAAGCGGGACAAAATGTAAATAAAGTAAACTCAAGCGAGAAGATGAACCTCCTCGAACACTCATTTTCATTGTGATTGTACTGTGTTAATAAATTCACGAAGTGAGAAAATCTGGGATTGAGTTGTTATCGCTTTAATATATTCAATATCAAAATCAAAAATACTTAAAATTGCTTGCCATCTAGCTTAATGAATGCTTAGAGGCGACGTTTTCAACGCTCTTTTTCAAGAATAAATTTTGTCGACTTACAATCTATTCTAACTAAGAATTTCGATTTAATAAATCTCTCTCGGAATTTTTAATACATAAAACTAGAGATAAAATTTCCTTTTTAATAGTACTGTATTTTAATTGTGTAGAATTCCATGCGCCAGAATGGAAACGAACAATTTGTTCATTAGAAATAGGAGTCAATTTCTGTTTGAGTATGCCTCCGAATCCAATGTCAGAGGCGTCAGTTTCAATTATTTTGAATGCTGAATCATTAGAGATGCCAAGGCATGGCAAAACCTTAACATATTTTTTAACTTGCTGGACGATAGAAGTATGAATGTCCGTCCAAGGAGGAGGATTACTTTATGTTATTTGAAAGAGAGGCTTACAAATCTTCCCGAGGTCCTTGTAAAAAGCGCCAATATAATTGAGCGAGCCAAGAAACCTCGTAGGTGATTCTTGTTCGGTAATCTTATTCGGGAACCTATTCGGTGAATTGAATAGCTCATCAATTGGCGCGTGAGTCCATGATAGAGGATCGAGAAATCGACTTTAGTCAAAAACAGACTACACTTGGAAGGAGAAAGGACAAGACCATTGGTTTTAATCTGTTTTGAAGAATGAATTCAATTGTTTAATATGTTCTTCAATAGTCTTGGAGAATACAAGGATGTCATCGATGTAAACAATGATAAAATGATCAAGGATTCAAAATGTTATTAAGAATATTCTCAAATTCACTTGGGTGCATTCTTAAGTCCAAATGATCGAACATTCCATTCGTAGTGTCCGAACGAGTGGTAAATGCAGTTTTGTACCTATCATCTGGGTGAATGGCAACTTGCCAGAATCCTGACTTGAGGTCGAATTTACTAAAGATTGTGAACAAGAAAATTTAATAAACTAAATCATATGTCTATGGTAGCTAACAGTTACATCACTAAATTCAACACTTTGTCTCAAACCGCACATTGTTGAATTATTAGCTAGTGGATTCCTTTGGCATTCTTAGGTCTTGGTGGGAAAAACATCTCATGTAAGACATTAGAATATCCATAATTCATGTTATTCAAAGAGATAAAGAAGGCAATCCCATCTTTGATGAAGATCTTTGGTATTGGTCTTCCAGATGGAGTTAACACTTTAATATTCACCATAATTAAACATTTTGTTGGAATCCCTAGCAATATTACGTAAAGAATTCATGATCGCTATAATCTTACTTGTCCCACTCTAAGTGATTTTAGATGGTACAAATATGTATTTACCTCTAGAGTTATGATGAGAAATGACAAGTAATAAACCATTTTGGAAAGAAAATTGCGTTAATGGTTTGCCATCTTTATTTGCTCACAAAGTTAGGGAAGAATTAAGCAAAAACCTAGGATATATTGATTATGATAATTTAACTTATGGAGATATTATTAGTCATATCCAAAAAATTGGATTAAAAATGTGCATTGATTTTAAATTAGCTAAACAAGCTAGAAAAGACAAAAATAAAGCTAAACATTTAGTTAGGAACATTTTGTGAACAAAGATGGTTTATCATCACGTAGCTCCTCCGGAAGGAAGCATGCATAAAGATAAACATATCGAGTCACACAAAAATCATAAACGCCGTAAGAAGAGATATACTCACATCAAAAAAATAAGAATAATAATCAAGATAATTTTATAATAAACCTAAGTCATCAAAGAAAAAATCTTATAAAAAATCAAAAACATTTGATAAAGTAAAATTGTCATCACAATGTGGGATGTAAAGGTCATTACAAAAGTGAATGCAGAGTTAAACAAAAATTAGCTCGCTTAAATATTTCAAATCAAGATCTGTAACAATTATTAGAATTAATGAGAATTGACAATAAGAGTAGTAGCAGTAATGAAGAAGCTTCTAACGGTAGTCAAATGGAAATAAAGTACAAATTACCTAAAGTACATATCTGTCAGGACAACATGTGTTTCAAGACCTCGTTCGTCTTAGTTCGCAATCTTACTGACAAAATTATTTTAGGTTTACCATTCATATATTTGCTTTATCCATTTACCACTAGTAATAAAGGTTTAAGTTGTGAACATTTAGGAAAGAAAATTATATTTAAATTCTTAATTAAACCAAAAGAAAGAGATTTAAAATTTATTCAAGAAGAATCAATTTCTAAATCGTTAAACTCTGATAAATTGTAAAGTTACTCACCTAAATTTTCTTAAAGAAGAAATTAAGTACCAACAAGTTGATGACCAACTTAAGAGTAACAGAGTTCAAGAAAAATAAAAGAATTAAAAGATTATTTAATAAATAACTTATGTTTCGATTCTCCCAATGCTTTTGGCATAGGAAGAAGCACACATTAGGGTTACCCTATGCTAAAGAATTTAAAGAGCATTTAATTCCTACTAAGGCTAGGCCTATTCAAATGAGTCATGAACAAATGGAGTTATGTAAAATTGAAATCAATGATCTCCTCAGAAAGGGCTAATTAGACATAGTAAGTCACCATGGTCTTGTCTCAAAACCTTCATGTTAATAATGAAGTCGAGAAAGAAAGAGGTGTCCTCGCCTAGTCATTAATTATAAACCATTAAACAAAGTTTTAGAGTGGATTAGGTACCCTTTGCCCAACAAGGATGATCTCCTTGGTAGGTTAAGCGTCTCCACAATCTTTTAGTAAATTCGACCTCAAGTCGAGGATTACGCAAGTTGCCATTCACCCAGATGATAGGTACAAATCGCATTTACTAATTCGGTTCGGACACTACTGAATGGAATGTTCGATCATTTGGACTTAAGAATGCACCAAAGTGAATTTCGAATATTCTTAATAACATTTTGAATCCCTTCATCATTTTATCATTGTTTACATCGATGACATCCTTGTATTCTCCAAGACTATTGAAGAACATATTAAACATTTGAATTCATTCTTCAAAACAGCTTAAAACCAATGGTCTTGTCCCTTCTCCTTCCAAGTGTAGTCTGTTTTTTTGACTAAAGTCGATTTTCGGTTTAATCCTCTATCATGGACTCACGCGCCAATCGACAGAGCTATTCAATTCGCCGACCGGTTCCCTCAGATAAGATTACCGACAAGAATCACCATGAGAGGTTTTTCTTTTCGCTTTCAATTATATTGGCCGCTTTTACAAGGACCTCGTGAAGATTTGTAAGCCTCTCTTTCAAATTTACAAAGTAATCCTCCTCCTCGAGGCGGACATTCATACTTCGTCATTCAAATAAGTTAAAAAATATGTTAAGGTTTTGCCCGCCTTGGCATCTCTAATGATTCAAAGATTCAAAATAATTAAACCCGACGCCCGACATTGGATTCTGAGGCATACTCAAATGTAAATTGACTCCTATTTCTAATGAACAATTGTTCGTTTCCATTCTCGCGCATGGAATTCTACACAATTAAAATACAAAGACTATTAAAAAGGAAATTTTATCTCTAGTTTTATGTATTAAAAATTCCAGAGAGATTTACTAAATCGTAAATTTTAGTTAGAATAGATTGTAAGTCAAAGAAAATTTATTCTTGAAAAAGACGTTGAAAACGTCATTCTAAGCATTCATTCGCTAGATGGCAAGCAATTTTAAGTATTTTTGATTTTGATATTGAATATATTAAAGGCAGTAACAACTCAATCCCAGATTTTCTCACTCGTGAATTTATTAACACAGGTACAATCACAGCAAAATGAGTGTTCGAGGAGGTTCATCTTCTCGTAGTCATGGCCACTCTGCTGGTCCAGTTAATCAACCAGTTAATCAACCAAAGGGAACTATTGTTCCTCACCCAGTCACCCAGACACATAATAAATCCTGTGTGCTTGGTACAAATCCCAAGCCCTACTCCTCGATTCTTGCTAGTCAACCAAAGCCATTTGATATTTTTGCTAGTCAAGCTCCAAAGAATTTCATCAAAACCTAGTCATCCAATTGTCCGATTATCTTCGTGTTTATGATCATCACTTATTTCATGTTGAGTTAAATATGAAACCTAAAATGACCCTATTATTCATTAGCCAAAGATTTTCCTTCTGGATGGCATTTTACTCCTTCACCCATATAAGTCACTTGTTTATTATAGAGATATCCTTATTGAAAGCAGTGGGTTTTCATAAAACCAATCTATGCCAATGATGATAAATCAAAACTCCTTTATCATTCATTGTATATTAAACAAGTCCTTAATTCATCGATTACAGTAGTCATCCATCGATCTCAGATCTCTTTCTAATCAATCTAGTTCGCTTTCTTTATTATGATTATATTGAAGCACTCGAATAAAATCATGCTTCATCAAAATGATGATCATAGTCACCGTGGTTCTTTCAATTCGACCACAAATTTAAAAGTCAATTCCCCAAATGGTTCATTCTTTGGTGGACAAGGTACAGTTTGAGTCGCTTACATTTCCCTAAACCTCTCCTTGCCCAAATATGAGCATTTTTGTATATATATATATATATATATATATATATATATATATATATATATATATATATATATATATATATATAACGTAAATAAAAAGCCACAAACCGAAGTCTGGGCATACACACACAACATGACTCTCAACGTGAAGAATGATGTTTGCAAAATGTGGAGAAAAGGCTTTGAAAGGTGTAAGAAGGCTTACAATGGACTGCTAAAGAAGACTTCTATAGCTTTAAATGGATGAACACTCGGTTCCCACCAGTAAAAATATAGCAATATATGAGCTCACAAGTGTTTAAAATGAGAAAGCACTTAGTTTATAGTGTGTACAGAGCAAATTGGACAGGGCTTCCTCGCCATTTTCTCTTATAAAATGGCCATCCTAAGCCCTCTATGTATAGAGGGGGGAGCCGCAGGTGCACCTACGGCTGCCCGGGGTGCCTCGGGCTCTGCGGGTCCCGCTGTCTTGAAGTACGTGCACGCATACAATGTGTTGTCCGACCAAACTTTTAGAACTTTAATCCAGGCCTCCGATTGAGGTGTATAAGACCTTTTACGGAGTTCTGTTGTCGAGAGCTACATAAATGACATAGGATTAGAGGTTGTAAGAAGTCAGAAAGATGGGATCATGCCCTTGATCTTCAAGCTTTAAATTCCATCTGGTGTGTTGTCCTGTAGTAGTCACTCGAGATTGGGGCTATTTAGTTCTTTTCAGACATTGATGTGTAGAATGTATGTTGAAATGTGTTGACATGGAGCACATGTGGGATCGAGGTGGCAAAATGATGATTTTGCCCCTCACCGGGGTTATCTCTGGTTTGGGCTGATAAAGCAATCGTTACTCAGGGTTATCTCTGAGATTGGACTGCTGCAAGTACTGAATGTCCTCAGGGTTGTCTCTGAGGTGTGCTTGACCTCCCAAGGTTATCTTCGGGTTTTGGACTGAGTGCCTCGGGGTTATCTCCGAGGTTGAAGCTGACTGCAAGGGTTGAAATGAGCATCTCCGGTTATCTCCGTAATCGCAAATCGCACTTTCTTGTTGTTTACGAGGTTAAGACTAAAAATCCTGGTGTTATTTCTAGGATTGAATATCTCAGGGTTATCTCTAAGATTGAAAAGACTTCTCCGGTGGGATTTCCGGAACTAGAACTGTTTTGTCCTCCAGGGTTAACTTTGGGAGACAATTTTGCCCTCCTTCCAGGTTAGTAACATAAATGAAAATTTTCGAGTGTCTACATTGGGCTTGACATAATCCAAGTCCAATTAGAATTGACAAAGTCCCATTACTAAGAGTTCATTAAGAACTAATCGTATGTTGATAAGTAGATTTTATACCTACTTATCCAGTATCTATTACTTGAATTAGTTGCTTAAACCTATGTTTTTTAGTTACTTTTCATACATTTTATGTTATTTTGTAGGCTATGACATAACATTGGCATGAAGAAGCAAGGAAAACAATTCGGACATCTTTTAGACTAAAATATACAAGCAAATACAAGAATAAAAGATTTCAAGGCTTTTAACACCAAGTTAGATGCATGTTCTTGGCTTGGAACTTTGATTATATTTTAGACCTACTTCTTAGCTTTCCAGAACATCTTGAATCGTCCAAATCAGAGTTCGGATGTGAGAGTTATGGCCTTTTCATCAACAATGTTCAAAGCTAAGAGTTGTCATGCTTGCCATTTAAATAGCCTCTACTTCCAGCCCAATTTCAACCTTGCTCCAATCCGAATCTATAAATTCTCAAATAATAAAAGTTATACAGATGGTCGATAGCTACGATTTGATAGGTGTCAGGCCTCGTAACTCCTCCCGGATCAAAAGTTATGGCCATTTTACTAGAGGACACTGCGGCAGAAAAGTGACCCCGTTGGGGGCGGGCTTTTCCTTCACAAAATGCCCGGTGGGGCAAAAATACCAGCTGCAAATTAGAACCATAGCCCACCGGGGTGGGCCCTTTACAAGGCTAAACCCCCGTCGGGGGGGTACGCGAAGAAAAGACGTTTTTTGGCCAAATTTGAGTCCAAGAAGGATTGTTTCGATTCGATTGACTCAAGGACTTCCAAGAGGACTAAAAGACAAGTAAAGAGGCTTATAAAAGGAGGAGAATCACATAAATTAGGGGAGAGAAGGAGGATTTATTTAGATTAGATTAGAGTAAAATAGGAGAAAACACTAGTTTTTATGAGATTTGGAGATTGAAGCGACTTGGAGACCATTGAAGATTCAAAGTAGGAGAAAGGAGAGAGCATCAAATCTACAGACAATAGATTCTATCTTCTCATCTTTTTTTATTCTTATCTTTTAATGTGTATTCAAGTGTGGATTTTTAGTTTTAATTCAATGAACTAATTCTTTGTTTGAGATTATAATGGATCTTATTGTGTAGTTTATTTTAATATGCTTTGTTATCAATTATTATGTTCTATTGTGAGGATTGTCTATTGTGATTTGGACTTAATTGTTTAATTGATTGACCATCAATTACCGTGATAATCTACACGAACTCGAGAGATGAAGTTTAGATTTAGATCCGATCATAATAGCATGTGTTTGTGATTTCTGCATAGATGGAATTCATGATTCGTGTTTAGGATAGAGATATGCCTTTACGCCATATGTAATATTTTAGAGAACTTGTGCTTTAAATCCTTTTTAATTGTAATTCACATAGAGATATAGTGGATTAGTTAATTAGGGTGTCTTGCTTAATTCTATCATCTGTGGATTTAAGTGAGTATGGGTATTATACATCGAGAGGTGGTTTTATCTACTTTAGTGTTCTTGATTAACAATTCAGGATAGAAAATAATTAACGAGGAGTGTGTTAACTTAAATAAAGCAATAAGTGAAGTTGTGATCTTAATTCTCCATAATCTGATTTTTAATTAGTGGTAATTAGAACTAGTTTAGTTAAATAATTTAATAAGATTGAGTTGGTTACGGGTTAGTACTTGGTGATTTTTATTAAATAATTCTCTGTGGGAACGATACTCAATATATCACTTTATTACTTGTTGACCACGTATACTTGCGTGTTGTGCGTAATTTAGATTTTACCCAACAAGTTTTTGGCGCCATTGCCGGGGAATTAGTTTAATATATTTTTGCCAATATTAGCTTCAATCAATTTAGTCTTAATTTAAATATTTTTTTCTTTCTTTATTTTTATTTTACTTTATTATCTTCTTCTTTTTCTCTCGTTTCAGGTACCATGGCTGGATTCAATTATCAAAGGCCATATTCGAGTATGACTCAAATAAGGGGAGCGGGGATTGATGGACTCAATGTATTTTCTACATTATCAGCACAACTTGAGACACTTTCGAGGAGGAAGGACGTTGTCAAAATCTCAACGTAATCGAAGGATAGCAAGCATTTTGCAATTATTGTGTTGGCAATCACCCGAGTAATCAATGCACCATCGCCTTAATGCAGACAAGATTGTGGTAACTACCTCAACAACTATTCTTATCCCAGTTATCATCAAGTTTGGGGGTATCACCCGGATTCTTCATGGAGCTATAATTATCAAGATCAATACTCTACTCCAAATCCAACATACATGCCGGAATTCTCATATCAACCACCATTAAAAGAAGAAAAGTCAAAGTTGGAGGAATTACTGTCAAAGGTCATAGCAAACCAAGAGGAGAGGATGATGAGTTAAGAAATATCGAGCAACAATTTTCAGCATCAGATGGAAGAACTCATCACCACTTCAACTCATGGTCCTCAATACATGGATTCCAAAATTGAGACAAATAATTCGAGATTGGAGGAATTGTTGTCCAAGTTCATAGCATCAAATAAGGGGAGAAGGATTAATCAAGAGAAGTCAATTCAGAATCTTTAAAATAAGATAGATCAAATGACCAAATCCGTAAGCAACCTTCCTCCAAACACTTGGCTTTATGACATGGATGACGAAATTGACGGAGAACCTGAACCAAATCTACAATTGGATGAGCCTCGAGATGTTGAAAAAGAGGAGACATGTGGGGATAATGACAACAAGGTCGGTGAAGAACTAATTGTGAAAACCAACAATGATGAGTCGATGTTATTTATGCCTCAAGTGCCTTCTCCACTAAAGTTCAAGAATCCGATTAGATTTTCAAAAGCTTGTCCGATTGGTAGTCATGTCATTGGCAAAGCTCCTGGAGACGTAAGAGCGAGTACAACTTCGAAGCCATGGTGCGAGGGGTGGGATGAGAAAGATGAAGAACCAGTTGTGTTGGAAAAGCCTGAATGCCATAATCTATTCGCAGACACAATGGAGAAAAGACCTAGATGTTGGACGTTCTTGAATGTGATCTTATCTAAACAAAGCATGCTAGGTGACTTTAATTCAATAGCCATCACAAATGGGAACCTGCCAAAAGCTATATTATTTCTGATGGATGGAGGGTTCCTCAATTATCGAAGAGGAATTGGATAGCATTGACCAGACAAAGTCAGGCTGAAAGACTGTAATTCAAGCGCTAACTGGGAGGCAACCCATGAATTTTTATATTTATATGCTTTACTAGTTTATTTAGTAGATAGGAATTAATTTGTTTATTAAGTTCTCTTACTAATCCAAGTGCTATTCTAATCCATATTGTCTCTCTCTTAATTGCAGGTATTGGAGGTTCAATGGACAGGCAGAAGATTATGAAAAAGTTATTCAAGTCCAATTCAAGTGTGGTGCCAATTTGTTCCATGTGCCTAATCTATTCTCCAAACTTAGCGGACAAGGAGGAGGATTGCTATATTTTCAGGGAAGTCCTCTACTTTAATTTTTTCTATTTCAGCCATTGAGGACAATGTCTAGTTTAAGTTTGGGGGAATTTTAGTGTCGTATTGCATATAGTTAGTTATTTACATTGTAGTTCGTATAGTTACATTTAGTTTTTACATTCAGTTTCTTTAAAAAAAATTGAAAAATTTCAAAAATAGTAGTTAGTTTACTACGTTTATAGAGCATTTAGTACATCTTGGATGAGTCCAGTTGTTTGATATTTACAATTTGTTTTGGCCAATGATGAGATTGGAATTGAGTAGACAAGTATAATACTGACTATTAGAGCTTTGATGTGATTTCTTGTTATGAATTGAATCTTTTTCTGTTTGAAACTGGTATAATAAGGATAGCACAGTAAAAATAACTTGTTGATTGATTGAGTTTAAATTGATACATAATGTGACTTTAAAGGATAATGCTAGTTTAAATGAAAGAATGACAAGAATAAGTAGTGATGGATAAAGTTAGACAAGAACCTAAGTTTGGGGGAATATTTGGGGTAAATAAGCTTTATTGTAAAAAAAGAAAAAAAAAGTATGAATAAACACTGTGGCGTGTTTGTCTAGTTTTGTGGTCTTTATTACTTGAGTAAGTAAGCCCGAGGGGATTGTCTTTACACCTAGCGCCCTAAGGTCTTAATGGTCTGGGAGTCATTGGTCGAAAGCTTGTTAAGGTAGCATTGAAAAGCCTAAGGGAATAAGACATTGCATAGCTATGTGTATATAAAAAAAACAATAAAACGAGAAAAGAGCAAAAAGCCCCCGTAATGAAAAGTAAAGCATAAGTATCCCGGATTAGACTCTTGAACTTGGTGGATGTTTGACTTTAGTTGGATCTAGCTTGTTCATGAATTTTATGAGTTTTCACTGTATGATGCCTTTAAAGAGACCTATTATGTGTAAAATTTGATTTTATATCAATTAGCATGGTTGTTGAGCACACACACACTATATCAGTGATAACAGTATAAGATTTGATGATTGACTAGGAAATGGTTGATTGGTTTTGATATGATGTATTATCATGTTTACTTGATTTTTCTAAGGCCGGTTGAATAGACTTGTGTTTATCAATACTGATGGATTCGTAGGTATATAGATTAGTTGCATTTCATTGCATTGCATTGATTTTTGTTTTATTGTGTTGCTTGGGGACAAGCAACGATTTAAGTTTGGGGGTATTTGATAAGTAGGTTTTATACCTACTTATCTGGTATCTATTACTTGAATTAGTTGCTTAAACCTATGTTTCTTAGTTACTTTTAATACATTCTATGTTATTTTGTAGGCTATGACATAACATTGGCATGAAGAAGCAAGGAAAAGCAATTCGGACATCTTTTGGACTAGAATATGCAAGCAAATACAAGAATAGAAGATTTCAAGTCTTTTAACACCAAGTTAAATGCATGTTCTTGGCTTGAAACTTTGATTATACTGTAGATCTACTTCTTAGCTTTTCGGAACATCTTGAATCGTCCCAATCGGAGTTCAGATGTGAGAGTTATGGCCTTTTCATCAACAAAGATCAAAGCTAAGAGTTGTCATGCTTGCCATTTACATAGCCTCTACTTCCAGCCCAATTTCAACCTTGCTCCAATATGAATCTGTAAATTCTCAAAGAATGAAAGTTGTAGAGATCGTCGATAGCTACGATTTGATAGGTTTGTGCTTCAGAACTCTTCCGGATCAAAAGTAACTATTGTTTTACCAGAGAGGACATGGTATGAAAAGTGACCTCACGGACGGCTTTTCCTTCACAAAATGCTCGCCGAGTATGCATACCAAATTAAGAATCGAACCATAGCCCACCGGAGCGGGCCCTTTACAAGGCTAAACCCCCGCCGGGGGGGGGGGGGTACGCGAAGAAAAGACGTTTCTTGGCCAAATTTGAGTCCAAGAAGGATTGTTTCGATCCGATTGACTTAAGGACTTCGAAGAGGACTTAAAAACATGTAAAGAGGCTTATAAAAGGAGGAGAATCACATAAATTAGGGGAGAGAAGGAGGATTTCTTTAGATTATATTAGAGCAGAATAGGAGAAAATACTAGTTTTTATGAGATTTGGAGATTGAAGCGACTTGGAGACCATTGAAGATTCAAAGTAGGAGCAAGGATAGAGCATCAAATCTACCGACAATAGATTTTATCTTCTCATCTTCTTTTATTCTTATCTTTTAATGTGTATTCAAGTGTGGATTTTTAGTTTTAATTCAATGAACTAATTATTTGTTTGAGATTATAATGGATCTTATTGTGTAGTTTATTTTAATATGCTTTGTTATCAATTATTATGTTCTATTGTGAGGATTGTATATTGTGATTTGGACTTAATTGTTTAATTGATTGGCCATCAATTACTGTGATAATCTATACGAACTCGAGAGATGAAGTTTAGATTCAGATTCGATCATAATAGCATGTGTTTGTGATTTCTGCATAGATGGAATTCATGATTCGTGTTTAGGATAGAGATATGCCTTTACGCCATATGTAATCTTATAGAGAACTTGTGCTTTAAATCCTTTTTAATTGTAATTCACATAGAGATATAGTGGATTAGTTAATTAGGGTGTCTTGCTTAATTCTATCATCTGTGGATTTAAGTGAGTATGTGTATTATACATCGAGAGGTTGTTTTATCTGCTTTAGTGTTCTTGATTAACAATTCAGGATAGAAAATAATTGATGAGGAGTGTGTTAACTTAAATGAAGCAATAAGTGAATTTGTGATCTTAATTCTCCATAATCTGATTTTTAATTAGTGGTAATTAGAATTAGTTTAGTTAAATAATTTAATTTATAACGTTAAATTCATTCGTTTAAATAAGATTGAGTTGGTTACGGGTTAGTACTTGGTAATTTTTATTAAATAATTCTCTGTGGGAACGATACTCAACTTATCAATTTATTACTTGTTGACCAAGTATACTTGCGTGTTGTGCGTAATTTAGATTTTACTTAACATATTCTACTTGTATAACTCTCATATTATCTTCGTATACTATTTGTACAATATTCGTATTATACTACGTAATAATCTTCATACTATACTCGTATAATAACTAATATCATACTCGTATTTCTCACGTATAATAACCCTAATAATTATACATAGTCATTTCATTTTCGAAACTCACTTTCCCTAAACCGTTTTAAGTCAGCATGCAAAAATTCGTTTGCCATAACTGAAATATTATTGGATTTTCCATCTCGTCTTAGAATTCTATCATTACACATTTCTCAGAAATTCAAAATTAATTCCCGAGCAGAAATGGATGAATAGTGTTTTTATGGAAATTTCTCGAAAAATTTTTATTTTCGTCTTGGAAATTCAAAACAATTAGTCCTAGTACATAGCCAAATTTCTAACCACATCCACACAATCTAGGTCATAGAATGACTTTCAAAAAGCTTACTCACTTAAATAAACAAATAAATTCATTTAATTCAAATAATCAAATAAAATTTAATTCGCATAAAAATCTGATTTTTCTCGAGCGTTACACAATACATGGTACGAAGGGCTGATCACCCTAAGTACGGGGAGTCCCTATAGTCTAATGACTATTTAGGTTTAAGTTGAAAGAAATATTTATAACCATAGACATAGTTCATGGTCTTGTGACCCTCAGATAATTTCCAATATTAGTTATTGATTATCAATGTTAAGATATGTTATTCAATTCAAATGAGCTAATTCATTGACAGTCATTGTTTTCTTTCAAGTGAGCATTTTTTTTTGCTCACTCTTGTGTATATATAACCATTGCAGCTAAAGTTGAGAAGGGAAAGGAAAGATGAACAAGCGTTGAAGGGAAAGGAAAGATGAACAAGTGTTGAAGACTTGTACATCTATTGATATTTATGTTTTCAATCTGGGTTTAATTATGTGATGTAATTATTTACTTTTTCGCATTTGATGAATGTTTTTAAGGTTAGATAACCTAGGATTTATTGTTTTAAGTTATGTAACCCTTTAATGGGAAGATTTATTGTTTAAATTTTATTATATTTGGGTAGTTAAAAATGAATGATTGGACAGTGAACACCAAATTATGTGGGAATGAAGTACCCAGATTTGGGGGTGTCATAAGTTGGTATCAAAGCCTTAGGTTATGAACCTTAGGTGGGGGAAAAACCTCAGGAAGTAAACTTATAGGAGAAAGATAAAGATAGTGGTGATAGACTCTTATCGAGTTTTAAGGAAGAAATAATAAAACATTCTATGTGCTTATGTGGTTGCAACCTATGTGCTCGTGAGTGTCGAGTAGTGATGGTTAGTAATTAAAAACTTCAAATTTTATTATCGGGATGGCTAATGTGGGAGAATCCAGTCAGGCTAGGGAGGAGGGACCTCAGATGCCTAGAGAGGAGGAGCCTCGAGATTTTTGGGTAGTCTGGGAACAACTGGTTCCAAGGGAGTCATCTACGTTGGTCATAGTGGTTGGTTATGCCCCAGAGTTGGAGCAGGAGGGGATACATGATGATGAAGATGTGGTAGAGACGGATGAGGAAGACCTCGTGGAGCTGCCACAGATGGATGAGGATGAGGAGGAGGAAGAGTTTCTACCAAACTCTATTGCAGCTCATATGTATGACGAAGTATACGATCGTAACATTGAGCTTCGGGATAGAGTCGAGGAGTTGGAGGAGCTAGTAGCTAAACGACAGACTTCGATGGCACAAAAGGACGATGCGATCCGGGATTTTGACGAGTGTCTGGGTAATGTTGAATGGAAGCTGATTCATATAGAGGGAGAGAATGAGAAGCTGATGGAGGAGATTGTAAAACTGAAGGATAACTTGAAAGAAGAATCCACTAAGAGAGCAAGAGTCGAAGATGCGTACGAGAAAGCTTCTCAGCGTGCAGAGGTAGTAGAGGGGGCAGTAAAAACAAAGAAGATCAAGATGGAAGAGATGGACTGTACTTTTCACGTTACGATGAATCGAGTTCAAGACCGAGTATTGTACTATCCGAATCAGTTTGAAGAATTATCGTGGTATATGTTAGATCGTAGAACGATGTTCCGTATCATAGAATAGGAGCGTCGTAAGGCTGTGCAACGACTTAGTAGGTCTGAATAGAAAGTGTATTATTGAATGAATAATTAAATAGTAAATAAGATGTAAATCCCAAGTGTTATGTGACCAATGAGATATGATGATGTTATCCTGAAACATTATTAGTTCAAGAAAAGTGATGTAAATAGCAGTGACGCTATTATTTCTATGTATTTAAAAAGATTATGAATGAATAAAATGTTAATATTTATTCAAGATGTTATGTGTTATGTGATGATCTTTTATGATGTGTAAGTTAAGTAGAAAATACTTAAGAAATTGGGTAATAATCTAATACCTGTATTTTAACAGAAAATTCCTCCAAGACGTCAATCACGACAAAGAACCCCTGAGGGGTCTACCAACAACAACAACATTGAGGCTAACCCAATTTAGCAGTTGGTGACATTATTAGCGGGAGCACTGCAAAATCAGCCACAGAACCAAGCTGCAACTTTTAAGGATTTTAAGGCAGTTGGACCAACAGAATTTTGTGGGTCCATGAATCCGGTTATGGCACAGACCTAGATCATGGAAATAGAAAAAGTTTTCGATGTTGCTAGAGTAGGTGAAGACCAGAAGACTGCTTTCACAACGTTCATATTGAAAGAACAAGCCAACTACTGGTGGCAGGCAAGCAAAACCCGAGGGGGACAGGGGGTAATGGCTTGGAATAGGTTTAAAGAAATATTTTCCGAGACCTATTTTCTAGAGAGCTCATAGAATCAGATGGAGGTCCAGTTTCTAGAGATGAAGCAGGGTATAATGATGGTGTCAGAATATGCCGAATAATTTAATGAGTTGGCGAGGTTTGCGCCATATCAAGTTAACACAAACGAGCGCAAGGCAAGTAGGTTTGAACAGGGACTAAAGCCCTAGTTGTATAGTATAGTTTCTATGTTTCAGCTGAAGACGTTTGCAGCAGTGCTTGAGAAGGCGATTATCGAGGAAGGTGGAAGCGATGCCTTAATAAAGTACAATTAGGAACAGAGAAAGAAGAAGAGTGAGAATGAAGGTAAAACTGGTGGTAGCAGTGCTGGAAACAATAACCCAAAAAGGAAGTGGAATGATAGTGCACATGCTGTAAACAATAACTACACGCCAGAGTAACCAGCAGAAAAGGAAATTTGAAGCGTGTGCTACCTGTGGGAGAAATCACATTGGCGTGTGCTTGAGGGGTAAGCGAGTGTTCTTTAACTGTGGCCAAAAGGGTCACATTGCTTTGAATTGCCATCAACAAAAGAAGAATGCTTGTTACACATGTGGGTCAAAGGATCATCAAGCTCGTGAGTGCCCTAAGAAGAAAGCTGGAGAGGCAACTGGAAGTAAGGGAGGTGGCAGTGGAGGTACGTTAGCTATTGCTGGACTAACGTCATCAAGAAGACCCATAACCAGAACCTTTAATATGACTGTGCAAGATGCAGTGCAATCAAAAGATGTTGTGTCAGGTATTATCCCAATCAATGATATAAATGCATATATATTATTTGATTTAGGTGCTACTTGCTCGTTTATATATGAGAAATTTTCTAGGAGTTTAGGATTGCCTAGTGAAGAGTTGAATTTTCCTTTGAATATAGAAATTGTTAATAGGGAGGTTATTCCTGTTAGATTCGGATATAGGGTGAATATTAAGGGAAATGTTATGACAGTAGATTTAATTCCGATCAAACTTGGAGAGTTTGATGTTATACTGGGGATGGATTGGCTTTTCAATTATGAAACAATAATTGATTGCCAAAAGAAATGTGTAAACCTTATGACTCCGTTAAAGGTAATCTTCTATGGTAGCAAATCGCCTAGACAAGAAAGATGTCTACCGATTATACAGGCTAAGAAGTTATTGAGACAAGGCTGTGTAGGATATTTAGTTTACATAGTTGATAAGTGGGTTTTATACCTACTTATCGTCTTCTAATTCAAGCTTAAGCTGTGTGAAATCTTTGTTTTTATTGTTTGTTTTTACTTGTTTAGTGTTATTTTGTGTTTAGGTGTTGTGGAGTGGTATTTGGATAAAAAGGGTGGAGTTTTCAAAAAATTTGGCAAGTTTGGAGCTAAAAGTGGATAACTAACAGCTTACACCCCCGTCGGGGTTGACTAGTTACATAGTGAAACCCCCGTCGGGCCAGGGGGAAGGGGTGTAAAGTTAGTTAACAGAAGCTATGCCAACCGGGGCTGGCTATTTACAAGGAAACACCCCCGCCGAGGCGGGGGTACGGGGCATAGAGGTCTCCTTGTTCTTTTCAAATGCTGTAAACGTAAGCTTAAGTGTTGACAATGACTTGGGACTTGACTTGGGACTCAACTATGGATGGAATTGTAATTAGAATACGTGTCTGAGCATATAATTAACATCAAATAACAAGATAGAGACATGATAAAAGGCAATTAACAACATTAAAGACAGATTTGTAGCAAGAGCATTAAAGAGAGTTTTGAAGGGGTTTCACAACAATTGAAGATTGGGCTATAGAGAAGGGTGGTTCTGGATGTATTCTTCTTCTCTAGTTTTATATTTGTAATTGTGATGATGTTTTCTTTAATTAATTCAGTTTTTAATTCATTGATGATGAACAAAATTACTTTTTAGGCTTATAATGGATCTGTAAGTGGAACGATGATTATGTAACTTTGATTTTCAGTTTAATAAGCTATTCCTTAGTTTATTTATATTAATTCATGCTTGAATTTATGAATTGTCTGATCACCAATTCTTTATGGACTTGTATGGATTCGAGAGAGGAAGTACGAGTTTAGACTTAGTTAATATAGCACGTGTTCTTGAATTCTGTGAATGAATGGAATCTTGATGAATGTTAAGGTAGAGATTTTCTTAGCATCGCATGTAATTGAATAGAGAACTTGAACTTAAACCTTCTTTCAGTGTAATTCACATAGAGATATAGTGAGTTAGTTAATTAAGGTGTTTAACTTAATTCTATCTAATTTGTGGATTTAAGTTAATATGGTATTAGTGCATTGAGAGGTGGCTAATTCTACTCGAGTGTTCTCGATTAATAAACTGGAATAGTGAATTAAACTGAAATGAAGGGAAATAATCAGAGTGAAGCTTAGGGTGAAGTTGTAATCCTAAGTATCCAATAATTGTTTAAGAATTCAATTTTTATATTTGTTGATTATTTGATATTTTTAATAATTATAGTTTTTAATAATTATAATCATTGAAATGGATAGTTTAATAAAATTGGATTAATATAAGGCTGGTAATTGTGAGGGTTGAATTCATACTAATTCTCTGTGGGAACGATACTCTACTTACTATTATATTACTTGTTGACCACGTATACTTGCGTGTTGTGTGTAACTAGATTTTACCCAACAAGTTTTTCGCGCCGTTGCCGGGGAACTTAGTATAGACTTTAATAATTTTGCAATATCAGTTTAATTAGTCCAGTTTTACTTAAATACTTTATCTTTTTGTTTTGTCTTGTCTTATTTCAGGTTTTTGAAGTTGGTTTATGCAAACTCGGTCCAAAAATCCAGACTTGCTTCCTTTTGAGGACGACATTGAGAGACGCTTCCAAAGGCTAAGTAAGTGGACCAAGGATACAAGGGAAAACTTCGAGAATTCAGAAAAAGAAGAAGCAATGGCTGGAGAAGAACAGTAAGCGTTGAGGGACTTTGCTACTCCGAAAGTGATTGAACTTCAATCAAGTATTACCAGGCTTGATATAGCTGCGAATACATTTGAGATTAAGACTGGGACTATTCAGATGATCCAAAATTTGGTTCAGTTTTGGGGACTAGCAAATGATGATCCGAACGAACATTTGGTTAACTTTTTGGAGATTTATGACACCTTCGGGTATAATGGGGTGTCGAATGACGCAGTTAGGCTTCACTTATTCCCATTCACTTTACGGGACAAGGTGAAGAGTTGGTTACATTATCTACCATCGGGATCAATAACTATATGAACTCGATGAAAAGGTCAGGAAATGGGACGACCAAAAAATCATGTAGAGAACGTTCTAACCGGGGCAATCAGTACTATTATTCAACTCAAGATTGCGGTTGTTCCCAGGAAAGCTAAAATGAAGGTGGTCAGGTCCATTTACCATAAAAAAGGTTTTCCCGAATGGCGTCGTTGAACTCTACAGTAGGAATCCATTGGAGACATTCAAGGTCAATGGTCAGTGGTTAAAACATTATTGGGGTGGCAAATCCAACACAGATATTATCATAATCACACTTGCCGACGTGCCATAAACAAGGAGTAGTCAAACTGAACGACTTAAAATCAAGCGCTAATTAGGAAGCAACCCAAATTTTACTTTCATTCTTAGTAATTCTATCCATGCTAGTAAGATTGTAGTTTAGAATAATATTTAGTTTAGAATAAATTCATGTCAATTCATTAAATAGTAGTTAATGTATATTTTATTTTTAGATAAACTTACCATCCATGCTTAAAATTGCTAACTATCTACTTATATTCATGTTTTAATGATGTTCAGGTACTTAAGAAGCTAATAGAAGTGCTAAGGAGGCAATGAATGGGAAAAATAAAGGCCATTTGTAGATCACTAGCTAGCCGGGGCGGGGGTACTAAGTTCAATAAGAGGCTACATGCCATCCGGGGCTGGCATTCAAAGCACAATACCCCCCACCGGGGCGGGGGTCTCAAATTGTAAAATCAAAGAGTATGCTAGCCGGGGTGGGCCCTTTAAGGCATATTACCCCAGCCGGGGTGGGGATCTGTAAACTGAAGGGGCGGTTTTGGGTAGTTATAAAGAAATAGTACCACATTCACCACTCTTGCACTTCAACGTCCTACCACCCCACTACTCCTATATGTTTTCACACATGATTTAGCAAACTAATCACCATCTCCCCACTCCATTGCACCACTTTCCCACTACTTCAATCACCCATACCTCCATACATCACCTCCTCTCTATAAAACCACTCCTTCACCCCACACTCTAACAATCTCAATTTACACCACTTAGAAGTTCAAGGTTAGGGTTTGAACAAATTTCTACAACTAACTTAGAGATATACTGAGAGTGAGTGGTGTGTCGTATAATTTCTCAACACCTATTACCATAGTTGAAGCAAAATAACTAAGTTTAGGGGGAATTGTATGTCTTGCACACCAAGTGTTTGACAAATTGCTTAAGTGAAGTTTGGGGGAAATTTTTGTTGAGTCTCATAAATTCCAATTCAATGGCACCAAAATCGGCATCAAAAAGACAATGTGGAAAGAGTTCAGGGTCCACACCACCAACACGAACCATTGACCGGCAAAAATTAATAAGTGTCGCTGCCACCGACCGTTATGACTACCTTGTAACAAAAGCACTCACACCTAAGTGGGGGTTGGCACCTGAACATGTCTACAATGAAATGATGCAAAAAATATATCAAAAAGGTTGGAATAAGTTCACAGAAGAGCCCGAAGCCACAATTGTGAATGTGGTAAAGGAATTCTATGCTAACATAGATGATAAGGCCCCCTTCAATGCACTTGTGCGGGCAAGTTAGTTCCTTTTTGTGCCAACGCCATCAACACATACTACCAATTATGAGTGCCTAGACATTGCCAGTACGCTCACTTATGTGGCCATGATCCTGATTATGAGACTATTATGAAGGAAATGACAAAGCCGAGTACTACATGGATCAAGGGTCGAAAAGGGGGCACTGTCTTTCATAGTAAGGATCTCAACCGCTATAGGAAGATATGGTACACGTTCCTCTGCGTTAAGTTATTTCCATCCACTCATATGTCAGATGTGACCAAGGAGAAGGCATTGCTTTTATATGTCATTGTACAAGATTTTATCATCGATGTGGGGGCCATAATCAATTTTTCCATCCGAAGATGCCTGCGAGGACCATTCTCTAGAGGCTTGCCACACCCATCACTCATTTGTGGGTTGTGTAGACAAGCAGGAGTGCGATGGTCTGATGTTGAGACCACCCAGATGCTATTTTAGACACTAGACTCGAGGATGATAGCGCAGTATTCAGTGTGGCCCGGGGGCGAGTCACAACCTAGAGGATTAGGATTTGTATTTCCATCAGCCTCAGAGGATGAGGCTGACGCTGAGGACACCTTGGATGATGAAGAGTTTTAGGGGGATGCAACGATGGGAGATCAAGGAATAGACGCGGCACCACAACCCGAAGACATATCTAGCCCTCAGTTCCTGAACCTTCAACGACAAGTGGATGAGTATAACAAGGAGGCCTGAAGAGAGATGCGAAGACTCGTAGCGAGGCATGACCATATGTTTGAGGCAATGAATATGTCTTTCACCTCATTGAATGCGATGCTCCAGAGTTTCAATCCGACTGCACAATTCCCATAACAATAGCCATCCCCATTGCCAAGGTTTCCACCTAGTGATTCAGATGATGAACAATAACCACCACCACCCTAAGCGTAGGCGATTACAGGGAAGTCCTCTCTCATTTATTGCTCTATCTTTATAATGAGGACATTTTAATTTTCAAGTTTGGGGGATTTAGTTTAATTTTCATGTTTGCATGATTAGTTTTAGTAGTTAGGTTTACATATGTAGTTCATTATTTAGTTTTAGAATGATTAAATGTTTGTATTCATGTATTAATGTAGTTGCATAGTAGCTTAGGATTGTAAATAATTTTATTAATTGTCAATCATGTTATGCTTATCGTTCATCGTATATATCTAAAATAAAAATAAAAATAAAATAAGATAAAATAAAATTTTAGTTAGTATTATGTTATTTTACATATGTCCAGCGGTTTAATATAGTTCATTTTATTGTGGCCAATGATGAGATTGTGATTAAGTAGACAAGTACGGTATTGAATATTAGAACTTTGATATAATCTTTTGTTATAAATTGGATCTTGTGCTTGTTTGAAACTGGTATAAAAAGGTTAGCGATTTAATGACACGTATGTCGACTGATTTGTTCAAATAGATACATAAGGAATTTCTAAAGGATAATGCTAGTTTAAATGAAAGAATGACAAGGATAGGCAGTGAAGACAAAGAATTAGGCAAGAACCAATGTTTGGGGGGAAATTTGGGGTATATAAGCTTTATATATATATATATATATAAAGAAATAAATATCGTGGCTATTCTTATTTCGTGGCCTTTGTTACTTGAGCAAGTACGCCCGAGGGGATTATCTTTACACCTAGCGCCCTAAGGTCTTATATGGTCTAGGAGTTATTGGTTGAAAGCTCGCTAAGGGGTAGCACTGTTAGCCTAATTGAATAAGACATTGCACAGTCATATCTGAAAAAAAAAGTGAAAAAAAGAGAGAATAAAATGGGAAATAAGTGCAGAAAGCCCCCGTAATGAAAAAAAAAAGAATTTTTTTTAAAGCATAAGTATCATATGTGGACCCTTAATATTGGTAATTACTTGGTTTTAGTTGGATCTCGTCTGTTTTTAAATTTCTTGAGTTTAAGTTGTATGATTCCTTCTAAGAGACTTGTTATGTATTTAATTTGAATTCGCATCAGTTAGCATGGATGTTAAGCACACACGCACTATACCAATAATAACGGTTTAAGATTCGATGATTGATAAGGAATTGTTGATTTGTTTTGATATGAAGTGTTGGAGTGTTTGCTTGATTTCTCTGAGGTCAAAGGAATAAGTTTGATTCTATGATACTGCTGGATTCGTAGGCATATAGATTAGATGCACTACATATCATTGTATTTCATAGCATGTTAGTTTTATTTTGTGCTCGAGGACTAGTACGGTTTAAGTTTGGGGGATTTTGATAAGTGGGTTTTATACCTACTTATCGGCTTCTAATTAAAGCTTAAGATATATGAAATCTTTGTTTTTATTATTTGTTTTTACTTGTTTAGTGTTATTTTGTGTTTAGGTGTGGTGGAGTGGCATTTGAATAAAAAGGGTGGAGTTTTCAAAAAAATTGGCAAGTGTGGAGCTAAAAGTGGACAACTAACAGCTTACACCCCCGTCGTGGCTGGCTAGTTACATAGTGAAACCCCTGACGGGGCCGGGGGGTGCAAAGTCAGTTAACAGAAGCTATGCCAGCCGGGGCTGGCTATTTACAAGGTAACACCCCAACCGGGGCGGGGGTGCAGGGCAGAGAGGTCTCCTAGTTCTTTTCAAATGCTGTAAACGTAAGCTTAAGTGTTGGCAATAACTTGGGACTCAACTATGGATGGAATTGTAATCAGAATACGTATCTGAGCATATAATTAACATCAAATAACAAGATAAAGATATGATACAAGGCAATTAACAACATTGAAGACAAATTTACAGCAAGAGCATTGGAGAGTTTTTGAAGGAGTTTCACAACAATTGCAGATTGGGCTATAGAGAAGGGTGGTTCTGGATTTATTCTTCTTCTCTAGTTTTATATTTGTATTTGGGATGATGTTTTCTATAATTAATTCAGTTTTTAATTCATTGATGATGAACTAAATTACTTTTTAGGCTTATAATGGATATTTAAGTGGAACGATGATTATGTAACTTTGATTTTCAGTTTAATAAACTATTCCATGGTTTATCTATATTAATTCACGCTTGAATTTATGAATTTCCTGATCATCAATTCTTTGTGGACTTGTCTGGATTCAAGAAAGGAAGTACGAGTTTAGACTTAGTTAATATAAGATGCGTGAAAGTAGTATGCACACAAGCAAATCATGTTTGATGATAAAGCATATACTTTGTTACAATCTTATTCATTTATTAATAAAAAGTATTAATTTATTAAAGGTTTTTAATTATCTACATGATGTTGTTTTATAATATGTGATAAACCCATAGTTTTAAGTAATGCTTTTAGAATAATGATGATGATCATTCTAATGAAATCTAAATTCATAGAAAGCTTAAAACAAAAGCAGTTCTCAATTGTTGGATTACTAAATTGGGGATTAGTGAATTCGGATAGATTGGTACAAACATTGCTTGCTCATTAGATGAGGATGATTGATCTCATGATCATTTGTGTGGAGACACTAAAGCAAGTATGTAGGTGCGTATTAGAGAATAAGTTCACCGAACGTGGCTCGCTAAGGAATACCTATCGGAGTTTTACTTGTCTGTCAATAGGAATTCCTGTAGTGATAGTAGTACAAGTGATCCTTGGACTTGAGATCATCATAGTATCTTATGTATGATGAATTATACTTTGACTTATTCCTTAAGATCCTTAGGGTATATCAAAGGGTATGCTTGGGTATAATAAGTCGTACATGGAGATAATGTATAATCAATAAAAAAATCTACCACTTTTAGTAAAAGAAGAGAAATGTCCTATGTGATTCAGTAAATGACAACCCAGTAGTCCTTGGCAAAGGCAGAATGAAATTAGAAAGGAGTTTCTAATTTCCATTATTTGGAGTTGTGTATTTAAGAGTCAAAATACATATAATTAAATAAAATAAGACTTAACAGTAATTCCATGTCATATATTTAATGGGGACATTGTATGGTGGAAGGATTGAATTTTACGGTAACTATTTACTCAAAGGTTCTTTTATGATTAATGTTGAAATCTATATTATCTGGAAAGTCTTTAATAGCAAGAGAGGCTTATCCCTATTGTAGAATAAATATTATTTATTTAATTAAATTAATAGTTTAATTTATTTATTTAAAAAAGATTAGAATTGTTCTAATTGATTTATTCACAATCGGTTTAATATGGAAAATCTAAAGGGTCACACCATAAAACGAAGAATAATTATTTAAGAAGTTAATGGCATAATCGTAATAATAATTTAAGTATATTTAATTTAATCTAAGGTGATAGAATAAATTAAATAGCTTAATATTTATTATTTAATATTTTGGAATTGTTAAATATAAAATAATAAGAGAGTCTTATTATTATTATTATTATTATTATTATTATTATTATTATTATTATTATTATTTAATTCCTAAAGGAGTTTGAGAATTAATTAATAAAAGTACTCTCATTTATTCCTAATAAGATTAGGAGGCAAATTAATTAAAAGAGTTTAATTAATTATCCCTAATAAGATTAAGGAGCTTAATTAATTAAAGGAATTTAATTAATTAAATAATACCCTATTTTCTAATTAAATTAGAAGGGTTGACTAATATCTTTATAAGGGGAGTCTTATATCAGATATCAATATACGTGATTCTAATTGTTGGAGAGTACGCCTTTTTCTATAGGGATGGAAAACTAGGGTTTAGCCAACCACTCATCTTCTTGAATCTTTCTTCTTCCTTGGTGGATCACCTCTAGAGGCCAAACACTTGGGTGGCTAATGTTGATCAAAGGAAGGAACAAAACCTGATGGATTCAAGTTGAACGCGAAAAGGATTTGGAGGTGAACTTGTACCTAAGAAAGCTCGAATCTTCAAGGGTATGATTCTTGTTCTTTATCTTTTCGTTTAATTAATAATTGTGCATAAAGGATAATCTGGGTATATGATTTGTAAAATTTTAAAACTCTGATTTTCCATACTTCTGCTTATTTTGTGCAATTTGATTGCGTTCATGAATATTACAAACCTAACAGTGGCTTAAGAGCCAAACCTTTATGTGAATTATTAATTATTTTAATTTGACATGTATATTGATATGTGTTTAGAACAATTTAATTGGGCATAATTTGTTGTATAAAATTTATTTATTTTTTAAAAAAAAAAAGGGCGAAATCACTTCGCGGTTTTATGAAAAGTTATTTGATTTTGGTAATCCTGATATTTTCTATCGAATCTGTGGCTATTTTTTTTCTAAAAAGGTAAATCCTCAGTCCGTGTTTTTTATTCATAAAAGTGGACCAAGTAGTGAATCATTGATATATATATATATATATATATATATATATATATATATATATATATTATTTTAATTATTTCATAATTAAAATAAAAAGTTTATTTTAATCTTAAAATAAAAAAAGTTTATTTTAATTTAAAATTGGATTTCATACTAACTAATTAGAGTTGAAATTGGATTCCGTAATAACTAATTGAAGTTGAAATTGGATTCCATGTTTCCTAAAATAATGGAGTTTATTTGTGAATACGAAAGTGAATCCATGTTTCCTTAAATAAAGGAGTTTATTTAGATATGGAATAAGATTTCATATTATTCAAAATAAATGAGTTTATTTATGAATAGGAAAGAAAATTCGTGTTTCCTTGAATAAAAGAGTTTATTTAGATATGTAACAAGATTTCATATTATCCAAAATAAAGGAGTTTATTTTGACTTGAAATTGGATTCCATAATTAATTTAAATAAATGAGTTTATTTTGATTAAAATAAAATAGTTTATTTTGTTCAAAATTGGATAAATTAAAATAAAAGAGGTTTATTTTGATTTAAATTTGGATTAAAATAAAGGAGTTTATTTTGATTCAAAATTAGATTTTATGCTAACTAAATTTGCCCATTAAATGATATCAATATATATATTGAATGTTTATTATTCATGAGATGAATTTATTTATATTGACAATCGTAATTGGATTTTATTTTAGTTGGATGCTTGAATGTATTGGTTTTACTAAATGGGGTCTGCGTACCTCGTCTTCTCTAAATTTTTCTTAATATAAATTCTAACTCTCTCCTATGTACTTCCCCTTGTCCGCTGATCAATGTTTCTATTTATTTTAAATAGTTTTGTAATAGTAATAGTAAGAATTAATTTTGAAGAATTGGAGATCAAGGAGCGCGGAGCGCTTGAAGACTCGTTTGTAATGGAGCCCGGGTTTAAATGTAATAATTATATTTAAATATTAATTCTTACATCCTAGGTTTGACCTTTGGGTTCACTTGGTGGCTCTAGTGAACCAAACTAGAATTAAAGTCCATAATCAATTTGGGTATAATATAGTATTCTATATGTGCATGCTTATACTATATATATTATATATTATACAAGCATGCTTCGCATGTTCATTAGTATGACACGTATTTTTTATATATATATATATATATATATATATATATATATATATATATATATATATGTGTGTGTGTGTGTGTGTGTGTGTGTGTGTGTGTGTGTGTGTGTGTGTGTGTGTGCATGCATGTACTAAACAAGATGAGACAAATTAATTACATGCAAACCCTCAAATTTTTTATATTAAGTCCTAAGCGTTCAAAGATATTTGGAATATCGAGCGTAAGCCTTCTACAGCATGATAAAAATAATAGAGTATCAATTAATTATTATAAGTTTGTTGTGTCACCACAAGGCTTATCTTAATTCTTTGAGATGTTAATTTTATCACATTTAATGCTTAAAAAGGAAATTGAACAATGTTGTTTTGTTGTGTCACCCCAAGGATAATATTTTTCTTTTTTGAATATATGGAGTGCTAGGTTGGACTTAACTTTAGATCATTTTAGTTCGGATGTGCACACACTTGACCATTATAATCTATGAGGCAAAATATAAGGAGTTGCATAGTTAATGTAATTGACAAGAGTTGTCTATCTATTTATTTATATATAGTTTGTTGTGCACACACAAGGTTATATACATTTGAAATGGGATCCGTATTCTCACTAGCATATCTTTAATTAGATATTGCCGAACTATATATATTGAGGGTAATATAGTTTGAAGAAAATAGTGGGAGATACCAATTTAAAACAAGACCTAATTTATTTTGGTAATTAATAAAAGAATGTATGCTAAAATTTTGTTAAGAACAAATTCATTTATAGAATTTTACAATGTCTAAATTACTATCACTGTGAAACATATTAGATGTTAATTAACCGAACCGAATTACTCGGATTGGTTAAGGAATTTGAGAATAGTTCTCATGGCTGAAAAGTTATCTTATGTTCTTAATACGTCTTTCCTCAAATGGTTGTAGACAATGCCTCTGAGGAAGAGATTGCTACTTTTAGAAAGTGGCAAGATGATGCACAGTTGGCTCAATACATCATTCTCACATCCATGAGTAACAAGCTTCAACGCCAGCATGAAACTATGGATGCTCCTACTATATTCCTTCATATCAAGTAGTTGATGGTAAGGAAAGTAGGACTGATAGATATCAGATATCTAAGGAGCTCTTCTGATCTAGAATGACCGATGACACTACAGTACAAATAAAAGTCCTTAACATTATCAATTTGATTGATCAATTAGGACAACAACTTTTGTCATGGATGGAGAGTTGAGCCAAGATTTAATCTTGCACTCACTCCCGGACTCCTTTCACAATTGTTATGATTTTCAGATGAACAAGCTAGATATCAACCTCGCTGATTTGCTTAACATGTTGAAAAATGTTGAGAGTCACTTTCCAACCAAGAAAGACCATGTCTTACTGGTAGGGGCCAAAGGATCTTCTAAAAAGAAGAACAATTCAAAGATGGTAAATAGAATGACAAAAACAAAGGATAATAAGAACAAAACTGATACAGATAGTAAAGGAGTTTGCTTCCACTTCAATAAGCCTGAACACTGGAAAAGAAACTACGAGAAGTATCTTATAGAGGCTAACCAGAAGAAGCTTAGTGAAGCTTCGATTACAAATATAGTTTTGTTCATGATTGAAATAAATTTTTCTTTAAGTCAAGGTTCTACTTGGGTATTGAATACCGGCTTTGGTTATCATAAATAAAGATTTATGAAGGGATCAAGTAGAAGTAGAAAGCTAAACAAGAGACAAGTAATCCTATGTGTGACACCCCCAAATCCGGTACTTCCAATTCCACAGGATTTGGTGTTCACTGTATAAGCATCATCTATCTATCTACCCATACATATATGCAAACCATGCAATAGAATAAATAATAAATAAATCTTTCCCCTTATGGGGTTACAACAACGGAATAATAAATAAATCCCAGGTTACTCTAACCTTAAAACATCTGTGCGGAAAACATAAACAAATAAGTCTTAATAACATCAATTCTAATTACATTACATAACCACAATAATAAAACAGTCTTCATTACTTGCTAAGCTTGCCCTTGCCCTTACTAGTGGAAGGTTCGTCTGCTCTTTCGTTCTTAACTGCAATGTTATTTTTCCGCAAGAGTGAGCATGATTGCCCACAAGTATAACAATATAACAATGAATAATAACATGCGAGAGAAATAATAACTTCTGATATAAAGCTCAACTTTTGAATCAAGAATGAATAACAAGAACCAAAAGAAATTCTGAGGGTCATAAGACCTTGAACTATGTCCTAGGTTATCAAGTGTTATTACTTGAAACCTTTAACAGTCATAAGACTGTGGACTCTTTTTCTCGTACTTAGGGGGATCAGCCCTTAGTACCATACTGTGCACAATATCTTAACGCTAAAGCGTAAATAATCCCCTATACAGGGTTGTTCATCTCAGTTTGATATTCGAGTCCGCACCAAAGGAAGTTTGGTTTGGATAATTCATCAAGGGGTTCTAAAATTTAGAACGCTCGTCAACTATGGACTAGTCGAATCAATAAGGGTTCGCTAGTCTAACAAGGTTTAACAGTAAATGAATATTTAACTTGAATAACATCTCAAAGGTATACAATATAATAATTATTGTATAACAACATCATGCTTGAAGATTAATAAACTTTAATATACAAGATAGGCTTGATCAATAATAATGAGAACTTGCTTAACGAAAGTTTAGGATAAGAAACTTGCTCAACATAAATGTAGAGTTAGAAAACTTGCCTCGTGCGTAGATTACACTTAAACAAACTCGTTCTTTGAATTAAATTCTACATACCAATTACGTTCACAATACCAGTCAATAATAGCGTACTAAACATCATAAATTATTCTTTGTCTAATCTCTACTTCATGACTATACTTAGTCAAGTATTACACTTAGTGTAAAATTAAGACTTTATGGAAAAAAATAAACTAATTATGCATTTGATCATTCAATCCACACGTAATTGTGTTATGGACATGTTAAGAATTTATCTCATTATAGGTCTAACAAGTCTTTATAATCATCAGACTAAGTTGCTATCACATTTCCATACTTGTACACTTTTAAAAACTCATTTCGACCATTACGCTGAAGTGGCGTTCTTGGCGCCATAATGCTGTAATATTTTGATGCTTGGTGACTTGACATGGCATTATGACTATGAGGCATGGAGAAAAAGAACTAGAACTTGGAGTGCGCCACGAGACTCGATTCCAATTTCTACAATTCACAAAAATTGCAGAACACGACTAAAAATTTCTAATCAACTTATTTTTACACGAATTTAGACATACCCACATGCTAGAATTCATAAATAATCAATACTTAACATCTATGGAGTGATTTTCACCCATTAAAACACATAATCACAGAATTAAAGCATGCAATTTATACTGTTCTTGAAGTTCTTGAACAAAACATAGAATTTAATGCTACGGATTTGATATACAACCAAATTCAACCATTCAAATTTCATTTTGTTCATTTTAACATGCATAATCATATCAATGTGTAAATTTTGCAAAATAAAATATATTTGACATATTAAAAATACGTATAAGGGCCATATGGCCATATAACATGCTCTGTAAATTTTTGAGATAACAAGTCATATTTATACGTCATAATCTTATGAAATAGGTGATATGGAAACACAGCATATATATAGAACATGCTACACTGTTATATAAACACATAATTACATAATTCCTACTCTTCACAATTAATAGAGACCTTACAGAGTTTTGAAAGCCAATTTTTCATAAAATTCAATGACGTAAAAAGAATTGGGTTGAAGAGAATTACCCAAGCGTATAGTGAAATAGTAGGAGATGAATTGAAACCCTTCCCAAACCCTTCAATCACTCAACTCACACTTTTCTCAACAATTTCTCAATTCTCTCTCTTTTTTTCCCTCTCTGCTTAATGTCAGACTTAGGAAATCAATGAAGAAGGAAGACGTATTCAATAAATAAAACCGACTGACGCGTTGTGGTCAGTTACCCAGCATGGGTAACTGCCCTCAACTCCCATTAATGCCATGTTTGGCTTAACAAGAATGGGTTTTAAAACTATTTAATTTAATAAAGCCTTATAATATAGTTTTGAATAATGTCACATCCATTATAAAATAAATCAATATCTTATTTAATTTATTTAAATAAAATATAATAATTTCTCAATAATGCACATAGTCACATAATCAAATTTCTCATTTAATAAAAAAATTAAATTATTAAATCTCTAATTAATAATTAAATTAATTAAAACAACATAGGCTTATTAAATATTTCTTTTTAATATAATAAGCTCACATAATCACATACTTGAATAATAAAATGTTCCACATTAATTTAATAAACATAACACATATAATTAAATTAATCTATCACAACTTCATCAATTAATTATTCAATCTAATAATTAATTCATCGAAAAATATTTATTCAATCAAATAAATATTAAAATTAAATTACAAAATTACGGTTGTCACACTATGTATGGATATGAAGCAAAGGTCATTGCATCGGCCATAAGAACTTATAGTTTAGCACAGCCTACGGGCAAGTCTATTAAATCAATAAGTTGTTATTGTATTCCAGTTCTCGTTGAAAACATTATTTCCATTTTATTGTTGGACAATAAAATCTTTGGTATTATATTTAAGAATAATTGTTGTTCTATTCATAATAATAATAATGTTTTGCATAGAATTGAAATATTACTTAATGGATTTTTTGTACTTGACTTACGTAAAAATTATTTTGAAGATTGAATAAACTAGTATAAGAAAAAAGAGATGATCATTCAAAAAGTTGAATGTGTGTATTTGATGAAATATAATTGTGAATAATTTGAAAGGTTCAAAGAATTCAGAAGTGAAACAAATTGGCAAAGTATTAGGATTCTTTGACCGGATCAAGAAAGGAATACTTGTGCAATGAGTTTCTTTATCATCTCAAATGGTTTTCTCACAATGGATGCCTCCTAATACGCAATAATTGATTGATATATCTGAAAGAAAAAATTATACCTTGTTGGACATGGTGCGGTCCATAATGATTTTACCGACATTCCAATATCCCTTTGGGATCATATCCCAGAAATGGCTGCATATCTACGAAAAGGTAACCTCAAAATCCAGACCCAAGACTCCATAAGAGTTATAGACATGATGGATTCCTAATTTTAAGTATGTTAAGATAAGGGGTTGTCCCTCTTATGTGAAAAAGGTTTCAAAGGATAAGGTTGGGACAAGATTTGACAAGTACAAATTTGTGGAACATCCTAAAGTAAGTTTATGGTATATGTTCTATAATCCTACTTAGAAAAAGGTGTTTATTACGAAACACGCTACCTTCTAAGATAAAGATGTTTATCATTGAAGGGGCTAGTGGGAGGATAATACATCTTGAAGAGTTCAAGAACCACAAAACACTATAAGTTAAATAAAAGGAATTTGTAGATGTATTGTACCACAACTGAATCGTACATTTGGAATAGTACCGAAGATACCTAGGAAGGTATAGATTCATCATAGATGATGATGATGAGGCACACATCATAGAAGATGATGATCCAGTTACATACAATGAGGTAAGAGTTGTAGACACTCAGAGAAATGGATTGAAGCAAGCTTCTCAAAAATGGAACATTTGTTTTGATGAAACAAATCAAAAGGGATTTATTTTATGACAAATAAGAATAAACATAGTGTGTAAAAAAGGGTCAGTGGGAGCACCGTGACATTCCTAATATTATATGTTGATATATTATGGATAAGGAATGATATAATAATTCTACAATCAGTAAAGATAAAGTTGTCTAAATTTCCTCCATGAATGATTTGGGTAGAGTATCTTTATTGGGGATACAAATCTATATATATATATATTCAAGAGGATGCTCAACTTAACCCAAGGAACATATATTCATTTGATTCTAAAGTCATTTAGCATGGCAAACTCCAAGAGTTGTCCCATGTTGATGAGCCATGGAGTTTATCTCTCTTAATAGTCCCCATAAACTCAGAAAAGAGAGATCACATGAGTAACTATCATGTATGCAATGAAATGTATGAGACCTGATATTGATCAGTCATATTCTGGAGAAGCTCACTATAAGTTAGTAAAAACATCTTAAAGTACTTAACCGGCACTAAGGATATGATCATATTCATGGTGGGTCTGAATTAAAACTAGAGGGCTTAACAGACTCGAGTATTTTTTTTAGACAGACCAAGACGATAGAAAATACACTTTAAGGTAAAGCGTTACCTTGAACGGTGGTGCAGTGAATCAGAAAAGTTTTAAACAGCAAAGAGTTACTAGTTTAGTGATAAAGACAAAGTATATAGCTATAAATGAAGCTACAAGTTGATTGTTTGGATGAAAAGTTCATTACAGAACTAGGAATAGTTCCTAAGTCTCGTCTTGGATCTAAACATGTGTTGAGGCACTTTTATTTGATTATAGGAATCATTGAAAGATGGGAAATCACTATAGAGATAGTGGACTCTCAAGAACAACATTACATCTCTCAAGAACAACATTACATATCCATTAACTAAAGCTTATCCAACAACAGGATAATCTTCACTTAGAGAAGAAGGGTATGAGATACCATGGCGATTGGCTTTAGTGCAAGTGGGAGATTGAAAGTAGCGTGCACACAAGCCAATCATGTTTGATGATAAAGCATATACTGTATAACAATCTTATTCATTTATTAATAAAAAGTATTAATTTATTAAAGGCTTTTAATTATCTACATGATGCTGTTTTATAATATGTGATAAATCCATAGTTTTAAGGAATACTTTTAGAATAATGATGATCATTCTAATGAGATCTAAATTCTTAGAAAGCTTAAAACTAAAATAGTTCCCAATCGTTGGATTACTAAATTGGGAATTAGGGAATCCGAATAGATTGGTACATATGTTGCTTGCTCATTAGATGAGGATGATTTATCTCATGATCATTTGTGTGGAGACACTAAAGCAAGTATGTAGGTGCTTATTAGAGAATAATCACTGAACGTGTCTCGCTAAGGAATACCTAATGGAGTTTTACTTGCCTATCAATAGGAATTCTTGTAGTGACAGTAGTACAAGTGATCCTTGGACTTGAGATCATCATAGTATCTTGTATATAATAAATTATACTTTGACTTATTCCTTAAGACCCTTCATGAATATCAAAGGGTGTGCTTGGGTATAATAAGTCGTACATGGAGATAATATATGATCAATAAAGAATCTATCGCTTCTAGTAAAATAAGAGAAATGTCCTATGTGATTCGATAAATGACAACCTAGTAGTCCTTGGCCAAGGCAGAATGAAATTAGAAAGGAGTTTCTAATTTGCATTATTTGGAGTTGTGCATTTAAGAGTCGAAATACATATAATTAAATAAAATAAGACTTGACAGTAATTCCATGTCTTATATTTAATTGAGATATTGTATGGTGGAATGATTGAATTGTATAGTAACTATTTACTCAAAGGTTCTTTTATGATTAATGTTGAAATCTATATTATCTGAAAAGTCGTTAATCGCTAGGTAGGCTTATCCCTATTATAGAAAAAATATTATTTATTTAAATAAATTAATAGTTTAATTTATTTATTAAAATAAGATTAGAATTGTTCTAATTGATTTTTTCACAACCAGTTTAATATGGAGAACCTAAAGGGTCACACCATAAAAGGAAGAATAATTATTTAAGAAGTTAATGGCATAATTGTAATAATAAGTCAAGTATATTTAATTTAATCTATGGCGATAGAATAAATTAAATAGCTTAATATTTATTATTTAATATTTTGAAAATATTAAATATAAAATAATAAGATGAGTCTTATTATTATTATTATTATTATTATTATTATTATTATTATTATTATTTCATTCCTAAAGGAGTTTGAGAATTAATTAATAAAAGTACTCCCATTTATTCCTAATAAGATTCGGAGGCAAATTAATTAAAAGAGTTTAATTAATTACTGTGACACCCCCAAATCCGGTACTTCCATTTCCACAGGATTTGGTATTCACTGTACAAGCATCAATTATCTATCTACTCATAAATAAATACAAACCATGCAATAGAAATAAATAATAAATAAATCTCTCCCCCCATAGGGTTACATCCTTAAATAATAAATAAATCCCAGGTTACTCTAACCTTAATCATCTGTATGGAAAACATAAACAATAAGTCTTAAGTAACATCAAGTCTAACTATCATTACAATCACATAAATAAATAGTCTTCATTACTTGTTAAGCTTGTCCTTGCCTCTTCTTAGTGGAAGGTTCGTTTTGCTCTTTCGTTCTTAGCGCAATGTTATTATTATTAAGAGTGAGCATGATTGCCCACAAGTATAACAATATAACAATGAATAATAACATGCGAGAGAAATAATAACGATATAAAGCTCAACTTTTAAATCAAGAATGAATAACAAGAACCAAAAAGAAATTACGAGGGTCATAAGACCTTGAACTATGTCCTAGGTTGTCAAGTGTTTTTACTTGAAACCTTTAACAATCATAAGGCTGTGGACTCTTCTTCTACCGTACTTAGGGGATCAACCCTTAGTACCATCATCATGCACAATATCTTAACGCTAAGCAGTAAATAATCCCCTATCTGAGGTTGTTCATCTCGGTTTGACATTTGAGTCCGCACCAAAGGAAGTTTGGTTTGGATAATTTATCAAGGGTTACGAAATTTAGAGCGCTCATCAACTATGGACTAGTCGAATTAATAAGGGTTCGCTAGTCTAACAAGGTTTAACGATAAATGAATATTTAACTTGAATAACATCTCAAAAGGTATACAATAGAATAATTATTGTATAACAAAATCGTCTTGAAGATTAATAAACTTTAATATACAAGATGAAGCGATCGATAATAATGACAACTTGCTTAGCGAAAGTTTAGGATAAGAAACTTGCCTCGTGCGTAGATTACACTTAAACAAACTCGTTCTTTGAATTAAATCCTACATACCAATTACGTTCACAATACCAGTCAATAATAACGTACTAAACATCATAAATTATTCTTTGTCTAATCTCGACTTCATGACTATACTTAGTCAATTATTACACTTAGTGTAAAATTAAGACTTCATGAAAAATAAACTAATTATGCATTCGATCAATCAATCCACACGTAATTGTGTTATGGACATGTTAATAATTCATTTTAACATCTCATTATATGTCTAACAAGTTTTTATGCTCATTAGATTAAGTTAATAGCACATTGCCACACTTAAACATTTTTAAAAACTCATTTCTGACCATTCTGCTAAGTGGCGCTGCGGCGCCACTTTTGTACTGGGTATTGGCGTTGTATCTTTGAGGCGTTCTATTTGAAGACACATTTGCGACTTGAGGTTTCTAATTACGGAGTTGGCGTATGACACAAAACTCCAGATTTTGATTCTCAGTTCGCGAAGAACACAGAGTTCAGCGAATTCAACACATCTTTGACACTAATTCCACCAAATAAAACATACCCACATGTTATAATTCGTACATAATCAATACCCAACATATATAGAGTGATTTTAACCCATAAAAATATATAATTACATAATTAAAGCATGCAAATTGGACTGTTCTTGATGTTATTGAAGTTCTTGAACAAAAACATGGATTTTAATGCTACGGATTCGTTATAAAGCCAAATCCAACCATTCAAGTTACATTTTGTTCATTTTAACATGCATAATCATATCAATGTGTGAATTTTACAAAATAAATTATATTTGACATATAAAAATTACGTATAAGGCCATATGGCCATATCACGTACTCTGAAATCTTTTATTGTATAATTTCATGAAACTGAAGATATAGAAACCCATATAATATATATAAAACATGCTAAACTACTCGCATTATTACATATATTCCTAACAACAACACAATTCCCCAATTTAAAGAGATTCACAGAAAGTATGAAAGTTTTTTTTTTTATAAAACTATATGGCGTAAAAAGAATTGGGTTGAAGAGATTACCCAAGCGTAGAGTGAAATAGGAGATGAATTCCTTTTTATTCTTCCTGACTCTCACAAACCTCTTAACAATTTCTCTAAATTCTCAAACTCTCTCTCTTTTCCCTCTCTGTTTTAGCAGACTTAGCCAAATAATGAAAAAGGAAGAAAAAGAAGGCGTCGATAAAAGAGGAGGCGCGGCGTTGGTGGTGGGTTACCGGTCATGATGGTAAGCGCCTCAACTCCACATAGTGCCATGTTTGGCTAGCTAGAATAGAGTTTAAAACCATTTAATTTAATAAAACTTTTATAATATAGTTTAAATAATGTCACATCCATTATAAAATAAATCAATATATTATTTAATTTATTTAAATAAAATATAATAATTTCTCAATAATGCACATAGTCACATAATTAAATTTCTCATTAAATAATAATATCAAATTATTAAATCTCTAATTAATAATTAAATTAATTAAAATAGCATAGGCTTATTAAATACTTCTTTTAATTCAATAAGCTCACATAATCACCTACTTCGAATAATAAAAATTCTCCACATTAAATTAATAAATGTAACACATATAACTAAATTAATATATCACAACTTCATCAATTAATTATTTAATCTAATAATTAATTCATCGAACAATATTTATTCAATTAAATTAATAATAAAATTAAATTACAAAATCTCGGTTGTCACCTCTTTCCCCTCTTAAAAGGATTATGTCTCCAGAATCACAATTAAAATAATTCGTCCCATTTCATTCTCTCCCCCTTACAAAGATTCTGTCCCCAGATTCGCATATAATAATCTAAGTAAATAAATGAGGATAATTCTTTATCATATTCTCTTCGAGTTCCCACGTAGCTTCTTCAGCGTTGTGGTTCCTCCAAATTACCTTAATAGAAGGTATTACTTTATTTCTCAGAACTTGTTCTTTTCGGTCAACAATTTGAATAGGTATTTCTTCGTAAGACAAGTCTTTGTCGAAATGTAGGGGTTCATATTCAATCACGTGCTTGTAATCGGGTTTGTAGGGTCGTAGGACTGAGACATAGAAAACATTGTGGACATTCTCTAGAGATGGAGGTAAGGCTACCTCATAAGCAACTTCTCCGATCCTTCTCAGAACTTCAAAGGGTCCAATGAATCTTGGGCTTAGTTTCTCTTTCTTTCCGAACCTGATCTTTCCCTTCTAAGGAGAGACCTTTAAAAACACATAACTACCTGGTTCGAACTCAACATTCTTACAGTGTGGATCGGCGTATTTCTTACATGCTGTCTTGAAATTTCTTTATCAATCTCGCTCGGATCACTTTGACTATTTCTGCTGTTTGTTTTACCAATTCAGGACCTAGTAGTTGTCTTTCGCCAACTTCATCCCAATATAATGGATTTCTGCACTTTCTGCCATATAACGCTTCATAGGGAGGCATTCCAATACTAGCGTGGTAACTGTCATTGTAACCGAACTCTTCGAGTGGTAAATGATCATCCCAATTTCCTTTAAAGTCCATTATACAAGCTCTTAACATATCTTCCAATGTCTGAATTATTCTCTCACTCTGTCCATCTGTCTGAGGGTGATATGTCGTACTCATTCACAACTGTGTACCCATGCATTCCTGTAGACGTTTCCAGAAGTTCGACGTAAAACGCGGATCTCTATTAGAAACAATTGACATCGAAACTCTGTGCCTTAAAACAATCTCTTTCACATATAACCTTGCCAACTGATCTAGGTTGAATCTGATTTTGATCGGAAGGAAGTGTGCGGATTTCGTTAATCGGTCAACAATAACCCATACTGCGTCATAGCCTTTCTGGGTAGTCGGTAGGCCAACCACGAAATCCATCGTAATATGTTCCCATTTCCATTCTGGAATCTCTAAAGGTTGTAGCAACCCACTCAGTCTCTGATGTTTTTCTTTCACTTTCTAACATGTCAGGCATTTGGTAACACATTCTGCAACCTCTCGTTTTAAATTTGGCCACCAAAAGTGTTGTCGAAGATCTTGGTACATCTTGGTGCTACCAGGGTGAATCGAATATCTTGAGTTGTGAGCCTCGCTTAAAATTTCTTCCTTAATCTCTGGTACTGGCGGTACCCAAATTCTGCTCTTAAATCTTAGTAGTCCCTCACCATCTATTTTGAATCTCGGTTCAGTCCCTTCAGATATCTTCTTCTTCACTTTCTCACATTCTTCGTCCTGAAGTTAAGCCTCCTTAACTTTATCTAGTAAGGTTGTACCAGCTTGCATCTGAAATAGCTTCTCGTTAATTTCCATAGGATACTTCACTTCCAATTCTAGCTTTTCCATTGCTAAAATTAGCTCCTCCTGAGCGGTCAACATCATTAATTTCTCCCAACCTTTTCTACTTAGGGCATCGGCTACCACATTTGCCTTACCCGGATGGTATAGAATCTCACAATCTTAGTCCTTAATTAACTCCAACCACCTCCTTTGACGCATGTTCAAGTCTTTTTGTGTAAAAATATATTTCAAACTCTTGTGGTCTGTATATATTTCACACTTCTCCCCATAGAGATAGTGCCTCCAGATTTTCAAAGCAAAAACCACTGCAGCTAACTCCAAGTCATGGGTCGGATACCCCTTCTCATAATCTTTCAGTTGTCGCGATGCATACGCAATGACTCTTCCATTCTGAATAACCACGCAGCCAAGTCCTTTATGAGATGCATCACTATATACCACAAAATTTCCTATGTCATCCGGAAGAGATAACACAGGTGCTGTACTCAACCTCTTCTTTAATTCTCAAAAACTTTCCTCACACTTCTCCGTCCAAACGAATTTCACCGATTTCCTAGTCAAATTCGTCATTGGAGTTGCGATCTTGGAAAAATCCTGAATGAATCTTCTATAATAAAATGCCAATCCAAGAAAACTTCTTCGAAATGGCGTCTTTGGCTGATCGATTAATTACAACCCGACTTTGGAGGGATCCACCGAAATTCCGTCTCTATCAATTACATGTCCAAGAAATTGTACTCTTTTAATCCAGAATTCACATTTCGAAAACTTAGCATACAACTTCTCTCTTCTCAATGTCTCTAATGTTAACCTCAAATGCTCTTCGTGTTCTTCTTTGGTTTTTGAATATACCAAAATGTAATCTATAAATACCACTACGAATTTGTCCAAAAACGGCTTAAACACTCCATTCATTAAGCCCATAAATGTTGCAGGAGCATTCATTAGACCAAATGACATTACCAGAAATTCGTAGTGACCATATCGTGTTCTAAACGCTGTCTTCGGTACATACTCTGGTCTCACCTTCAGTTGATGATAACCACTTCTCAAATCTATTTTTGAAAAATATATTGCTCCCTTTAACTGATCGAACAAGTCGTCGATTCGCGGTAATGGATACCTATTCTTAATCGTGACCTTATTCAGATCTCTATAGTCTATGCAAAGTCGCATTGTCCCATCCTTCTTCTTCACAAATAAAATCGGTGCTCCCCACGGTGATACGCTTGGTTGAATATACTTCTTGTCCAGTAATTCTTGTAGTTGGACCATCAATTCTTTCATCTCTCTGGGGTGCCATTCGATACGGTGCCTTCGATATTAGGCGAGTTTTGGAACCAAATCGATCAAAAATTCAATTGCTTCATTCGGAGGAAGTCCCGATAAATCGTCAAAAATACATCTGCGAAATCTCTCACTACTGAGAATCTCATCTATTTTTGGATTCTCTTACGACTATCGACTATGTAAGCTAGATATCCTACGACCTTGCCTTAACAATCTTTTAGCTGCATCATCGTCAAACAACTCACTTGTTCAGGCGACTTGCTACTATAAAACACAACCTTTGGCGGAGTCATGAGGTTATCGCTTCTTCTAGCGATCAATTCTGGCCCATAATTGGATAACCAATCCATACCCAAAATAACATCAAATTCTCTAAGTCGAATAGGGATAAGATCTACGTTCATGATATTACCCTTAATATCTACTCTACAGTTCTTGTGCACATACTTAACAGGAATAATTTCTCTATTCGTAATTTCTATGTTCATGGGGTATTCTAACTCATCCTTAAACAATTCTAAGTTCTTAACGAAGTCATCGGATATAAATGAGCAAGTAGCACCCGAATCAAATAGCACTTAAGCATTAACTTTATTGATCGGAATGATACCTGACACCACATCGCGAGACTGTACCGCGTCATGCACTGTCATGTTGAACGTTATGGTTGTTGGTCTATTGGTTGCGGTTGGTCCTGCAATGGTTAGAGTGCTTCCACTAGTATTTCCTCTGTTTACTCCTAACTCGTCCCTCCCGATCCCTTCTTAAGACAATCTCTTGCAAGATGGTCCTTTGATCCAAATGTGAAGCATGCACCCTTCTTTGGGTTCGGACAGTTTGGTGCTATGTCGCCTTCCTGACCACAATTGTAGCACACTCGCTTCCCCTTCAGACAAACTCCCAAATGCATTTTTTCGCAGGTTGGGCACGGTTCAATCTTCTTCTTCTGCCCTCCCTGTTGACTTCCAACTGACGAACTATCAGACCACTTCCTCTTTTGACTGTGATTACCCCCAATGCTACCCCCAGCAGTCTTGTTATTACCTTCCTTCTCACTCTTCTTCTTCTTCTGCTCCTGATTATACTTCGTTACTGCATCACTTCCACCCTCAGCAAGTATGGCCTTCTCTAACACTCCCGCAAAAGTGTTCAATTGGAACATTGACACTTTGCTATTCAACCAAGGCTTCAGTCCCTGCTCAAATCGTCTCGCCTTCCTCTCATCAGTATGTACTTGGTACGTGGAGAACCTAGCCAACTCATTAAACCTTCTTTGCATAATCGACTCTTGACATATTTCCACGCTTGACTCTAAGCTGGACTTCCATCTAATTTTGTGAACTGGTTGGGAAATACAACTCGAAGAACATCTCTTTAAATCTTTCCCAGGATACTACACCTTCACCTCCTCTCACTTTGTTTGCCTGCCACTAATAGGCGGCCGGACTTGACATAAGCGTTTGCATACATGATCTTACGATCTTCCCTTACTCGGCGACGTCGAACACCTTCTCCATCTCCATCACTCACGTCTGAGCTTCAATTAGGTTTATGGAACCCTTAAACTCTGGCGGTCCCACCATCTTGAAGTCCTTAAATGAAGTATTTGGTGGAGCTTGAGGTTGATTATTAAGTGATCCAGCTAAAAGGTTCACTAATTGCTGAACGGAGTTAGCATTGGCATCGTTGTTATTGTTTGTTGACCCTTCCTGGGCTTGCTGACGATTTTGTCTTCTAGGTAGCATATTTTTGTTAAGAATATACGCTTATTAGATCTTTACTCAATCTCTAAAACATTTAAGACTTAACTAAACATTTAATCATAACTCACTTAACACATTACTTCAAATAACTTTGACATTTCATTTAATTCAAAAGTCTTTACATCATAAGATAGCATCACTGCTATTTACATCAACTATCCCGAGATAAAGAATCTACAGGATTTAAAATATCAAAATATTCCTTTATTTATGAACATATCAGAATTTACATCATTAACTATCAAATAGTTTTCACATATTTAAACTAATACTATCCTTTATGCATTAAAGTATTTGGTTGGCCTTTTACGTTCCTCCTCCATGATGCGGCACATCGTTCTACGATCTAGCATATATGATGGTAGATCCTCAAACTGGATTAGATACTTTCCAACTCGATCTTGGACCACATCCATTGCATTTTGTAGTGTAGAGTACGTCTCCTCAAGTTTAGCCTTCTTCGCACAGCGATCATCTTCTGAACGATCAGCACGGCGTTACTCTCGTACCCAGCCCTCCTCTGCTATGGCAAGCCTCTCTGAGGTCTCCTTTAGATCCTTCTTTAACTTCTCTATTTGTGCAGACTTATCCTCGGTCTGACCCTTCTCGTGAACCAGATCCCACTCCACATTTCCTAAACGTGTGTGAAGAGTCACAATCTCTCTATCCTTTTGCTCTATAGTAATCTGCTGACTAACCGCCTGCTCAGTCAGATCCCAAACAGTATCCTACAACTCTACATTACAATCATAGAGTGCGTCATACATCTCTGCATCAATGGAGTTCGGTGGAAACTCCTCTTCTTCCTCTTCCTCTTCTTCTTCCTCAGGATCCTCCTCTGGATCTATCTCCGGCTCATGCTCCTGACCAGCAATAGTGATCAACGGAGATGGCTCTCTCTGTATCAGTTTGCTCCCTGACAACATGAATGTCTCGGGGCTCCTCCTCTATAGGTAATCGGGGTTCCTCCTCCCCAACTCGACTCGCTCCTCCAACATCCGACATCCTGACAACAAAATTTTAAGTTTTAGTTACTAATCCGTGCTAGCGAACACATAGATTAACACATAAGCACATAAAGTCTTTTATTATCTTCAATGAATTTAAAAATTCATTTCTTATAACTCGATAAGAGTCAACCACTACTATATTCTCGATCTCCTACAAGGCTACTACCTAAGGTTGTTTTCCCCCACCTAAGGTTCATAACCTTTGACTTCGATACCAAACCTTGTGACACCCCAAATCCGGTACTTCTATTTCCACAGGATTTGGTGTTCACTGTACAAGCATCAATTATCTATCTACCCATAAATAAATGAAAACCATGCAATAGAAACAAATAATAAATAAATCTCTCCCCTTATGGGGTTACATCCACTGAATAATAAATAAATCTCAGGTTACTCTAACCTTAAATCATCTGTGCGGAAAACATAAACAATAAGTCTTAAGTAACATCAAGTCTAACTATCATTACAATCACATAAATAAATAGTCTTCATTACTTGCTAAGCTTGCCCTTGCCCCTACTAGTGGAAGGTACGTATACGCTTTTTAGTTTTCGAAGCGCAATGTTATTATTATGCAAGAGTGAGCACGATTGCCCACAAGTATAACAATATAACAATGAATAATAACATTCGAGAGAAATAATAACTTCTGATATAAAGCTCAACTTTTGAATCAAGGATGAATAACAAGAACCAAAAGAAATTCTGAGGGTCATAAGACCTTGAACTATGTCCTAGGTTGTCAAGTGTTTTTACTTGAAACCTTTAACAATCATAAGATTGTGGACTCTTCTACTCGTACTTAGGGGGATCAACCCTTAGTACCATACTGTGCACAATATCTTAACGCTAACACGTAAATAATCCCCTATACAGGGTTGTTTATCTCAGTTTGACATTCGAGTCCGCACCAAAGGAAGTTTGGTTTGGATAATTTATCAAGGGGTTCTGAAATTTAGAACGCTCATCAACTATGGACTAGTCGAATTAATAAGGGTTCGCTAGTCTAACAAGGTTTAACAGTAAATGAATATTTAACTTGAATAACATCTAAAAAGGTATACAATAGAATAATTATTGTATAACAACATCGTGCTTAAAGATTAATAAACTTTAATATACAAGATAGGCTTGATCAATAATAATGAGAATGTGCTTAACGAAAGTTTAGGATAAGAAACTTGCCTCGTCAATGCGTAGATTACACTTAAGCGAACTCGTTCTTTGAATTAAATCCTACGCATACCAATTACGTTCACAATACGGTCAATAATAACGTACTAAACATCATAAATTATTCTTTGTCTAATCTCGACTTCATGACTATACTTAGTCAATTATTACACTTAGTGTAAAATTAAGACTTCACAAAAAATAAACTAATTATGCATTCGATCAATCAATCCACACGTAATTGTGTTATGGACATGTTAATAATTCATTTTAACATCTCATTATATGTCTAACAAGTTTTTATGCTCATTAGATTAAGTTAATAGCACATTGCCACACTTAAACATTTTTAAAAACTCATTTTCGACCATTACGCTAAGTGGTATTTGTATTTCACTTTTTATCTTTGGTATTAGTATTTGCTAGGCTTTTGGCCATGATGAAGACACATGGCGTTCTGCGGTCACGAGGTTTACATTACGGGTTGGCATGGTATGACAAAACTCCAGATTTTGATTCTCAGTTCGCGAAGAACACAGAGGTCAGCGAATTCAACACATCTTTGACACTAATTCCACCAAATTAAACATACCCACATGTTATAATTCATACATAATCAATACCCAACATATATAGAGTGATTTTAACCCATAAAAATATATAATTACATAATTAAAGCATGCAAATTGGACTGTTCTTGATGTTATTGAAGTTCTTGAACAAAAACATGGATTTTAATGCTACGGATTCGTTATAAAGCCAAATCCAACCATTCAAGTTACATTTTGTTCATTTTAACATGCATAATCATATCAATGTGTGAATTTTGCAAAATAAATTATATTTGACATATAAAAATTACGTATAAGGCCATATGGCCATATCACGTACTCTGAAATCTTTTATTGTATAATTTCATGAAACTGAAGATATAGAAACACATATAATATATATAAAACATGCTAAACTACTCGCATTATTACATATATTCCTAACAACAACACAATTCCCCAATTTAAAGAGATTCACAGAAAGTATGAAAGCCATTTTTTTTTATAAAAACTATATGACGTAAAAGAATTGGGTTGAAGAGATTACCCAAGCGTAGAGTGAAATAGGAGATGAATTCCTTCTTATTCTTCCTAACTCTCACAAACCTCTTAACAATTTCTCTAAATTCTCAAACTCTCTCTCTTTTCCTCTCTCATTTTACCGGACTTAGCCAAATAATGAAAAAGGAAGAAAAGAAGGCGTCGATAAAAAGAGAAGAGAGGCGGCGCGTTGGTGGTGGGTTACCCGGTCATGGTAAGCGCCCTCAACTCCCCATAGTGCCATGTTTGGCTAGCTAGAATAGAGTTTAAAACCATTTAATTTAATAAAACTTTTATAATATAGTTTAAATAATGTCACATCATTATAAAATAAATTAATATCTTATTTAATTTATTTAAATAAAATATAATAATTTCTCAATAATGCACATAGTCACATAATTAAATTTCTCATTAAATAATAATATCAAATTATTAAATCTCTAATTAATAATTAAATTAATTAAAATAACATAGGCTTATTAAATACTTCTTTTAATTGATAAGCTCACATAATCACATACTTGAATAATAAAAATTATCCACATTAAATTAATAAATGTAACACATATAATTAAATTAATCTATCACAACTTCATCAATTAATTATGTAATCTAATAATTAATTCATCAAACAATATTTATTCAATCAAATAAATATTAAAATTAAATTACAAAATCTCGGTTGTCACAATTACCCCTGCTAAGATTAAGGAGCTTAATTAATTAAAGAAATTTAATTAATTAAGTAATACCCTATTTTCTAATTAGATTAGAAGGGTAGACTGATATCTTTATAAGAGGAGTCATATATCAGATATCAATATACGTTATTCCAATTATTGGAGAGTACACCTTTTTCTATAGAGATAAAAAACTAGGGTTTAGCCAACCACTCATCTTCTTGAATCTTTCTTCTTCCTTGGTGGATCACCTCTAGAGGCCAAACACTTGGGTGGCTAATGTTGATCAAAGGAAGAAACCAAACCCGGTGGATTCAAGTTGAACGCGAAAAGGATTTGGAGGTGAACTTGTACCTGAGGAAGCTTGAATCTTCAAGGGTATGATTCTTGTTCTTTATCTTTTCGTTTAATTAATAATTGTGCATAAATGATGATCCGGGTATATAGTTTGTAAAATTTTAAAACTCTGATTTTCCATGCTTCCGCTTATTTTGTGCAATTTGATTGCGTTCATGAATATTACAAACCTAATAATGTGTTCTTGAATTCTGTGAATGAATGGAATCTTGATGAATGTTATGGTAGAGATATGCTTAACATCGCATGTAATAGAATAGAGAACTTGAACTTAAACCTTCTTTGAGTGTAATTCACATAGAGATATATTGAGTTAGTTAATTAAGGTGTTTAACTTAATTCTATCTAATTTGTGGATTTAAGTTAATATGGTATTAGTGCATCGAGAGGTGGCTAATTCTACTTGAGTGTTCTTGATTAATAAACTAGAATAGTGAATTAAACTGGAATGAAGGGAAATAATCAGAGTGAAGCTTAGGGTAAAGTTGTAAGCCTAATTCTCCAATAATTGTTTAAGAATTCAGTTGTTATATTTGTTGATTATTTGATATTTTTAATAATTTTAGTTTTTAATAATTATAATTATTTAATTGGATAGTTTAATAAAATTGGATTAATGTAAGGTTGGTAATTGTGAGGTTAAATTCATACTAATTCTCTGTGGGAACGATACACTACCTACTATTATACTACTTGTTGACCACGTATACTTGCGTGTTGTGTGTAACTAGATTTTACCCAACAATAGTCGATTCTCAGAGAAAGGGCGTGAAAATGGAAGAGATACAAGTTGTTAGGGATTTTGCAGACGTATTTCTAGAATATTTGCCAGGACTTCCGCTTGACAGAGAGATTGAGTTTGTTATTGATTTAGCACGAGGGACTACTCTGATATCAAAGGCCCCGTACAGAATGTCTCCGGTAGAGATGAAGGAATTTATGGTAAAATTGCAAGACAAGAAATACATTCAGCCGAGTGTATCACCATGGGGAGCGCCGGTGTTATTCGTGAAGAAGAAGGATGGGTCGATGCATCTTTGCAATGATTATAGAGAGTTAAACAAAGTCACTATTATGAATAAATATCCATTTCCAAGAATAGATGACTTGTTTGATCAGCAGAAGGGAGCTAGATACTTCTCAAAGATAGATTTAAGAAGTGGGTATCATCAATTAAAGGTAAGGAAGGAGGATGTAACAAAGATGACATTCAGAACTCGGTATGGACATTACGAGTTTCTGGTAATGTCTTTTAGTTTGACCAATGCCCCTACAACATTCATGGATTTGATGAACAGGGAGTTTAAACCATTCTTACATAAGTTTGTGGTGGTGTTCATCGATGATATCTTGGTGTACTCCAAAACTTAAGAGGAACACGTAGAGCATTTACGTTTGGCTTTGGAAACGCTAAGAAGGGAAAATTTGTATGTGAAATTCTCTAAGTGTGAATTTTGGCTAGAACGTGTATAATTTCTTGGGCATGTAATTAACAAAGATGGAATTTCAGTGGATCCATCAAAGGTCAAAGCTGTAATAAATTGGGAACAACCAAGGACACCATCAGAGGTGAGGAGTTTCTTGGGATTGGCAGGTTACTATAGACGATTTATTCAAGACTTTTCCAAGAATGCCACTCCGTTAACGAATTTGACAAGAAAAGCCATAAAATTTGTTTGGACGGAGAAGTGCGAAGAGAGTTTTCAGGAATTGAAAAAGAAGCTTAGCATGGAACATGTGTTATCATTACCAGATAATACAGGAAACTTTGTTGTATATAGTGACGCATCGCATAAAGGACTGGGCTATGTGCTTATGCAAAACATTAAAGTCATTGTGTATGCCTCAAGAAAACTGAAAGATTGTGAGAAAGGATACTCAAATCATGATTTGGAGTTGGTTACGGTGGTATTTGTAAACACTCGAAATTTTACATTCCTATTACTAACCTTGCAGGAGGGCAAAATCATCCTCCAGAGATAACCCTTGAAGTCAACTCAGTTTTCAATCTCGGAGACAACCCTGGGAGATTCAGTTTTCAATCTCGGAGATAACCCAGGGATACTCAGTTTCAATCTCGAAGATGACCCCAGGATGTTCAGTTCTAACCTCGAAGATAACCCCGAGGGAAGCAATTCCAGTTCTGGAGATAACCCTAGAATAGTCGATTTCAACCCCGAAGATAACCCTGGGACACTCAGTTCAAACCCCGGAGATAACCCTGGGAGGTCAAGCACACCTTAGAGATAACCCTGAGGACATTCAGCCTTCACGTTGACCTTCAATCTCGAGAGATAACTTTGAGCGGCATCGCTACATCCGACACATAGTCGAGATAACCACGGTGAGGGTAAAAACATCATTTTGCCACCTCGATACTACATTCAAATCGTCTCAACATCATTTCATCCCACATCATATACAGAAGTGTCCCACAAGAACTATAGCTCAAATCCCGAGTGACTACCACACAAGACATCACACCGGATAAAATTTGAAGACTTGAAGATCTGGTTATGGACCCATCTTCCCGGCTTCTTACAACATTTTATCCCATGTCATTATGTAGCTCTTGACAATAGCATTCCGAAAAGGTACAACGTGCCTCCATCGGATGCCTGGATGGAAAGTTATGAAGGTTTAAGCGGACAGCGCGTTGCATGAGTGTACGTACTTCGAGATGATGGGACCTGCATGGCCCAGGGAAACACGGGAAGCCGCAGGTAAACTCGTGGCCATCTGGCCTTTAAATATGATCCTTTGGTTGCTCAATTGAAATAAAAGAAATAGAAAAAAGAGAGAAAACTCTAGCCATTTTAGCCTATAAACATTTCTAGAGTGCTCTAAACTGAGTGATTCTTCTTTCTAAACACTTGTAAGCTCGTGTTTTGCTACATACTGAAATTTAACCGATGGAAACTGAGTTTTCAGGTGTCAAAAGCTATCTGAAGTCTTTTTGGCAGCCAACTGTAAGATATTTCAGATTTTTAAGCTTTTTATCACTTCTGTATATGTATATATATATAGGGGAATGATCCATAGCATTTATTTGATATGGATCAAAAAGTGGCATATAACATCTATACCATCCATATAATTAATGAATGGCTGCCATTTAATTTAGGAATACGTCGTCCGCTAGAATTTCTAGCGGACGTGATTAATCAAAAATTAAGACGCTTATGCCCCCACATTTACTCTAGCCCAGTATGCATCTGCTAGTAAGACCAGCGGACTGACATTAACTCTGGAAAAGGTAATACTATTTCGAATTGGGTAATTGGCTGGCTAGAACCCTAGAAGCGCAAATCGGCAACAAGACTTCGAAATTAATCATATACGCTACAGTGACATTCTAAGAATTGGGTAAAGCTGATAAATCTGGGAATCGCAAAGCTGTTGTGATCCATGTTCCTTATAGATTGAGGAAGGCTTTCCACAAGATTCATCTTAAGCTTATAAGGGAACTTGAGAAGAAGTTCAGTGGGAAGGTAAAATATTGATATTTTGCTAACATTATTGTTTATTGAGGTATAAAAAAGACTCGAATTAGGCCAATTAGCTTATTGCTAACATAGTTGGCACATGCACTGCTGTGAGGAATTTGTAATTTAAGTGATATCCTTTTTTGTTCTTTCTTGTTTCTACTGATGTAGCCAAATCGAGAAGATGAATATGCGAGGATTGAAACAACTGGAGGGAAGGTGATACAATGGAATGGGCATCGTGTTATTGGTGTTCTTGCAATGTCGAGGTCCATTGGTAAGTGATTCTTAACAACCGCAATCACGTGAAGCTAGACTCATACACAACAGAGTAATGCTTTAAATAAACTATACCTGGAAATTTTAAGTAGCTTTGTGGATAAATTGGATTTCTTTAATGTTGTTTTAGGGAAGTGGGGATTTTATTGTGTCTAGGTAAAATTAGTCAATTAGCATTTTTCTGTATATTGATGTTACACTCAATTTCTTCAATTATTAGTAGTAGTATGTTTACAGCTTCTCGATTAACCTATTAGTTGATGTTAAACCACCTTGATATTTGATAGAATCGAAATACTAGTTTGTATCGTTCTTCTTTTGGCTGTATTTAGCACTTTAGCTGCATACATCATGGTTTATTTACAAGGGTGAAACACCATCTTCATTCCTCAAGGTGCTGAAAAAGGGCAAGCTCTTGCTTATTTGCTTAAGAAGTTAAAGGCCGAGGGAAAACTGCCTAAGAAAATTGCCATGAATTTGGTTAAGTTCATAGAAATTGAAAGCATACATAATTATTATTGTTTTGAAATTGTTGTGCTTAGTTTGGATATTATGAATAAATTGTTATACATGTTATTAATGATGAAAATTTTGGTTAGAACCATGTATAAAAGCTTATGAAATTTGGGAGTGCAAGTCTTGCACATAACATGTTTGCTAAAATGTCTTAATGAGATTTTAAAACATGAAAATTAGCTAATGTTCAGGGCAATTTTAGCTATTCCAGAAATAAGTTTCCGATTTTGGATAAAGGTATGAACAAGTGATGATTAAATGGTCTCGGTTGATATGAATTAGTTTATGATATAGAAAGCTTGGAATGAGGAGGGTTCCTTGGTGGGATTGTATCACCTCTGTTTCTTTTGACTGTTGGCTTTCCTCTTTTTGAGTTCGAGTCTTTAAAGTGGCCTGGTTTTGTTGAGTTTGATGATGTAAATGAGAAGGAAAATGATGATATCGCAATCAATTTCCCTATAATACCTCACTCAATTTGTGTTATATTCCACCTACTTTCCTTTTATTATGTATGAATAAAGGGAAGTAAGAGGATGCAAACTGCAAACTCAGGAATAAACAAAGAAGATATCTTGGGCTCCATCAAATTAAGGAAAACTATTTTGAAAAATAACCAATTAAAAGAAATCACTCCAAAGTTTAAGTTCTGTCGTCATATGAAATTTCTTTCCTGAGGTACATGCTACAGAGGATAATTTACACAACTACACTGTTGCTGGTAGCTTTTTGATCATTCTTATTGTGAATGTGGTTTATTTTAGATTCTCCTAATTTTGCAAGTATTTTTCCACATTTTACTGGTGCATGCTTTACTAATAAAAACTTATAATTAATTCAGGCAGAGAACAGAATCTCTGCGATGGCTTCTAGCCGCTCCGATTGGTGTATATCACGACAAAGGACTTGGGGTGTCCCCATTCCAGTCTTCTATCGTGTGGACACAAAGGACCCAAATACTCCTCTTCCAAGTTGTGCGCGTCACTGATGTCTTTTCCCGTTTTGTAGATTACTTCCTTTCATCTGCATTTCGTTGCAAGGAACTTATGCTAATGTTGTTTATAATTTCCTTTACAGATGTACCTGAAGGTTCATTTACAGTCAGGACACATACACCAACGTCAAATTTATTTTCATGCCTATGGTTCAATGAAGTTGATCGTTTTACGTCACGTGATCAACTGAGCTTTGCATATACTTTCTTGAAACTGAAGAGAATGAATCTAGATAGACCATTCAAGCTGAAAAAGCTGAAAATGTTTAAGGTGATTTATCTTCTTCTTCAGGGAGTCCTATGTGACTATCTGCTAACGTTAGTGTTTTTTGTTGCTCATGATAGCAACTTTACAAGAATTGGGTTTCTTATGCAGACACTTGTCTTCTAGTGTGGTGGATATATATCCTATATTGGAACTTAGTTATTATTTTTTTGATATGTTTGTTGACTCATTTAACCATAAATTCTTCCATTCCTAAAGAAAATAAATAAAAATTCATATATTATTGGGAGCTGGGTTACAGTAAAGATCACGCGGTACACAATCTTGAATATATAGATGGGATTAATATTATCAACTTAACCATAACATGGGTTTTGTATAATTCAAAATGTAGGAGCAGCTGACTAATGGACGAGCTTACTGCAAGTCAAAGACACAGCTGGGATGCTTCAGCATCTTCAACCCAATTGGAAAGTTTTCTGGTTGAAGTCTCTGAAATGGAGAGAAGATTGTGGATTGGAGCTAGTGGAAATCCAAGTCCAGCTACCTTTGTGGAAAAAAGATTAGTGCAAGCATTTGAACAACTAAAAAATACCACAAGAGATTGAGATGTCCTCATTCATTTACTGTTGTTTGATCTGGTTCATATATTAAATTTTACTTGAAAGAGATTTACATTAATTGTATCATTCGAATCACATTGATTAGCTTCTTGCTTTGTTGTACTCTTTTTATGCATAGCATCACTGCCAATGATGGTGCTAATTGGAATGTTAGCCTACTTATTGCATAAGGATCCAAAAGAATATATTTCCGTGCAATTCCTAAATATATTTACATGTTATATATACGCAATATATTTTCTGTGAATCCTTCCTTCTGTTTGTAATTGAATTGTTGTTGCAGGAATTCGTGCTGTACTGGGTATTGTTGTACTGTGTTGTAATTGAAGTGTTGTAATTGAATTGTTGTTACTGTGTTGTAATTGAATAACAAATTTGTGTTGTAATTGAATTGCAAAAATGATGTACTGTTGCGTCCGTCCGTCTGCTAGTCATACTAGCGGATTATGTGTACATAAAAAGAAGAATCTTATCAAGAGTAAGAACAAAGTGACACTGACGCGAAAGAAAGAATAACATTCTAGAAAAGCCATAACAGAGGCATATATTGATATTTTAATCATCATTAAAAGGACAAAAATAACATTCGTTCACTTTGAAGATGTCTCAAAGGTTAGTTGGGGGCATAATTGACTAAAAAAAATTTCAATAAGGTCCGCTAGTCATACTAGCGGACTAGGAGATGTCTTTTTTAATCATTGCCGTTAATTATAGAAATGGACCATTATGATGGTATTTGCTCATTTTTGATCCATAGCAAATAGATGTTATGGATCATTGCCCATATATATATTATTACCGAACTATGCTTCGATTGAGCCCGAATATAATATTCAGAGCGTTTACTGCTTTTGTATATATATAAATACTTATGTATATACATCTTTTTATCAAACTCTGTTTGATTGAGTCTGGATATATATCTGGTGCATTTACTACTTTATATATATATATATATATATATATATATATATATATATATATATAACTGTTTTATCAACCTGCGGGCTAGATTGGCCTAAATCTGGCTATTTCTCACTTTAATCGGTTCGTGGTAACTAAACTAGAACCATTGAAGCTGGAATGCTCAGATTTACTCAAATCTAGTCAGTTTTTCTAGCTTTTGTACATATTGCTTTATCATGTGAGCCTAGGAATCATGTGATCACAGATTCAGTTCCTGAATCTAGATTCGGTTCCCGTGATGGACATTTTTAGCTGCAGCCAGCATGTAAATTATTCACGGTGTCTGAATTTCTTTAGATGACTCTCATGCCCACAAGGAGTTCAGCACTGCTATGTATCTTATTTTCTCGAAGAAAGATGCATTGCATCTCAAAAACAAAAGAAATCAAGTCAAACACATCATAAAATGGAAGTATTAAAGGCCTCAATTACTATTGAGCACAAGAGTTTAAAAATTCTATTTTACAAAATATCATTGCTATATCTTGTTAAAAATGAACTTTTATACAAAAGTCAAACCCTTTGTATATAGGTGTAAACGAGGCATACCACTACTTAACATAGACCTACACAAACACACCACAAAAATAGTTAAAAGTTTAAATTGGATAGTGGCGGTAACCGTGTTATCACGGAAGTCGAGGGGTGCCTAACACCTTCCCTCCGCTTAGTCAAGCCCCCAGACCCTAACGAATTTTGGTTTTACAGACCAGTTAAATAGTGTCACATCACTAGGTCTTTGTGCAAACCTTTTCTCGGTTGAGTTGGTGCAACCATTTAAAAATACCAACTGGCGACTTACAGTCAAATCACCGGCATATACATGTCAGACCTTTTCAAACAAATCTCACCTAACATGAGAACACCAAAAGATAAGAACAGAAAGGGACAAATAAAAATCCCGACGTCGATATGTGGCGACTTTGTTGGGGCCTCCAGTAAAAGGGCTTAAGCCGCTATCAAAGCTTTTCAAAACTTTTATCTATTTATGTGTGGATGCTGCATTTACATTTGAATGAATGTGTACTTATACTTTATTTACCGCACTTAGTGCTTCACACCATATCTGCCTTGATATTAGTGCTTCGCAGATGTCATCATTTCCATACGGAATGCGATGTGTGTAAATGTATGTTATGTGCTCCCTCCACCAGGAGGCTATCTCATCGGTGTTTGATTATTGGACTCGTCGGGAGACTAATTCCACGAGGCTCAGGAAGGGCACCACCCAGATTCGCTCCAATCGAAAGATCGAATTAACTTCCCATCGAGTAAATTGCGATTATCTAGGGACCTTCATGCCAAAAAGCCGCGAGAGTAGCCTAAGATAGGTCAGCCTCTGATAAACCAAACGCGGAGGGAAGTCTCTTCATACCTTCCCATTTCAATTACTTGTAATTTCAATTATTTGTAATTTCATTTCCATGTCAATCTCAATGTAATGTTAAATATGATGCAATATGTGAACATGCATATTAAAACCTGTCATGCCATCCTGTCATTAAAATAGCTTACATCCATTTTACAGGATAATACTCCTAAAAAATGGATACATTACATAGCATATAACATTGCCACGTTTTCCTAGACTAAACTACATAAGTCTTTTTTGTATGGAAATGATTGGTATCGTTACCCGTTCAAAGTCCAAGAAGGCAATAAGCTTACAACAAAACATGGCTACATCTGGGCAGCATAATCCTACTCCTGTCTCTCGCTAGGAGTTCGAAGGATTAAGCAATCAAATAACTGGGTTGGTTGTTCTGCTCAAAGAATTACACAAATCAACTCAAGGTCCACAAATACCCATCAACACAGAACCCTCTGCACATGCAGGAATCCAGGGTCCGGACAGAGAAGTTCCAACATCTGAGTCTCAGATTTATAAGACCAAGAAAACCCCTGAAATCACCTATCTTAAAGAAGATCAAGACATCGGTGATATTTGGAAGAAGTTTCTACAAATGGAAGAAACCATTCGGTCCATCAAAGGGATTGGAACACACATCAGTGTTTCATATTCAGACCTTTGCATCTTCCCCGTGGTTTATTATCCAGAGAAATTCAAGACTCCCAATTTTGAGAATTATGATGGATTGGGAGATCCTTATACCCACTTGAAGGTATTCATTGGAGACCTCAGATCTTATGCCTAGAATAAAAAGCTCAGAATACAGCTATTTTAGAAAAGTCTGTCTGGACAAGCCAGAGCATGGTACACGCTTTCCTCCAAGATTGGATAACTCCAAAATTCATAGCTGGGAGGAGTTGGTCCATGCTTTCCTCAGTCAATACAGCTATCAAACACAGATGGCTTCAGACCGGTATCAAATTACTAAGGTCAAGAAACAAGTCAAGTCAATGAGTCATTTAGAGAGTATGCCCAAAGATGGAGGCGTCTGACTGCTCAAGTTATCCCACCTATGATAGAGTCTGAAATGGTGATGACCTTCATAGATATTCAAGAAACTCCATTTTATGAGAGGTTCCTAGCTGGAATAGGAAAGCCATTCTATGAAATGATTAAGCACGGAGAAATGGCCGAAATGTGATTGAAATATGGGAAGATTCAAGACCTCGCCGCTTTAAAAGCCGTAGCTGAGCATATCCAATCTGGATGTTATGATAACAACCCCCGGAGGGTCCATAAGAAGAAAGAACAGGATGTTTCCTTGATACTATAAGGACAAAAAGGCAATCTAAACTTGCCTATCTAAAGGAGAAACTATTCCCCTTTCCAAGTACAGTCTTCAAACCCTCCATTGCCAAAGAGTGGAGAAGTCAGACGTACAAGAGTGTTCACACCCTTAGGGGACTCACTAGAAAACATTCTTAAACTACTGACAACTCAGAAGAAGATCACTCATCTTCTTTCACCATTCAACCCAAGTGGAAAGGGTTTTAATACAAGCAAGAAATATGCTTACCATCCTGGAGCTCCAGGCCATGACACTAAGGATTGTTGGGCCCTTAAGCATAAGATCCAGAACTTAATTGACAATGGTGAGATCGTGGTGACCAAGCCCGACCAACCATATATTCAAGACAACCCTCTCCCTCAACATAAGGAAGAGGATGTTAACATGATCAACAGAGGCAGTGGAGAGAGCTCTATATACCTCCAATATATGGGTGGTTCATCCCAAATTATCAAGGATAATGCTCACAAGTGGGATTATTCACAGTTCCAGTTCATGATGGAACAAGAGTTAAAGTCTCTTGGCGAACAAGTCAATCAACTAGAATAACTGGTGATTCATCAACACCAAGTCACACGACAGTTGTTCAGTCAGGACTTCGCCAACAAAAGGGAATTCAGCTACTTAGGCCAACAGATGGAAGAGATATTGCAGATGCTGATCAATGAGTGAAAAATCACAGCATTGCTACCTCCAGTCAACCCACACTCAAAACGGTTTGATGCTACTGGAGTATGTCAATACCACTCCCACTATCGTGGTCACTGCACTAATGAATGATGGGCACTCCACCATCTTATTCAAAACATGATTGACAGTGGTGACCTGAAAATGGCTGACAATGAAGCTGTATCATCTGAGAGTGGAGACATATTTCCTCCCAGATGGAAGGAAATTATAGCAGTTATATCCTCTGAAGGAGATTTGGCTGCCACACCACTTATAATTCAACTCAGAGGAGTTGAAAACCCTCTTAAAGTGTCTGCACCAAAGCCAGTCATATTGCCATTCAGACCACAATATCCTATCATCAGCCTCAAGAAAGTCCCATGGAATTATGAAGAGGCTAATGGATTAGTATCAAACACAACTACTACAGTGTCTAAAGAAAATCCATTGTATCTCCCTCAAAGAGTGATAAAGCGTATCATCAGATCTAAGAGGAAAGTGCCCAAGGAGAAGATTGAAGAATTCCTCTGCAAAATGAGACACAATGAATCCAATGTGGTTCAAAGCTTGAAAGAAGATCCAAAATAGATCTCTATTTTGGACTTGGTTTTCTCTTCAGAAGATCACCAGAAAGTCTTATTGAAAATATTAGAAGAAGCCCATTTGCCAAAGACAGTGGATGTTGAAATATTCCTTCATCTGGTTGATCACATCTTCAATAGCAATGTGATATCCTTCACCATTGATGACATACTTGCCAAAGGGACGGGTCATTGCACATAGCGGTTATGTCTTCTGGATATGTGGTCGGAGGAGTGCTAATAGATGGATGATCATCCCTAAGCATCTGCCCCTATGCTACATTAGAAAAAATGAACATCAATCGTAACAGGATTCGAAGCATCCATATAATCATCAAAGCCTTTGATGAATCTCAGCGAAATGTTGTTGGAGAGATTGAATTACCAGTGGAAATCGGTCCACATACATTCTACATATCCTTTTTAAGTGCTCAAAATCACTACAAGATATAATTTACTATTGGGAAGACCTTTGATTCATATGGTAAGAGCCATCCCATCTACTCTTCATCAGTAACTCAAGTATATCATCAACAGTAATCTGGTCACTGTAAATGTCAAACCAGAGTATCTTATACAAAGTGATGTACTTCTCATCAGTTTCAATGACGAAGTTGAGCCTATCAGCTTCCAGGCCCTTGAGGTGAGCAACACTCACTATCAACCCATCGTGGCTCTACCTCTGAAACCCAAAGTTTTCCTCGAGGTAATGTTGGCAATTAAAGAAATGATTTCCTTGGGTTTTCAACCTGGACAAGGTTTAGGAAAGGATTAACAAGGAATCAAATACCCAATTCAAGTTCCCAGCCAAACAGGGACAACCGGACTAGGCTACTCCTCTGGGTTCAGTCACAAGAACCCACACAAGCATACACCGGTTCCTTCATCTACAAGGTTGTTGCTTAAACCTACAGGTGCTAATCTTGTAGAGCCTCTACGAAAAGTTCCTGCCCTTATGGTAGCTATGCTATTTCCTAATCTGATACCAATTAAAGGAAAGGAAGTCCTAATTCCAGACCTAGAGGTGGAGGAAAGGAATCAAAAATGTAAATAAGATGTTAAGAGGCGGTTATCAAAGATGTAGTTCCTGGAACATACCGATGATATGAACAAGGATATCTTAGATGATGGCTGTCCAGACATCATGGTCATCATTCAGGAGAAGGAGGACAATAACAGCCCCTTCATCATAGTCGGCCCACCAGATTTTGACCTTCGCAAATGGAGCATCACTCCTCAGCGTTTGCTTAATAAAGATAAAAAAGGCGTAAACTCCCCCGCCTTTGTAGATAGCAATAACTGCTTACTTTTATTGCATAGTATTAATAGTTATTTTTGTCATTTCATGCTAACACTTTGTATTATTAAACATTTTCATATATTAAGTGAAAGCATTTTGTTTTAGGACTCTAAAGTTAGATATGCCTAAACTTGCGGATGAGGTGCCTATTCTTCACAAGGACTGTAACTTTAATGTAAAGTTTGACTCTGATTTGATGGAGATTAAACAAGAGGACTATGATATACCTTAGGAGATCAAAGAATGGGTCGAAGACAAACCCAAGCCAAATCTTGATTAAACCACCTCTTAGAACCTCAGAAAACCCCAAACAAATCCTGATTGGTATGAACCTTACTCCAAGCCAAAGGAATGACATGGGTCGAAGACAAACCCAAGCCAAATCCTGATTGGTATGAACCTTAATCCAAGCCAAAGGGATACTATTCACCCAGGGTACTATTCACGATAAAATTAGTTTCTTTTTTGTCCAAATTATTTTTGATACATGAATATAATTCTTGAATTTTACTCTAAAATTAATTATCATGCTGACATTTTGGACAATCTTACACTCTGGATAAATTGAATTATAAATTTTTAATATTTATCATTTATCTCACTTGATTAATTTCTTATATCATTATCATCATCATCATACTTATATTATAGTGAAAGTCTTCTTTGGCCCATAGTGCATAGATGGACTGTTGATTATTATGATATGACCAGGAATTATGTATTGGTATAATCATGACCTGTAATGTTACAGATAAATGATGTGGTGAAAGTCCTCTTTGATTTGTAGTACATAGATGACAATTATTTGGCATGATCATGACCACTAGTGATACTAACGAATATCCTTGGCCCGTAGTGCATGGATAATTCGATGATGTGAAATATTTATTGAGTTATGTTACAGAGATAAAATATTGATGATGAAATTTTAAATCATAGAAGATAGTAGACATCATGCTCTACTTGACTCTTCTAATGGATTGCTTGTTTCGCTGTAGTTGTTGATCTAAACTTGTTGTCTATTGTATTTGAAAGTAGTATGCACACAAGCCAATCATGTTTGATGATAAAATATATACTTTATAACAATCTTATTCATTTATTAATAAAAAGTATTAATTTATTAAAGGCTTTTAATTATCTACATGATGTTGTTTTATAATATGTGATAAACCCATAGTTTTAAGCAATGCTTTTAGAATAATGATGATGATCATTCTAATGAGATCTAAATTCTTAGAAAGATTAAAACTAAAATAGTTCCCAATCGTTGGATTACTAAATTGGGGATTAGTGAATCTGGATAGATTGGTACATACGTTACTTGCTCACTGGATGAGGATGATTGATCTCATGATCATTTGTGTGGAGACACTAAAGCAAGTATATAGGTGCTTATTAGAGAATAAGTTCACTGAACGTATCTCGCTAAGGAATACCTAATAGAGTTTTACTTGCCTGTCAATAGGAATTCTCGTAGTGATAGTAGTACAAGTGATCCTTGGACTTGAGATCATCATAGTATCTTGTGTATGATGAATTATACTTTGACTTATTCCTTAAGACCCTTAGGGTATATCAAAGGGTATGCTTGTGTATAATAAGTTATACATGGAGATAATGTATGATCAATAAAGAATCTATCGCTTCTAGTAAAAGAAGAGAAATGTCATATGTGATTCGATAGATGACAACTCAGTAGTCCTTGGCCAAGGCAGAATGAAATTAGAAAGGAGTTTCTAATTTGAATTATTTGGTGTTGTGCATTTAAGAATCGAAATACATATAATTAAATAAAATAAGACTTAATGAGAATTCCATGTCTTATATTAAATTGGGACATCAGATGGTGGAAGGATTGAATTGATAAAGAACTATTTACTCAAAGGTTCTTTTATGATTAATGTTGAAATAAATATTATCTGGAAAGTCGTTGATCGCTAGGGAGGCTTATCCCTATTGTAGAATAAATATTATTTATTTAAATAAATTAATAATTTAATTTATTTATTTAAATAAGATTAGAATTGTTTTAATTGATTTATTCACAATCGGTTTAATATGGAGAACCTAAAGGGTCACACCATAAAAGGAAGAATAATTATTTAAGAAGTTAATGGCATAATCGTAATAATAAGTTAAGTATATTTAATTTAATCTATGGTGATAGAATAAATTAATTAACTTAATATTTATTATTTAATATTTCGTAAATATTAAATATAAATTAATAAGAAGAGTCTTATTATTATTATTATTACTATTACTATTATTTAATTCCTAAAAGAGTTTGGGAATTAATTAATTAAAATACTCTCATATATCCTAATGAGATTAGGAGACTAATTAATTAAAAGATTTTAATTAATTATTCCTAATAAGATTGGGAGTATAATTAATTAATGGAATTTAATTAATTAAAATAATGCTTAATTCCTTAATTGTTAAGGAGGGTTGCCTACATCTATAAATAAGAGGAGTCTTATTATGGGTGAAGAGGACACTTTTACAAAACACGTATGATTCCAATTGTTGGAGAGTACGCTCTTTTTCTATGAGAGATAGAAAAACTAAGGTTTTGCCAAACACCCATCTTTTTGAATCTTTCTTCTTCCTTGGTGGATCACCTCTAGAGGCCAAACACTTGGGTGACTAACGCTGATCAAAGTAAGGAACCAAACCCGGTGGATTCAAATTGAACGCGAAAGGATTTGGAGGTGAACTTGTACCTGAGGAAGCTCGAATATTCAAGGGTATGTTTCTTGTTCTTTATCTTTTCATTTAATTAATAATTATGCATAAAGAATGATCCGAGTATATGGTTTGTAAAATTTTAAAACTCTAATTTTCCACGTTTTCGCTTAATTTGTGCAATTTGATTGCGTTATGAATGTTACAAACCTAACAGTGGCATCATTGTCAAACCTTTATGCAAATTATTAATTGTTCATATTTGATATGTATATTGAATGTGTTTAGAACAATTTAATTGGGCATAATTTGTTGTATAAAATTTATTTTATAAAAGAAAAAAAACGAAAGTTGTTTTTAAAATTGGAAATTCCAATTTTTTTTGCTTTCTGTCATTCGCGTAATTTCAGGATTATTCCGTGATTTCACTTAATTCACGTGATGTAATTTACATCATGTAAAATGATCCTGCAAAAAATGCTTTATGCTTCACGGATCCTGCAAAAAAAAAAGGCCGTCAGTAACACATTTTTGGAATTCCGTGTTTTGGTGAAGTATCCTGAATCGAGCATTCTTTTTGATTCCTTTAATTATAATAACGTTATTTTATATATATATATATATATATATATATATATATATATATATATATATAATATGATTATATTATATATATATATATAAGTTACGGTTTATAATTATTTTATTATTAAAATAAAAGTTTATTTTAATCTTAAAATAATAAATTTATTTTAATATTAAAATAAAAAGTTTATTTTAATATTAAACTAAAAAGTTTATTTTAATCTTAAAATAAAAATTTATTTTAATTTTAAAATTAAATTTCATGCTAACTAATTAGAGTTAAAATTGGATTCCATGATAACTAATTGAAGTTGAAATTGGATTCCATGTTTCCTAAAATAAAGAAGTTTATTTGTGAATAGGAAAGAGAATCCGTATTTCCTTAAATAAAAGAGTTTATTTAGATATGGAATAAGATTTCATATTATTCAAAATAAAGGAGTTTATTTGTGAATAGGAAAGAGAATCTGTGTTTTCTTTAATAAAAATTTTTTTTTCTTGGAATTGAATTCCATAATTAATTAAAATAAATGAGTTTATTTTGATTAAAGATTTTGATTAAAATAAAATAGTTTATTTTATTCAAAATTAGATAAATTAAAATAAAAGAGGTTTATTTTGATTTAAATTTGGATTAAAATAAAGAAGTTTATTTTGATTCAAAATTAGATTTTATGCTAACTAAATTTGCCCATTAAATGATATCAATATATATATTGAATGTTTATTATTTATGAGTTGAATGTTATTTATTGATGCATATGGTGATGTGTATGATAATAAATGAGATTGATTATGGACTATTGACCAATGTGATTGGATGTTATTTTAATTGGATGCATGAATGTATGGGTTTTATTAAATGGGGATTCATGCATTCTCGCCTTTATCTAATTTTCTTAATGTAAATGCTATCTCCTCCTATGTACTTTCCTCGATCACGATCAAGGTTTCTATTTATTTTAAATAGTTTTATAATAGGAATAATTAGAATTAATTTTAAAGAATTGGAGATCAAGGAGCAAGGAGCACTTGAAGACCCGTTTGTAATGAAGCCCGGGTTTAAATGTAATAGTTATATTTAAATTTAATTCTTGCACCCCTAGGTTTGACCTTTTGGTTCACTTGGTGGCTCTAGTGAACCAAACTAGAATAAAAGTCCATAATCAATCTAGGTAGAATATAGTATTCTATATGTGCATGGTTATACTATATATATATTATATATTATGCAGACATACTTCACATATTAATTAATATGAGGCGTATTTTATATATATGTGTGTGCATGCGCGCTAAACAAGATGAGACAAATTAATTACATGCAAACCCCTCAAATTTTTATATTAAGTCATAAGCATTCAAAGATATTTAGAATATCGAACGTCGCCTTCTAGCATGATAAATATAATAGAGTATCAATTAATTATTATAAGTTTGTTGTGTCACAACAAGACTTATCTTAATTCTTTGAGATGTTAATTTTATCACATTTGATGCTTATAAAGAAAATTGAACAATATTATTTTGTTGTGTCACCACAAGGACAATATTTTTCTGTTTTGAATATATGGAGTGCTAGGTTAGACTTAACTTAAATCATTTTAGTTCGGATGTGCACACACTTGACCATTATGATCTAAGAGGTAAAATACAAGGAGTTACATAGTTGATATAATTGACAAGAGTTGTCTACCTATTTATTTATATATAGCTTGTTGTGTCACCACAAGGCTATATACATTTGAAATGAGATCTTTATTCTCACTAGCAAATCTTTAATTAGATTTTGCCGAACTATATAAGTGAGGGTAATATAGTTTGAAGAAAATAGTGGGAGATACCAATTTAAAACAAAACCTAATTTATTTTGGTAATTAATAAAAGAATGTATGCTAAAATGTTTATAATTACAAATTCATTTACAGAATTTTACAATGTCTAAATTACTATCACTGCGATGAATATTAGATGCTATTTAACCGGACCCTATTAAACGGATTGGTTAAGGAAATTGAGAAAAGTTCTCATGGCTGAAAAGCTATCTTATGTCCTTAATACGCCTATCCCTGGTTGTAGACAATGCCTCTGAGGAAGAGATTGCTACTTTTAGAAAGTGGCAAGATGATGCACAATTGGCTCAATGCATCATGCTCGCATCCATGAGTAACGAGCTTCAGCGTCAGCATGAAACTATGGATGCTCCTACTATATTCCTGCACATCAAGTAGTTGATGGTGAGGAAAGTAGGACTGATAGATATAAGATATCTAAGGAGCTCTTCCGATTTAGAATGACCAATGACACTACAGTACAGATAAAAGTCCTTAACATTATCAATTTGATTGATCAATTAGGACAACTAGTTTTGTCACGGATGGAGAGTTGAGCCAAGATTTGATCTTGCACTCACTCCCGGACTCCTTTCACAATTGTTGTGAATTTTTCATATGAAAAAGCTAGATATCAGCCTCACTGATTTGTTTAACATGTAGAAAAATATTGAGAGTCACTTTCCAACCAAGAAAGACCATGTCTTACTGGTAGGGGCCAAAAGATCTTCTGAAAAGAAGAACGATTCAAAGAAGGTAATTAGAAAGGCAAAAATAAAGGATAATAAGAACAAAACTGATACGGATAGCAAAGGAGTTTGCTTCCACTGCAATAAGCCTAGACACTGGAAAGAAACTGCAAGAAGCATCTTGCAGAGGCTAACCAGAAGAAGCTTAGTGAAGTTTCGGTTACAAATATAATTTTTTGTTCATGATTGAAATAAAAAAAAAAATTTAAGTCAAGTTCTACTTGGGTATAGGATACCGGCTTTGGTTATCATAAATATAGATTTATGAAGGGACCAAGCAGAAGTAGAAAGCTAAACAAGAGATAAGTAATCCTATGTGTGGAAATGAAGCAAAGGTTGCTGCTTCAGCCATAGGAACTTATAGTTTAGCACAGTGATAAGTGTATTTTATATACGCGATTTCATATCTAATTCATGCTTATTTCGTAGTTATATTCTTTTGATCATGAGCATTTTCACTAGTTTTATGTCATTTTATGTGTAGGTTGATGGTTGTGGCATTTAACGTGCTATTGGAGATATTCGGTGCATTTGGAACTCAAAGGGAGTGTATTTGGAAACAATTCAAAGTCTTTAAAGATAGTCATTTAACAGAGGATAGCTGCGTCTGGGGCATGAATAAGTTTTACACACCCACGGGGCGGGGGTCTACCAAGTCAACTAGTAGGAGACAAGCCCGCCGGGATGGGCGTTTTATACTTACACACTTCGTCGTAAGTGAAATTTGCTTTCGATCAAGTCGAGACAGCACATGCCAAAAAGGCACTTAAAACTTACATACCCACGGGGTGGGGTTGGGAAAATTTGGAGGTGTCCTGTTGCAGTTATACTTTCTTTTGGACTAGAATTTTAGTTGTTTGTATGGTCTTATAACTCTATTGGATAGAGATTGTGGCTAGAGTGTTATGCTTGATATACACTACTCTATCAAACACAAGAGGGATGAATTAAGGAGATTACAGAGATCAAAGTCAACTTTTGGAGAGCAAAAGTGGAGGAGTATTTCGAAGAGTTTTTCAAGACGATTGCAATTTTAGTCTACGTAAAGGGTGTTTTCTAATATTCTTTGTGTTAGATTATTATTTGTAATTAAAAGAATGATTTCTATGATTTATTCAGCGTTTATTTCATTTATTATGAACTAATTCACTTTTTAGGCTTGTGATGGATCCTTAAGTGAATCGATGGTTTTGTAAGCTTTGATTCCCAATTTAATAAGTTATCTTTAGTTTATCTATATTAATTTATGCTTGAATTTATGAATTGCCTGATCAACAATTCTTTGTGGGGTTGGATGGAATCGAGAGAGGATATTCAATTCTAGACCTAGTTGATATAGCATGTGTTCAGGATTTTGTTAGTAGCTTAAACCTGATTCGTGTTAAGGTAGAGATATGTTTGACACCGCATGTAATCGGATAGAGAACTTATTCTTCAACCTTCTTTAATTGTAATTCACATAGAGATATAGTGGGTTAGTTGATTAAGTTGTTTAACGGATTTCTATCTTAATTGTGGATTGAAGTTAATATGGTATTAGTGCATCGAGAGGTGGTTAGTACTGCGTTCATGTTCTTGATTAATAAACTGAGATAGTGCGTTAAATTGGGATAAAAGTGTTAAAATCAAAGTGAAGCTTAAGGTGAAATCATAAGTCTAATTCTCCATTAATTGTTTGAAAATTCAGATTTTGGTATTCGTGGTTGTTTTATGTTAGTTTAATTATTCTTAATTTTATTTTCATTAGTTTAAATCATTGAATTTGATTTGTTTAATAAAATTAGGGTTAATAGAAGATTGGTAATTGTAAGTTAAGATATTTTGCTAATTAATCTCTGTGGGAACGATACTCTACTCATCACTTTATTACTTGTTGACCGCGTATACTTACGTGTTGTGCGTATATAGATTTTACCCAACACACAGCCTACAGGCAAGTCTATTAAGTCAATAAGTTGTTATTCTATTCCAGTTCTTGTTGGAAACATTATTTCCATTTTATTGTTGGACAATGAAATCTTTGGTATTATATTTAAGAACAATTGTTGTTCTATTTATAATAATAATAATGTTTTGTATAGAACTGAAATATTACTTAATGGATTATGTATACTTGACTTAAGTAAAAAAATATTTTATAAATTGAACAAACTAGTATAAGAAAAAGAGATGATCATTCAAAGAGTTGAATGTGTGTATTTGCTAAGATACAAGTGTGAATTATTTGAAAGGTTCAAAGAATTCAGAAGTGAAACAAATTGGCAAAGTATTAAGATTCTTTGATTAGATCAAGGAATAAATACTTGTACAACAAGTTTCTGGATCATCTCAAATAGTTTTCTCATAATGGACGCCTCTTGATACGTAATAATTGATTGATGTATCTGAAAGGAAAAATTGTACCTTGTTGCACATGGTACGGTCCATAATGATTTTACCGACATTCCAGTATCCTTCTGGGGTCATGTCCTAGAAATGGCTGCATATCTACGAAAAGGTAACCTCAAAATCCGACCCCAAGACTCCATAAAAGTTATGGAAAGGAAGGATTCTTAATCTTAAGTATGTTAAGATAAGGGGTTGTCCAACTTATGCCAAAAAGGTTTCAAAGGATAAGCTTGGGACAAGATTTGACAAGTGTCAATTTGTGGAACATCCTAAATTAAGTTTAGGGTATATGTTCTATAATCCTACTTAGAACAAGTTGTTTGTTGCGAAACACGCTGCCTTCTAAGATAAAAATGTTTATCATTAAAGGGCTAATGGGAGGATAATAGATCTTGAAGAGTTCAAGAACCACAAAACACTATTTGTCAAATAAGAGGAACCTGTAGACAGACCTATTATACCATAACCAAATCATAAATCTGGAATAGTACCGAAGATACCTAGGAGGTATGGATTCATCATAGATGATGATGATGAGGTACACATCATAGAAGATGATGATCAAGTTACATACGATGAGGTAAGAGATGTAGACACTCAGAGAAATGGATTAAAGCAAGCTTCTAAAATATGGAACATTCATTTTGATGAAACAATCAAAAGAGTTTGATTTTATCAAAAACAAGAATGAACCTAGTGTGTGCAAAAGGATCAGTGGGAGCGTCGTGACATTTGTAGTATTATATGTTGATATATTACGGATAAGGAATGACATACTAATGCTACAATCAGTAAAGATAAAGTTGTCTAAACATGTGACGCCCCCAAAATGGGTATACATCACCCATTTTAAGTCGTCAAATACATGATACAAAATTCAAATACAACTTAATAATACAACTATCGTATAAAATATGACAAAACATAAACTGAGATTTTTAATATGCATATTGTCTTCTAGACAATATTCAAACTCAAATGGAGTCCTCAATACATTTATTATCACACTATTTCATAGAGTAGTGAGTACTACTAATGCAAACATCTAGACCGTTACTCCGTTCTCCGACTAGTCCCGGCTACGTTTTCATTTCCTGAAGTGAACAATGAAAGAAAAAGGGTGAGCTCAACTAGCCCAGTAAGAAATATTATGACTAAGATAATGCAGAATAATTTATCGTTAGCCTTCAATAGTGTTAAATTGATCAAATATAATAAACATCAAGTTTAACTATAGTGGAACAAACAATCTATTAGAAGAGTCAAGTAGAGTATAAAATCTACCATCTTCTATGATTTAAAAGGTTTTTCATCACTTTTATCGCTGAGACTCAGCTTAATAAATAATCCACATCATTGAATCACCCCTGCACTACGGCCAAGGATATTCTTTAGTATCACAACCACAAATTATCCATGCACTACGGGCCAAGGATATTCGTGTATTCATCAATGGTCATGATCATGCCAACAACTGTCCATCAATGCACTACAGGCCAATAAGGACTTTTACCACATCTTTTGTAACATTACGATCATGATTATACTGAATAATCCCTGGTCATAATCATACCAAGTCCATCTATGCACTACAGGCCACAGATGACTTTCAACATAATATAAACATGAGGATGATGACAATGATATAAGAATTCAATAAAACAAGTTCAAGGATAAATTTTTAAGGATTTATGATTTAATTTATCCAGAAATCAATAACATCTAAATTGTCAACATGATACTGCTTTGTGCAGTAAAATTGAAGAATAATATTGTACCAAAAATAATTTGGACCAAAAACGAATCAATTTTTATCATGAATAGTACCCCGAATGAATAGTACCCCGTGAATAGTACTCCGGCATGAAAAAGTTAAAACTTATCAAGAATGCTCAGAATACTATTTCCATGAAAAGATACTGGATGAAGTGCAAATATCAAGGATATTCTACTAATTTCATGGAGTTTAGAAGCCAAAATTTTAACAAAACGAGTATAGAATTCGAAATCTCAAACGAAATAATATTACTTACATACTACAGAGTATGGAAGAAACTATTATTTCAAGCGAATATTGAACAAAAATAACATCCCTTACCTTGAAAAGAAGAGTATTCCAACTGGTATAGCGGGGATATTCTTAAAGAAAACTTTCACTATTTTCTACGCTCAAAGCTTTCTAAAACTCTAAAAAGAAATACGCTCAATATTATAGAAGAAGAATTTTCTGATTCTGGTGTAATTTTCAATTCTAACTAAGCATCTTATTTATAGGACAATGGAAGGGGTATTGTTTAAGAATTTTTTTCACGGACGAAATAATTCGTAAACTTACGGACATCAAGCGCCACATTTGGTTGATGATATTATCTAATACAAACAAAAACTAGAATAATATATATATATATATATATATATATATATATATATATAAGCACATGCTTATTTGAAACTTACTCCACCCGTGAACATTAGTTAGATTCTTCCCCTCAAAAGTCCTCCACCCGTGGGCCCCACCATATGTCATCATCATATGTGGGCCCCACCGTTTATTATATATATAAAATAATTTTCTACCGATTATTTTGAAAAATGGGTAAATAGGGGGTCCATAAAATAAGCAAAATTTACATCAAATACTTCATAAAAATTCCTCAATATTTTTAACAATATTTATCATCATTATTATAATTCGCAATATTTAACAACCAGGTCGTTCCCAAGAAAGGGAGGGCTTTCCAATAAGAATTTCTCCCTATTGACGTGCAATTAGGTGACCAAACCTCTCCTTGACAGAACTTCTAGACATCGTCAATATTGTAAATAATAATATTAATAACTTTGTCATCTCAATTATTAATTTACTAATATATAAAATATCGACAATAATTGAATCAAATAACGTGAGATACTATGTAGCAATTACTGTAGCAATAATTGAACAAAACTGAGTGACTTCTCACGTAAGCATCAATAATCAATACCTTGTGCTACTATGCAACCACGCCAGTATCGATTTTTTTTAACAGGGTGTTTCAACAGATTAACAGTAAAACTTTCGCCGTTATTTTTATAAAAAGATATTTTTGTCATTTTCTCAATCCGACAATAATTCCGTTGTGGGGTCCACCAATGATTGTATCGTCGTACGAATATTCCATGTTAAAACGAATATTCCCTGACCAATCGAATATAATATAACAACTTGCGTACTTTGCAAAATTTATAAATATTACCCACAACTATAACATTATATTATATTCACTCCATAATATTCAAAAATGATATTTATAGAAAATTCATTTTTATTCATAAAAGTTGGGGTCTTACAACCTCCCCTTCTTATGAAATTTCGCCCTCAAAATTAGGATACATACCTGGTATGATGAATAGGTGAGGATACCTTGATTTTATTTTAGATTCTAATTCCTAGGTCATTTCCTCAACATCGTGGTTTCTCCATAAAACTTTAACTTGAGGTATAACATTGGAGCGTAAAATATGCTCCTTCTTATCCAAGATTTTAATAAGAACCTCTTCATACGTTAAATCTTCCGCTATTTCGTCCGATTCTAACTCAATAATGTGGTTCGGGTCTGCCACATATTTACGTAACATGGATATGTGAAAAATATTATGAACACGAGACATACTTGGCAGTAAAGCGAGTCTATAGGCCACAATTCCTACTCGATTGAGGATTAAAAATGGGCAAATGAATAGAGGATTGAGCTTTCCTCTCTTTCCAAATCTCGTAACTCCTCTCCATGGAGCAACACGTAACAACACATTATCTCCAATATCGAATTCCACGTCCTTTCGATAAAGATCAGCATAACTCTTTTGTCGATCTTGTGAGGCTTTTAGACATTGTCGGATTGTTTGAATCTTTTCTGTAGTCATACGTACCAACTCCGGTCCCAACAACGTTGCTTCACCCACCTCATCCCAGAATACTGGAGAACGACACTTGCGTCCATACAACGCCTCGAATGGAGCCATACCAATACTTGTTTGATAACTATTATTGTAGGAAAAGTCCACCAATGGTAAGAAATTGTCCCAACTTCCTTTGAAGTCAAGGACACAGAGTCTTAATAAATCTTCAAGAGTTTGAATAGTCCTTTCCGACTGCCCATCCGTTTGAGGATGATATACTGAACTAAATACTAAATTCGTGCCCATAGCTTTTTGCAAACTAACCCAAAATCTTGAAGTGAATCTTGGGTCTCGATCAGAAACTATAGATACTGGCATACCAGACAATCTTACAACCTCTTTTATGTACATACGAGCAAGATGTTCAAGAGTATAAGTTTCTCGTATAGGTAAGAAATGAGCAGACTTGGTCAATCTATCAACAATGACCCAAATTGTATTTATGCCTTGAGAAACCTTAGGAGGACCAGTAACAAAATTCATGGTAATGTGCTCCCACTTCCATTTTGTAATTTCAAGTGGTTGCAATGGACCTCTTGGCACTTGATGCTCTGCCTTGACTCGTTGACAAGTTAGACACCTTGAGATAAACTCTGCGATCTCTCTCTTCATATTTCTCCACCAAAATGTATGTCAAAAATCACGATGCATTTTGGTACTCCCAGGATGGATTGCAAACGATGTGTTGTGCGCCTCCATCATGATTTTATACTTCAAGTCAGAATCATTAGGAACACAAAGTCTGGAGTTGACTCGAAGTATTCCTTCTTACTACTACAAAATACTAAATAGAGAACACTTAAACCACAACGTTTTTTATAAAAACGTTGTGGTATTTTTTTTATAACGTTTTTAAAAAAAACGCTGTTGATATATATACAAAAACGTTATCTATTTAAAAGGGCATTTTTTTTGTTTTAATTAGATAACCTTTTTTTTTAAAATGTTGTATATGAAGAAAAACACAGAGGTAAAAAAAAGGCGATTAATCTAGGGCTCGACCTCTCCCAACCGAGAAAAACACGGTTCCTTTCTTGAAGGGCTCGACCTCTCTCCACCGGAGCGCAAGCAATTCGTCAAGGAAAGTTGTCGAATCCTACCTCACAGACCTGCAATCCAATGCCGAAGCAATGCGACAAGCGGAGGAAGAAGAGCCTGAAGAAGAAGATGATGAAGAGGGACAGAGAAAGGGAAAGAGAGGCGGCGCTAAAGAGGACGACGATGATGGAGATCTCATCATTTGTCGTGTGAGTTTAGATTTGATTCATCATTTTATATTTTTCTGGTTTAGTGAGTTTTATTTTATGAAGTTTTTCCTAAAAACTCGATTTCCTTATTGATGAGTTTTTACACAATAAGATCTATATTGGGTTTCATTTTTAGTATCATTTTAGCATTATGATTACTTTCATTCAAGGAAGAGATATGTGAATAAGAAGGCTAAGAAAGAGAAATAGCACTCTTAACATTAATCTGATTGCTCGACATAAAATTGTACTTTAGAGCATCTTCGCATGTTTTCTTTTTGCTTTTTGAATATTATATATACATTTGGAGATTCCTCCTTGACTTTATTTTCTTTTTTCTGCCGACTGATTTTTACAGAATGGGAAGATATTGACATTGGAAGGCAAGCAGGTAAACCAGCTTCCATAATTTGTATAAACAAATGAATTGTTCGTTTGGGAACAAGGAGTAAGGAGTTATTTTATTTATTTATTTATAATTTCTAAATATTTTTTTTTTGGCTATTTATTAATACATACCATTTTTTGCTATGGGGGAATGCCTAGTCTCCTTCCCTTAGACCATCTCAATTCCCACATACTATTTTTGCTATAAATGTTTAGTATCTTGGTATGTCTTGGTAAAAATGGAAAAAATGTAATGTACTTAGAAATAACATTATAAGGAATCATATTTCGTGTACACAGTCTAGGACACCCTCATATTTCGTATCATATTTAGTATCATATTTCGTGCCTTTAAAGAGACCAAGTTGTACTGAACATATCGTTGATCTAAATGAATTTCTCTATGATGGTGAAATAATAAACCACCCTCAACCTGCATTGATTATTTCATTATAATTGGCTGCTGTTGGTGCATATAGATCACGGAGTATCTAAAGTAAAACTCAAGGATTTCCAGTACCTGATTTATATTTTGTGGAACTTAATTTTATTATTTGACTCTTTATTTTGTAATGGAGAGTTTACTTATCTCATAACAGGATCTTGCAAATCATGGCATCTTGTACCTGGTTAACTTTGTTAATGGAAAAGAGGCGAGCTCTCCTCAAATGGTGCAGGTTTGTACAATTGGTGTAACAAATTCATGTTTTTATTATGTTCTGTACCTTTCCAGGTTTGGGATATTGTTTAATGAAATATGGTTCACTATCTACCTTACTATCATTAAATCTCTTTATAATCCCTGGCCTAAATTACTTACAGTTCAACGTATATTATCATCATCACATTCCAGTTGTTTCTAGGTGGTTTTTAGGACTCATTTATTTTATGGTTCTCCCAAAATCTCATTTACCTTAATTTTTTATTTGGGGGCCCATTTCCTTCCCTAGTCAAATTGAAACCTTCACTTTTTTCAATAATTTTTTAATAAAACAGAAGTAATTTTAGATTTCCCTTTCTTATCTCTGCAGCTTCTTAAAATTAGATGGTTACTAATGTGTATTTTTACATAAACATATTTGATCATTTTCCTGTTGCTATAGTCGTGTAGAAGGTGGAGAGGTCTATTTTGATGATCGCAGCTTGGTGAGCCTTTCAGATCATTTTCTCAATTTAATTTACTCTTTTAAAGAACACCATAATGTTTTCCAATGTTTGATAGCTCCATACTTTACCTCATTTATATTACTCTTCATTTCACATTATTAGAGGCTTTTTAAGCGTCTTATTACAGAAGACGTGGGAGCTGATCTTAATGAAGGTTTTGATACTTTCATTGAGAAGAAAGGTATGATGCTGAGTATGCAAGAAATTAGCATATCAATAATATAAATATCTTTTCTTCTGGCTCTCTGTGCATGTTTCATATGCACCTCCTCTCTTCCTGTCTCAAAACCAGGTTTGGGCTCTGAAGGATTTGGCGACCTTCTTACTTGCATAAGAAACAAAAACGTCCCACTTCAAAATATGCATTTTGTGGTAAGAGCTAGCTAAATCTGTCTTATATTTCATATGCACCTCCTCTCTTCCTGTTGCCCACCATGTTTAATGTTATTCAGGGCTGATCAACAGGTACCTTCCAGGGAAAAATCAGGAAGAAAAAAAAACACTCATAAATTGAAAATGCTGTGTTGATTTCAGTATAACTGGGGAGTAGCCATCAGGTAAATGACTACTGCTTTTGTTAATTTCAGTATAAAATTCTATTTTGATGGCATTTTCCTTTCGAGGTAAATCTCAATGTTCTTTTTCTTTTTACTTAAGTCAGTGCTTGGCATGATGGAGAAATAGTCATAAATTGAAAATGTTGTGTTCAACCTTTACTAAAGGTTTTGCTTCAATTTCTTTTTCTATTTATCTGCCTTCTCAATGTTTTTTTCGCATTATCTATTTACTGTTTTGTAGTAGTATGTGGTGTTCTTGTTGGTTTACCAACATTCTCGTCATGAATGTTTACCGCTTGTTATTGTCTTTATTTTTATAGATTTTTTGTTTATTTCAGTTAACAAAATTAAAACAATATTGTGGTATATGCAACAAGATTTGGAATCGTTCAGACAAGGGGAGTTGGGTGAGGCAGTTAAAATCTAAACTAGTATTAAGATTTATTTATATTTGTTATTTCTTAACCTTCTCATAGATCACTTATGTGATTTTTTTTAACTTGTACAATACATTAGGTGCGTTGTGATGGTTGTAAAGTTTGGGTGCATGCTGAGTGTGACAAAATTCCCACTAGTCGTTTGAAGGTTTACCCAGCTTGCTCCATCAACTTATTCTTTTTTCCAACCTACTTATTGACTATATGCTTGTACAGAGAATAAGCAGTGGGTTATGATTCATGTGTTGTAATTTATTGTTTTAGGATTTGGGAACCACCGATTATTATTGTCCTCAATGCAGAGAAAAGTTCAATTTTGAATTATTAGACTCAGAAAATTGCCAACCTAAAGTCAAGTAAGTCCCAGCTATTTATGTTATTTGCAACTGCTCATGTAGCACCAGGAGTGAAATTGGATTTTATTTTTATTTTTTTTAATATTTCTTTATCACTAACAATAGTGAAGTTTTTGCTTCAGAAATTACAGAAAGAGTGATAAACTAGCGCTGCCTGACAAGGTTACTGTCATCTGCACAGGAGTGGAAGGCATATATTTTCCAAGCCTTCATTTGTAAGTGTATATAACTAGATGACTTTGACGTTGCATTGCCTTTGTCTATATAATAGATTTTAACATATGATTTCTTTCTACTCTTTTGAGCTGAACTCTTTCTGGTATGGACTTGTTCAAGTTCTGCTTTATTTTTAGTGTACATTTAGTTAACCCCCTAATATATATGTTGTTTGAAGCTTACTTCATTTTATGGGGTATGTTGCAACCTGAATAAACTTTACAGGGCATTGGGTATTGTAATTTGGTAGGTACAGCGAGTGGCAATTGAAAATTCATGAGTCTAGGATTTTCTAGATGCTGTCTAGGCAATCATATGATGATGTCTAGGAATAATTGCATTAGAGAAAATATATACTTGTGTTCTGTCCGGTATTATTTCCAGATTTAGCTTATTTTTTCTGTAAGATACTTTTGGATTCTTATTTCATTTGCATATTATTACTCTCTTATTAGAGTTATTTTTTATTTTTTTGTTGTAGCTGTGCATAAATACTGAAACAGTTTTCTGGTGTTTTAAATTTTTAGGTGTTCAACGAAATAAACAGTCGTGACATTGAGAAGATAAATATTTTCCATGGCATGTTCAGTAACTGGATATTCATTGGTGTCATGGTAGGTACAGTAGAGTTGGGACAAAATTCTGAATGGATAGTTTGGTATTATTGGAATGTAAACTTATTGTATAGTATTAATATTTTTTGTAATTGGTATATTTTGAATTTGAGATGTATGGATAGTAATATTATTTGTAATTGGTAATATAGGTGAACCACTACCTTTTTTTTCTTTTTTTTTAATCTACAATATTTTAAAAACATTGTGTAAATATGCCTAAATCGTTGTCTGATATACTAAACAACAACATTTTTATCCAAAAAACGTTGTGGATTCATACCTTCTACAACGTTTTTAAGCATATGCTAATTTTTGAAAAACAAATCTACAACATTTTTTTCTAAAAAAACGTTGTGTATTGTGCTTAACTACAACGTTTTAAAAACGTTGTGTAAGGGTGTCAAATAGATGACACCCTTAACCACGACGTTTTTCTGACAGAAATCACAACGTTTTTTCCGCGTTGTCTATTTACTATTTTGTAGTAGTGTCTTCATCGATTCTTGTTTCCGGAATAGCACCTTCTTGCACTTTCTTCCTCATACACATCAGCTCCAAGTTTGTGGCTTGAGCAGCTTTAACTTTATTGATTAAAGTCGGTTCTACTCGTATATTCGCCATCATAACATGGGTCCTGGAGTCTTTAACTCTATCTCCATCCTTTATAAGTCATACAAAATGGGCCTTTGTGTTGACAATATTGCACTGCATGCCGCATATGATCTTTTACTCATCGTCCAATTTCTACGTTCGCTTTTACGGGATGGTATTGAATGGTATGATTATAATCTTTCAACAGTTCAAGCCAATGTCGTTGTCGAATGTTGAGTTCCTTTTGGGTGAAGAAATATTTGAGGCTTTTATGATCTGTATAGATCTCCACCTTCTCTCCATACAGGTAATGCCTCCAGATCTTTAGTGTGAAAACAACAGTTGCCAACTCTAAATCATGAGTAGGATAATTCCTCTCATATTCTTTGAGTTGTTGAGAGGCATAGGCTATGACTTTCCCATGTTGCATGAGAACACATCCTAACCCTTTGCCTCAAGCATCACTATAGATGACAAATCCCTCCGAGCCGGATGGTATTGTCGAGCAGCAGATCTTTGAAATGAGTCTCCTCTTGAGTTCTTGAAAACTCTTCTCACATTCCTCGCTCCGTAGAATTTTGTATCCTTCCAAAGTCAATTTGAGTTAATGGAGTAGCGATTCGAGAAAACCCTTCTATGAATCTCGATAATAACTCGCTGTTGAGAAAGAAAGCTACGATACTTTTGGTCACTAATTTAGGTTGCTCCCAGCTTTGAATAGCTTGAATCTTTGCTGGGTCAACAGATATTACATGACTTGATATCAAGTGCCCAAGAAATGCAACTTCCTCAAGCCAGAATTTGCATTTCTTCAACTTGGCATATAACTTGTTTTCACGAAGTTTTTGGAGTATCAGCCTCAAGTGTTGCTCATGGTCTTCATGACTTTTGGAGTATATGAGAATGCCATCAATAAAGACAACCACAAAATGATCCAAATATTCCTTGAATACTCGGTTCATCATATCCATGAAGGTAGCATAAGCATTAGTCAATCCAAAAGACATGTCTAGGAATTCATAATGCCCGTACCAAGTTCAGAAAGTCATCTTTGGAATGTCATCAGTTTTAATCTTCAATTGGTGATATCCAGAACGAAGATCAATCTTTGAAAAGAATTTGGCGCCTTGCAACTGGTCAAATAGGTCATCAATACGTGGCAATGGGTACCTATTTTTGATGGTGACATGATTCAACTCCCGATAATAAATACAAAGTCGCATACTCCCATCTTTCTTCTTCACAAATAGAACAGGAGCACCCCAAGGAGACGTACTAGGACGAATAAAGCCAATATCTAACAATTCATGCAGTTGGGTCTTTAACTCCTGAAGTTCAATAGGAGCCATTCGATATGGGGCTTTGGAAACGAGTTTTGTACGGAGTTCAAAGTCGATACAAAATATAATTTCACGCTCTTGGGGTAAGACAGGAAGTTCTTCAGGGAATACGTCAGGAAATTTATTAACAATAGAAATATTATTCAAAACTGACGTATTTTTGTTTAAATCCGTGACATGAGCTAAGAAAGCTTGACATCCGTTTTTCAAGAAACGAATAGCTTTATGGCTTGAGATGAAAGTGATTGATTTTAATTGTTTGGCTGCTTGAATTCACATAATAGGTTGGTTAAGAATATGAAAGCTAACAACCTTACGAAAACAATAAATTTTTGCATGATGAGTAGTTAACCAATCAATCCCTAGAATTACGTCAAATGCAAGTATTTTCAATGAAATAAGATCAACAGGTAATGTGAGGGTACCAATTTGAACCAAACAAGACTTATAAACAGTGGATGTAATGAAGGTTTCTCCCAACGGAGTTTTAACAGATAAGTCAAAGCCTAATTTCTCTTGAGTCAAATTTAAACGTTGAGCGCAAGTAGGAGAAATAAAAGAATGGGTAGAACCGGTATCAAATAAGGTATATACTTCACTAGAGTTTATGATAAGCTTACCCGTGATGACCTCGTTCGGGTTCCTTGCTTTTTGGGAGGTTACAACAAATGCTCTCCCTTGAACTACTGGTTTTGACTTTTCTGGAATGGCCTTTGATGCCTCCATCCCAGCTGGACTTAGCTTCCCTGAACGATAAAATCGAGCTAGGTGACCTTCTCTTCCACAATTGTAACACGTTTTGGACTGCTGCACATAGTTTGGACTGATATGTCCCTCCCCTCCGCATTTGAAGCATATGATAGGTGATCGTTCTCCTTCCTAAACAACGGGTGTTGGTGCTGACGTCTTTCCATCATTGTTAAATCTCCTTTTTCTGAAATGTCCACTTTTATTGTCTTGGCCATGATTACCACTGAAGTGGTTACCATTTCTGGCATGTTGATTCCCTCCAGGTTTGTTGTCACCGTTTCGATGACTGCTACCACTGGTATTATCGATTTTTCGGCTGCTCTCTCTTGGTTGGGTTGACTCATTATCGTACTCCAATAACTGAGCCTTATTTACAACATCTGAATACAAACACAGTTTGTGAGAGATAAGATATTGACGTGTCTCGGGTTTCAAACCTCTTAGAAACATCCGCGTCATTCTCTTCTCATTATCAACTAAGTGGGACGAATAAGGATAACTTTCAAAGCCCGGGATAACTTCGGCAAACTTGGCCCGTAATGTGACACTTGCGGTGTTATTATTTGCTCCGGTTTAATGAACTATACCTCTATCATGTGACGAATACTTTCGGAAAGTACTTGTCATTGAGCAGATTCTTGGAACTTCTCCCAAGACATCTTGGTGCGGCGGGTTGAGTCACGCTTTCTGATTCACCAAGATGTCGACTCGCCGCATAACATGAAGGTGGCAAAGGAACCTTTTGCTCCTCAGAGCATCCCAAGACATCAAATATCTTGTTGATCTACTTTATCCACGACTTCGCCTTAAGTGGTTTTGGTTCTCCAAAAAACTCCGATGGTCCCAGTTCCTTGAACTGTTTAGCGGTGATCGTCCGAGAGTTACCAGTGTTTCCACCTGCGTTTTGGACAGGAGCCGCTCTCGCTTGATGTTTCATGAATTGCATAAAGCCTCTGAACATTCCATCGTTCATCATTTGATCGGTGTTGTTGTTTTCATGAGGATTGTTGCCTTCTTGATGCACATTATCCTGATTATTGATCTATGGTGACTCAACGGTCGCCAGTGCTCCATTGCTATTCTTAACATTCTAAAATGTCATTTTCAAATACTGCCACAAAAAAGGGTTAATTGATATGTCACATATTATCCCTATACTCTGACCGACCAATTAAATACCAAATAAACTTAAGTAGGTCATACTAACGAAGGAATTCCTCATCTCTCCCCTCCTAGTTCTTGTCTCACATCTCAGCCAGGGATCATATCCCTAAGCTTTGATACCAACTGTGACCCCCCCAAAATAGGTATACATCACCCATCTTGAGTTGACAAATACATGGTACAAAATTCAAATACAACTTAATAATACAACTGTCGTGTAAAATACGACAAAACATAAACTGAGAGTTTTAATACGAATATTGGCTTCTAGACAGTATTTAAACTCAAATGGAGTCCTCAATACATTTATTATCACACTATTTCATAGAATAGTGATGACTACTAATGCAAACATCTGGACCGTCACTCCGTTCCCCGACTAGTCCCGGCTACGTTCTCATTTCCTGAAGAGAACAATAAAAGCAAAAGGGTGAGCTCAACTAGCCCAGTAAGAAATATTATGACTAAGATAATGCAGAATAATTTATCGTTAGCCTTCAACAGTGTTAAACTGATCAAATATAATAAACATCAAGTTTAACTGTAGCGGAACAAACAATCCATTAGAAGAGTCAAGTAGAGTATAAAATCAATTATATTCTATGATTTAAAAGGTTTTTCATCACTTTTATCGCTGAGAATCAGCTTAATAAATAATCCACATCATCGAATCACCCCTGCACTATGGCCAATGATATTCTTTAGTATCACAACCACAAATTATCCATGCACTACGGGCCAAGGATATTCATGTATTCATCAATGGTCATGATCATGCCAACAACTGTCCATTAATGCACTACGAGTCAATGAGGACTTTTACCACATCTTTTGAAACATTACGGTCATGATTATACCGAATAATCCCTAGTCATAATCATACCAAGTCCATCTATGCACTACAGGCGACAAATGACTTTCAACATAATATAAACATGAGGATGATGACAATGATATAAGAATTCAATAAAACAAGTTCAAGGATAAATTTTTAAAGATTTATAATTTAATTTATCCAGAAATTAATAACGTCTAAATTGTCAACATGATACTGCTTTGTGAAGTAAAATTCAAGAATAATATTGTATCAAAACTAATTTGGACCAAAAATGAATCAATTTATATCATGAATAGTACCCCGGGTGAATAGTATTCGAGTGAATAGTACCCTATAAATAGTACTTCGGCATGAAAAAAGTTAAAACTTATCAAGAATGCTCAGAATAATATATTCATGAAAAGGTACTGGATGAAACGCAAATATCAAGGATATTCTACTAATTTCATGGAGTTTAGAAGCCAAAACTTTAACAAAACGAGTATAGAATTCGAAATCTGAAATGAAATAATATTACTTACATACTACAGAGTATGGAAGAAAATATTATTTCAAGCGAATATTGAACAAAAATAATATCCTTTACCTTTAAAACAAGAGTATTCCAACTAGTATAGCAAGGATATTCTTGAAGAAAACTTTCACTATTTTCTACGCTCAAAGCTTTCTAAAACTTGAAAGAAATACGCTCAAGATTATAGAAGAAGAATTCTCTGATTCTGGTGTGATTTTCAATTCTAACTAAGCATCCTATTTATAGGAGAATGGAAGGGGTACTGTTTAAGAATTTTTTTTACGGACGAAATAATTTGTAAACTCACGGACTTCAAACGCCACATTTGGTTTATGAAATTATCTAATACAAACAAAAACTAAAATAATATATATATTCGTAAACACATGCTTATTCAAAACTTACTCCACTCGTAAACATTTGTTAGATTCTTCCCTTCAAAAGTCCTCCACCCGTGGGCCCCACCATATGTCATCATCACATGTGGGCCCCACCATTTATTATATATATAAAATAATTTTCTACCGATTATTTTGAAAAATGGGTAAATATTGGTCCATAAAATAAGCAAAATTTACATCAAATACTTCATAAAAATTCCTTAATATTTTTAACAATATTTATCATCATTATTATAATTCGTAATATTTAATAACCAGGTCGTTCCCAGGAAGAGGGGGCTTTCTAATAAGTATTTCTCCCTATTCATAGCACAATTAGGTGACCAAACCTCCTTGATGTAACTTCTAGACATCGTCAATATTGCAAATAATAATATTAATAACTTTGTCGTCTCAATTATTGATTTACTAATATATAAAATATCGATAATAATTGAATCAAATAACATGAGATACTATGCAAGAATTATGTAACTAACGTAGACATCGTTTTTAACACCGGGTGTTTCAACAGATTAACTGTAAAACTTTTGCGTTATTTTTATAAAAAAGATATTTTTGTCGTTTTCTCAATCCGAGCAATAATTACATTGCTAGGGGGTCCACCAATGATTGTGCATTCGCATTTAATATTCCTCGTTAAAAGCGAATATTCACGACCAATCGAATATAATATAACAACTTGCGTACTTTTGAAAAATTTATAAATATTACCCACAACTATAACATTATATTAAATTCACTCCATAATATTCAAAAATGATATTTATAGAAAATTAATTTTTATTCATAAAAATTGGGGTCTTACAAAACATTCCTCCATGAATTATTTTTTCACATCTTAAAGTACTTTACCAGCACTAAGGATGTGATCATATTCATGGTGGGTCTGAATTAAAACTAGAGGGCTTAACAGACTCATGTATTTTTCAGACAGACCAAGATAACAGAAAATACACTTTAAGGTAAAGCGTTACCTTGAATGGTGGTGCAGTGAATTAGAAAGGTTTAAAACAACAAAGAGTTGCTGGTTTAGTTATAAAGACAAAGTATATAGCTGTAAATGAAGCTATAAGTTGATTGTTTGGATGAAAAGTTCATTACAGAACTAGGAGTAGTTCCTAAGTCTCATCTTGGATCTAAACATGTGTTGCAGCACATTCATTTGATTAAAGAATCATTGAAAGATGGGAAATCACTATAGAGATAGTGGACTCTCAAGAACAACATTACATATCCATTTACTGAAGCTTATCCAACAACAGGAAAATCGTCACTTAGAGAAGAAGAGTATGAGATACCATGGTGATTAGCTTTAGTGCAAGTGGGAGATTAAAAGTAGTATGCACACAAGCTAATCATGTTTGATGATAAAGCATATAATTTATAACAATCTTATTCATTTATTAATAAAAACTATTAATTTATTAAAGGCTTTTAATTATCTACATGATGCTATTTTATAATATGTGATAAACCCATAGTTTTAAGCAATGCTTTTAGAATAATGATGATGATCATTCTAATGAGATCTAAATTCTTAGAAAGCTTAAAATAAAAATATTTCCCAATCGTTGGATTATTAAATTTGGGATTAGTGAATCCGGATAGATTGGTACATACGTTGCTTGCTCATTGGATGAGGATCATTGATCTCATGATCATTTGTGTGGAGACACTAAAGCAAGTATGTAGGTGCTTATTAGAGAATAAGTTCACTGAACGTGGCTCGCTAAGGAATACCTAATGGAGTTTTACTTGTCTGTTAATAAGAATTCCTGTAGTGATAGTAGTACAAGTGATCCTAGGAGTTGAGATTATCATATTATCTTGTGTATGATGAGTTATACTTTGACTTATTCGTTAAGACCCTTAGGGTATATCATAGGGTATGCTTGGGTATAATAAGTTATACATGGAGATAATGTATGATCAATAAAGAATCTACCGCTTCTAGTAAAAGAAGAGAAATATCCTATGTGATTCGATAAATGACAACTCATTAGTCCTTGGCCATGGCAGAATGAAATTAGAAAGTAGTTTCTAATTTGAATTATTTGGTGTTGTGCATTTAAGAATCGAAATACATATAATTAAATAAAATAAGACTTGACAGTAATTCCATGTCTTATATTTAATTGGGACATTGTATGGTGGAAGGATTGAATTGTATGGTAACTATTTACTCAAAGGTTCTTTTATGATTAATGTTGAAATCTATATTATCTGGAAAATCGTTGATCGCTAGGGAGGCTTATCCCTATTATAGAATAAATATTATTTATTTAAATAAATTAATAATTTAATTTATTTATTTAAATAAGATTAGAATTATTCTAATTGATTTATTCACAATACGGGTTTAATATGGAGAACCTAAAGGGTCACACCATAAAAAGAAGAATAATTATTTAAGAAGTTAATGACATAATCGTAATAATAAGTTAAGTATATTTATTTTAATCTATGGTGATAGAATAAATTAAATAGCTTAATATTTATTATTTAATATTTTAGAAATATTAAATATAAATTAATAAGAGGAGTCTTATTATTATTATTACTATTACTATTATTTAATTCCTAAAGAGTTTGGGAATTAATTAATTAAAGTACTCTCATATATCCTAATAAGATTAGGAGGCTAAGTAATTAAAAAAATTTAATTAATTATTCGTAATAAGATTGGGAGCATAATTAATTAATGGAACTTAATTAATTAAAATAAAGCCTAATTCCTTAATTGTTAAGGAGAGTTGCCTACATCTATAAATAAGAGGAGTCTTATTATGGGTGAAGAGGACACTTTTACAAAACACGTATATACGTGATTCCAATTGTTGGAGAGCACGCTCTTTTTCTATGAGAGATAGAAAAACTAGGGTTTTGCCAAACACCCATCTTCTTGAATCTTTCTTCTTCCTTGGTGGATCACCTCTAGAGGCCAAACACTTGGGTGGCTAACGTTGATCAAAGTAAGGAACCAAACCCGGTTAATTCAAGCTGAACGCGAAAGGATTTGGAGGTGAACTTGTACCTGAGGAAGCTCGAATCTTCAAGGGTATGTTTCTTGTTCTTTATCTTTTCGTTTAATTAATCATTGTGCATAAAGGATGATCTGGGTATATGGTTTATAAAATTTTAAAACTCTGATTTTCCACGTTTCTATTTAATTTGTGCAATTTGATTGCATTATGAATATTATAAACCTAACAATATTCTATCAATTTTTACACTGTTGAGGACTAAGGATAATTTATTCTGCATTATCATATCTTAGTCATAATATTCTTTATTGGGCTAGTTGAGCTCACCGTTTTCTTTCATTGTTCTCTTCAGGAAATGAGAATATAGCTGGGACTAGTCTGGGAATGGAGTGATGGTCCAAGATGGTGGCTATTGTTGATCGATTTCGCAATCAATGAATACGTGCAAGTATACACGGTCAACAAGTAATAAAGTGAAAGTAGAGTATCGTTCCCACGAGGAATTATTTAATAAAAATTACCAAATACTAACTCTTAACCAAATCAATTTTATTTAAACAATCTCAAATCGTGTTTTTCTAATTAAGAAAACTAAATTAACTAATTAAAACTAAGATTTTAACGAATGAATTCAAATAAATAAAGATTAAGACTTCAATATCCCCAATTATGAATTATAAATCAATTATCCAATTATCCCAATTATTATGCTCATTGAATTGTTAATAGGAATTCTCAAATGCCAAAAGTCCTTTTCCAAGTGATCAATTGCCTTCTATTTAATCCAGATTAATCTTGCTATATTCCTATGCAAAACAATTGAATTAAACTCTTTCCAATCCCAATTCCTTACGTGTTACATGCATGTGACAGATATTTCCATTCAATTCACAAACCTAATTTTTTCACCATGCAAATAACTAAGTCACATGATATCATGCCCAGTTCTAACCCTAGAATTTCTCTTCCAATTCCTTCTAGAGTAACAAAGTAATTACTGATCAAATAATTAAGCAATAAGCACAAGACAAGATAAACAACTCACTTTAACATAAATAATTAGAATATAATGAATAACTAATTCATAGCCATAAAAAGTTCAATTGAAATCTCAAAAATAGTTAGTTCATAATTAATGAATTAAAACCAAGAATCCACAACTGAATAGACATCAAAAGATAAAAGTAAGATGAGAGAAGAGAATAGAATCTGTTGTCAAGAAATCTGATGCTCCCCTCTTGCTCTTGCTCTTGATCTTCAATGGTCTCCAAGTTGCTTCAATCTCAAAAACTAATAAGAACTAGGGTTATTTTCTAATCTAAAGGAGTGTTTAATCTAGGCTAAGCTATATAATCTCCTTTTATTTTATGCCTTACATCATGTATTTATAGGTTACAAGTCCAATTTTTAGTTTAGGAACAAACTCAATCCTATTTGGAGTCAAAGAGGTGTCAAAATTCGCCCAAAACGCGTCCAGGCCGCACCAAACCCTTCCCCAGCCTTCAATTGGCTGGGCAACGGCATTGAGTCTCGCCCCTAGCGCCTTGCTGGACATAGGCCAAAAATGGGCGCCCAAGGTCGCCCAAAATCGACATTTTTTCTGTAGGACGTCCTTTGGGAAAATGGCCATAACTTCTTCGTCCGAACTCCGATTTTGATGATTCAAGATGTTCCGAAAAGAGGAGAAGTAGATCTACAACTTTCATTCTTTGAGTGTTCCGAAATAATGTCAGGAGCTATAGTCAAATTGGCTCTGAAGTGACTGCTGTGTAAATGGCAAGCCAAAAACGCGAATCTAGCCACCCCAAACATCGATCCATGTAACTTTTGTCCCAATTCCTATAAAATAACATAAAACATGCATGAATAGACACAAACACATAAAAACATCCTAAAAGACTTAAGAACAACAATAAATTAAGCCCGAATGTATCCAATTCATGGGTATAAAACTCACTCATCAAATACCCCAAACTTAAATCTTTGCTTGTCCTCAAGCAAAAACACAAAAATGTTATGCAATGCAATGTAATGAAACTAATCTATATGCCTACGAATCCAACAGTAATGACAGAAACAAGTCTATTCAACCGGCCTTAGAGAAATCAAGTAAACATGATAATACATCATATTAAGACAAATCAGTAATTTCCCAATCAATCATCAAATCTTAGACTGTTATCACTGATATAGTGCGTGTGTGCTCCACAACAATGTTAACTGATATAAAATCAAATTTAAGACATAATAGATATCTTTGAAGGCATCATACAGTGCAAATTCACAAAATTCACGAACAAGCTATATCCAACTAAAGTCAAACATCCAACAAGTTCAAGAGTCCAATCTGGGATACTTATGCTTTACTTTTCATTACGGGGGCTTTTGCTCTTTTCCGTTTTATTGTTTTTTTTAACCATAAGCGTGCAATGTCTCATTCCATTAGGCTAACGAGTTGTCACCCTTAGCGAGCTTTCACCAACGACTCCCGGACCATATAAGACCTTAGGGCGCTTAGGTTTTAAGATATACCTTGGTGTACTTTACTCAAGTAACAAAGGCCCCAAACAAAACTAGCCACAGTAAATTTTTTTTTTTTTTTTTTTTTTTTTTATAGATGGTTGGTGAGTCGTTTACGCTCCATCTCACGCTTGTGTTTATGGGGAGTGTTTCTCCTCAACCCACCACAAGACTCAACATGTTTTTTTTTTTTTTTAAAGCTTATATACCCCAAAATTCCCCCAAACTTAAGTTTTATCAAAATTTAGCCATCTCCTACTATTCATGTCTTTTTCATTCCTTCACACTAGTATTATACTTAAGAAATCCATTATGTATCAATTTAAACTTAATCGGTTAACATATTTTCATTATTAACGTCTTAACCTTGATTATACTAGTTTCAAACAGAAAAGATTCAATTCATAACAAGAAATCACATCAAAGCCTTAATATTCAATACTATACTTATCTACTTAATTCCGGTCTCATCATTGGCCAAAATAGACTTTTACTATCTAACGCTTGAGTCATGCAAATATAAACTAAACGCTAACAAACACAAATAAACTAACTACTATTTTTCGATTTTTTTAATTTTTTTTTTTTAAACAAAAAAAAAAAAACGAATGCAACAACTAAATGTAAATAACCCGAAAACATAATGAACTACAATGTAAATAACTAACTATATGCAAATACGACACTAAAATGCCCCAAACTTAAACTAGACATTGTCCTCAATAGTTGAAAAAAAAAATTAAAGCGAGAGGACTTTACGAAAATATAGCAATCTTCCTCCTCGCTCGCTAAGTTTGGAGAATAAAGCAAGCACATGGAACAAATTGGGCACCACACTTGAATTTGACTTGAATAACACAGTAAAACCATGATAGAAGCAATTTTATTAAATCCTAAATAAATGCAAATTCAAAACTACTAATATAAAACTTAATAAAACTAAAATAAAAATTAAACTTGGGTTGCCTCCCAATAAGCGCTTGTTTTATAGTCTCAATTTTGACTTCTTCAATTCTCTATCCAATTCCCTACTAAAGTTGAGGAACCCTCCATCCATCGGAAATAATATAGCTTTTGGTAGGTTCCCATTTGTAATAGCCATTATCAGATTAAAGTCACCTAGAATGCTTTCTTGAGATAAGATCACATTCAAGAACGTCCGGCATCTAGGTGGTTTCTCCATCATGTCTGCGAATATATTCTCGCATAGAGGCTTGTCGAGACACAACAATTTTTCTTCTATCTTCTCTAGCTCATCGCACCATGGTTTGAAGGTGTACTTGCTTTTACATCACAGAGTATTCTTAAGCGACATGACTACCAATCGGACAAGGTTTTGCAAATCTAACAGGACTTTTTGAACTGTGGAGGAGAAGGCATTTGAGGCATAAATAACATTGGCTCATCATCATTGGTTCTCACAATTAGTTCTTCAAACCTTGTTGTCATTATCCCCACTTGTCTCTCTTTTTCATCTCGTGGCTCATCCGGTTGTAGATTTGGCTCGGGCTCACCATCTGGGCTCGGAATCCATGTCATAGGGCAGTGTATTGAGGACGGTTGTTCAACGATGTGCTATCTCTGTTCCACTTGATTTTCCAAATTCTTGATCAACGCCCCTTGGCTTTGCAAATTCAAACTCTACTTGATTCATTTTCTTGTCTTGTTCCTCATTCCTTTTTTCAGAAGCTTTAATAAATTTTTCCAAGGCTTCCTCCCAATTTGAATGTTCTTCTGTTGTAGAGGAGGTGGACACAAGAAATCTGTGGGTATGTTGGACTTGTAGCATAAAATTGATCTTGATTGTTACTCCATGAAAAATCCGGGTGATACCCCCAATCCTGATGATAGTTGTTGGGATAGACATAATTATTGGGGTAATCACCACTATATCTGCACTCGGCTCGGCCCGATGGTGCATTGATGACTCATATGATTTCAAAGACAATAATCACAAGTAACCACCATACTTTGACGTATTTGAGCTTCAAAAGCTTCAAACATCCTCGAAAGTGTCTCGATCAATCTGTCTTGACAATGCAGAAAGTTTTTCGAGTCTTTCAATCTCCACTCCCCTTGGTTGAGTCATGTTATTAAAGTGTATGGCCATTGATACACAAAGTCATCCATGGCACCTGAAAAGAGAGAAATATAGAAAGAGAATTAAAAATAAAAATAAAAATGTTTAAATTAAGACTAATTTGATTGAAATTAATATTGGTAAATAATTATTAAATTAATTCCCCCGGCAACGGCGCCAAAAAACTTGTTGATCGATTTCGCAATCAATGAATACGTGCAAGTTTACACGGTCAACAAGTAATAAAGTGAAAGTAGAGTATCATTCCCACGAGGAATTATTTAATAAAAATTACCAAATACTAACTCTTAACCAAATCAATTTTATTTAAACAATCTCAAATCGTGTTTTTTCTAATTAAGAAAACTAAATTAACTAATTAAAACTAAGATTTTAACGAATGAATTCAAATAAATAAAGATTAAGACTTCAATATCCCTAATTATGAATTATAAATCAATTATCCAATTATCCCAATTATTATGCCTACTGAATTGTTAATAGGAATTCTCAAATGCCAAAAGTCCTTTTCCAAGTGATCAATTGCCTTCTATTTAATCCAGATTAATCTTGCTATATTCCTATGCAAAACAATTAAATTAAACTCTTTCCAATACCAATTCCTTACGTGTTACATGCGGCGAACAGATATTTCCATTCAATTCACAAACCTAATTTTTCACCATGCAAATAACTAAGTCACATGATATCATGCCCAGTTCTAACCCTAGAATTCCTCTTCCAATTCCTTCTAGAGTAACAAAGTAATTCTCGATCAAATAATTAAGCAATAAGCACAAGACAAGATAAACAACTCACTTTAACATAAATAATTAGAATATAATGAATAACTAATTCATAGCCATAAAAAGTTCAATTGAAATCTCAAAATAGTTAGTTCATAATTAATGAATTAAAACCAAGAATCCACAATTGAATAGACATCAAAAGATAAAAGTAAGATGAGAGAAGAGAATAGAATCGTTGTCCAGCAAATCTGATGCTCCCCTCTCGCTCTTGCTCTTGATCTTCAATGGTCTCCAAGTTGCTTCAATCTCCAAAACTAATAAGAACTAGGGTTATTTTCTAATCTAAAGGAGTGTTTAATCTAGGCTAAGCTATGTAATCTCCTTTTATTTTATGCCTTACATCATGTATTTATAGGTTACAAGTCCAATTTTTAGTTTAGGAACAAACCCAATCCTATTTGGAGTCAAAAAGGTGTCAAAATTCGCCCAAAACGCGGCGTCCGTGCCGCACTCAAACCCTTCCCCGGCCCTTCAAATACTGGGCAACGGCTATTGAGTTCGCCCCTAAGCGCTGGGACGCTGGGCATAGGCCAAAAATGGGCGCCCCGGCGCTGGCCCAAAATCTGACATTTTCTGTTCCGACGTCCTTTGGGAAAATGGCCATAACTTCTTCGTCCGAACTCCGATTTTGATGATTAAAGATGTTCCGGAAAGAGGAGAAGTAGATCTACAACTTTCATTCTTTGAGTTGTTCGAAATAATGTCAGGAGCTATAGTCAAATTGGCTCTGAAGTGACTGCTGTGTAAATGGCAAGCCAAAAACGCGAATCTAGCCACCCCAAACATCGATCCATGTAACTTTTGTCCTAATTCCTATAAAATAACATAAAACATGCATGAATAGACACAAACACATAAAAACATCCTAAAAGACTTAAGAACAACAATAAATTAAGCCCGAATGTATCCAATTCATGGGTATAAAACTCACTCATCAAATACCCCCAAACTTAAATCTTTGCTTGTCCTCAAGCAAAAACACAAAAATGTTATGCAATGCAATGTAATGAAACTAATCTATATGCCTACGAATCCAACAGTAATGACAGAAACAAGTCTATTCAACCGGCCTTAGAGAAATCAAGTAAACATGATAATACATCATATTAAGACAAATCAAGTAATTTCCCAATTAATCATCAAATCTTAGGTATTATCATCGATATAGGTAGCGTGTGTGCTCCACAACAATGTTAAGCGATATAAAATCAAATTTAAGACATAATAGATATCTTTGAAGGCATCATATAAAGGTGCAAATTCACAAAATTCACGAACAAGCTATATCCAACTAAAGTCAAACATCCAACAAGTTCAAGAGTCCAATCTGGGATACTTATGCTTTACTTTTCATTACGGGGCTTTTTGCTCTTTTCCGCTTTTTATTGTTTTTTTTAACCATAAGCGTGCAATGTCTCATTCCATTAGGCTAACAAGTGTCACCCCTTAGCGAGCTTTCGACCAACGACTCCCGGACCATATATAAGACCTTTAGGCGCTTAGGTTTAAGATACCCCTTCGGGCGTACTTACTCAAGTAACAAAGGCCCCGAAACAAAACTAGCCACGGTAAATTTTTTTTTTTTTTTTTTTTTTTTTTTATAGATGGTTGGTGAGTGCGTTTTACGCTCCATCTCACGCTTGTGTTTATGGGGAGTGTTTCTCCTCAACCCACCACAAGACTCAACATGTTTTTTTTTTTTTAAAGCTTATATACCCCAAAATTTCCCCCCAAACTTAAGTTTTTATCAAAATTTAGCCATCTCCGCCTATTCATGTCTTTCATTCCTTCACACTAGTATTATACTTAAGAAATCCATTATGTATCAATTTAAACTTAATCAGTTAACATAGCTGTTATTAACGTGCTAACCTTGATTATACTAGTTTCAAACAGGAAAAGATTCAATTCATAACAAGAAATCACATCAAAGCCTTAATATTCAATACTATACTTATCTACTTAATTCCAGTCTCATCATTGGCCAAAATAGACTTTTACTATCTAACAGTTGGAGTCATGCAAATATAAACTAAACGCAACAAACACAGTAAACTAACTACTATTTTTTCGATTTTTTTAATTTTTTTTTTTTTAAAAAAAAAAAAAAACGAATGCAACAACTAAATGTAAATAACCCGAAAACATAATGAACTACAATGTAAATAACTAACTATATGCAATACGACACTAAAATGCCCCCAAACTTAAACTAGACATTGTCTCAATAGTGAAAAAAAAAAATTAAAGCGGAGGACTTCCACGAAAATATAGCAATCTTCCTCCTTGCCGCTAAGTTTGGAGAATAAAGGCTAAGCACATGGAACAAATTGGGCACCACACTTGAATTTGACTTGAATAACACAGTAAAACCATGATAGAAGCAATTTTATTAAATCCTAAATAAATGCAAATTCAAAACTACTAATATAAAACTTAATAAAAACTAAAAATAAAAATTAAACTTGGGTTTGCCTCCCAATAAGCGCTTGTTTTATAGTCTCAATTTGACTTCTTCAATTCTCTATCCAATTCCCCTACGAAAGTTGAGGAACCCTCCATCCATCGGAAATAATATATAGCTTTGGTAGGTTCCCATTTGTAATAGCCATTGTATTAAAGTCACCTAGAATGCTTTCTTGAGATAAGATCACATTCAAGAACGTCCAAACATCTAGGTGGTTTCTCCATTAATGTCTCTCATGAATATATTACGCATAGAGGCTTGTCAGACACAACAATTTCTTCTTCTATCTTCTCTAGCTCATCGCACCATGGTTTCGAAGGTGTACTTGCTTTTACATCACAGAGAGTATTGCCGACGACATGACTACCAATCGGACAAGGTTTTGCAAATCTAACCGGACTTTTGAACTGTGGAGGAGAAGGCATTTGAGGCATAAATAACATTGGCTCATCATCATTGGTTCTCACAATTAGTTCTTCACCGACCTTGTTGTCATTATCCCCACTTGTCTCCTCTTTTTCATCTCGTGGCTCATCCAGTTGTAGATTTGGCTCGGGCTCACCATCGGGCTCGGAATCCATGTCATAGGGCCAGGTGTATTGAGGACGGTTGTTCAACGCATGTGCTATCTGTTCCACTTGATTTTCCAAATTCTTGATCAACGCCCCTTGGCTTTGCAAATTGACTCTACTTGATTCATTTTCTTGTCTTGTTCCTCATTCCTTTTTTTTTAAGCTTTAATAAATTTTTCCAAGGCTTCCTCCCAATTTGAATGTTCTTCTGTTGTAGAGGAGGTGGACACAAGAAATCTGTGGGTATGTTGGACTTGTAGCATAAAATTGATCTTGATTGTTACTCCATGAAAAATCCGGGTGATACCCCAATCTCGATGATAGTTGTTGGGATAGACATAATTATTGGGGTAATCACCACTATCTCTTATCTTAAACTCGGCCCGATGATGCATTGATGACTCATATGATTTCAAAGACAATAATCACAAGTAACCACCATACTTTTGATATTTGAGCTTCAAAAGCTTCAAACATCCTCGAAAGTGTCTCAATCTGTCGACAATGCGAGAAAGTTTTTCGAGTCTTTCAATCTCCACTCCCTTTGTTTGAGTCATGTTAGTGTATGGCCATTGATACACAAAGTCATCCATGGCTTTTCGAAAAGAGAGAAATATAGAAAGAGAATTAAAATAAAAATAAAATGTTTAAATTAAGACTAATTTGATTGAAATTAATATTGGTAAATAATTATTAAATTAATTCCAAGAATTCATGGCTTAAAAAACTTGTTGATCGATTTGTGAATCAATGAATACGCAAGTTTACGACGGTCAACAAGTAATAAAGTGAAAGTAGAGTATCATTCCCACGAGGAATTATTTAATAAAAATTACCAAATACTAACTCTTAACCAAATCAATTTTATTTAAACAATCTCAAATCGTGTTTTTCTAATTAAGAAAACTAAATTAACTAATTAAAACTAAGATTTTAACGAATGAATTCAAATAAATAAAGATTAAGACTTCAATATCCCTAATTATGAATTATAAATCAATTATCCAATTATCCCAATTATTATGCCTACTGAATTGTTAATAGGAATTCTCAAATGCCAAAAGTCCTTTTCAAGTGATCAATTGCCTTCTATTTAATCCGATTAATCTTGCTATATTCCTATGCAAAACAATTAAATTAAACTCTTTCCAATACCAATTCCTTACGTGTTACATGCGTGTGACAGATATTTCCATTCAATTCACAAACCTAATTTTTCACCATGCAAATAACTAAGTCACATGATATCATGCCCGATTCTAACCCTAGAATTCCTCTTCCAATTCCTTCTAGAGTAACAAAGTAATTCTTGATCAAATAATTAAGCAATAAGCACAAGACAAGATAAACAACTCACTTTAACATAAATAATTAGAATATAATGAATAACTAATTCATAGCCATAATAAAAGTTCAATTGAAATCTCAAAATAGTTAGTTCATAATTAATGAATTAAAACCAAGAATCCACAATTGAATAGACATCAAAAGATAAAAGTAAGATGAGAGAAGAGAATAGAATCATTGTCGACCAAATCGATGCTCCCTCTTGCTCTTGCTCTTGATCTTCAATGGTCTCCAAGTTGCTTCAATCTCCAAAACTAATAAGAACTAGGGTTATTTTCTAATCTAAAGGAGTGTTTAATCTAGGCTAAGCTATGTAATCTCCTTTTATTTTATGCCTTACATCATGTATTTATAGGTTACAAGTCCAATTTTAGTTTGGAACAAACCCAATCCTATTTGGAGTCAAAAGGTGTCAAAATTCGCCCAAAAGCAGCGTCAGGGCCGCACCAAACCCTTCCCAGTGGCCCAAATACTGGGCAATCTGCCATTGAGTTCGCCCCCTAGCGCCCCGACGCTGGGCATAGGCCAAAAATGGGGGCGCCCCGGCGCGCCCAAAATCGACATTTTCTGTTCCGGCGTCCTTTGGGAAAATGGCCATAACTTCTTAAATCCGAACTCCGATTTTGATGATTAAAGATGTTCCGGAAAGAGGAGAAGTAGATCTACAACTTTCATTCTTTGAGTTGTTCGAAATAATGTCAGGAGCTATAGTCAAATTGGCTCTGAAGTGACTGCTGTGTAAATGGCAAGCCAAAAACGCGAATCTAGCCACCCCAAACATCGATCCATGTAACTTTTGTCCTAATTCCTATAAAATAACATAAAACATGCATGAATAGACACAAACACATAAAAACATCCTAAAAGACTTAAGAACAACAATAAATTAAGCAAGAATGTATCCAATTCATGGGTATAAAACTCACTCATCAAATACCCCCCAAACTTAAATCTTTGCTTGTCCTCAAGCAAAAACACAAAAATGTTATGCAATGCAATGTAATGAAACTAATCTATATGCCTCTGAATCCAACAAGTAATGGCGAAACAAGTCTATTCAGCAGGCCTTAGAGAAATCAAGTAAACATGATAATACATCATATTAAGACAAATCGGTAATTTCCCAATTAATCATCAAATCTTAGATCATTATCAGCGATATAGTGCGTGTGTGCTCCACAACAATGTTAAGCGATATAAAATCAAATTTAAGACATAATAGATATCTTTGAAGGCATCATACGATTGCAAATTCACAAAATTCACGAACAAGCTATATCCAACTAAAGTCAAACATCCAACAAGTTCAAGAGTCCAATACGGGATACTTATGCTTTACTTTTCATTACGGGGCTTTTTGCTCTTTTCCCGCTTTTTTATTGTTTTTTTAACCATAAGCGTGCAATGTCTCATTCCATTAGGCTAATGATGTCACCCTTAGCGAGCTTTCGACCAACGACTCCCGGACCATATAAGACCTTAGGGCGCTAGGTTTTAAGATACCCCTTGAGTGTACTTACTCAAGTAACAAAGGCCCGAAACAAAACTAGCCACGGTAAATTTTTTTTTTTTTTTTTTTTTTTTATAGATGGTTGGTGAGTCGTTTTCGCTCCATCTCACGCTTGTGTTTATGGGGAGTGTTTCTCCTCAACCCACCACAAGACTCAACATGTTTTTTTTTTTTTTAAAGCTTATATACCCCAAAATTCCCCCAAACTTAAGTTTTTATCAAAATTTAGCCATCTCCTTTATTCATGTCTTTCATTCCTTCACACTAGTATTATACTTAAGAAATCCATTATGTATCAATTTAAACTTAATCGATTAACATATTTGTTATTAACGTCTTAACCTTGATTATACTAGTTTCAAACAGGAAAGATTCAATTCATAACAAGAAATCACATCAAAGCCTTAATATTCAATACTATACTTATCTACTTAATTCGATCTCTCATCATTGGCCAAAATAGACTTTTACTATCTAACAGTTGGAGTCATGCAAATATAAACTAAACGCAACAAACACAGTAAACTAACTACTATTTTTTCGATTTTTTTAATTTTTTTTTTTTTTAAACAAAAAAAAAACGAATCAACAACTAAATGTAAATAACTTAGAAAACATAATGAACTACAATGTAAATAACTAACTATATGCAATACGACACTAAAATGCCCCCAAACTTAAACTAGACATTGTCCTCAATGAGTGAAATAAAAAAATTAAAGCGAGAGGACTTCCACGAAAATATAGCAATCTTCCTCCTTGCCGCTAAGTTTGGAGAATAGGCTAAGCACATGGAACAAATTGGGCACCACACTTGAATTTGACTTGAATAACACAGTAAAACCATGATAGAAGCAATTTTATTAAATCCTAAATAAATGCAAATTCAAAACTACTAATATAAAACTTAATAAAACTAAAAAAAAAATTAAACTTGGGTTGCCTCCCAATAAGCGCTTGTTTTATAGTCTCATTTGACTTCTTCAATTCTCTATCAATTCCCTCGAAAGTTGAGGAACCCTCCATCCATCGGAAATAATATAGCTTTTGGTAGGTTCCCATTTGTAATAGCCATTGTATTAAAGTCACCTAGAATGCTTTCTTGAGATAAGATCACATTCAAGAGCGTCCGACATCTAGGTGGTTTCTCCATTAATGTCTGCGAATATATTACGGCATAGAGGCTTGTCGGACACAACAATTTCTTCTTCTATCTTCTCTAGCTCATCGCACCATGGTTTGAAGGTGTACTTGCTTTTACATCACGAGAGAGTATTGCCGGCGACATGACTACCAATCGGACAAGGTTTTGCAAATCTAACTGGGACTTTTGAAGCTGTGGAGGAGAAGGCATTTGAGGCATAAATAACATTGGCTCATCATCATTGGTTCTCACAATTAGTTCTTCACCGACCTTGTTGTCATTATCCCCACTTGTCTCCTCTTTTTCATCTCGTGGCTCATCCGATTTGTAGATTTGGCTCGGGCTCACCATCAGGGCTCGGAATCCATGTCATAGGGCAGTGTGTATTGAGGGCGGTTGTTCAACGCATGTGCTATCTGTTCCACTTGATTTTCCAAATTCTTGATCAACGCCCTTGGCTTTGCAAATTCAACTCTACTTGATTCATTTTCTTGTCTTGTTCCTCATTCCTTTTTTGAAGCTTTAATAAATTTTTCCAAGGCTTCCTCCCAATTTGAATGTTCTTCTGTTGTAGAGGAGGTGGACACAAGAAATCACATGGGTATGTTGGACTTGTAGCATAAAATTGATCTTGATTGTTACTCCATGAAAATCGGGTGATACCCCAATCGATGATAGTTGTTGGGATAGACATAATTATTGGGGTAATCACCACTATCTATCGCATTTAGGCTCAAAGGCGATGGTGCATTGATGACTCATATGATTTCCGGCACAATAATCACAAGTAACCACCATACTTTGTATGTATTTGAGCTTCAAAAGCTTCAAACATCCTCGAAAGTGTCTCAATCAGGCCGACAATGCGTGAAAGTTTCTCGAGTCTTTCAATCTCCACTCCCCTTGGTTGAGTCATGTTAGCCGTGTATGGCCATTGATACACAAAGTCATCCATGGCACGAAAAGAGAGAAATATAGAAAGAGAATTAAAATAAAAATAAAATGTTTAAATTAAGACTAATTTGATTGAAATTAATATTGGTAAATAATTATTAAATTAATTCCTAACAATGGCGCAAAAAAACTTGTTGATCGATTTACATAATCAATGAATAACGTGCAAGTTTACGGTCGACAAGTAATAAAGTGAAAGTAGAGTATCATTCCCACGAGGAATTATTTAATAAAAATTACCAAATACTAACTCTTAACCAAATCAATTTTATTTAAACAATCTCAAATCGTGTTTTTTCTAATTAAGAAAACTAAATTAACTAATTAAAACTAAGATTTTAACGAATGAATTCAAATAAATAAAGATTAAGACTTCAATATCCCTAATTATGAATTATAAATCAATTATCCAATTATCCCAATTATTATGCCTACTGAATTGTTAATAGGAATTCTCAAATGCCAAAAGTCCTTTTCAAGTGATCAATTGCCTTCTATTTAATCAGATTAATCTTGCTATATTCCTATGCAAAACAATTAAATTAAACTCTTTCCAATACCAATTCCTTACGTGTTACATGCGTGACGAGATATTTCCATTCAATTCACAAACCTAATTTTTCACCATGCAAATAACTAAGTCACATGATATCATGCCCAGTTCTAACCCTAGAATTTCTCTTCCAATTCCTTCTAGAGTAACAAAGTAATTCCTGATCAAATAATTAAGCAATAAGCACAAGACAAGATAAACAACTCACTTTAACATAAATAATTAGAATATAATGAATAACTAATTCATAGCCATAAAAGTTCAATTGAAATCTCAAAAATAGTTAGTTCATAATTAATGAATTAAAACCAAGAATCCCTGTTGAATAGACATCAAAAGATAAAAGTAAGATGAGAGAAGAGAATAGAATCTGTTGTCAAACAAATCGATGCTCCCTCTTGCTCTTGCTCTTGATCTTCAATGGTCTCCAAGTTGCTTCAATCTCCAAAACTAATAAGAACTAGGGTTATTTTCTAATCTAAAGGAGTGTTTAATCTAGGCTAAGCTATGTAATCTCCTTTTATTTTATGCCTTACATCATGTATTTATAGGTTACAAGTCCAATTTTTAGTTTAGGAACAAACCTGATCCTATTGGAGTCAAAAGGTGTCAAAATTAGCCCAAAAGCGCGTCCCAGGCCGCACCAAACCCTTCCCCAGTACCTTAATAACTGGCAACTGGCTGTTGAGTCTGCCCCCTAGCGCCTTGACGCTGGGCATAGCCAAAAATGGGCGCCCTTGGCTGGCCCAAAATCGACATTTTCTGCTCCGGCGTCCTTTGGGAAAATGGCCATAACTTCTTCGTCCGAACTCTGATTTTGATGATTAAAGATGTTCGGAAAGAGGAGAAGTAGATCTACAACTTTCATTCTTTGAGTTGTTCGAAATAATGTCAGGAGCTATAGTCAAATTGGCTCTGAAGTGACTCTTTGTGTAAATGGCAATAAAACGCGAATCTAGCCACCCCAAACATCGATCCATGTAACTTTTGTCCTAATTCCTATAAAATAACATAAAACATTCATGAATAGACACAAACACATAAAAACATCCTAAAAGACTTAAGAACAACAATAAATTAAGCCCGAATGTATCCAATTCATGGGTATAAAACTCACTCATCAGCTATAATAGTCCTCATTATTCTATAAAATAATGTAATAATAATTATAATGAGGGCTTATTTTGAGTTTGGATATTGTCTACAAGATAATATTTGTATTAAAACTCACAGTTTATTTTTTATCATATTTTGCACGACAGTTCAATAGTTGTATAAATGAAGTTTGTATTTAAATTATGTACCATGTATTTGGCAACTCATAATGGGTTGTGTATACTTATTTTGGGGGCGTCACACAAGAGATCCAGTTTTCAATCTCTGAGATAACCCCGAGATATTCAGTTTCAATCCCCGAGATAACACCGGGAGATCCAGTTTTAACCTTGGAGATAACCCCTAGGGATCCAGTCCATGTTCCGGAGATAACCCCAAAAAAGTCAGTTTCAACCCCAGAGATAACCCTGGGATGTCCAGCCAACCTCGAAGATAACCCCGAGGACATCCAACATCCACAACAACCCAATCTCAGAGATAACCTTGAGAAACGACTACTACATATGAGCAAAAGCTAAAGATAACCCCGGTGGGAGAAAAATCATCATTTTGCCACCTCAACATCACATCAACGTTGTCTTAACGTAATTCAAATCCACACTGCGTACCAAGGTGTCCCATAAGAACCATAGCTCAAATCCCGAGTGACAACTGCACAAGATAGTACAACGAATAGACTTTTAAGACTTGGAGATCTTGTCATGGACCCATCTTCCCGGCTTCGTACAACATCTAATCTCATGTCATTGTGTAGCTCTGGACAACAACATGCCGAGAAGGTACAACACTGCTTTATCGGATGCTCGGATTGAAAGTTATGAAGGTTTGAGCGGACAACGCGTAGCCCAAGTGCACGTACTTTGAGATAACAAGACCGCATGGCACAGGCGGCCAGCAGTAAGTGGGAAGTTGACCTGCGTGGCTACGTGGGTTAAACCACAGCTCTGCATGGTTGCTCAAGAACCATCTAATCTTTAAATATGAGCTCTTGGCAGCTCATTTGAAAAAGAAAAGAAAAAAGGAGAGAAAACTCTGTCCATTTCAGCTTGTAACCCATGCTAGAGTGCTCTAAACTGAGTGATTCTTCTTTCTAGACACTTGTAAACTCGTGTTTTGTAACATACTAAAGTTTACTTAAATGGAAGGCCGAAGTTTTCGAGCAACCAAAGCTATCTGAAGTCTTCTTAGCAGCCCACTGTAAGATTTTTTAGATTTTAAGCTTTCTACTACTTACAGATATATATATATATATATATATATATATATATATATATATATATATATTTACATTTCAAAGTCCCCGCTGGAGTTTACTAAAGTGGTCATTGATTGTCCATATATATCTATATACTTATATATATTTACCACTTTTATACAAATATCTGCTTTAACTTCTTTCATAATGTAGATATATAATCTTTCAGCCCGCGGGCTAGATTTGCCTAAATCTAACTACTTCTAACTTTAACCGGTTCAAAAGTGACTAAACTGGAACCGTTGAAGCTAGAATGGTTTAGATTTTTTCAAATCTAGTTCTTTTTCTAGCTTTTGTACATATTACTCTCTCATGTGAATCTAGGAATCTTGTGATCATATGTTCAGCTTCTGAATCTATATTCGGTTCCCGTGATGGACATTTTACTGCTAAAGCCAGCTTGTAAATTATTTGCTGTGTCTGGATATCCTTAGATGGCTCTCATGCCCACAAGGAGTTCAGCACCACTGTATATCTTATTTTCTCGAAGATGCCTCGCATCTCAAAAATAAAAGCAATCAAGCAAAACATATAATAAAATGGAAGTATCCAAGGCCTCAATTACTATTGTGCACAAGGGTTTTAAAAACCTGTTTTACAAAACTTCACTGCTATATCTTGTTAAAATTGAACTTTATACAAAAGTCAAACCTTTTGTATATAGGTGCAAACGAGGCATAACACTACTTCCAGACAATTGAACATAGGCTCAACACACACATACACACACACACATAGAGATAAAAGTTTAATCAAAAGTGGCGGTAACCGTGTTATCATGGTAGTCGGGGGGTGCCTAACACATTCCCTCCGTTTAATCAAGCCCCTAGACCCTAACGAATCTCGATTTCTCAGACCAGTTAAATAGTGTCAAAACATTGGGCTTTTGTGCAAACCTTTTCTCGGTTGAGTTGGTGCAACCATTTAAAAATACCAACTGGCGACTCTAACAGTCAAATAGTTGACATATACATGTCGAACCTTTTCAAACTTGTTTTTTCAAAAAAATCTCACCTGAAATGAGAACACCAAAAGACAAGAACAGAAATGGACAAATAAAAATCTCGACGTCGACAAAAAGATAGTGAAAAAATTGTCTGCATATAAGAATATAAGTTACTACCAATAGTACCATGAAGTCATGACCTTTTGGGTGAGCCTGTGGTGGGCTAAGATGACCCAAGAAGATACTATTGGGCCAGTGGTTTAAGGCCTTGTTTGGATAGATTTATTTCGGATTCAGGATTTGACCCGGGTTATTTCAGTACGGCTACTGCGCTACTCTAGTAAATGACCGTTTCAGTCTATTGGTGGAGTGGTGCGGTTGGAAAAATGCATTTTCAAATTAAATTTTAAATAATTTTAATTTAATGTTTGGTAACCCTCCAAAAAAACTTGTCTCTATAAATTTGACGAAAAGGCATATTTGGGATGAGCACAAATTATGTGCTTATAAGAGAAATTTGATATTTCATCAATCTACAATTTTTACTGTGGAGACTTGACCGAGTTTTCGCACATAGCTCATATAAAATTATTATAGTTTTCATTTAGATTTTTTCATTTAAATATAAACGTTAATTTTCTTCTTCCCTTTAAATTTTCATTGTCTCTTCTATAATTGGACAACGATTGTATCCCTTTCTCAACTCTCAAAGGATTATACTTTTAATTGAGAGATAAGATCTATTAACATTGTTTTATGAATCTCATTTTTGCACAACGATTTAGGCTCGGTCTATGTTTTCTTGGTTTTCTTTTTCAACTAAAGGTTATGCCTTGTTAAGTGATCATTGTCCAAGTTTTTTACGAGTTTTAAGAGATCGGGATTTTAAGGGTGATTTTGGAAAAAATTGACAACGTTTGAAAGTTTTATTTTAATGGAGGTCAATTAGATAAAGTCATTAATGAGTAAAGATTTAAATGGATGTACAAACTCGTTCAACTTTTTTAGATTTTAATAATTGAGATGACCCATTATTTGACTCCAAAGAATTGGTCTGTAATCAAGATTAATAGAGTTTTGGGGCTTTCTTAAGAGAGAGGAAGATGTTAGGCACCCCCGACTTCCGTGAAGACAAGGTTCGCTTTTCTAATGTTTTCCTTTGAAAAAATGAAATGCCTTGAGAGGTGTGAAGTTTGTACGTGTTTGTGTTGTGCCTATATGAATTGTGTCATTGGAGAAAATCTAGGATATCGTCTCCTATAGTCAAGTCATGAAATGTAAGTAACCTTAAGGGCATCTCCTAAGGTCAAGTCATGTAATTTATGGTGTCGTCTGCTAGTTTTATGTTGAATCGTAAATAACCTAGGGGTCGATTCCTAATGTCAAGTCGTGGAATCTAGGGTGTCATATCCTAGAATCGTCAAAGTCATGGTTGGTGTATTATCATGGAAGCAACTTTTAGCCTTTTTGAACATATATACGAAGGATTTGATTTAAAGGAAAACTTTTGTTTTAGCTTTCATTTGACAAAAGCTTTTTGGTGTCATTTAAGGGGAAACGTTGTTTTTCAACCCTTCATCAAATAGGAATCTAGGCCCTCCATTATTTCCAAAATTATCCTAGAGTGAATCTAATAACCTAGTTTGATTCAATTTTTAAAGATCTTTGCAATTTCATTCAAAAACCGTTTCCGCATGTCAAAAGATAAAATCAAACATCGAAGATAGTGTTGAACCTTTGGGCATGTAAGCCATCTAAATAACTCCAAACACCTTGCAATAATAAAATCCACTATCAAGGGGACTTAAATAAAATTTTGGTGGGATGGAACACTCGATATCGTTTTAAGGCTTCAATTACATTTACAATTATTGAATCGCGAACATTACAATCGTCAACTATGTCCATCGTGAGAATACCATCAATTCCCATTAAACACGATGGTTAAGGGCCTTGACTTCATTCTTAGGCTCACGTGATTCGGAATAATATCAAACAATACATTAAGCCCCATCAATTAGAGTTTAGAGTTTATGAAAAGACTCCCATAAACCCTAAATCCATAGATAACCTAGTGAAATAATAATATCGCAATTATATCGCTAACTATATTGAGGGAATCAAATATCACCAACTATCGAAATGGCGAGAGAATATTACGTATTGACGAGATCTATTAAAAGAACTTAGAATCTAGGAAACGAAATCCATAAATCTAAGATTCCATAGATATAGAAAATAACACAACCGAGATCTATTCAACAATATATCCAGATTGACTATAAGGAGATTTTATTCATGAGAATTCCACGCTGGCCAAAAGGTGAGATCCCCTCACCACTAGATATGAATCTAGGATATTTTGGTGACTTAAAAATCAATAGCAAACAACTCCTAAGCAAGAATAATCGATGAAAATGAGTCGAATCATAATCAAAATAGATAAATTACCAAAATGATTTCATCGGCTAATTAGGAGGAAATTCCATATGTGAGAAATCCTCTTTAACCATCCATAAATCCCAAAATAAGATCCATATACCAGTAGATATGATCTAGGATGCTATGAGAGCCTCAAATGAAAAATTAACTAGAAACAAACAAAGCCCAAGCACAACAAATTACAAAATAAGCTAGATTTAAGTTTGATCTAGTCTAGATCTAGTATAAAGATAAGAACTTTAACCTTGGGAGTTATAGACTCATCCTCTTTAAGTTTTGTATGGATTGTTTGACTCTAGATTGGTAGGAGATTTAATGAATAAAAACTAGGCTTAGAGTGGATTTAGAGAATTTTCTCTCTTCTTTTCTTTATTTTTCTCTCTCGATAACACATGTTCTCTCTTAAAAAATGAGAAAATAATTTCTTATATAGGCATCCTAGGCCTGCTACATGTCTACTTACAACCTGTCAGGTCCACCTCATTGCTGAGCCTTAGGGTGAGAGCCCTCCGCCTCGATTTTTTATGTTGTGATGTCATTTTTTTTTTTGTTACTGCGCATTTGAAACATCCATAAATTTCAAAGCATAAAGAGTTAACAAATGTTCCATACCAATCCGAAAAACTCTTTTCTAGAGCTAGAGAACGACATCAAGTTTGATCATTTTCTACAATGAAATGAACATGACAAAGATATAGTGTCTAACACCTTCCCTCCACTTAATCAAGCCTTTAGACCCTAACTAATTTCAGTTTTGCAGAACAGTTAAATAGTGTCACATCACTAGGTCTTTGTGCAAACCTTTTCTCGATTGAGTTGGTGCAACCATTTAAAAATACCAACTGGCAACTCTTACAGTCAAATCGTCGACATATACATATCAGACCTTTTCAAACTTGTTTTTTCAAACAAATCTCACCTAACATGAGAACACCAAAAGACAAGAACAGAAAGGGACAGATAAAAATCTCGACGTCGACAGGTGGCGACTCTGCTGGGGACTCCTATAAGAAGGCTTAAGCCGCTATCAAATCTTTTCAAAACTTTTATTAATTTGTGTATGGATGTTGCATTAACATTTGAATGAATGTTTACAAATGCTTTATTTGCTGCACTTAGTGCTTCAAACCATATCTGCCTTTGATATTAGTGCTTCGCACATGTCATCATTTCCATACGGTGAGACGCGATGTATGTGATTGTATGTTATGTGGTCCCTCCACCAGGAGGCTATCCCATTGATGTTTGATTATTGGACTCGTCGGGTGATTAATTCCACTAGGCTCAGGAAAGGCACCACCCAGATTCGCTCTAGTCAAAAGATTAGATTAGCTTCCCATCGAGTAAATTACGATGATCTGGAGACCTTCATGACAAAAAGCCGCGAGAGTAGCCTAAGATAGGTCAGTCTCTAATAAACCAAACGTGGAGGGAAGTCTCTTCATACCTTCCTATTTCAATGACTTGTAATTCCAATTACTTGTAATTTTAATTACTTGCAATTTCATTTCCATGTCAATCTCAATGTAATGGAAAATATGATGCAATATGTAAACATGCATATTAAAACCTGTCATGCCATCCTGTCATTCAAACAGCTGACATACGTTTCGCAGGAAAATACTCTAAAAAATGGATAGATTATATAGCATGTAACATTGCCACGTTTCCCTAGACTAAAATACATAAGTCTTTTTTATAGGGAAATAATTGGTCTCGTTACCCGTTGAAAGTCCAAGAAGGCAATATGCTTACAACCAAACATGGCTACATCTGTCCAGCCTAATCCTACTCGTGTCTCTCATGAGGAGTTTGAAGGATTAAGCAATCAAATAACAGAGTTGGTTGTTCTTCTCAAAGAATTACACAAGTCAACCCAGGGTCCACAAATACCCATCCACATAGAACCCTTTGCACATGGAGGAATACAGGGTCCAGACAGAGAAGTTCCAGCACCTGAGTCTCAGACTGATAAGGCCAATAAAACCCCTAAAATCACCCATCTTAAAGAAGACTAAGACACCGGTGATATTTCAGAAGAAGGTTCTACAAATGGAAGTAACCATTCTGTCCATCAAAGGGATTGGAACACACGGAAGTGTTTCATATTAAGACCTTTGAATCTTCCCCGGGGTTCATTATCTAGAGACATGCAAGACTCCCGATTTTGAGAAATATGATGGATTGGGAGATCCTTATACCCACTTAAAGGTATTCATTGGAGAGCTCAGATCTTATATAGAGAATGAAAAGCTCAAAATGAAGCTATTTCAGAAAAGTTTGCCTGGAGAAGCTAGAGCATGTTACACAAAATTGGATTACTCCAAAATTCATAGCTGGGAGGAGTTAGCCCATGCTTTCCTCAGTCAATACAGCTTTCAAACTCATATGGCTCCAAACTGGTATCAAATTACAAAGTTCAAGAAATAAGTCAATGAGTCATTCAGAGAGTATGACCAAAGATGGATGCGTCTGGCTGCTCAAGTTATCCCATCCATGAAAAAGTCTGAAATTGTGATGACCTTCTTAGTGTAGACACTTGAAATTTTCTGCACACCTGTTACTAACATTACAGGAGGGCAGATTCGTCTTTCGAAGATAACCCTGGAAGACAGCTCACATCCATTCTGGATACTATCAGAAGTTCAGTCCCAACCCCGGAACACACACCGAGAGTATCAATTCCAACCTCAGAGATAACCCCGAGTTTCATCCATGGAGATAACCCCAAGGAATGTTGTTGCAGTTCCGACAATAACTCAAGAATTATTTATTTCAAATGCATGAGATCAGCTTCAATCTCATACCTCCTACCGAAGCACTCATTATAAAGACCCAAAGATAACACCGGGAAGACAGACGCACTTACAGATGATATTGCGGAATTCAAACACTTGTAACAGTCCAATCTCAGATGTAACCCTGAGCAATGTCTGCTATCAGCCCAAACCCGAGATAACCCCGGTGAGGAGTCCAATCGTCATCATGCAACCTCAACCCCTGCGCGCCATCTCAAAATTTCATATATACATTTCTACATAACAATGTCCCACAAGGGCTAAGGAGTTCCAATCCTGAGTGAATATTACGCGTGGCTGCACACCAGATAGAATTTGAAGCTTGAAGACCATGTGCATGGTCCCCTCTTCCTGACTTCGTACAACCTCTAATCCCATGTCATTGTGTAACTCTCGACAAAAGCGGTCCGAAGAAGGTCTTGTACACGTCGTTCGGATGCTTGGATTGAAGTTCTGCAAGTTCGAGCGAACATCACAGTGCATGAGTGCACAATGGGATTTCGCATGAGCCGGGGCACCGGCGACCTTGAGTGCATCTGCTGGCTACAAGCAGTATATTACTGTGGCTCCACTCTATAAATATAAAGCTTGGGGTGGCCATTTGTAAGAAAAAAAAAGAGGTGAGCAAGCCCTGTCCAATTTGCTCTGTATACACCCCATATTGAGTGTTTTCTCATTTTAAACACATGTTAGCTCATATATAGCTATATTTTACCGGTAGGAGCTGAGTGTTTATCCATCTAGAGTAATAGAAGCCTGCCTTGGCAGCCCAATGTAAGCCTTCTCACACTCTACAAAGCATTTTTTTTCATCTTTGTACAAACTATTCTTCACATTGAGAGTTGTGTTGTGTGTGTATGGCCGGACTTCGGTCCGTGGTTTTCATTTTTGTCTGTATATATATACTTATATATGTATATATTTATATATAGACTAACATTATCGAGTTATGCCTCGATTGAGCCTAGACTTATGTCTGGAGCGTTTACTTACTTGTATATATATATATATATATATATATATATAAATTGTTTTCGAGACTATATACGATGAGCACAGATTTTACATCCGGAGTGTTATATATATATATATATATATATATATATATATATATATATATATATATATATATATATATTTATTGTCGAACTCTATTTGATGAGCCTGAATTTTATATCTGGTGCGTTTACTGCTTTTATATATATATAGCGACAAATTGCTGAAATGATAAACCGAGCCGGGATTGAGAAACATCCTATGCGTTTACCGCTTATATATATATATATTTACATTTCTATCAGGCTTGGAGTTTACTTTGAGGCCTTTTACTGCTTTATTTACATTTAGTTCCGCCTGGAGTTTACTTTGTGTTAGTTGATCGTCTTTTACAACTTTATTTACATTTCTGATCCCCCATGGAGGTGCTTCGTGGTGGTTGATCATGTCCATATATATATATTTACCACTTTTATATATTTACATTTCTGATCCCCCATGGAGGTGCTTCGTGGTGGTTGATCATGTCTGTATATATATATTTACAGCATTTATATATATAACTGCTTACTGCTTTTTATATAAACTGTGGAATCATGTGAGCCTAGGAATCTTGTGATAACAGATTCAGTCTACTGAATCTAGATTCGGTTCTCGTGATGGACATTTTCAGCTTAATGCAACTTGTACATTATTTACGGTGTCTGAATTTCCTTAAATGGCTGTCATGCCCATGAGGAGTTCGGCATCACTGTATATTATTTTCTCGAGGATGCTTCGCATCTCGAAAATAAAAGCAAACCAGCCGAACATTTAATAATAAAATGGAAGTATGAAAAGGTCTCAATTACTATTGAGCACAGGGTTTGAAAAACCTCTTTTTACAAAACTTCATTGCTATATCATGTTTAAAACTGAATTTTCATATAAATTCAAACCCTTTGTATATAGGTGCGAACGAGGCCTCACACTACTTCCAAATAAATTGCACATTGATCCACACACACACACACACACATACACACACATTCATATAATAGTTTCTTGAAAAGTGGCGGTCACCGTGGTAACACGGATGTCGGGGGGTGCCTAACACCTTCCCTTCACATAATCAAACCCCCGAACCTAAATGAATCTCGGTTTCACAGACCCATTTAGCAGTGTCACATCACTAGGTCAATGTGAAAACCTTTTCTCGGTTGCGTTGGTGCAACCAGTTAAAAACACCAACTGGTGACTATTATCATCAAATCATCAACATTACACATGTCGGACGTTTTTCACGTATTTTTTCAAATAAATCTCACATAACCTGAGAACACCAAAGAACAAGAAATGAAAAGGGACAAATAAAAATCCCGAAGTCGACAGGTGGCGACTCTGCTGGGGACACCCGTAAGAGGGTTTAAGCCGCTATTACAAGCTTTTCAAAATTGTTATATGCTTGTGTGTGGATGTTGTGTTTACATTTATGATGAATGTGTACGAATACATTTTACTTACTGCACTGCAATATATCTATCTGTGATATTAGTGCTTCGCACATGTCATCATTTTCATAAACGGTGAGATACGTTGTATGTGAATGTATGTTGTGTGGTTCCTCCACCAGGAGGCTATCCTGTCGGTGTTTGATTACTGGACTCGTAGGGAGACTAATTCCAATGAGGCTCAGGAAAGGCACCACCCAGATTTGCTCTAGTTGAAAGACCGGATTAACTTCCCGTCAAGTAGATTGCTATGATTTGGGGACCTTCATGCCAAAAAGCCGCGAGAGTAAACCTAGGATAGGTCAGCCTTCGATAAACTAAACGCGGAGGAAAGTCTCTTCATGCTTTCCATTTTCAATTACTTGTAAAAGCATTTACTCATAATTTTATTCCATGTTCATCTTTATGTAATGGAAAATATGAAGGATATTTGTGCAGACATAACATGCTATCAAATAACGCCCTTTTTTGCAGGATGATATTCCTAAAATGGACACATTATGATAGCGTTTCCATTATCCCTAAGACTAAACTACATAAGTCTTTTGTAGGAAAATAATTGGGCCTGTTACCTGCTCAAAATCCAAAAAGGCCACGAGCCTACAACCAATCATGTCTTCTTCTGACCAGTCTAATGTCGTTTCTCGAGAAGAATTTGACAGATTAAGTAAAAAAATTATAGTTTTGGTTGTTCTGCTGAAAGAATTGCATCAGTCTACTCAGGGTACAAAGATGCCTACACATATAGAATCCTCTACACAAGGAGGGACACAAGGTTTGGATAAAACAAATCTAGAACCTCAGTTGGATACGACCAACAAAGACCCTGAAAACACCCATCTCAAAGGAGATCCAGACACTGGTGATATCAGGAAAAAGGTCCTTCAAATGGAAGAAACTATCCGTGCTCTCAAAGGGATTGGAACACATGGAAGTGTTTCATATGCTGACCTTTGCATATTCCCTGGTGTTCATTATCCAGAGAAATTCAAAACCCCTGAGTTTTAAAAGTATGACGGATTAGGGGATCCTTACACACATTTGAAGGTGTTCACTGGAGAACTTGGATCTTATGCGGAAAACGAGAAGCACAGAATGCAGCTGTTCCAGAAGAGTCTGATTGGAGAAGCCCGTTTATGGTATACCAGATTAGACAACTCAAAGATCCATAGCTGGGAAGAGCTAGCTCACGCCTTCCTCACTCAATATAGTTTTCAATCTCAAATGGCTCCTGACCGGTACCAGATTACCAAGGTTAAGAAATAGTCTAATGAGTCGTTTAGAGACTATGCTTAAAAGTGGAGGTGCCTTGCTGCTTAAGTTATTCCTTCTATGACAGAGTCAGAAATGGTCATGACTTTCATAGACATACAAGAAGCTCCTTTTTATGAAAGAGTTTTAGCTGGTATTGGGAAACCATTTTTTGAAATGATCAAACACGAAGAGATGGCTGAGATGGGATTAAAGTCAGGAAAGATTCAAGACCTAGCCGCTCTTAAAGCAGTTGTTGAGCACATCCAATCCGGATCTTATGGAAATAATCCCCAGAGGGTCCATAAAAAGAAAGAGGAGGATGTTTCCTTGATACTATAAGGTCAAAAAGGCAGTCAGAACATGCCTATACATAGGAGAAACTACTCCCCTTTCCAAGCACAGCCTTCAAACCCTCCATTGCCTAAAGGTGGAGATGTAAAGCGCCCTCGAATGTTCACACCCTTAGGGGAATCACTCGAGAATATTCTTGCTCTTCTGACTACTCAGAAGAAAATAACACATCTTCTTCCACCAGCCAACCTTAATGGGAGGGGCTTCAATGCTACCCGGAAGTGTGCCTATCATGCCGGGGCACCTGGACATAATACTCAAGATTGTTGGGCCTTGAAACACAAGATCCAAGATTTAATAGATAACGGTGAGATCATGGTTACCAAACCAGATCAACCTCATGTGCAAGACAACCCTCTTCCTCAACACAAAGAAGAAGAGGTCAACATGATTAGTTGGAGCGCTAGGCAGAGTTCCAATTTTAATGGTGAATCATCCCAGACCATCAAGGACGGTTTTAACAGATGGGATTATGCAAAGTTCCAACTTGCTATGCAACGCAAGATGAAAGCTCTTTGTAAGTAATTTGAAAAATTGGCAGAACTGGTGACTCATCAGCATCAAGTCACACGGTAGTTAGTCAGCTTGGAGCATGTTTATCTCCTTCCTTTTGTTATGAATGCTCCACCATCACCTTCAGAAAGTGAAGCTATGGATGATAAGGTTGCAAAGAGAGCAAATGTTAAAGCTAGTCGAGATTTTGCCAATCAAAGGGAATTTACATACTTGGGCCAACCTATGGAGGAGATATTTCATATACTAATCAACGAAGGAAGAATTACCTCCCTTCTACCTCTAATTATTCCTCGTTCCAGATGGTTCAACTCCGATGGAGTTTGTCAATATTATTCACATTCTCGCGGTCACAACACAGAAGAATGTTGGGCACTCTGCCACCTTATTCAGAATCTAATTGATAGCAGTGTCCTGCAACTGGCAGATGACGACGACACTGTGATACTCGAGAGTTGGAATACCTATCCTACCAAATGGAAGGGATCAGTAGCAGTTATATCTGCTAAGGCTGATGAGACTGTCAAACCATTTCCCATACAAGCAATTCAACTCAAAGGAGCTGACAATCCTTTGAAAGTGGCTACACCAGAGCCAATTTCTTTACCCTTCAGACCACAGTATCCTATTGTCAGCTTACACAAAGTCCCATGGAAGGATAAGCTGAAGGATCCACATCTCATACTGCTGCTACAGTGTCGAAGGAAAATCCACTGTATCTTCCTCAGAGGGTGATGAAACCCGTCATAAAAGCAAAGGGGAAGATTCCCATGTAGAAAATTGAAAAATTCCTCCGCACTATGGGCCATAATAAAGCCAAGGTGGTTTTAAGCTTAAGAGAAGCTCCACATCAGATCTCAATACTGGACTTGGTTTTCTCTTCCGAGGATCACATGAAGATCTTATTAAAGGTTTTGGAAGAAGCCTACTTGCCAAAATTAGTGGATGCAAAAAAATTTTAACATCTGGTTGATCACATTTTCAATAACAATGTGATATCCTTCACTGATGATGACATACCGCCCGAAGGGACCGGGCATTGCAAGCCATTACACATTGCAGTTTTGTCCTCCAGGTATATGTTAGCTGGAGTTTTGATAGATGGAGGTTCGTCTCTGAATATATGTCCGTATGCCACCTTGGTGAAGATGAAAGTCAATCTCAAACAGATCCTAAGCAGCCATACGGTTATCAAAGCTTTCGATGGATCCCGACGAAATTCTGTTGGATAGATTGAGCTGCCAATTGAGATTTGTCCAAATACATTCAATGTATCCTTCCACGTCCTCAAGATAGATTCAGGATACAACCTGCTATTGGGGAGACCATGGATCCACATGGCTGGAGTCGTTCCTTCTACACTACATCAACAACTTAAATACATTGTCAAGAATAGCCTAGTCACTGTCAACGCTAAGCCGGAATGCTTTGAACAAAGAGACCTACCACTTATCAGCTTCAATTCAGAAGTTGAGTCGGCCAATTTTCATACTTTGGAAGTGAGTAACACACAATACCATCATATTGGAGCGCAACTTCCCATACCAAATATTTCTACCAAGGTTATGTCGGCTACTCAAGAAATGATGTCATTGGGTCATCAGCCCGGACAAGGGCTTGGTAAAGATAAGAAGGGTATCAAGCACCCAATTCAAGTGTCCAGTCAAACTGGGACATTCGGACTAGGCTATTCTGCTAGTTCCAGTCACAGGAATCCTCATAAGCACAAATAGGTTCCTTAAGCTTCCGTTACACGACGATTTTCTCCATTTACACCTCATGAGCTGATACAGTCTCCAGTAAAGGTGCCAGCCCATGTTATGGCTATGCTGTTTCCAAAATTAGTACCATTTAAAGCAAAAGAGGTCCTGATTCCTGATCCCAAAGTGGAAGAGAGGGAACAAAAACAAAAACATGACATCGCCTTGATGATGTCAGGCATACGCATCATTGTCCATGATGAACTTACAAATAGATATACCCCAGACGATGATTGCCCAGATGTTATGGTAATCATTTGGGAAAAGGAGGAAGATGACAACCCCTCCATCACTGCAGTCCATCAGGACTTTACCCTCGACAATTGGAGCAGCACTCCATGCATTGGTCGACGAGGGTAAAACGAGCAGAAATCCCTCTGCCCTGTAAATAACTTTAATTTCTTACTTTTCTATACAATATTAGTAGTTATTTTATCAGTACATGCTAACACTTTTGTATGATTAAACAGTTACATATATTAAGTGAAAGCATATTTTGTTTCAGGACTCTGAATTTAGATGTGCATGTACTTGATGATGAGGTGCCTTTTCTCCACAAGGATTGTAACTTTGATGAAAAGTTGGACTCAAACTTGATGGAAATCCAAGAGGACATTGAGACACCTCAGGAGATTAAGGAATGGGTCGCAGACAAATCTCAACCCAACCTTGACCAAACCACTTCTTTCAATCTTGGAACATTAGAAAGCCCTAAGCTAATCCAGATTGGTTCAGACCTATTCCCAAACCAATGGAATGACATGGTTGAGCTATTAACCAAATTCTAGGATGTGTTTCAATGGTCTCACGAAGGCATGGTGGGTTTGTCCACTGACATTGTCCTTCATCGCCTTCCCATTGAGGAAGGATTTAAGCCAGTCAGGCAGAAGCTCAGGTGATAGAAACTTGGGTGGAGTTTAAAGGTAAAAGAAGAAATTATAAAATAATTTCAAGCTGGCATTATCATGGTGTCCACATATCCGGAATGGATATCCAACATTGTTCCCATGCCTAAACTAGGAGGAAAGGTGCGAGTTTGCATGGATTACCGGGATCTAAACAAAGCTTGCCTTAAAGATAGCCTTCCTGTGCCCCTTATCCACATTCTTATTGATAATACTGCTCAATACGTCATGTACTCCTTTGCTGATTGCTTTGCGGGGTACCATCAAATTATGGTCGCTGAGGAAGATCGTGAGAAAACTGCTTTCATCACGCCTTGGGGAACATTCTGCTATAGACGGTTGTCATTTGGCCTCATCAATGCCGGGGTAACCTATCAGGGAGCCATGATGGCTTTGTTCCCCGATTTAGTGCATAAAGAGATAGAGATCTACGTGGATGACTTCATTGTCAAGTCCCGAAGGGAGGAAGACCATTTGGACCATCTCAAAAAGCTCTTCAACAGGTTGCATAAGTATAACTTGAAGTTGAATCTAGCCAAGTGCGCCTTTGGCATTAAATCAGGCAAGTTGTTAGGTTTCCTAGTCAGCCACAAAGGGATTGAGATGGATCCCACCAAAATCCAGGCCATCAAGAAAATGACCATTCCTCAGACAGAGAAGGAAATACGGGGATTTTTGGGAAGAATTAACTCATTAGCAGGTTTATTTCTCAACTCACAGCAACTTGTGAGCCCATTTTCAAATTATTAAGGAAGAACTCCTCCATGAAATGGAACGATGAGTGTCAGAAAGCCTTCCTTACCATTAAAGAGCAGCTGGTTAACGCTCCTGTTTTGGTACCACCCAGGGATGATGTTCCCCTATTCATGTACCTGTCAATTAATGATAATGCCATGAGCTGTATTGTTAGAGTTTATGCCCTAGAGGCCAATTATTTGATATAATTGCTTAATGTTCTGATATTATATTTGATTGAATAAATGAATGATTTTATTATGGTTTTATTTACTGCGTTATATAAATGTTAACATAATAAAACTCCTTAGAATAGTGATACAAATTATATAGTTTCAAGTATGTGACTTGAACATGAGATTATATAATTACAATTAGTATCATTGTTCTTAATTGTCCCTAGTCGAGTATCATTGTTGATGGGACAATAATGATGCATTGAGACCAGTATTTGGATTAACTGATGACCAAATCTCATTGGTCATAAGTATATGAGATATTAAGTCAATGCATAGGTACGTGTTAGAGAACGATGTACTGGACAGACCCACCATGAGAATTCTATGTGGAACATTATGCATAGTGTCATTAGCGATTCTCATAGTGACAATGATGTAATGGTCCTCCGACTTTTAATCACTATATTACTACACGGGAATTTATGTACTTTGATATCATCAAATGTCACCTTTAATAGGGTGGACTATAAAAGTGATTATTGGGTACATCATGAATCGTGTGAGGAATATGAGTGATCTAGATGGAATTTAACCCTCCTATATATATTAGGGGTGATATCCATAGGCCTCTTGATTGAGTAGGACTATGAAATGCATAGCCATGCTCAAATAGTGATTTGTTTCATATAGTCTATTCATTGATTAAGAAAAACTCAATTTAATTATAAAGAATATGACACATTCCATGACTCGAGTTTAATCTAGGATATTAAGGTTAAAAGGATTAAATTACATTGAAACATTGGTCACTAAAAGGTTGCATCGAATCATCGATCTTATTATTACTTGGGTAGCAGTGATGCATTACTAGATGCCGCTCACTGTTTATAATTTTATAATATGATTTTAAAATTATTGCCAACGTAATAATAACCTATAGGGTCACACACATAGAACGTAATTAAAAGGGAATTAATTTAAATTGTAAAGATTTAAATATGTCAATATGATTGATAGTATTTAAATTATGAATTTAAATTAATAGGATAATTATATATAGGTATATTAATTAAGTAAGACTTAATTAATATATATATATATATATATATATATATAAATTTGGATTTTATTAAATTAGGTTTTGAATAATTCCTTTTAATATATATATATATATGATATGTAGCGACCATTTTAGGGATTATTCATTAACCAAAAGCCCTAAGCCGCTCTTAGAGAGAGAGACTAGAGAGAAAGCAGATTTGGAAAATCCTTATCCTTGGTGGCTAATCTACATGATTCCTTCTTACGTAGATCGTACGACGATCATGAGCGTTCGTGTGGATACCGTAGAGACGCAGTTCGTTTAAATTGTGTTGGAGATTCGACCGCATCGATTCTAGCTTTAATAATTGGTATAATTTCTAACCTCTGAATTAATTGAATTTTTTGCATGGATCCTATTTTAGGGTTTTAAAATTGCCTTTAAATTGGTTTATTTCCGCTGCATTTTTGTGCCGAAACCCTACATGTATGCTGGGACAAAAAGACGATAGAGGCCAAGAACGAGCTATTTATTACCTCAGTAAAATATTCAGCATCAGTGAACACAAGTACACTCTAATTGAGAGGGCTTGTTGTGCTTTAGCGTGGGCTTCCATGAGGTTATAACATTACCTCCATGGTAACACAACCCATCTCATATCCCGCGTGGATCCTCTCAAGTATGTGTTCAGTAAGCCCATACTGAATTGTCGGCTGTCCAGATGGCAATTGATCCTACAGCAATTTGACATCGTCTACGTAACGCAAAAGTTTATCAAAGGTAAAATAATTTCTGATCAACTGACCGCTGCACCTGCGGGAGATTACAAACCCTTGGAAACATATTTCCCCAATGAAGGGGTAATGGCAGTTCAGCAACACCATCGGTACGATGTATGCCACACATGGAAAATGTATTTCGATGGAGTTGTTAACACAGAAGGTTCTGGAGCTGGAGCAGTTCTAGTATCCGGTACAGGGGAGCAGTATCCGTTCTTAGTCAAATTGCGATTTATCGGACCAACAACGCAAATTGAGTATGAAGGCTGTATCATGGGGCTAAAACTTACCCGTTCAATGGGCATCAGGCGGTTAAATGTCTTTGGGGATTCCAAATTGGTAATCAAAACATCCACAGGAATCTATCAAACCAAGGAACTACATTTGCTGCCTTACGATCGGCAAGATTTACAGATGGCTTTGGGTTTCGGAATTGCCTTTAAATTAGTTTATTTCCTCTACGTTTGTGTGCCGAAACCCTATAGTGGTATCAGAGCTACTTGCAAAATGATTAATTCAGATTATGTGTTTTATTATATTCGATATATATGATATATGATGTTATAATTTTATCGATCTAAAATTGATTATATTGTTTTCGATATATATGATATATGATGATACAATTTTATCGATTTGAAATTGAATATATAATATTCTGTTTGTATGCGTATTCTAGTATTATGAATATCAGTGATAGATATGCATGTATATGATGTTCTGTTAATTGTATCTTATATGGCGTAATAATAGTATACAACTTATGCTCTAATTGGATTAGAAGTATGCAGATTTGGTTTAATATAATTAATTGAAACTGGATATATATGATATGTACCGGGTGTATTGTTATTATGGGTGTTTTGGTGGATTATATATATGATTCTGAAACTGTTTCAAAGATTCGTAGGGCACGATGGTCGTGTCCCCTATATGTTATATATAGTTTTCTTTAATTATATATAAATTTTTATGTGCATATTGTGACATACATGGTACACAGTTATGGCCTTTTGACCCATAAGTTAGTGGTTTTTGGTTTTGAAATACTACTTGCATGTCATGCCTTTCTATAAATTCTAATGTAATATTTTCTTCTCATCTAAATCCCCTCGAATGTAACTCGAGGTTTCTTTATGTCATGTAATAATATGTTATCGATGAAGATTTCAAGATGGAGAACACGATGGAAAGATGATGATGGAGAGAAGGCACGTGTATGAGGAAGATCCAAGGAAGCTATTATTTTTAGATCTTTACCACCTTAGATTGACCTTCAATCTTTCATTAGCTTGAAAAGATTGACAGTGGATTGGGCCATAACTGTGACACATTTAATTTTGCACTTTATTTATGCTTGTATGTGATATGATATGATAAATAATGTGTGTGCTTAATAAGATTAAAAAATTGGTGAGATCTAAATTTATTAATAAAATCCCTCATTAAATTATTAAGTCTAAATCAGATGCCTTCCGATGAATAACACTCATCAAGACCTTGATTAATAGATGTAGGTTTGCCAAAGCAAAGTACCCTATTTATCTAGGTAAGATACGATAGGATAATTGTGATATCCAAACTGTTAAAATCATTGGGCCCGACTTAACTAAGTTATCTCAATAGGATTGTGGACTTAGAGGCATAGAGTTTGGTAGGTACCATAAGATGGACTAGAAACAAATGTTGTTTACCAAACTATCCAAGAGTTATATATGATATAATTGACAAAAGGGTTGTCTACCTAAATAATTATTTTTTAAGAGATTAGCCAAAGCTAACTTAGGGCATAATGAAATATGGATCTTGGCTCACTAGAAAGATTTAAATGAAAAATGTTTTCCGAATTAATGGCGAGGGCTATTAATTTGAATAAAATAATGGGAGCTATATTTTGAATGTACTATTATCAATTACATAATATCAACTCTGTAATTTGACTTATTATTTTGGCACTTATAAATTGTAGATATCAATGGCAAACAACAACAACACAAGTAGTCTTTCACTACGATCAGTCCTTGAGAAGGACAAGCTGAGTGGAATTAATTTTCTTGACTGAACAGGAACTTGTGGATTGTCCTCAAACAAGAGTGCAAGCTATATGTCCTTGATGGGCCCATTCCTGCAACACCAGCTGTCACTGCACCACGTGCGGAGCATAATACTTACAAGAAGCATCAAGATGATGCTCTGGACGTGAGTTATCTCATGCTAGCAACCATGAATGCTGAGCTTCAGAAGCAACATGAGTTGATGGATGCTTATGAGATGATCGAGCATCTCAAGAAATTATTCGAAGGGCATGCTCGACAGGAGAGGTATGATACAAGCAAGGCATTGTATCACTGTAAGATGGGTGAACGTGATCCAGTTGGTCCACATGTGCTGAAAATGATTGAGTATATTGATTACCTTGATAGGTTGGGTTTTCCAATCACTCCGGAGGCCCAAACTGATCTTGTTTTGCAATCTTTAAATAGTAGCTACTCTCAATTTGTTATGAATTATCTAATGAATGAAATTGATAAACCACTTACTGAGTTATTGAGCATGTTAAGAACTGCAGAGAACAACATGAAAAAGGTAGGACCCGCTCCCATGATGATGGTGCAAAAGGGGAATGCTAAGGGAAATTGGAAAGCCAAGAAGAAGATAGGATCTAAATCTGGTGCTAAACCTAATCCCAAAACCAAACAGGCTTTAAAACCTAAAGGTGGGGTGGCTAAAGAAGGTGATTGTCACTTTTGTGGAAAACCTGGACACTAGAAGAGGAATTTTCATGCTTATTTGGAAAAAGTGAAGAAAAAGAAAGGAAATATGACTTCTAATTCAGGTATATATGTTATAGAAGTCAACTTGTCTACTTCTACATCATGGGTATTGGATACTGGATGTGGTTCTCACATTTGTGTTTATGTGCAGGAACTTCTAAGGAGTAAGACTTTGGCAAAAGGAGAAGTTGACCTACGAGTTGGGAATGGAGCAAAAGTTGTTGCACTGGCCGTAGGAACTTATCATTTATCTTTGCCCACTAGGCTAGTATTAGAATTAGAGGATTGTTATTATGTGCCTTCTATAAGCAAAAACATTATTTCTGTTTCTTGTTTGGACAAGAAAGGTTTTTCATTTATAATTAAGAACAATCGTTGTTCGTTTTACTTAAATGATATTTGCTATGGTGTTGCACAATTGTTTAACGGTCTTTATATTCTTGATTTAGAAATGCCTATCTATAACATAAATACAAAACGATTTAAATCAAATGATTCAAATTCGACATATCTCTGGCACTATTGTTTGGGCCATATAAATGAGAAACACATATCAAAACTCCATAAAGATGGATTTTTGGATTCATTTAATTTTGAATCATATGAAAAATGCGAATCTTGTTTATTAGGCAAGATGACTAAAGCCCCTTTCACTGGGCACAATGAACGGGATAGCGATATATTGGGACTTATACATAGTGATGTATGTGGACCCATGAGTTCGTTAGCAAGAGGTAGGTTTTATTACTTCATTTCATTTACTAACGACTTCAGTAGATATGGATATGTGTATCTTATGTGACACAAATTCGAATCCTTTGAAAAGTTCAAGGAATTCAAGAATGAAGTTCAAAACCAATTTGGCAAAAGCATAAAATCCCTTCGATCCGATCGAGGAGGTGAATACTTAAGCCAAGACTTTGATAACCTTCTAAAGGAGTGTGGTTTTATATTACAACTCACTCCACCTGGAACACCACAATGGAATGATGTATCTGAGAGGAGAAATCACACCTTATTGGATATGGTACAATCAATGATGAGTCATGCAGGTCTTCCAATATGCTTCTAGGGTCATGCCCTAGAGATAGCTGCATTCACACTTAACCGTGTTCCTACAAAGACGGTTCAGAAGACAACATATGAGATGTGGACTGGGAAACGTCCTAGTATGTTGTTCATGAAGATTTGGGGTTGCGAGGCATTTGTAAAATGTCCGGATTCTGACAAGCTCGGACCCAAATTTGATAAATGTAATTTTGTGGGATACCCAAAAGAAACAAAAGGGTATTATTTCTACAAACCTTTTGAGAATAAAGTGTTTGTTGCTCGAACTGATAATTGATTAAGAGAAGATGAACTTTACTGATGGAACAATGTATGTATATTCTGACGAACAAAGAACACCCCCAAACTTGTTGTTTTCGCTCACCCTAACAAACACTAGTACTTCTTTGAAACTGAATAGATGTATAAAGGAATTTGAATGTGGGAATGAAACTGAATGCGTAGAATGCATAGTGGTGAGAAGTTAGAATTTGAAAAGGAACCGTTTAGAGGAGGTGGAGAGATACGCATCGGTTTTGAAAAGAGATGTGGAGACGCACGTTTGAGAATGTAACTGATATAAAGAATTTGAGAAGGGCACGTTTTTAAAACTTAATTTTTTTCTGAATCCAGTCTCGGGCGCGACCGCGTGATTTTTCTGCCTACTGATGGCACGGGTACGCTAATGCCATGGCGCGGGCGCGCGAAATTTAGACCTGTTAAGAGCGAGGGCGCGCTATGGTCCAGATTGCGTGGAAGTCAGGCGCGGGCGCTATATTTTTGAACTGCTCATCCATACGACCGCGCTACCCTATATCCTGAACAAACTACACTGTACTTGAGGTAAGAACCAGTAGCTAATGGCATGCTGCACTAAACATGCAAATAAAGCATAATCAAATATGAGATATAATAATTTCTCAAATCAAAATATGCATTAAGTAACATGCATGAATTTATATATCCCAAAAAAATGCCCTACATGTTACTCCTAATCCTACTCGTGCACAAAGACTAGCTACAACAGACGTATGTGGGATTCTTCCTATGGCCCCTCATATAGCGTAACATGTTCTGATTAATAAAGTGGCCCACATTAATGTATTTTCCTGTGATTATACCTCGTAAAATATTTTCCCGCTTAGTCATGATTTTATGCTGATGTGATGATGGCATAAGCTTTGCACAGATGAATAAAGTCCAACCCTAGGCATACCGATTGAGGGTTGAAGCCTGAAAAGTTCTAGGCTGATTTGTACCACAATTGTAACTCCACTGTGTACCTGGTACAGACAAATCAGTAATGACCACGTCTACCTCTGTCTCGAATCGTGCAGCCTCGACCTAGTTAGCACGTCTAATTGGTGGTGCATCGAGTATCTTGAAAACTTCCCTAATTGCTTGCGGACGATAGTCTACTTGAACTCCTCTGACAAAAGATAGCCCACTCATGGTTTCTTTAGCATCGACATAAAACTCTCGAATAATCCCCATGGGTACAGGCATAGGAGTAGCAGACACTCCAACCCATCCTCTTTCACGTATCATGTTCCATAACTGGTCATCTTGTTTTTTAGGCTTGAACCCACGCTCCCTCACAAATGTCTTAGCCACTATTCTTTAGTATTCCATTTAGGCTTCAAGGCTGATAAACTTTGTGAGGTCAACAACATCCTCACTTTCGCTGCTTGAGGAAGATGACTCTACAGTACGAGAACATGCTTATTTTGGTCTAATTAGAGTTGGAATTTGATTCCATGATAACTAATTGGAGTTGAAATTGGATTCCATATTTCCTTAAATAAAGGAGTTTATTTAGATATGAAATAAGATTTCATATTATTCAAAATAAAAGAGTTTATTTGTGATTAGGAAAGAGAATGCTAATTTCCTTAAATAAAAGAGTTTATTTAGATATGAAATAAGATTTCATATTATTCAAAATAAAGGATTTTATTTGTAAATAAGAAAGAGAATCCGTGTTTCCTTTAAATAATGGAGTTTTTTTTACTTGGAATTGGATTCCATAATTTATTAAAATAAATGAGTTTATTTTGATTAAAATAAAATAGTTTATTTTATTAAAAATTGGATAAATTAAAATAAAAGAAGTTTATTTTGATTTAAATTTGGATTAAAATAAAGAGGTTTATTTTGATTCAAAATTAGATTTTATACTAACTAAATTTGCCCATTAAATGATATCAATATATATATTGAATGTTTATTATTCATGAGATTTATTTATTGATGCATATGTAGATGTGTATGATAATTAATGGGATTGATTATGGACTATTGACCAATGTGATTGGATTTTATTTTAGTTTGATGCATGAATGTATGAGTTTTATTAAATGGGGTTTGCGTACCTCGTCTTCTCTAATTTTTTTAATGTAAATTCTATCTTCCTCCTATGTACTTCCCCTTGACTGCTGATCAAGGTTTCTATTTATTTTAAATAGTTTTGTAATAGGAATAGTTAGAATTAATTTTGAAAAATTGGAGATCAATGAGCAAGGAACGCTTGAAGACCTGTTTATAATGGAGCCCGGGTTTAAATGTAATAGTTATATTTAAATATTAATTCTTACACCCCTAGGGTTTGACCTTTTGGTTCACTTGATGGCTCTAGTGAACCAAACTAGAATAAAAGTCCATAATCAATCCGGGTAGAATATAGTATTCTATATGTGCATGCTTATACTATATATATATATATATATATTTATATATATATATATATATATATATATATATTATAAACATGCTTCGCATGTTAATTAATATGACACGTATTTTATATATATATGTGCATGCGCGCTAAACAAGATGAGACAAAATAATAACATGAAAACCCCTCAAATTTTTATATTAAGTCCTAAGCGTTCAAAGATATTTGGAATATCGAACGTCACCTTCTAGCATGATAAAAATAATAGAGTATCAATTAATTATTATAAGTTTTTTTGTGTCACCACAAGGCTTATCTTAATTCTTTGAGATGTTAATTTTATCACATTTGATGCTTATAAAGAAAATTGAACAATATTGTTTTGTTGTGTCACCACAAGAACAATATTTTTCTTTTTTGAATATATGGAGTGCTAGGTTGGACTTAACTTAAATAATTTTAGTTCGGATGTGCACACACTTGACCATTATGATCTAAGAGGCAAAATACAAGGAGTTGCATAGTTGATGTAATTGACAAGAGTTGTCTACCTATTTTTATATATAGCTTGTTGTGTCACCACAAGGCTATATACATTTGAAATGGGATCCTTATTCTCACTAACAAATCTTTAATTAGATTTTGCTGAACTATATAAGTGAGGGTAATATAGTTTAATGAAAATAGTGGGAGATACCAATTTAAAACAAGACCTAAATTATTTTGGTAATTAATAAAAGAATGTATGCTAAAATGTTGTTAAGAACAAATTCATTTACAGAATTTTACAATGTCTAAATTACTATCATCACAGTAAAGCATATTAGATGCTAAATTAATTGGACCGAATTAAATGGATTGGTTAAGGAAATTGAGAATGAATTCTCATGGGTCAAAAGCTATCTTATGTCTTAATATCGCCTATCCCCGCAATGGTTGCAGATAATGCCTTTGAGGAAGAGATTGCTACTTTTAGAAAGTGGCAAGATGATGCACAGTTGGCTCAATGCATCACGCTCGCATCCATGAGTAACGAGCTTCAGCGTCAGTATGAAACTATGGATGCTACTACTATACTCCTCCACGTCAAGTAGTTGATGGTGAGGAAAGTAGGACTGATCGATATTAGATATCTAAGGAGCTCTTCCGATCTAGAATGACCGATGACACTAAAGTAAAGACAAAAGTCCTTAACATGATTAATTTGATTGAACAATTAGGACAACAGGTTTTGTCATGGATGGAGAGTTAAGCCAAGATTTGATCTTACACTCACTCCCGGACTCCTTTCACAATTATTATGAATTTTTCATATGAACAAGCTAGATATCAGCCTCACTGATTTGCTTAACATGTTGAAAAATGTTGAGAGTCACTTTCCAACCAAGAAAGATCATGTCTTATTGGTAGGGGCCAAAGGATCTTCTGAAAAGAAGAACTATTCAAAGAAGGTAAATAGAAAGGCAAAAACAAAGGATAATAAGAACAAAACTGATATGGATAGCAAAGGAGTTTGCTTCCACTGCAATAAGCCTAGACACTGGAAAGAAAACTATAAGAAGCATCTTGTAGAGGCTAACTAGAAGAAGCTTAGTGAAGCTTCTGTTACAAATAAAGTTATTGTTCATAATTGAAATAAATTTTTCTTTAAGTCAAGGTTCTACTTGGGTATTGGATACCGGCTTTGGTTATCATAAATATAGATTTATGAAGGGACCAAGCATAAGTAAAAAGCTAAACAAAGAAGTAATCCTATGTCTGGGAAATGAAGCAAAGGTTGTTACATTAGCCATAGGAACTTATTGTTTAGCATTGCCTACGGGCAAATCTATTAAGTCAAAAAGTTGTTATTGTATTCCAGTTTTTGTTAGAAATATTATTTCCACTTTATTGTTGGACAATGAAATTTGGTATTATATTTAAGAACAATTATTGTTCTATTTATAATAATAATAATTTTATAGAACTAGAATATTACTTAATGGATTTTGTATGCTTGACTTACGTGAAAATAATTTTACATATTGAACAAATTAGTATATAAAAAGGAGATGACCATTTAAAGAGTTGAATGTATGTATTTGCTGAAATACAAGTGTGAATTATTTGAAAGGTTAAAAGAATTCAGAAGTGAAATAAATTGACAAAGTATTAAGATTCTTTGATTAGATCAAGGAATAAATACTTGTGCAATAAGTTTCTAGATCATCTCAAATGGTTTTCTCATAATGGACGCCTCCCAATACGCAATAATTGATTGATGTATCTGAAAGGAAAAATCGTACCTTGTTGGACATGGTACGGTCCATAATGATTTTATCGACATTCCAGTATCCCTCTGGGATCATATCCTAGAAATGGCTGCATATCTACGAAAAAGGTAACCACAAAATCCGGCCCCAATACTCTATAAAAGTTATGGATAGGGAGGATTCCTAATCTTAAGTATGTTAAGATAAGGGGTTGTCCAACTTATGTGAAAAGGTTTCAAAAGGATAAGCTTGGGACAAAATTTGACAAGTACAGATTTGTGGGACATCCTAAAGAAAGTTTAGGGCATATGTTCTATAATCCTACTTAGCAAAAGGTGTTTGTTGCGAAACACTCTACCTTCTAAGATAAAGGTGTTTATCATTAAAGGGGCTAGTGGGAGGATAATATATCTTGAAGAGTTCAAGAACCACAAAACACTATAAGTTAAATAAGAGGAACCTGTAGATAGAACTATTGTACCACAATCGAATCGTAAATCTGGAATAGTACCGAAGATACCTAGGAAGTATGCATTCATTATAGATGATGATGATGACGTACACATCATAGAAGACGATGATCCAGTTACATACGATGAGGTAAGAGTTGTAGACACTTAGAGAAATTGATTGAAGCAAGCTTCTTAAATATGGAACATTCATTTTGATGAGACAATCAAAAGAGTTTGATTTTATCAAAAATAAGAATGAACCTGGTGTGTACAAAAGGGTCAGTGGGAGCGTCATGACATTTCTAGTATTATATGTTGATATACTAAGGATATGGAATGATATGCCAATGCTAGAATCCGTAAAGATAAAGTTGTTTAAACATTCCTCGATGAATGAATTGGGAAGAGTATCTTAATTGGGGATACAAATCTATATAGATAGATTTAATAGGATGCTCGACTTAACCCAATGAACGTATATTCATTTGATGCTAAAGTCGTTTAGCATGACAAACTCCAAAAGATGTCTCATGTTGATGAGTTATGGATTGTATCTCTCTTAATAATCCCCAAAGACTCCAAAAGAGAGATCGCATGAGTAACTATCATGTATGCAATGAAATGTACGAGACCTGATGTTGATCAGTCATATTCTGGAGAAGTTCACTATGAGACAGTGAAAAAATCTAAAAGTACTTAACTGGAACTAAGGATGTGATCATATTCATGGTGGGTATAAACTAAAACTAGAGGGCTTAAAAGACTCAAGTTTTTTCAGACTAACCAAGACGACGACAAATTCACTTTAGGGTAAGGTGTTACCTTAAACGATGGTGCAGTGAATTGGAAAGGTTTCAAATAGCAAAGAGATGCTGGTTTAGTGATAAAGACAAAGTATATAGCTGTAAATGAAGCTGCAAGTTGATTGTTTGGATAAAAAGTTCATTACAGAACTAGCAATAGTTTCTAAGTCTCATCTTGGATCTAAACATGTGTTGCGGAACTTTCACTTGATTATAGGAATCATTGAAAGATGGGAAATCACTATAGAGAAAGTGGATTCTCAAGAACAACATTACATATCCATTTACTGAAGCTTATCCAATAGCAGGATAATCGTCACTTAGAGAAGAAGGGTATGAGATACCATGACGATTGGCTTTAGTGCAAGTGGGAGATTAAAAGTAGTATGCACACAAGCCAATCATGTTTGATGATAAAGCATATACTTTGTAACAATCTTTTTCATTTATTAATAAAAAGTATTAATTTATTAAAGGCTTTTAATTATCTACATGATGCTATTTTATAATATGTGATAAACCCATAGTTTTAAGTAATGCTTTTAGAATAATGATGATGATCATTCTAATGAGATCTAAATTCTTTGAAAGCTTAAAACTAAAATAGTTCCCAATCGTTGGATTACTAAATTGGGGATTAGTTGTAACACCCCCATACCTATACTCTCGTGGTATCCGGTATGGTGTTTACAGAGAATTAACATAATGCATTTAAATCTATACACCCATGGTATCTCGATTAAAATATTACATTAGATAGAGGGACGATCGATATAATTCTATAGATTCAAGATTCACAAGATCCCATAACAAATGGTAATTCCCAAGAGAAATATTACTGTGTTTGGATACCCTCACTTGAATATATGAACTGTATCTGTGCCTAGAGTCTATCTATCCAAAATTCAGAGTATCAGTAATAACATAAACAGTCCATATTACAAATACCTTCACCCAGATGTATAGTTTATGTCATGCGAATATATACTATCGTATCGATAGTAACTATCTATCTGAAATTCAGAGTATTAATAACAACATGAACAATCCATGCTATTAACACCCTCACTCAGATAAATAGTTCCCAAGGATCTCAACTAGAATAGAAGACATCTAATTTTACATCTATGTATGTAAGAAAAAACGGTTGCGGAAAATAATGATGTTATATATATATATATATATATATATATATCATAATATTATGATTCGATTACAAAATTCTCATAACGAGTTCTTATTACAAGGTATTCATACATACAAGAATATAATTTAATCTATGTAGGGACGCTTCCCTTTATCTACTCCAGAAGTTCCAGGATTACCATCTAACACTGCAAAAGGAATAATTTGCAAGGGTGAGCTATGACATGCTCAGCAAGTTGTATATTTATAACAATATAGGATTTGAAGAATTATAACAATTCAAATTTCAACTGATAGTTGTTACCATTTCTGGATTTCTAATTCCAACTAGTTCTGGAATTTTTATCATTTCTGTCAGTCACAAAGAGTTAGAAATTTTGTTCAGATGTGAGATAGGGGATCGGCCTATTCAACATCCTAGGAGTATGCATTTCATCCTACTAGTGCTTAACATACACTAAACTCATTGTCAATATATTCATTGACTAAACATCGTTCCCTTACAGGATACTCAACTTCAGTATAAGATTGTCTTACCAAAATAATTTGGCTTGACACAACAGTTTATGCTCAATAAACAATATCATAAGGATAAATAATTCATTTCTTAATTATTCTGGAACTATAGCAATTGTAATAACCCGAGATTTCCTAAATAAAATAAATAAGAAAATTTGCGTATAATTTTTTTTTATTTAATGACGAGAATAAGTGTCTAGTAATGTGAACGATAAATGCGAATATATTTATTACTTGAAAAATTAGAAATAATTTTGGAATTATTAATTACTACAAATTATATTTTATGGTAATTAATTTAGAATAGTAAATGTTTTTATTAATTATTTTCCATGAAAACATGATTGGAAATAATATATGAAGTGATAATTAGAATTTATATAATATATATTTTATTATATGAATTGTTCAGAATATTTAAATCAAGTATTTTAACTTGATATGCGAAAGAGAAGTCAGATATGAGATCCAAACCCTGAATTGGGATTGTGATCAAGAGATGAGAATAATAATATTATATTATTGTTATAATGATTTTACAAAGACAATAATTATGTATCTGTATATATGAGACAGATAATATTGAGATAATGATATCAATTAGGTCATAAAGATATTACCCCTATTGTGAAACCCTAATTATTAAACTTAGTTATGAGAAATGACCGAGTAAGTGATCGTGTGTATATGAAGTTTCTTGTGTATATGAAGGTTATGTGTATAAGATGTCAGTAATTGAAGAAAACCCTAATTATCGTTGTATGTCGATAATCAGACAAACCCTAATTATTACAACCCTAATTCGGTTGAAGTTAGAGAGACCGTAATGACTGCGTGTTAGTAACATACACATATAATTAGAGAACCCTAATGGTCAATTAGAAACTCTAATTGATGGCGTTAAGAAACCCTAATTATAGAACCCTAAATTTTAAATCGAAAACCCTAATTTTAAATTTTTGGGTTTAATTACGATGTTAATGTATAAATATTTTAATTTACCAAAGGATGAAAAATAATTGGTAAATGATAAGAATTACCATCTAGTGATTAAATATTACATTTAATTGCTATGTACAAGAATGCCCATGAAATTATATGGGAAATTACCAAAATACCCTTTTTGTCCATTTTAGTGTATTATTAGTAGCATTGTTGCTAGAATCTTTGCAAAAGCTAGCCAACCACCACCTTCTAGAATTCCCTCATGCTACTATACCATTACACCTCAATTATACAACCAAATTGAGCATCCAAAGCATTAGAATTGGCCTATAAATAGAGATCAAAGAGAGTTAATGCAAAATGCACACTTGAATTTTCCTAACTCTCATCCTAGACTCTCTCAACCTCTAGCCAACGAATTTGCCTTGCCCATAAGCTCCTAATCAAAGCCCAACCATCACAAACAACACATCAGAAGCATCAAGAAGCCAGAAATCAAAAATCAAGCTTGAAAAGGTAGAAATCCTAAATTCTAGAAATCCTTCGATTCGATGTTAATTGATGCAATTGATTGTTTAAAGTAGTGTAATAGAGAGTCTATTAATGTTCGGGTTGTAAAATCATGAACCCGTAACATCAAAGTGCACTAATTTGAAGATTTAAACAAGTTAGAAAAACCGAATTCATTATTTTTCACCAAATGTCGAGGCTATAAATCTTTTTGGTCGATCTCGAAGTTTTGTTTTTAAAAGTTGTTATAGGTAGCTGATATGTGGTCTTTAATCTCCAAAAGGAATAAAGTTCATAGCTATTGTAGATCGGGATTTATAAGCGGTCAAAGTGGGTTGTGCGGCATTGACCTACTGTTTCTTCAAACCCGTAAAATATTCCAAGTGTCCGTAAAATATTATTTTGGAAAATGTCGCCTTATATCTCGGTTATCTTTAATGTGTTTTATGTTCTAAAGGTTGATATGTGTATCTTGTTATGTGGTATTTAACCTCCAAAATAATCGGTCCATATATATTACGGATTAAGAGTTATTTAAGGTCAAAGTGGGTTGACTTAAGATTGACCGTAAAAATTTCAGGCAAACCCTGCAATTTTCTAAGTGTTAATTTTTCCGACAAGGTTTGACCATACTTTAGATGTTTTATTTCTTGTTTTTATGATGATGTTAAGTGTTAGAGTTGTAGTCCTACATGTTGTCTACATAATCGGAATTGATAGATCACATAAAGGTTACACGATCATCAAGTTATAGAGGTCCAAAGTAGGCACCTCAATCTGTTCTTCGTGAAAACGACTTTGGTAACTACTTTGATGGTGATTTATCCCAGATCGATGTTTGTTTAGAGGTTATGATTGTTGGATCTTATATTCTTGTATTTCCTCTACAAGGCCCAATTTATAGATTGTCCAAATTGTTAAGATGAGAGAGTTATTCACGGCCAAAAGTAGCCACCTTGGTTCGCTTTTATGAAGATCTGGGTAGGCTCAAGAACACCTATAGCGACACTTACGTCACTATAGGGGCCTTTAATGACAGCTTTTTAATTATTTTAATTTTCGATTTCAGAAAAATGATTTAAAAATTAGAAAATTAGATTTTAATTATTAAAAATACCAAATAAATTATGAAAAATTATTTTAAAGTCTGAAAAATAGTTTTTAATTATTTTGAGTATATTTCATAAATATTTAATATTTTTAGAATATAAAAGGTATTTATTTATTTAATTATAATATTAAATAAATTATTTAAAAATAGTTTTAATTCATGAAAATCATGAAAAATTATATTATGGTATAAGAAAATATTTTAAGTTATTTCCCATGACTTTTAATATTTTGTGATGAATTTCATTAATTAATTATATATTAATGATATTAAAGTTATTTAATGATTATATTAAATAATTTAGTTTAAAAATAATTTTAATATTATAAAATCATTTTAAATGAAATTAAGGTATTTAAAAATATTTTAAGTTATAAAATATAACTTTTAATATTTAAAGGATAATTTCATTAATAATTTAATATTAATGATATTAAGATAATATTAATGATATTTAGTTTATTTAATAATTATTATTAAATAAATTTTTTAAAAATGGTTTTATTATTTAAAAATTATTTAAAGAGGATATTAAGGATTTAAAAATATTTTAAGTTATAATTAATGACTTTTAATATTTGATGAATAGTACATTAATATTTATATATTAATGGTGATTATTTAAAATGATTTTAATTGTTTTAAAAATCATTTAAGGGTATTATAAATGTTTTAAAAATAGTTTGAGTTATTATAAATAACTTTTATATTTTGGCAATGGTTTCATTAATAGTTTAATATAAATTAATTATTAATGATAATGGAATTGTTTAATGTTTAAGTCATTTAATTATGATTCCGATGTTTGAAAGTTATAAATTTACCAAACTAGTTGATTTGAGAGAACAGGTTATGAAGTCCAGGATTTGATAAAGAGCACCCATAGTAACAGTTATATCACTATAAGCCCTTGAGTGAAAGATTTGATTTATTAAAAATTTTCAATTTCTGGAAAATTCAAAAATGATTAAAAGTAAAATGTCTGATATTTACAGATGTTGAGGTATAGAATAAGAGTCTTAGACTCAAGATTTACTCCGATAAAGTCATTTAAGACGCCGACAAATGCCGTAATTCTATAATAGAAAGAAAAGGCCATCGTAAGAACATGGATGAGATATTTGAAAAATGTATAAAAGTATAGAATAGAAAGTATGATCATCGCGATTATGTGATCACGTGATTAGACTATGTCTTAACCGTAATTGACAAAGATTATGTGTTATGATATATTGTTCTAATCGAACGAATGACCCGCTTATTGATAGGTTGTGATAAAGAGATAAAACCTAAGTTGAGATTTGTAATCAAGCAAATCAGCAAGTATCTTACCTTTGCATTTCCTTTATGCAATGGACATGAGTAAGAAGTTTGAGTAATTATTCTATTTCGTATGATTATATACGCTTTGATTATCAACATGTTAGCTCGATATATATTCTACGTTAAGTTGATTTCTAAATGGTTATACAAGTGTCCCCACTGGATAATCATGGCATTTATTCACATGTTGATACACCTTTGTCAATTACCCGTATATATATATATATATATATATATATATATATATATATATATATGTTGAATTACATATTATTGTTGAAAGCAAGATTAAAACCTTGGGTTTGGAAACGTGCATGTATGAACATCCCGATAATGGGAAAATTTTTATGCGCTTTTTACGACAAAGGGTGAGCGATGAATTTCGTTCAAGTTATGTAGTATTGATCAATACAGGTACAATTCTGGGGCCGATCACCCTCCGCGTTCAGTAAGTTATGATGAGCTTTGTAGATGAATTTCTCGCTAAACCTTTTCGAAAATGAAAAACAATGTTCATAGTATGTTTCTTAAACCCTATTCATGGGTAGAGCCAGAGCCAAATTTAAATAATTTGGAAGAGAGTTGTTATGTGAATCTTTTATCAGTACAGATTACTTCACAACTTTTGATTCGTTGTAGAAGTGTTATGTAAAGAGAATACTTATATTCTTTCAGCTTATATATATAATTGTTATTACTTGCTGGGCACTCAAATGCTCATCCTTGCTTAAACTAAATGTTTTCGATTACGACGATCGAATTGAAGGCTCGAGCACGCAACAAGGAAAAGAAAAGTCATTCGAATGAGATTTAGTATGAGTTAATGGTTATAGTTAGTAAGACAATGGAATCTATTGTCGTATTGTAAGGAATGTATTTGAAGGTCACGTGCACTGGGAAGTAAACTTTGATGTATGTAAATTAAGTTCGAATGTATTATTATTTAGTATTATTCAAATTTTAAAGAAATGGTATCGTGGAGAACCGAGTTTCGGGTTGCAAGTACCCGGATTTGGGGTCGCCACAAAGTTGGTATCAAAGTCGAGGTTATAAACGTTAGGAATGCTAAACCTAGGTTATAACCTTAGTAGAATGGAGAACGAAAGTTAAGATAGATATTCGTGAACCATGAGACGAAGTACTCGGTGAAGAATTATAGGATATGTTAGATAGATGATGAGTCGAGAAGATTCATCAGTGGTACTAAATAAAATATTCCTTCATTTTATCGATGAACATATTTTATTTTAAGATTAATGTTGTCTCGCTTATTGTGGTCATAGGATGGATGACGAAAGTCAAAATAGTAATTCCTTGACCCAAGAGACGATGGACTCTAGCGAGGAGTACATGACAAAGGAAATGATTAGAGATTTGATAGTTAGGAACGACAACTTAAAGGTTAGAGAGCCGAGCAAGTGGAGGCAGTAATCGCACTCTCCAGATTTTGGAACAAAGAAGACAAGGACGCTGCTCACCGAACCTGTATAGAATTAGCCGAGTTACGAGGGAGGTCGAGCAGCAGAGAGAGATCTGATTAGGACAATTGAAGGTTGAGATAGAAGCCAAAGACACCGGGATATATACCTTGGAGCAGCTTTAGACATCGCCTTCATACGATTCGATGCAGAGTGGATGGAGCGCCTTTTCGGCAGTAAAGATAGGCGTTGATGTGTTTATAGAGATGGATTGAATAAATTCATCGTCAAACAAAATAAGAGACAACGTATATAAAACTCTTGATTGCTGTGTATATATACTATATGCTAATCAGGGTAACTTATGTATGTAGATGTCTGGTGGAAAAGATATGTGGAATAAGAATGATCAGATCCATACCCCCAAGCTAATATCGAGGCCAACAGCTGAAATAGAAGCTTACCAAGAACCCAAATCGAACGAGGTGGCTATAGTGGAAAACGTAGTATCAGATCCAGAAATGGTAGATTTGACAGATAGTGATTCGGACACTAAAGTTGAAGCTGCTCAAGCATCAACAGAGGTGCAGGATCTGGAGAACAAGGTTTCTTCACTAGAAAGGTTGTGGGAGATAGAAAAGTTTCTTAATATTCAACTGCGAAAAGTATTAAAAGAAACAATGGAAGAGCAAGATAAGCTCAAAATCCAAATTGACCAGATGGGAGCCTCAAGCAACACATCGTGTGCAGCTCCGAGAGGTAAGGGAAAAAGAAAGATAGAAGATCCTGACTTATGAAAACCTGATAAGAAGAAAGGGAAGAAGATATGTTATATTTGTGGCTGTGAGGGACATACCTCTCCTCGTTGCCCCAACTATAAGAAAGATGGATGTTTTAATTGTGGAATGGAAGGACATCGAGCGAATGAATGTCCGAGAAGAAGGCTTATTAAATAGGTAGTATGGGTTATGTTATGTAATATATGTGATAAGTATTGAACTATTTTCAACTTTTATGTTGGTCAAGATTTTAAATCCCGACTTTCGTAGTCACAAAGGGATAGCTGATGTTTAAAGCAATATGTGCTATGGTATGTTAAGTTCTATTAATGTGAAGTGCTATGGTTGGAAGTACCATGAGTGTCACAAGTTGGATTAATGAAGTAAGTTGTTATAAAGGTAGCAGATATTTATCTGAATATTAGTTAATATAGTAAACCAAGTTTCAAAATTTAATATTTTGGAATATATGATTATTTGAGTAGAAAATTTTGTGTTATATATCGAACGTATACGATGAGGCTTAGAATGTAAGGAAATGAAGAATAATTTATGATTATGTCACCAAGACGAAAACGAAAAACCAGCCGCGGAAGATCAACCAGATAATCGAACGTCGAACGCCAAAGACTTTAAGGCAATCTTATTGCTAGGGTATAGAGGATTAAGTGGCTCAGTAGAAGCGTTTATGATAGTTAGGATAACGGAAAGGGCAAAAGATAACTTTTATCACCTATACGATAAAAAGGAAATGAGATAAAGAGAAATTTTGTGGGGCGTAAGAGACATATCTCTTCCAATTGTCTCAATTCAATGATGTATAAATAATGTTTTATTTGTGAATCAATGGAGTATAAGGTGAAAGATTATTCAAGAAGGAGAAGTGAGATAAGGAATGCGAATACGAGAAATGACAAAGAAGATATAAAGCGTACAACGAAACCAATTTCAACAAACAACCCAATCATGCGAGGGTCTACAACACGACGGCCCAGGATACGGTGGCATTTGGAAATAGAACTCCATGTGCTATTTGAATAACTTATGTGTCTTATATGATTTTCCTGTATATATACATATAGTAGATTTCTTTATTAAAGAAATTTTGAGGAAGGAATTTGAGTTCTTTTAGAAATCAAATTTCTGTTTATCAGATAGACAAGCGTTATGGAGAATAGTTAAAGATCAGTTCGATCAAGTATGATCGAGATCTACGTACAATGATTATATGCTATGTACCTTACAAGATATGAGTTTTAAAGCGGTGATTAGGGGACGGAATCCTTATAAGGAGGTGAATGTAATAACCCGAGATTTCCTAAATAAAATAAATAAGAAAATTTATGATAATTTTTTTTTTATTTAATGACGAGAATAAGTGTCTAGTAATGTGAACGATAAATGCTAATATATTTATTACTTGAAAAATTAGAAATAATTTTGGAATTATTAATTACTACAAATTATATTTTTATGGTAATTAATTTTCAGAAGCGTAAATGTTTTTATTAATTATTTTCCATGAAAACATGATTGGAAATAATATATGAAGAAGTGATAATTAGAATTTATATAATATATATTTTATTATATGAATTGTTCGAATATTTAAATCAAGTATTTTAACTTGATATGCGAAAAGAGAAGTCGATATATGAGATCCAAACCCCGAATTGGGATTGTGATCAAGAGATGAGAATAATAATATTATATTATTGTTATAATGATTTCTGAAGACAATAATTATGTACTTGTGTATGCTAGTGACAGATAATATTGAGCAATGACAAACAATTAGGTCATAGCATATTACCTCATTTTGTGAAACTCTAATTATTAAACTTAGTTATGAGAAATGACCTGTAAAGTGACTGTGTATATGAAGTTTATCGTGTATATGAAGGGTTATCGTATAAGATGTCAGTAATTAGAAGAAAACCCTAATTATCATCTGATGTCGATAATTAGGACAAACCCTAATTATTACAACCCTAATCGGTTGAAGTTAGAGACCAGAATGTGTGACGCCCCAAATCCGTGTTCTCTAACCTCAGATTCAAAGGCTCACGATCCTATCATCATCATAAGCATTCTATAACTATTTCAAATAATAAACATACATTGTTCATTATACAAAAGTCTCAAAACATGGTCCCAAGGTCTCTAACCTTAACTTTAAATACACCATTTATAATACAAACAGTTTACTCAAGAAATTCCATTAGATAATAACTAATTTAACATTCATTCTAGAATTACTCCTCGGATCTTGCCCTTGCCCTTGTCCTTCAGATTAGATCCTTCTGCTTAATCGAAAATAGAGGTCATGATATAGCAAGAGTAAGCAATTAATTTGCTTCACAAGTTTATAAAGACAAAGGAGATATATCATGACGTAGAAAGAAATATTGCCTTCAATGTTCAACAATAATATAAGATTGTGAAGGAACATGAATTAATAATCAACAATTGAATATTCGATAGTTGAATAACATGAACCGAGTGGTTTTGAATAACCTATGAACATTTGCCAAGGTGCTCAAAGTGATTTAAATCGACCTTTTAATAAGTTTTGGTATTCAAGGATCACCTTTCATACCCCGTGATTTATGCATAAACACTTAATAATCCGACATTGATATCATGCCTTAATCAAATTTGTCCATTTCTCACCAAGAGTTCTTACCATATCAATTAATAAGAACAGCTTATTTAAAATCTATTTGATTTAACAAATTTAGACATGCTTGATCTAGTCGATACAATTAGCATAGATCTATCATAAACTTGATTCATAAATGAAGAACTTTAATTTAATTCACGATTCAATAACAAGAGAACAGAATTCAATTGCACAAAGTGCTAATTTCAATAATCGATAAAGACGTGAATAATCATCAATAATTATTCACTAATATGCTTTGAAAATAATAACTCAAGTTGAGTTAGGAAACTTGCCTCGATCAGTAGTTACAGCCATCTTAAATAAATTTCTATCCACTATGTAGTTAAATTATCTTCCTTTGAGAGACTATAATTAGTCTTTCAATTAGTCAATGCATAACATCGATTATGTAATCACATAGATATCATACATTACAATAAGTTCTTATAAACATTATCATGCCTAGATAGTGTTATTATTAATTAACGATTACCTTTAATTCACATAATATTATTAACTTAGATAATATTAATTCACCTTCTAGTATTATTGGTTCACTAATAATACTTTAAATCATTTACTAACATTTTATTCACTTACTAATATTATTAATCATTTAATAATATTTTATCCCTTTACTAATATTATTAATCATTTAATAATATTTTATTCACTTACTAATATTATTAATCATTTAATAATATTTTATTTAATCTCGAATATTATTATTTAATAATAATACTCTAATCTAATATTTTTATTTACATAACAACATCATATTATAATATTATTAGTATTTTAATAATATTCCAATGATTTATTAAATTAATAAACAATTTATTCTAATTGTTCATCCTTTAATAACCTCTTATTTAATATCCATAAAAGGTCATAAGTAATATTTATTATTATAAATTACCAAAATGCCCTAATATAGTCATGATATAATATATTATGAGCATTCAAGCATAAAAATCATATTTTTCTCATTAAAGACATCATTTAACTATTTATTTTCTTTTATTTATAACCTAATCATTTTTAGGAAAAATAGCAAACTGATTCCAAAAATTTTCAGCTTCTGGATTTTAACAGAATATGAACCAACAATGATCCTCTAATTTTTCTAGAATTTTAGAAAATGATTTACTATTTTTAAAGTGCTCAAAACACTCAGATCTTGCTCTATTTTTAAAAAATTGAGTTTTGCTCAGAAAATTCTGAAATTTTCAGGGTATTCTCTCTTAACATATATGAAGCTACTGTAAAAATTTTGGAATTTTCCAGTGTATACACAGTGATATATTCGTAGGATAATATTTATGGAGTCCTTTACGGAAATAGTCATTACGCACAATATATAACTCAAAACGTGTCCGTTCTTTTTCCTACGCGTAGATAACTTCATAAGGTACCTCTGTAATAGTTTTCTAGATTTTTTACAAGACAAGGAACTAGCCGAAACAGCCTCATGAAAAACAAGTCAGTAGCTGATTTTGGATTTCAAGGCTTTAGCATATAAAGTGGACTGTTTTTGTAAAAAAAATCTCAAAGGTTTCAAAACATGCTAGATTTGTGATTCACCACTTGGGTTTACTAGATAACTCATGTATCTAGCACCCCTTCGACGGATCATAATTCCAAGTTGTAGAACTTGAGTTACACAAGATTTAGTGGAAGAAAAACAAGAGTTTTCACCCTTGGAGAACATATGCTCATTTTCTTCCTCTAAGTCTTTGATCTAACACTCAAGATACTTAGTTCCATGCATGATGGTATGTATAACTAGTGTATCTTGAGTAGTTATACATAACCCCATCAAAACTCAAGCTATCAAAACAAGGTAAGAGAAGAAGATGAAGGTACATTATACCTTGACTTAGTGGCTACCTTCCTTGATTTTCCAAAGTAACTAATAAACTTTAGGGGCATAAACCACTAGAACTCCTATAATTCTTCTTCCTATGGCTGAAATTCTCTCTTTCTTTTTTCTCTCTTTGAAGTTGGCTAGCTTGGGAGCAAGAGGTAGAAGAAGAAGATGAAGAAGATGGAGAGAAAATGAGATGTTGGAAGAATGAGATGTGAATTCAAAATGTAATGGGCAATTCATTATTAATTCTCCCACAATCATTTTGTTGCCCATTAGGTAAAACACTTTGTTTATTACTTACCTTAGGTTAAACATGATTAAATGTGCATAATGGAGTGGCAACCAATGGGAGCCTTACAACATTGTCCTTATGTTTATTCATGTCTACTAATGGACAAGCTAGATTAATTATTCCACTTAGGATCCTCATAATATCCACCATTTAGCTTTTATTTTAAATGCCCAATTTTGATTAATCAAATGTCTAGAATACCCCCAATCAAGTGGGCTAAGTATTGGATTACAATTTATTTTCCTTGGGCTTTCTTTTAATTGATTTGGGCTAGATAAAAACATAGTCCAACAATTTTAATAATGTTACCCAATTTGATAATTTAGGCTTTTCGCCTCCAATCATATGAAGTTTAATTACTTATACATATGATTTTATCTCATATCCTAATTAGATTTACAAGAATTAGGTTTAAAATTATTAGTCACTTGAAATACTAAGTTTACCCACTTAAGTTAGTATACGTATAAAATACTAAATTTTTCGTGTTACCATAACCCTTAGGTTATTTAATACCCTTACCTAATGTATAATTAGGTCACAAGGCTTTCATTTTTAATGAAATCCATAAATGTATGTATCCATATATAATACAAAGTTTAAAAAAAATGTACATACATACATGGTGACTTAAGATTCACTAGTTATTACATAATGATGTTATATATATATATATATATATATATATATATATATATATATATATATATATATATATCATAATATTATGATTCGATTACAAAATTCTCATAACGAGTTCTTATTACAAGGTATTCATACATACAAGAATATAATTTAATCTATGTAGGGACGCTTCCCTTTATCTACTCCAGAAGTTCCAGGATTACCATCTAACACTGCAAAAGGAATAATTTGCAAGGGTGAGCTATGACATGCCCAGCAAGTTGTATATTTATAACAATATAGGATTTGAAGAATTATAACAATTCAAATTTCAACTGATAGTTGTTACCATTTCTGGATTTCTAATTCCAACTAGTTCTGGAATTTTTATCATTTCAGTCACAAAGAGTTAAAAATTTTGTTCAGATGTGAGATAGGGGATCGGCCTATTCAACATCCTAGGAGTATGCATTTCATCCTACTAGTGCTTAACATACACTAAACTCATTGTCAATATATTCATTGACTAAACATCGTTCCCTTACAGGATACTCAACTTCAGTATAAGATTGTCTTACCAAAATAATTTGGCTTGACACAACAGTTTATGCTCAATAAACAATATCATAAGGATAAATAATTCATTTCTTAATTATTCTGGAACTATAGCAATTGTAATAACCCGAGATTTCCTAAATAAAATAAATAAGAAAATTTGCGTATAATTTTTTTTTATTTAATGACGAGAATAAGTGTCTAGTAATGTGAACGATAAATGCGAATATATTTATTACTTGAAAAATTAGAAATAATTTTGGAATTATTAATTACTACAAATTATATTTTTATGGTAATTAATTTCTGTAAGCAGAAATGTTTTTATTAATTATTTTCCATGAAAACATGATTGGAAATAATATATGAAGTGATAATTAGAATTTATATAATATATATTTTATTATATGAATTGTTCGAATATTTAAATCAAGTATTTTAACTTGATATGAAAGAGAAGTCGGATATGAGATCCAAACCCCGAATTGGGATTGTGATCAAGAGATGAGAATAATAATATTATATTATTGTTATAATGATTTTCTGAAGACAATAATTATGTATCGTATGTAGAGACAGATAATATTGAGTAATGATGATCAATTAGGTGTAGCATATTACCCCTCATTGTGAAACCCTAATTATTAAACTTAGTTATGAGAAATGACCGTGAGTAGTATTTGTGTATATGAAGTTTCTTGTGTATATGAAGGTTTTGTGTATAAGATGTCAGTAAAGAAGAAAACCCCTAATTATTGTTGTATGTCGATAATCAGGACAAACCCTAATTATTACAACCCTAATCGGTTGAAGTTAGAGACCGTAATGACTGTGTTAGTAACATACACATATAATTAGAGAACCCTAATGGTCAATTAGAAACTCTAATTGATGGCGTTAAGAAACCCTAATTATAGAACCCTAAATTTTAAATCGAAAACCCTAATTTTAAATTTTTGGGTTTAATTACGATGTTAATGTATAAATATTTTAATTTACCAAAGGATGAAAAATAATTGGTAAATGATAAGAATTACCATCTAGTGATTAAATATTACATTTAATTGCTATGTACAAGAATGCCCATGAAATTATATGGGAAATTACCAAAATACCCTTTTTGTCCATTTTAGTGTATTATTAGTAGCATTGTTGCTAGAATCTTTGCAAAAGCTAGCCAACCACCACCTTCTAGAATTCCCTCATGCTACTATACCATTACACCTCAATTATACAACCAAATTGAGCATCCAAAGCATTAGAATTGGCCTATAAATAGAGATCAAAGAGAGTTAATGCAAAATGCACACTTGAATTTTCCTAACTCTCATCCTAGACTCTCTCAACCTCTAGCCAACGAATTTGCCTTGCCCATAAGCTCCTAATCAAAGCCCAACCATCACAAACAACAAATCAGAAGCATCAAGAAGCCAGAAATCAAAAATCAAGCTTGAAAAGGTAGGAAATCCTAAATTCTAGAAATCCTTCGATTCGATGTTAATTGATGCAATTGATTGTTTAAAGTAGTGTAATAGAGAGTCTATTAATGTTCTGGGTTGTAAAATCATGAACCCGTAACATCAAAGTGCACGAATTTGAAGATTTAAACAAGTTAGAAAAACCGAATTCTGTTATTTTTCACCAAATGTCAGAGGCTATAAATCTTTGGTCGATCTCGAGTTTTGTTTTTAAAAGTTGTTATAGGTAGCACGATATGTGGTCTTTAATCTCCAAAAGGAATAAAGTTCATAGCTATTGTAGATCGGGATTTATAAGCGGTCAAAGTGGGTTGACCCAAGCATTGACCTACCGTTTCTTCAAACCTAAAATATTCCAAGTGTCTGAGAAAATATTATTTTGGAAAATGTCGGGCCTTATATCTCTTGTTATCTTTAATGTGTTTTATGTTCTAAAGGTTGATATGTGTATCTTGTTATGTGGTATTTAACCTCCAAAAATAATCGTGTCCATATATATTACGGATTAAGAGTTATTTAAGGTCAAAGTGGGTTGACCGGCATTGACGAAAAAATTGGCAAACCCGTAATTTTCTAAGTGTTAATTTTTCCGACAAGGTTTGACCATACTTTAGATGCTTTATTTCTTGTTTTTATGATGATGTTAAGTGTTAGAGTTGTAGTCCTACATGTTGTCTACATTAATCGGAATTGATAGATCACATAAAGGTTACACGATCATCAAGTTATAGAGGTCCAAAGTAGGCACCTCGAATCGTTTCTTCGTGAAGAAATGACTTTGGTAGCTACTTTGATGGCTGATTTATCCAGATCGATGTTTGTTTAGAGGTTATGATTGTTGGATCTTATATTCTTGTATTTCCTCTACAAGGCCCAATTTATAGATTGTCCAAATTCGTTAAGATGAGAGAGTTATTCACGGCCAAAGTAGGCCACCTTGCCTACGCCTTTTATGAAGATCTGGGTAGGCTCAAGAACACCTATAGCGACACTACTGTCACTATAGGGGCCTTTACTTGACGCTTTAATTATTTTAATTTCTCGATTTTCCGAAAAATGATTTAAAAATTAGAAAAATTAGATTTTAATTATTAAAATACCAAATAAATTATGAAAAATTATTTTAAAGTCCGAAAAATAGTTTTTAATTATTTTGAGTATATTTCATAAATATTTAATATTTTTAGAATATAAAAGGTATTTATTTATTTAATTATAATATTAAATAAATTATTTAAAAATAGTTTTAATTCATGAAAAATCATGAAAAATTATATTATGGTATAAGAAAATATTTTAAGTTATTTCCATGACTTTTAATATTTTGTGATGAATTTCATTAATTAATTATATATTAATGATATTAAAGTTATTTAATGATTATATTAAATAATTTAGTTTAAAATAATTTTAATATTATAAAAATCATTTTAAATGAAATTAAGGTATTTAAAAATATTTTAAGTTATAAAATATAACTTTTAATATTTAAAGGATAATTTCATTAATAATTTAATATTAATGATATTAAGATAATATTAATGATATTTAGTTTATTTAATAATTATTATTAAATAAATTTTTTAAAAATGGTTTTATTTATTTAAAATTATTTAAAGAGGATATTAAGGATTTAAAAATATTTTAAGTTATAATTAATGACTTTTAATATTTGGATGAATAGTACATTAATATTTATATATTAATGGTGATTATTTAAAAATGATTTTAATTGTTTTAAAAATCATTTAAGGGTATTATAAATGTTTTAAAAATAGTTTGAGTTATTATAAATAACTTTTATATTTTGGCAATGGTTTCATTAATAGTTTAATATAAATTAATTATTAATGATAATGGAATTGTTTAATGTTTAAGTCATTTAATTATGATTCGATGTTTGAAAGTTATAAATTACCAAACTAGTCGACTAGAGAATAGGTTATGAAGTCCGAGGATTTGATAAAGAGCACTATAGAAACGCTTATATCACTATAAGCCCTTGAGTGAAAGATTTGATTTATTAAAAATTTCAATTTCGGAAAATTCAAAAATGATTAAAAGTAAAATGTCCGATATTTACAGATGTTGAGGTATAGAATAAGAGTCTTAGACTCAAGATTTACCTCGATAAAGTCGCTTGTGACGCAGACAAATGCCGTAATTCTATAATAGAAAGAAAAGGCTATCTTTGTAAGAACATGGATGAAATATTTGAAAAATGTATAAAAGTATAGAATAGAAAGTATGATCAACTGCGATTATGTGATCACGTGATTAGACTATGTATTTAATCAAGTAATTGGCGAAGACTATGTGTTATGATATATTGTTCTAATCGAGCGAATGACCGCTTATTGATAGGTTGTGATAAAGAGATAAAACCTAAGTTGAGATTTGTAATCAAGCAAATCAAAAAGTATCTTACCTTTGCATTTCCTTTATGCAATGGACATGAGTAAGAAGTTTCGTAATTATTCTATTTACATATGCAGTTATTATGTACGCTTTGATTATCAACATGTTAGCTCGGATATATATTACGTTAAGTTGATTTCTAAATGGTTATACAAGTGTCCCCACTTGGATAATCATGGCATTTATTCACATGTTGATACACCTTTGTCAATTACCAGAGTATATATATATATATATATATATATATATATATATGTTGAATTACATATTATTGTTGAAAGCAAGATTAAAACCTTCGGGTTTGGAACCGTGCATGTATGAACATCCCGATAATGGGAAAATTTTTATGCGGCTTGTTGGACAAAGGGTGAGCGATGAATTTCGTTCAAGTTATGTAGTATTGATCAATACAGGTACAACTGGGTTGATCACCCTCCGCGTTCAGTAAGTTATGACTTTTCATGAGATGAATTTCGCTAAACCTTTCGAAAATGAAAACAATGTTCATAGTATGTTTCTTAAACCCTATTCATGGGTAGAGCTGGCCAAATTTAAATAATTTGAAGAGAGTTGTTATGTGAATCTTTTATCAAGACAGATTACTTCACAACTTTTGATTCGTTGTAGAAGTGTTATGTAAAGAGAATACTTATATTCTTTCAAATTTATATATATAATTGTTATTACTTCATTGGGCACTCAAATGCTCATCCTTGCTTAAACTAAATGTTTTCGCCACGACGATCGAATTGAAGGCTCTCGAGCACCGAACAAGGAAAAGAAAAGTCGCATTCAATGAGATTTAGTATGAGTTAATGGTTATAGTTAAGAAGACAATGGAATCTATTGTCGTATTGTAAGGAATGTATTTGAAGGTCACGCACTGGGAAGTAAACTTTGATGTATGTAAATTAAGTTCGAATGTATTATTATTTAGTATTATTCAAATTTAAAGAAATGGTATCGTGGAGAACCGAGTTCGGGTTGCAAGTACCCGGATTTGGGGTCGCCACAGCAATAACTTTTCAATAATAGGTAATTCAATGTAGGTGTATTATATCAGCAGTATATCAAGATAGAATCTTGTTCAGCGAAAAAACAGGGTTGATAAATTTTTATATAAGTAATAAAATTGGGTATAGGAGACTTGCTTGAGCGTAGATCAGTCAAGCTATACTATTCGAACGCTAATAAGTACCTATGACGTTCAAAAATATAAATCTAACACGTTAGTATTGATAACAATACTCAAATAAAATATTTATTTAATAATGGGTTAGATTTAATAGGGTTTGACTTTTTAATACATTTGATAAATGAACTAAATTTTATTTATAAAATTTGGTTATATTTTAAATAATTTAATTATCCTTATATATATATTTTAGAAGGTTAAAATATTTTCTTAAATTATTTATTAATCCTTTAAATAATTTTTAAATCATTTATCTCTATTTATAAGTAATTTAAATTTACTAAAATTTTATAAAAACGTTATTTAATATTATTAAATAATTTATAATCATTTATTATGATTTTTATTTCAATAATAATATTTTTACATAATTATTTAGTATTTAAAAGTAATTATTCTAATTACTTTATTAATAAGTTAATTATTAATAATATCTAAATAAGATAAAATAATTATTATATTTTTGTAGAAATATCGTAAATAATTTATAATAATTTAATATAATTTTTAAAACTGCTTTTTATTAATTATTTCTAATTTTTATAATTTATTTTAAAGAAAATAATTTCATTTCATCGCTAAAGCTCTACAAAGGATGAGAAAGTGTCGCCAGTAGGTGTTCTTGAGTTTAGGCGTATTGGTCATGGTCGAGTGACCAGTTTGACCATCAAATAACTCGTTACTTGTAATGATTTTTGGTTAGATCAAGTATTGGTGTTGTAGTACTCATACAATAGTACAAGATCAAGTAATAATCAGGCTTTAATCTACATCTAACAAGAAATTATAAAGGTCCAAAGTTACTATCAGAGCTGTTCTTGGGTTTCTGGGTAACCAAGAACAGTGGTCATGGCCGGTCAACGGTTTTATGGCTTGAATAACTTTGATTCTGTGTATTAGATGTATGTTTTGTTTGTTGTAACATGTAGTCTATATGTCAGCGTACATATATATAACATTAACATGAACAAATCTTAATTCTAAGGTCTCTATTTATGCTGGTCAAAGTAGAGCTACCAACTGTTTCTCGTGTTCTTCAGTTTCTGAAAAAAAACCAGAAACTTAGTCATGCTCGGTCAACTACTTTTGACCAATAATTCGATAATCCTATGAGTTGTTTGTTCTATTGAAGATTATAGATATGTAGTATGTATAACTGGGTACTAGTATATAACAAAAACTTAAACGATTAACAATCAGAAGACGATTAAACAGGTCGGTCAAAGTAGCCGGTTCAACTTTTCTTGAGCTTTCTGGGCAACCCAGAAAACCAACTTCCGTGAACGGTCAACCCACTTTGACTGCTTATATCTTGGAATCTATGATTCATTTGAACCTGTTTTCTTTTCCAGATTAAAGACCTACTAACATGCTACAAATACCAATCAATTAACAGACCAAATCATAAACACACATGAATCTAAAAGCCCTGACATTCGGCTGTTAGAACATTTTTTTCAAAATTTCCAGATTTCATAAAACGCTTAATTAAGGCATCTAGATGTTATGAAAATGTGTTCTACCACTCTAGCATACTTTCTAACATCCTAAGATATAATTCTAAACATCCAAACAACAAAATTAACAAAGGATCAAAGTGCTAATTATAAACTAGGGTTTGCACCTTAATTTGAGCAATTCTTGATTCTATCTTCTGATCTTGTTGCTGTTAACACCCAGGTTTGATATGGTAGGTTTATAAGTGTATCTAGGCTTTGAGAATTCATGAGTTTGCTCAGCCCTAAGGTTCGTATTTATAGAATTATTCAACTTGGATTTTTGGTCATTTTTCCACCTACTTGCCTCCATAAAGATCTGATTTGTGACTCTTCTGCTGCTTGGGAGTTTGGAAGCATGTCATGTGATGTCTTGGAACTTGAAATGGTGACTCCCAACCTACTTGTGAGCTAGTTGATCAAATTAGTAGCTTAATTAGGTTTAAATCTTCACTAATCTTGATTAGGATTTTTTTCCTAATCATTAGGAATGTTAAGTAATGTTAATTAGTACCTAATTAAAGTTTACTAACCATGATTAGGTGTTATCATAAGCTAATTAGGGATAGATTAGCTAATTAGGGTTTAATTAATAAACTAGGGTTAGGGTTTTGCTAATTAGGGTTAGGGTTTGTTAACCTAGGTTTACTGACCTAAATTTCTCACTAATCCTAACAAGCACGACAAAGCGTTTTTTCAGTGTAAGCACGACAAAATAACTTGTCAAAATAATTTTACCGAAAAGTCCAATTATAGAAGAAAAATTTAAGCACAAGGTGTCAAGCACGACGTTTTTTGGATAAAAATTTATTTGGTCAATTTTGTCAAACCAAGTATATAATAACACATAACACATTCAGAACAGAGAAATTTTATTTATATAACGGGGTTTATACATACAAGTCTTATTAGGGTTTTGGGCTTTTACATTCACCCCTACTAATAAGAATTTTGTCCTCGAAATTACAGTACATGTCAAGTAAATAATTGAGGATAATTCTCGCGCCTTTTATCTTTAAGCTCCCATGTAGCTTCTTCAACGTTCTGATTTCTCCAAATTACTTTAACCGAGGCTATCAATTTATTTCTCAGGACTTGCTCTTTACGGTCGACGATCTGCACAGGTTTTTCTACATAAGAAAGATCTTTTTCTATTTGGATCGGCTCATATTGTATAACGTGTTTATAATCAGGTTTTTATGGTCGTAAAACGGACACATGAAACACATTATGAATATGGTTTAACTCGGGAGGTAGTGCTATTTCATAAGCAACTTCACCAACCCTTCTCAAAATTTTAAAAGGTCTAATAAATCTCGGACTTAATTTTCCTTTCTTGCCAAAACGTATCTTGCCTTTCCAAGGAGATACTTTCAAGAATATGTGACTTCCTACGCTAAAGTTTCGTTGTTGATGATGTGGATCTGCATATTTTCTTTATCGATCCTGAGACGCTTGTAAACGTTGACGAATAATTCTGATGATTTCAGTTGTTTGTTGAATTATCTCGGGTCCTAACATTTGTCTTTCTCCGACTTCATCCCAACATAAAGGTGTTCTACATTTTCTTCCATATAAAGCTTCATAGGGTGGCATACCTATGCTAGCATGATAACTATTGTTGTAGTCGAATTCGACTAAAGGTAACTGATCTTCCCAACTTCCTTTGAAGTCTATGACACATGTTCTCAACATATCCTCTAATGTTTGTATGGTTCTCTCACTCTGTCCATTAGTTTGAGGATGATAGGCTGTACTTAATCTTAGTTGTGTTCCTAAGTGTTTCTGAAGACTTTTCCAAAAATTAGAAGTAAATCTTGGATCTCGATCTGATATTATGGACACAGGTACTCCATGCCTAGAGATAATTTTATGAATATACAGTTTGGCAAGGTGATCTAGGTTATGAGTAATCTTAATAGGTAAAAAGTGAGCTAATTTTGTTAAACGGTTAACTATTACCCAAATGGCATTATGGGCCTTTTGTGTAGTTGGAAGGCCTACTACAAAATCCATAGTTATATGTTCCCACTTCTACTCAGGAATTGGTAAGGGTTGAAGTAAACCACTTGGCTTCTGATGTTCTGCCTTAACCCTTTGACACGTGAGACATTTACTTACCCATTCAGCTATTTTCCTTTTTATATTCGACCACCAAAAGTGTCGACTTAAATCTTTGAACATTTTAGTACTGCCAGGATGTATGGAAAATTTAGAATTATGTGCTTCGTTCAAAATTTCATCTTTTAAAGCTTGATCTAACGGAACCCAGATTCTATTTTCATGTCTTATTATTCCATCCGCATCTATTCAAAATTTATTATACTTATCATGTGTGGAATTAGATTTAAACTTCTGACACTCTTCATCCTTCTCCTGTATCTCTTTAACTTTATCGAGCAGAGATAAAACTCCTTCTAAAATATATAATTTTTGGGTAGAGGTAGTTGGACATTCCACCTCAATTTCTAACTTTTCAAAGTCTTTTATTAACCTATCATTGGTGGTTAATACATTCAATTTTTCCTGATTATTTCTACTTAACGCATCAGCTACAACATTAGCTTTACCGGGATGATATAAGATTTCACAGTCAAAATCCTTTATCAGTTCTAACCATCGTCTCTGTCTTAAATTTAATTCCTTTTGTGTAAAAATATATTTCAGACTTTTATGATCTGTATATATCTCGCACTTCTCCCCGTACAAGTAATGTCTCCAAATTTTTAGAGCAAGCACTACTGCGGCTAGCTCTAAATCATGAGTAGGATACCTCTTCTCATAATCTTTGAGTTGTCGTGATGCATAAGATATCACTTTACCATGTTGTATCAACACACACCCTAATCCTCTGTGTGATGCGTCACTATATACTACAAGGCCTCCTATATCATCTGGTAAAGATAACGCTGGAGCCATGCTCAATTGCTTCTTCAACTCTTGGAAGCTTTCCTCATATTTATCTGTCCAGACGTATTTCACCATCTTTCGAGTTAAATTGGTTAATGGGGTTTCTATTTTTGAAAAATCTTTTATAAACCGTCGATAATAACCCGCTAAACCGAGAAAACTTCGTACTTCTGTTGGAGTTGTTGGTTGTTCCCAGTTCACAACTGTTTCGATCTTAGTTGGATCTACAGATATTCCATCTTTATCAATTACATGACCTAAAAATTGAACTCTCTTAAACCAGAATTCACACTTGGAAAACTTTGTATAAAGTTATTCCTTTCGTAATATCTCCAATACGACTCTCAAGTGTTCAGTATGCTCTTCCCGTGTTTTTGAGTATACCAGAATATCGTCGATAAGCACTACAACAAATTTATCCAAGCATGGTTTAAACACTCGATTCATTAAATCCATAAATGTTGTCGGTGCATTTGTTAATCCAAAAGACATTACAAGAAATTCATAATGTCCATAGCGTGTCCTAAACGCTGTTTTTGGCACATCCTCCTTTCTTACCTTTAATTGATGATAACCTGTTCTAAGGTCAATTTTTGAAAAATATTCGGCCCCTTTTAATTGGCCAAACAAATAATCAATCCTTGGCAAGGATATTTATTCTTAATAGTTAACTTATTTAGCTCCCTATAATCTATACAAAGTCTTATAGTTCCATCCTTCTTCTTTACAAACAAAACTAGTGCGCCCCAAGGTGAAACACTAGGTTGTATGTACTTTTTATCTAAGAGTTCCTATAATTGAATAAGTAACTCTTTCAGTTCTATAGGTGCCATTCTGTATGGTGCCTTAGAAACTGGTGCCGTTCCTGGTGCAAGATCAATGATGAACTCAATCTCCCTATCTGGAAGCAAACCGGGTAAATTATCTGGAAATACATCAGGAAATTCCTTAACTATAGGTATTTGATCTAGTTTTACTCCTTCCTGTCGAGTATCAACTATGTAGGCCAAATATCCTACACAACCCTTTTTAAGTAATCTTTCTGCCTGAACTATTGTTAAACATCGAGATTGCTTAGGTGAACAACTACCGTTGAACACTACCTTTGACTTCGAAGCAGTCAAAAGGTTAATACATTTTTGATGAGAATCAATCATCGCGTTATGATTAACTAACCAGTCCATTCCTAGAATTACATCAAATTCTCCCAACTGAATCGATAACAAATCTACCTTAAAATTATGTCCTTCTATTACCACACTACAGTTTCTGTATATGGTCTTAACCGGAATTCTTTCATTATTAGCAATTTCTACACAAAATGGTTTGTCTAAATTTTCACAAGGCATATTCAAGTTTGTTGAGAAATTTCTAGACACAAATGAACAAGTAGCACCAGAATCGAATAACACATATGCATTTAAAGTATTGATAGGGATGATACCTGTCACTACGTCCTGTGAAGTAACAACATCCCTCACCGACATATTAAATGTTTTCGCGGTAGGTTGATTCTGAACCCCAACTGCAGCTACTGTCGATTGATTATTCTCTGGTATTCTAACCCCTTTTCCTCCTTGGTTCATGGGACAGTTCTTAGAAAAATGGTCCATTGAACCACAATTAAAACATTTATTTTTCCTTGGAAGAGGACACTGTGAAAGATAATGTCCTGATTGTCCACAATTAAAACATTTGTTAAGAAGACACTCTCCTCTATGTTTCTTACTACACTTAGGACAAGGTTTAATATTATTCTTACTAAAATTGTTATTAGTATTTCCTATCTTTTTCCACGAGTTGTTAGAAAAAGAATTATTCCATTTACGCTTGTTATTAAACCCACCGAACTGGGTTCTCATCTTACTTTTCCTTTCTCATTCTGAGTCTTTTTGTCCTGATGAAACTTAGCGAGATTTTCATTCTCACTTTCAGTTATAGTGGCCTTCTCTAGTATTTCAAAGAAAGTTTTGATTTGAAGCACTGATAATTTACTCCTAATCTGAGGTTTTAAACCTTCTTGGTACCTACGAGTCTTTCTAAGTTCAGTGGTTACTTGATGTGGAGCAAACCTGGATAGTTCATTAAACTTAGCTGTATACTGGGTTACAGTAAGATCTCCTTGTTTTAAGTCCAGCAATTTTATTTCCATTCGATCTTTCAGGGATTGGGAAAAATAGTTTTCAAAGAACAATTCTTTAAATCTATCCCAAGGAACAATTTCAGTTTCTACTCGACTTTTGGTTGATTCCCACCAATAATTAGCTTCACCTTTCAAGAAAAAGGTTGCAAAAGTTGTCTTCTGGTTATTACTAACATTGGTTACTAAGAAAAAATTTTCTATCTCAGAAATCCAATATGTGCATCTACAGGTTCTAATGTACCTTTAAATTCAGGTGGTCCAACTAATTTAAAATCTTTGAAGGATGTATTTTGGTTTATAGGTCTGTTTATTACTCCTAACATCATATCTACTAACTGTTGAGTAGGATTATCCTCATTATTCATTTCTCTTTGGGGTCTTCTGGTTGGTGGCATGATTCTATAAAACAACAACAAAGATTCACATAAGACTTTGAATAACAAAACATATTGTTTATTTTATATATATCCCAACCGTATTACACTAACTTCAAAATTTAAACATACTACTATATTACACAGTACTTATCACAATACAAACTTTGAATGCTTCTTTATTATACTAATATAAAGCATCCAACCTCCTATGCTATTCTCTAGAATTCATTGATATCATCAAAGGAATCCTGAATCATGTGGCAAACCACAGAACGATCGATAAGATACGCCGTTTTCTTCTCCTCTACGGGATATCGAACTACACGACGCTGCAAATCATTAAAAGTATCTCGGACTCCCAGAGATGTTTTAAGAATTCTTGACTGAATTTCCTTTCTGCCCCTTTGTGCATGGTGCAGTTGTACTTTTAGTCGATGACTATGACTCCTTTCATCCATTAGCATACAATCAGCTAAGTCTGCCCTAAACTTCATCTTATTGTTCTCATATTCTGTTGTCTGCAGCAGTGATGCCATTGCCTTATCATGCTCATCTATTCTCATTAATTGTCCAGCCACTGGATCTTCATCTTCTTCAGCATCAAGCAGTTGTTGATCATGAAGCAATTCTTCTTCCTCTGCATCACTAGCTATAATAGACTCTATTTGCGGTGGATTGATTACTATTACCCTTTCTTCAGCATTGGAGTTGGCCATCTATAAAAGAAAACTCCACAAATACTGGTATAAAGTTTTACACAACATAAAAATTTTAATATTATATTTTATATGTCTTTTTAAAATTTTTACGGACTCGAAGACTATATACTAAGAAAACTCTTCCTTATATCTATAGCCTTAATGACTTTTGATACCAAAATTGTAACACCCCCATACCTATACTCCCGTGGTATCCGGTATGGTGTTTACATAGAATTAACATAATGCATTTAAATCTATACACCCATGGTATCTGATTAAAATATTACATTAGATAGAGGGACGATCAGATATAATTCCCATAGATTCAAGATTCACAAGATCCCATAATGGATGGTAATTCCCAAGAGAAATATTTATTGTGTTTGGATACCCTCACTTGAATATATGAACTATGATCTGTGACTAGAGTCTATTTATCCAAAATTCAGAGTATCGGTAATAACATGAACAGTCCATATTACCAATACGCTCACCCAGATGTATAGTTTATGTCATGCGAATATATACTATCGTATCGATAGTAACTATCTATCTAAAATTCAGAGTATTAATAACAACATGAACAGTCCATGCTATTAACACCCTCACTCAGATAAATAGTTCCCAAGGATCTCAACTAGAATAGAAGACATCTAATTTTACATCTATGTATGTAAGAAAACACGGTTGCGGAAATAAAAGATGTTATATATATATATATCATAATATTATGATTCGATTACAAAATTCTCATAACGAGTTCTTATTACAAGGTATTCATACAGACAAGAATATAATCTAATCTATGTAGGGACGCTTCCCTTTATCTACTCCAGATGTTCCAGATTACCATCTAACACACGCAAAGGAATAATTTGCAAGGGTGAGCTATGACATGCTCAACAAGTTGTATATTTATAACAATATAGGATTTGAAGAATTATAACAATTCAAATTTCAACTGATAGTTGTTACCATTTCTGGATTTCTAATTCCAACTAGTTCTGGAATTTTTATCATTTCTGTCAGTCACAAAGACTTAGAAATTTGTTCAGATGTGAGATAGGGGATCAGCCTATTCAACATCCTAGGAGTATGCATTTCATCCTACTAGTGCTTAACATACACTAAACTCATTGTCAATATATTCATTGACTAAACATCGTTCCCTTACGGGATACTCAACTTCAGTATAAGATTGTCTTACCAAAATAATTTGGCTTGACACAATAGTTTATGCTCAATAAACAATATCATATGGATAAATAATTCATTTCTTAGTTATGCTGGAACTATAGCAATAACTTTTCAATAATAGGTAATTCAATGTAGGTGTATTATATCAGCAGTATATCAAGATAGAATCTTGTTCAGCGAATAAATAGGGTTGATAAATTTTACATAAGTAATAAAATTGGGTATAGGAGACTTGCCTGAGCGTAGATCAGTCAAGCTATACTATTTGAACGCTAATAAGTACCTATGACGTTCAAAAATAAAAATCTAACACGTTAGTATTGATAACAATACTCAAATAAAATATTTATTTAATACCGGGTTAGATTTAATAGGGTTTGACTTTTAATACCTTTGATAAATGAACTAAATTTTATTTATAAAATTTGGTTATATTTTTAAATAATTTAATTATCCTTATAATATATTTTAGAAGGTTAAAATATATTTTTTAATTATTTATTAATCCTTTAAATGATTTTAAATTATTTATCTCTATTTATAAGTAATTTAAATTTACTAAAATTTAATAAAAACATTATTAAATATTATTAAATAATTTATAATCATTTATTATGATTTTTATTTCAATAATAATATTTTACATAATTATTTAGTATTTAAAAGTAATTATTCTAATTACTTTATTAATAAGTTAATTATGAATAATATCTAAATAAGATAAAATAATTATTATATTTTTGTAGAAATATCAGAAATAATTTATAATAATTTAATATAATTTTTAAAACTATTTTTATTAATTATTTCTAATTTTTATAATTTATTTTTAAAGAAAATAATTTACCTCTCATCGCTAAAGCTCTACAAATGATGTAAAGTGTCGTCAGTAGGTGTTCTTGAGTTTCAAGGCGTTGTTGGTCATGGTCGAGTGACCAGTTTGACCATCAAATAACTCGTTACTTGTAATGATTTTTTGTTAGATCAATTATTGGTGTTGTAGTACTCATACAATAGTACAAGATCAAGTAATAATCAGGCTTTAATCTACATCTAACAAGAAATTATAAAGGTCCAAATTTACTGTCAGAGCTGTTCTTGGGTTTCTGGGTAACCAAGAACAGTGGTCATGGCCGGTCAACGGTTTTATGGCTTGAATAACTTTGATTCATGTATTAGGTGTATGTTTTGTTTGTCAGAATATGTAGTCTATATATGTCGCATATATATATAACATTAACATGAACAAATCTTAATTCTAAGGTCTCTATTTATACTAGTCAAAGTAGAGCTACCAACTGTTTTTGTTCTTCGGCCGAAAAACCCGTAAACTTAGTCATGCTTTCATTAACTACTTTTGACCAATAATTCGATAATCCTATGAGTTGTTTGTTCTATTGAAGATTATAGATATGTAGTATGTATAATGGTACTAGTATATAACAAAACTTAAACGATTAACAATCGTAAGACGATTAAAGCAGCTCTGGCCAAAGTAGCTTGCTCAACTTTTCGCTTTTTCGGGCAACCCAGAAAACCAACTTCCATGAACGGTCAACCCACTTTGACTGCTTATATCTTTGAATCTATGGTTCATTTGAACCTGTTTTCTTTCAGATTAAAGACCTACTAACAAAGCTACAAATACCAATCAATTAACAGACCAAATCATAAACACACATGAATCTAAAAGCCCTGACATTCGGCTGTTAGAACATTTTTTTCAAAATTTCCAGATTTCATAAAACGCTTAATTAAGGCATCTAGATGTTATGAAAATGTGTTCTACCACTCTAGCATACTTTCTAACATCCTAAGATATAATTCTAAACATCCAAACAACAAAATTAACAAAGGATCAAAGTGCTAATTATAAACTAGGGTTTGCACCTTAATTTGAGCAATTCTTGATTCTATCTTCTGATCTTGTTGCTGTTAACACCCAGGTTTGATATGGTAGGTTTATAAGTGTATCTAGGCTTTGAGAATTCATGAGTTTGCTCAGCCCTAAGGTTCCTATTTATATAATACTTCAACTTGACTTTTTGGTCATTTTTCCACCTACTTGCCTCCATAAAGATCTGATTTGTGACTCTTCTGCTGCTTGGGAGTTTGGAAGCATGTCATGTGATGTCTTGGAACTTGAAATGGTGACTCCCAACCTACTTGTGAGCTAGTTGATCAAATTAGTAGCTTAATTAGGTTTAAATCTTCACTAATCTTGATTAAGGTTTTTTTCCTAATCATTAGGAATGTTAAGTAATGTTAATTAGTACCTAACTAACCATGATTAGGTGTTATCATAAGCTAATTAGGGTTAGATTAGCTAATTAGGGTTTAATTAATAAACTAGGGTTAGGGTTTTGTTAATTAGGGTTAGGGTTTGTTAACCTAGGTTTACTGACCTAAATTTCTCACTAATCCTAACAAGCACGACAAAGCGTTTTTTCAGTGTAAGCACGACAAAATAACTTGTCAAAATAATTTTACCGAAAAGTCCGATTATAGAAGAAAAATTTAAGCACAAGGTGTCAAGCACGACGTTTTTCGGATAAAAATTTATTTGGTCAATTTTGTCAAACCAAGTATATAATAACACATAACACATTCAGAACAGAGAAATTTTATTTATATAACGGGGTTTATACATACGAGTCTTATTAGGGTTTTGGGCTTATACATTAGTGACTCCGGATAGATTGGTATATACGTTGTTTTCTCATTGGATGAGGATGATTGATCTCATGATCATTTGTGTGGAGACACTAAAGCAAGTATGTAGGGGCTTATTAGAGTATAAGTTCACTAAACGTGGCTTGCTAAGGAATACCTAATGGAGTTTTACTTGCCTGTCAATAGGAATTCCTGTAATGATAGTAGTACAAGTGATCCTTGGACTTGAGATCATCATAGTATCTTGTGTATGATGAGTTATACTTTGAATTATTCCTTAAGACCCTTAGGGTATATCAAAGGGTATTCTTGAGTATAATAAGTTGTACATGGAGATAATGTATGATCAATAAAGAATCTACCACTTCTAGTAAAAGAAGAGAAATGTCCTATGTGATTCGATAAATGACAACCTAGTAGTCTTGGCCAAGGCAGAATGAAATTAGAACGGAGTTTCTAATTTGCATTATTTGGAGTTGTGCATTTAAGGATAAAAATACATATAATTAAATAAAGTAAGACTTGACAGAAATTTCATGTCTTATATTTAATTGGAACATTGTATGGTGGAAGGATTGAATTGTACGGTAACTATTTACTCAAAGGTTCTTTTATGATTAATGTTAAAATCTATATTATTTGAAAAGTCGTTAATCGCCAGGGAGGCTTATCCCTATTGTAGAATAAATATTATTTATTTAAATTAATTAATTATTTTATTTATTTATTTAAATAAAATTAAAATTATTCTAATTGATTTATTCACAACCGGTTTAATATGGAGAACCTAAAGGGTCGCACCATAAAAGGAAGAATAATTATTTAAGAAGTTAATGGCATAATCGTAATAATAAGTTAAGTATATTTAATTTAATCTATGGTGATAGAATAAATTAAATAGCTTAATATTTATTATTTAATATTTTAGGAATATTAAATATAAATTAATAAGAAGAGTCTTATTATTATTATTATTATTATTACTATTATTATTTAATTCCTAAAGGAGTTTGAGAATTAATTAATAAAAGTACTCTCATATATTTCTAATAACATTAGGAGGTAAATTAATTAAAAGAATGTAATTAATTATTCCTAATAAGATTAGGAGGCTAATTAATTAAAAGATTTTAATTAATTAAAATAAAACCCAATTCCTTAATTGTTAAGGAGGGTTGCCCACATCTAAGGAGGGTTGCCCACATCTATAAATAAGAGGAGTTTTATTATGGGTGAAGTGGTTGTTAACTTTTTCACAACAGATGTGATTCCAATTGTTGGAGAGTACGCTCCTTTTCTATGAGAGATAGAAAAACTAGGGTTTAGCAAAACATCAATCTTCTTGAATTTTTCTTCTTCCTTGGTGGATCACCTCTAGAGGCCAAACATTTAGGTAGTTAACGTTGATCAAAGAAAGGAACCAAATCCGGTGGATTCAAGTTGAACGCGAAAGGATTTGGAGGTGAACTTGTACCTGAGGAAGCTTGAATCTTCAAGGGTATGATTCTTGTTCTTTATCTTTTCGTTTAATTAATAATTATGCATAAAGGATGATCCGGGTATATGGTTTGTAAAATTTTAAAACTTTGATTTTTCCACGTTTCCACTTATTTTGTGCAATTTGATTGCGTTCATGAATATTACAAACTTAATAGTGACATCAGAGCCAAACCTTTATGCGAATTATTAATTGTTTTAATTTGATATGTATTTAGAACAATTTAATTGGGCATAATTTATTGTATAAATTTAAAAAAAAAAAAAAAGCCGCTGATCCGTGATTGATTTAATTTTTTCATGAGGATTCTGTTTCCTGCATGTTCAAGCAACTTTTATATATATATATATATATATATATATATATATATATATATATATTACTTAACATTCAGGTGGATTTTGCAAAAGAAGTATGGTTAATATAATATATTATATATATATCATGCATCACAATTAATTATTAATTCATACATACGTTGATGCATACAAACGGATATCACGTGATCAAGGGGAATACGTTGATACATATACAAACGGATATATGAATTAGATTTTAATTCACGGATTCATAATATATAATATATATTATTAACGTAATATAATATATATATATATATATATATATATATATGATATTCTTAATTATTTTATAATTAAAATAAAATTTTATTTTAATCTTAAAATAAAATGTTTAATTTAATCTTAAAATAAAAGATTTATTTTAATTTTAAAATTAGATTTCATGCTAACTAATTAGAGTTAGAATTGGATTCCATGATAACTACTTGGAGTTGAAATTGGATTCCATATTTCCTTAAATAAAGGAGTTTATTTAGATATGAAATATGATTTCATATTATTCAAAATAAAAGAGTTTATTTGTGAATAAGAAAGAGAATCCTAATTTCCTTAAATAAAAGAGTTTATTTAGATATGAAATAAGATTTCATATTATTCAAAATAAAGGATTTTATTTGTGAATAAGAAAGAGAATCGTGTTTCCTTTAAATAAAGGAGTTTTTTTTACTTGGAATTGGATTCCATAATTAATTAAAATAAATGAGTTTATTTTGATTAAAGATTTTGATTAAAATAAAATAGTTTATTTTATTCAAAATTGGATAAATTAAAATAAAAGAAGTTTATTTTGATTTAAATTTGGATTAAAATAAAGTATTTTATTTTGATTCAAAATTAGATTGTTCATTATATATATATATATATATTTACAAATTATATATATATATATATATATATATATATAATAACTGTTTCTCAGCCTGCGGGTTAGATTTGTCTAAATTTGGCTATTTCTCAGTTTAACAGGTTCATGGTGACTATCATGAAACTGCTTTTGCTATATATATATATAACTGCGTTTTTGTATATATATATATATATATATATATATATATATATATATATATTCGCTTTTTTCTAGCTTTTTCTACGGGCTAGATTTTTTCCAATTTGGCCATTTCACATTTTAACCGGTTTATGGTGACTAAAATAGAACCGATGAAGCTGAAATGGTTTAGATTTCTTCGAATCTAGTTCTTGTTTTAGCTTTTGTATATATTGCTTTATCATGTGAGCCTAGGAATCATGTGATCATAGATTCAATTTTTGAATCTAGATTCGGTTCCCGTGATGGACATTTTTAGTTGCAGCCAGCTTGTAAATTATTCATGGTGTCTGAATTTCCTTAGATGACTTTCATGCCCACAAGGAGTTTGGAACTGCTATGTATCTTATTTTCTCGAAGATGCTTCGCATCTCGAAAATAATAAAAGCAATCAAGCTGATCACATTAAAAATAGAAGTATCAAAGGCCTCAATTATTATTAAGCACAAGGGTTTGAAAAACTTATTTCACAAAACATCATTGTCATATCTCGTTAAAATTGAACTTTATACAAAATTCAAACCCTTTGTATATATGTGCAAACGAGGCATAACACTACTTCCAAACAACTGCACATGGACCTACACACACATTCAGATAAAAGTTTAAATTGAAAAGTATGTGAACTGTAGTTATCACACGGATGCTCTGGGGTGCCTAACACACTCCCTCCGCTTAATCAAGCCCCTGGACCCTAAAGAATTTCTGATTTTGCAGACCAATTATACAGTGTCACATCACTAGGTCTATGTGCAAACCATTTCTCGGTTGAGTTGGTGCAACCATTTAAAAATACCAACTGGCGACTCTTATAGTCAAATCGTAGACATATACATGTCGGACCTTTTCAAACTTATTTTTTCAAACAAATCTCACCTAACATGAGAACACCAAAAGACAAGAACAGAAAAGGAAAAATAAAAATTCCGACGTCGACAGTGGTCCAACGACCTGACCAGCAAAGTGTCAACACCAACCTATAGTTGCAGTATGATATTGAGGGAGTAAACATGATTGGGTCAACATCAGGTTACAAGGCAACTTTTCAATCAATTATCAGAAAGTCAAGAGAAAAGAAAAGTTAACCAGAATTCAAGCCTATATCCCTCCAGGATGAACCAGCTAAATGAAGAAGATCAAAGAAGGCTGAAAAGACAGGAAAAGTGGAATGATAAAATTTCTAGAAGATTTCACCAGCAGAAAAATCGCTCGTGGGAATGAGAATTCTCAAAGAAGAAAGATCAAACAACCTCTAAAAGAGACCGAAAACGTACCCCTCTACACAAATTAAATGAAGAAATCCTACACTTTCTGATAAGCGAAGGAAGAATTACTAAGTTGCTGCCTCCTGTAAATCCTGAGATGAAAAGTTATGACTCCACCAAGATATGTCTCTACCATTCTAACTCACTTGGACATGAAACTGAGGAATGTTGGTCTCTGAAGCATAAAATCCAGGACCTCATTGAAAATGGGGAGCTGAAGATAGAATAACCCATGACCAAAAAAGGCGAAAAGGAAATAAAAAGCTTAAGATGTCCACTCGAGACAAAGTGGTTCAAAGGAGGCGAAGGTACATGGAGTCCCAATCTGGCGAACACAAGGTTAAGCTCGATCCTAAAAATTTGGAGTGATGAAGAGACAAGAGAGTCCCCAAAGGAGATTCCTCCGCCGACATCAAACATCTTGTGGCCCAAAGATAGCAACCACATTCCTGTTTTTTATCATCCTGGATGATAAGGAGGAAATATTGATCCTTTCCAAGGAAGAAAAGGCCAAAAAAGAAAAGTTCCTTGCGAAATATACAACAACAATTTGAGGAAGATTTCATAGTTAAATCTTCTCAAACCCATGAAAAAGATAAATGAACAGATGAAGATAAAGGTAAGGTTATTGGGGAAGCCAACTAATCAAGGAATCAAGATTTCATACCTTTTTGCGATGGGTCCAGTTTAAGCATCCTTGAAGAATGTACTGAATCAAGAAGCAATAAAGTTATGGAAGTGATTGAAGATATTCAGAACCAGGAGGTAACCTCTATCACAAGCCTCGAAGGCAACATAACCACTAACAACTGGACTATCAGGCCTCAGCTAGCCAGGAAGACGTAGATCTAAAGGATACTAGCGAGTTCCAGAAGATGTTGAGACGTTACCACTTTCTTAGCATATGCCCTTTATTTTCCGTGCATGAAAATATCAAAAAAATCAAAAAATCAAGCCAGTTAGGTCTCAGCCAAACCTGAACTACAAAAGACTTGATCTCCCATTATCAATGGGAGTACGTAGGCAGCCATATATGGTGCGGTCAAACTAAACAAGAAACCTAAAAACCTAAACAAATACTTCTCAAACCATTCCATTTAATCCAGAACATGAACTACGAAAGACCTGATCTCCCCCCATCAATGGGAGTACGTAGGTGTATGGTGTGGTCAAATCAGAAAATTTTTAGAAAACCTTTCAAAACAAATCAAATAATCCAAAAACTCCTCAAACCAAGCTCAAACTCAAATATACATTTTTCAACTATTCAGACCAAACTTGAACTACGTAAGACCTGATCTTCCACATACATGGGAGTACGTAGGCAGCCATCAGTGGTGTGGTCTAACCCTTAAAAGAAACATCAATCCCAAAACACCAAAATCAAACCTAAAAAGTCTACGCCCAAGAAAACCCCTCAAAGTCAATGACCCATGTTGAGAAAACCCACCAGCACTTTAATGTCATTCCATCAAATCTGGCATAAGTCCCAAAAACGAATAAACAGCGATACATCAAGACAATCAGTCACATGGATGAAATGCATCATAAGATGCCATCACTCCTGAAGTGCGAGAAGACTTGATCTCTTTTAACCTCCAACAATATATGGGCAACCATCATGGGAAAGTCTATCTCATACCTGATGACCTGTTCCCCCATATCAAGATAATAAATCAAACTTTGTAGATCAAATCAAACTCGAGTGAAGTCATCACCAACCAAGCTGAGATCTTTGGCCAATTTAGTGGAGTCCGAAGGCCTCTCGACATTAATCATCAAAGTTGAAACAATAACACAGTGATATATCAAGCATAATCATCAGCAAGGACCTTCAAAGAGCCAACACCCTCAATCACAAGTCTTCATCAAATCAGAATAAAATCATTAAGGCCAATTGCGCCAATAAGTCAGAAATAATGATTGAGGGCATCCAAGCATCAAAGACCAAATTCACTACCTGTTCACCATATGGTCCAGAGGTAAAAGCCTCTTGCGATCTCGGCATCTTATCAGCCCATCTGTCAAAGTAACTATCCCAAATGACAAGCAAGGTTAGGGCAATTTTAGAATCGGTGACAACCCGATATTGGGACCCTTACATCGAACAAGACTGAGGCAACGTCAGACAAGGATAACTCAACACTGGGGGATTCATCGACCATCCTAGAAATGAAAATGCACCGGTTGGTATCATCAGCATGGTCCGTCATCATCATAGCATCCCTCATATCATCTCATTGGCGATTCGGTATGATCACCTGGTCTTTTCCAATCATACAGTTCTCAAAATCACTACTACAGAACAGTAAATAGACAACGTGAAAAAAACGTTGTGATTTCAGTCAGAAAAACGTCGTGGTTAAAAGTGTCATCTATTTGACACCCTTACACATCGTTTTTAAAACGTTGTAGTTAAACTCAATACACAACGTTTTTAAGAAAAAAACGTTGTAGATTTATCTTTCAAAAATTAGCAGATGCTTAAAAACGTTGTAGAAGATATGATTTCACAACGTTTTTTGGATAAAAATATTATTGTTTAGTATATCAGACAAAGTTTTTTAAATGTTGTAGATTAAAAAAAAAAAGTTGTGTTTCACCAAAAATAATGTTGTTTAGTATATCAGACAACATTTTTTAAATGTTGTAGATAAAAAAAATAATAATAATAATTTAATTCACCTATATTACCAATGCACCTGCAATATGCTAATGTCATGATATATAACCAAAATGTATCAACCATTCAAAATACATCCCAATAATACCATTCGTTTACAGTTTCAAATTACTACATTTACTACATCCACAAAATATATACCAAATTATTCATATATACATCTCAAATTCACTTTTCAATATAAATTTCTACTATATTGAATTGTAAATTACTATTGTAAAAAGAGGTCTCAGTCATTGTTGGATGTTCACCATAAAGCTTTATTAGCCCAGTCTCTGCCATAGCTTTAAGAAACACATAGTGGTTAAAAAAAATACAAATAAGTAATCATAAACTGCAGATAAGTAACATACATTATCAATAAAACTCAACGTTATATTGTGTCAATCAACACTATAATAGTTCCATATACTTTTATTCACATCATATGCTAATCACATATTCCATACCAAAAGGTGAAAAATCAACTGTTTATCTCACATAAGCCCTTAAAACTCAAAAATTGTATAATAACAGCTAAATGTATACATAGCAGAACACCATTAAAGTAAAAGAAGTTCAGTAATGTTTTCAATGGTGGTCTTAGGCCCATTGATATGTTTAATTTAAACACAAGACAATATTACATTCCTCATTAGCTCCACCATGAAGTGGACCATACAGTGCACCAACAGCGCCAACAAGAGCAGTGTATACATCAACACCACTAAAATATATAGAATCAGATATGTAATGCAAGATTTTTGGGATGCATCTTGTTTATATTCAACATTAAGGATGCATACCTTGAAGCAAGATGCCTGGCAGCTGCAGTTGAGCAATTCATCTCATGTTCTGCATGTAATATAAAGAGAATGTCTAGCACATGAGCCAGTCGAGGATTGGGTTTATAAGACCTATTACCTCTGCAATTATGTAAATTAGAATCACAATTAGATTAGAGGGTTAAATCCTAGTTTAGTCCATGGTCGTTGAGTAGCACGAAATTTGACTTACTGAAAAAAACAGGTGTACAGGATAAATTGCACACATTTTCCTTACGAAAGTAAATATAATTTTGTGCTTTCATTTACGTTTTTGTGCAGAAAAGATGACAAAAAATGTTAAACTAGGCAACTCGGTGAAGATAGTATATGAATTTCTGTTAAACGAAAAATTAGTCATAAGATGGTCAAGTAACAAAACATACAATGAATCTAGCATGTATAAGAAGTTCTCTGAATAAGACAGATTGCTGGAGGGGAGAACAGGAGGCCTTCCTGCCATCCTCAAATAAGCTGCTGCTGCAATGATTGGTGCCTGAAAATATAACCAAATAGTAAATACATGCAGCACTAACATGAGTTGTATTCATTTTAATTTGTTTCAGCATACAAATGAAGAAAAAAGACTGATAAAGACAGAAGACAACCAGACCTTCCCGAGTTTGCGCACTATTTGCTTATCTCTCACTTGTTTAGACTTGTATAAATCCTGGCCCTGTATCAAAGAAGATATACTATTTTGAAACATGTAAATACTTGTGGCATCAGTAACATTTCAAATACAATGGAGAGAAGTAAACGGATTCACCTTTGCACATAGGCGCGCATTGTCTACTGCTAGGGTCTTTTCCTGACATTTTACAAAATCAAAGAAAATATGGTACCTCCTCAAATTAGTAAACATTTTTAACAGATATTTTATATATAAGCACGGTAGTCCTCTCTCGTTGATTCCTCAAGAAAAAAAAAATTGAATTTTGAGTCTTACATCAAAAAGTCATTTTCTCTTTCAAATTCTTACGCAATGCAGTGCAAATAGTTATTATGACCGATAAATTTATGGTTAGAAGAGTTTACCCTTTCCTTTAGTTGCACAATCTGTTCTTTGAAGATATATATATATATATATATATATATATATATATATATATATATATATATATATGATACAATGAGATATATTAGATTATAAGTTATTTGAGAATCTTATATGAACCTAATTCACTTTTATCCCAAAAGCTAGGATACCTTTCTTGCTCAAATGACGGTGCATACACTCTTCTCCAGCTGATGTTCTATCTGTTGAAGTTCTTCAATTGTGCAGGATCCCAAACCTTCTCCCAATAGTTTCCTGCACTCGCATTTATACGTATATAAAGGTTTCAACATAACTGGATGCTAAAGAGTAGATTATAGTGCCAAATTTCAGAGTAAGATGCAGAGTAACCGTTTTGAAACTTCAAGAAGCTCTATCTTCTTTGCCAAACTCGCTGTTTCATGCTTCAAATGCTGCCATTTTCAGTTGAGTTGTAATGAGAAAATTATCTTAAATGCAACACAAGTGCGTTAAACCAATTAGATGGTATTAACATCTTCTATAAAGCTAACAGCTCTTATTGAAAAACTGTGGTCAAAATGGGAGGGATAGTAACCTGCATGTTGTGTACCACTGGTGTGTTGTTGTTACTTTGAACATCTTTGGTGTGTTGGCGATAGCGTTCTATAGTCTCATGCATGCTGGAATCATAAAGGTAAACATCAGTTCTAGGAATGTTAAGTTAAAGAAATATCCATGCCACGCCAGTGACAAACATGTAACTAACATCAGCAGACACTCGCCCATTATTTTTGATAGCTTTCAACAGCCTTTCCATGCCAGTGACAAACATGTAACTAACAGCTAAGATAGAAATACGCAATTTCCTTAAATTCTAAGTCTTGCAAAAATTAAAAGTGATTGTATCTCAATAACAAGAAAAATGTCATCTCTTTTTGAAGTTTACAATTAAAATGACTCATTAAAGCAACATTACCTAAGAGGTTTACTATCATTTAAAGAAGGGGATTCACGCAACTCCCTTAAGTAGACAGGAAAAGAATGATAGCACATGTCAGCAAAATCTTGAACCAAAGTACAACTTCCTTTAATAGTCCGCCAAGTTCCATCCTATATGTTTAGGAAGGAGAGATTCAAAGTTTGAAGTGATATAGAAGTGAGGTTTAAATTTATAAATATACAATAGACAAATTAAAGGTTTACCACAATGCAATGCAAGAACTTCTTGGATTCATTGTCATGGTCACGTCTGAAGGCCTCAAAAGCTGAAACCCATGGAGTGAAAAACCCATAACCCACTCCCACAAGAACACTAACAGCTATGCTTAGGCCCACCCAAATACCAAATAAAGCAGGCAAAGCAAACAGCAAAGCTACTTTAAGTAATGCATCAAACCTTTCAGTCTTGTGAGTATTATTACATTTGTGCAAGTAATTGGAGAAATCAAGATATAATTCAACATAGCCCAAAATCAAAATTATACAACAATGAAACAGACTTTGCAAAGGGAATTGAAAAGGAAGTTTCAGAAGTAGTTACTTAAAAAGGGTATAAACTGTCCAGGAAACATGTGCAGGCAAGAGACCCAAGATTACCCCAACATTCCCAAATATTAGTATCAGAGCAGCAATTGGACCCACCAGCACACCTGAAGAAAAAATAAAAAAAAATTAACAGATTAAAGAACATGATAGTTGCTTCCATACCATGATCAACATGGGCAATAACAGACATATTACGGATGTTAATTTTAAAGGCTAACTACAGTCCATTAATTTTAAAATCAAGATTAAAATTCTAAAATTTAGTATGATGCAACAAATGTAGCACTTACGACTCTGCAACCAATCTGTATCCTCTGTTATTCTTGACGGTTTTGCTAGCAGTCCATGCAAATAAAAAATTATCCAAATTTAATTTTGTTTTCTAATTGTCGTGTGCCTTTAAATTCCAAAGGTTCCAAGTTCTAATTTTGACTTACGGTACGGAAGTTTAGATTTGACCTGGTTAATGCATCATACTGTCAGTTTGGTGTGTTTTCCCGTGTTCAATCTTTTTTGCATTCTGTAAAACAAAGCTCTAATTTGTAGTTTGCTTCGATAAAATCCAACAGCCAAGCAAACTAAAGGAGCGAAGAGTACTGATAAGTCTAAATTATTTTTCTTGAGATCTGCAACTAAAGTAGGAAAATGCTTTTGCGTCTACACACAGCAGGACATGAGCCTCAATTTCATACAGTTGAGCCTAAAATTTGTTCCCAAATGTATTCTCTAATCTTGCAGACTACGCTGGACAAAGCCAAGCCTTTGATATTGTAAACATGAATTGCTGTTGGAAGCATCAATTTAATTAAACCAAGCAGAAAATCAAAATAAGAAACAAATTTGAAGCAAGCTCTTAGAGGAATGCTTTCATCACTACAGAAATTAATTTATTGCTCTCTAGACTGTTGGATCAGTAATTGATGTTTTTCCATGCAACCAGGCATATGGAGAATCCTAGGCTAAAAGAATAATTATATAAGCACAAAACTAAATTCGCTATAGCCAAGAGGGGAATAAAATATAAAGTGAGGTAATTCACGACTGTTGCATCATACTAAATTTCTCACTTTAGCTGAAAATAGCCTACAGAAAAATTGGTATCATATTGCCAAATTCTAAAATAGCCTACATCACGGATGTTAATATTACGGATGTCCATTAATTCTAAAAAATCAAGATTAAAATTTAAAATTCTAAAATTAATTTTAAAGGCTAACTACAGTCCATTAAACCACGTTCAAGCAAATAACACAATTTCAAACCCTAGATAGAGTATCAGAACAAACACAAATACACATATATAGAGATATAGGGACAGAAATTGGTACCGGCAAGAGAGAGAAGGCCATGGAGATTGGTACCGGCAGAAATTGATATCGACAACCTTTTTATCACCAGCGCCGCCGCCTCTCATATTCTAACTGCTACTCCTTTTGTGCCGCTTTCTCTATCCTCCTTGGTTTTCGAACCCTTCGGCCTCCCTCTCTTCTTCGGCTGCGAAGCTGGAGATGTTAAATCCATGGAGATTTTAGAGTTAAACCCTCTCCTCGCAGGACCTATCAGTCTACCAGTAGTGAGTAGTGTTGAATCCATGGAGATTTCCTTGCTTAGTCGCCGGTTACCTGGACGTATGTAGACGTCGACGACTTGAGATGGGGAGAAATCCATAACTAGGGTTTTGGTTTTGTGAGCGAAAAAGAGAATAGAAAGACATAACCATGCTCCGCGCTCGGTGTTTTAATTTTAAGTTTTCATTTAACCGTGAATTTTTGCTCCGTGTTTTTCTTTATAGACAACATTTTAAAAAAAAAAATGCTATCTAATTAAAATCAAAAAATTGCCCAAATAAATAGATAACGTTTTCTCAAATATATCTACAACGTTTTTAAAAAAACACGTTGTGAAAAAAAATACCACAACATTTTTATAAAAAACGTTGTGGTTTAAGCGTTGTCTATTTACTGTTTTATAGTATTGAATGAATAATCCACATGTGAGGTATGACTCTTTTATCTCTTTATGAGCTTTCAGTCTCCATTTGCATGCATTAGCGATAATATACATGTTAAGTATTCTTAGAAAGAGGTTTTTGCTTAACTTGTTGTGCATTGGATTAATTTTGATAATCGTCTGTGGCGCAAGAATCACGACAAAGATTAGAGAGTTAAGACTATTCAACCTTTTTGATTGGGCACGACATCCTAGTCCAAAGTGCTTTTTGGAATAGACTTGATCTTATATGCATGTCTGCACTTTGTGATTGCCCTGAATCTTAGTTGTGGGGTATGTATCTATGGAAAAAAATAATGGTAATTAATAAAAAGATAAAAGATAAGTCGCCAACCTAATGTCTCAAATCATGGCTTAGGTTACTCGAGTTATTAAGCCTGAGGGGTGTCCTTACACCTGGTGCCCTAAAGTCATCTAGTTTGGGAGTCATCAGCCCAACGCTCATTACATGGGTAACTTAGCACCTAAGAAAACAAGCATTGAAAAAGAAAAGATAAAACCTGAGCAGATCTGAATCGTGGCCTAGGTTATTCGAGTAATTAAGCCTGAGGGGTGTCTTTACACCTGGTGCCCTAAAGCCATCTAGTTTTGGAGTTACTGACCTAATGCTTGGTACATGGGTGACTTAGAGCCTAAAAAAATGGACCTATCAAGCTCAGGCAAAGAAGCAAATAGAGTGATCACCTGACTCATCTTGAAGTGTGGCCTTTATTACTCGAGTCAGTAAATCCGAAAGGGTGTCTTAACACCTTGTGTCCTAGAGCCATCTGGTTTGGGAGTCATTGGTCCAAAACTCGTTACATGAGAAATTCTGAATAGCCTAAGAAAACGAGACAAATTAGGTAAGAGAAAAGAAAAATTAGAATCAAGAAACATTTGTGAAGGCATAGAAATAAAACCCTGCTAAGAGTTGCACCACTCACAGTGCGTGTGTCATATGAAGTCAATTCTGCAAAGAATAATGTCTAGAACGAAGATGAACTATCTCTAATATAGGGAGATAAGTCTTTTGAATCTAATCCTACCCATGAACAATGACCATGGATACTTTAAAATTTCCTTATGATTTCATAACTCATTCAATTTCATATATTTTTACTTTAAATGCCATATTCACAAGAGTGTACTAATCTTGACGGCCGAGCTTATTGGTCAAAAAACCGATCACTAAACACGTGCAAGTATACGCGGTCTAACCAGTAATACGGTGATAAGGAAAGTGTCAAACCCACGAGGAACCATCACTAATATTTACCAAGTACCGACTTTGTGTCACTAAAGTCTTATTCGAACAACAATGAATGGAAGTGTGATTAATCTAAATATAACTAATTATCAAAGCAAGTAAATAGATAACAAATGGTAATCGAAGGAATTACAAGCTAAGGTTACAACTTCACCCCACACAGGCATTCTGTCGAACACCTGACGTGCTATGCTTCATCAATCTTCCTACCGTTCTCTCTTTGGTCTTAATGATCATGACAATTTGTCGACCGAGAACGCATAGGTGCTCATACACCTCTGTCGAGGTATGCACAAATATCCTTTCCAGATCCACCCAATAGGGAATAGAATAGAAAAGAATGTCCAAGCTAGATACAATCCTACACATGTCTATGCGAATTAATCATAACAAGGATGTAAGCATAAGTTCTCAAATAAGCCGCACGTGGCGCACATGTATATGTCTATTCTACGCACAACTTATGCAGTCGAAACCCATAATCACATGCCAATATATTACAGTGTAAATCTAAAATCCTTCTTTTAATATCATGTAAATTACCAAAATCATCACTAATGTCTTAACGAGAATCATTAAGCATAAATATATTAAACCAAATCATATGGTGCCAACGAAAGAGATAAGACAGTCGATTTAAATAATAAAGGGTTTCCATTATAACCTTAGAGCAAATACTCAGTTCATAACTATTGAACAAAATATAAGTAGCAATAAAGACAACATTTATGGATTACAAAATCAGAGGAAATAAATGGATAAGAGGAAACTCTGTCAAAGCCCTTCAGTCTCCAAGCATTCAGCTCAAATCAAACTTTCCAATCTGTGTAGTTCACTTCTCTTGTCGCTCCAAGGAAATCCCATACTTCTCCCTAATCTATATTTACAGACATTAACTAAGAACTAGAGAAAGAAATTACAAAAGAGGAGAGAGAACTAAGCTATTCTATCATAAGCTAAATTATTATTTGTATAATGTCTGACATATCAGATATACAGAGGCTCTAGCTTATATATTTGTTTCCTTCTTTTTCTAGGTCAAAAGTTACCCTTCTCTGCCTAGGCACCGGAGCTTGCGCTGCGACGCCACATCATCTACAAAAAGACCGGAGGTCATGCTGCAGCGCGAGTCCATGAAGGAACTGTGGCGCTGTAGCGCCATGATGACATCAACAAGGATCAGGGGCTCGCACTGCGATGCGAGATATAGACTGGGCATTGGCGCTGCGGCGCCATTGTATGGAATTTGTCAGTTTTGTCCCATTAAAACTAGAAAAGTCTTGTAAAGCCCTACAATACGTCGTTTAAGCACAATAACACTATAATCATATAAAACTATATAAAATCTACGAAATCAGGCAACTATTTTAGTCATAAAGTATCCGATTTGCGCGTATAAATTTCACTCATCAGAGCCATCAAGCGTTTGGTGCATTTTGTTCTTTTAATATGCAGGATATTGCTCACTCACGATTTGGTCAACAAAGAGAGTTTCTTATCTGAATCCCCAGCAATAACATGCGAAAGGTGTGACGATTTGATTATTTGAATTATGATTTTGGGGATAAAATCCTTGTAAGGAGGGAATGATGTAACGATCCGGAATTTTGAATTGTGTTATTAAATATTTATTGAATAATATAAATATTTATATGATGTTTTATTGTTGAATTGATGAAATAAATATTTAATTGATGTGATAGTTGTTGAATCTAAATTTATTAGATAATATTCTAAATTAAATTAATTTATAATTTAGAGAGAATTGTAGTATAACATGAGGTGTGGTATTGTTGTTTTGATTTAATAATTTAGATGGCATATTAGATTATTAAATAAAGTTATAATGAAAATTATAATTTTGTGATATTTGCTAAAATACTATATTTAATTAAATATAGTATGTGATTAAATTAATGGGTTAATGTTGGATATGGAAATCTAAATAATTAATATGTGATTATAAATTTTAAACTATAGTGTTTATTAAAATAAATTAAAAAGGGTTTAATTTAGTTTTTGCCATACAAGGCTTAATATATTTATTCTTTAAAAATTTAAAGGGGTTTTGCAAAACAAAGCCTTATGGCTTTTGAATTTCTAATTTTTGAATTTAAATAAAATAAATAATATGAATAAAATAAATTAAATAATAAATATAATATATTTATGTTATATACGTTATTTGTTATAACTGATGAGGCTTATTATGGCCATATCAGTTTTGTATCTTTGTTATTACACATACTGGCTATTAGTTGATTTATGCATTCTAGTTTCGCAAAGTTTGAGAGTTCAAAGAGAATTGAGAGAAAGCTTGAGAGAAATTGAGAAGGATTGTCTGCAATTGCAAGGAATTATCACACTAGTTGAAGGTATTTTCCCTTATTATATATGAATATGCATATCAGAGTTTTTACGCCATGAACCTTCTAAGTCTGTGAATTTAATTTGTGGAATTGTTGAAATGAATAACTGTTAATTGTGATTATACATGTTTATGATGCTAGGGTAATGTGTAAAACAAGAAATTCATGCTAATTTCATTTGTCAGTAGTAGAAAATTTTGACAGTATATGTGTTCTTCATATGGCTTGAGTAATTTTCAATTATAGTGGCCAATTCATACGTGAAACTATAAATTTACGCTTGTATATGTTAGTTCATTAACAAATGAGCATAATATAATTTTAATGAGATTATTTGGCCATGTTTTGAAATCACAGTGTTAATTTATGGATGAATATAAAAAATATTGAGTTTTATATGAAAAACATGAAAATTGAAAAATTACAGTGGTATAATTGCTGTTAAGTTGTTCTATATTGATATATAAGTGAGGAAACATGTTGTAATGGTGTTGTATCATTTGTATGTGTTAATTTTACTGTTTGGTGGGTAAAATTCTTGTTTGGGGGTTTTGATTCTTCAAATTTGTGTATATGTGATGTTTTTTTTAGTTAGAATTGTGTCATGTTAATGATGTTAAGACATAATATAAACTATAATAATGCAGATTTTAATGTTATAATACAAAGTGTAAAGATTTTAAATAATTATTTAAATAAGTTATGAAATGAAACCAAATGTGATGTTTTCAAAAGTTAAAGATAAATGATAAGGTTTATGTTTTGATTAGATAAATGATAAGGTGTTGATTTCAGATTCGTTTCGTTGGTGTTAACCAACATGGTTAGGTGCTAAGTTAGGGTTATGACCTAAATGATGGGTTAAAACCCATAAAGCTAATATTCATACAACTAATTGTTGTTGCGATTTCAATTATATATGTAGGGTAATTGGCGAATATTACATTTGTGTAGCTTACATACAAGGCAAGTTCCTAAACCTTACCTTTTTACAGTTGAGCAAGTTTCTAAACCTTAACTCTTTACATTGAGCAAGCTTTCTAACTTCATTCTTTTATTAATGAATGCAAGTTCCTAAACTTTTATTGAGCAAGACTATTGATTCTATCCTCATGTACAATTGAATAAGCTCTTGTAACCTAATTCGTTACATTGAGCGAGTTTCACTTTTCCTTATTATTATTCGAGGCATATATTGTTCTAATACATTGTTTCAAGTGAGATTGTTCTAACCCTTTTGAATATAGTACTTTGCATGTGTATCATGTTTATTCAATTATATATTGTTGATATCGATCCTTGACTTTGATAATCTTGTTCAAATCTTTATTGTTGTATTAAACCTTCAAGTAGTAAGCAAACCTTTATTGATGGAAATTGAATAGTGTTCTAAAATTCTAGAAACACTGATAAGCTAGTTCCAAACTAAACTTTCTTTAGTGCGGAAATTCTAAATTCAAACTGAGACGAACAACCCTAACATAGGGGATTTTGTACGTGTAACGTTTAGATGTTTGTGCACAATACATGGTACAAAGGGCTGATCCCCCTAAGTACGTTAAGAAGGGTCTGTATAGTCTAATGACTGTTAAGGTTGAGGTAATAATACCTAAATACCGGAGACATAGTTCGTGGTCTTAAGACCCTCAGATATTAAATTCGAACTTGTTTTCTATTTTGATTCGTAGAACAAGTTCATTATTGTTCAGCATTCGTTGTTCATTCTCATGTTGTTATCATTACTACTTTCTATATCAGTGAGCAATTGTTTGCTCACTCTTGCAATTAACACTGCAGCTAAAGTAGAGAAAGTCGATGAGCCATCTATTAGCAAAGGAAAGGGCAAAATATCCAAGTGTTGAAGACTTATGAGAATTTTATTTTAATGAATTATGTTAAAGACTTGTTTTATTTTATGATGTATTCCGCAAACTTATGTAATAATTTTAAAGTTAGATTACCTGGGATTATTTTTGAGATGATGATGTAACCCTTTAATGGGAAAGATTATTGTTTAAGTTATTTAAATTATGTCTTTATCCTTTATGATGGGTAGTTAGAGATGTATGGTTTTGGATAGTGAACACCAATTACGTGGGAATGGAGTACCCGGATTTGGGGGGTGTCACTGAAGTTGGTATCAAAGCTTTAGGTTATGAACCTTAGGTGGGGAAACCTTAGGAAGTAACCTTTAAGGAAAAGAAAACATAGAGGTGTCCAACTCTTATCGAGTTTTAAGGAATGGATTAAGGTATCCATTGAAGTTAAATAATAAAAGACATTATGTCTTTATGTGTTAATAACTTATGTGCTCATGAGTATAAAAAAAATGTTAAGTAAAACTTAAAATATTTTGTTGTCAAGATGTCTAACGAAGGAGGATCCAGTCCAGCTAGGGAAGTGATACCTCAGATACCTAGAGATAACGAACCCCGAGTTATTCATGTTGTGTGGGAGCAGTTGATCCAGGAGGATGAGCACATGATCGATCCAGGAGGATAGTTTCGAGGAGATAGAGGAGGATGATGAGGAAGAGGATCCTGAGGAGTTTCCACCAAACTCCATATCAGCTGAGATGTATGACGCTCTGTACGACCGTAACATAGAATTACAGGACAAGGTTGAGGAGCTGAAAGAGTTGGTTGAGATGCATCATGCTACGATGGAGCAGAAGGATGCGGAGATTCAAGAACTCGACTCACGCCTTGGAAACACGGAGTGGGACCTAGTTCATACAAAGGGTCAACATGAAGACCTGTTGGCGATGAAAGCGAGAAGATGAAGGTGACATGGAGAAATTAAAAGATGACTTTAAAGAGGAATCGTCTAAGCGTGCAAGGGCAGAGGATGCTTGGATGAAGGCGACTCAACGTGCAGACCGTGTTGAGGCTAAGGTCCAAGTGAAGAAGGCCAAGATGAATGAGATGGATTACGCTTTTAATTCTGCGATTGATAGGGCCCAGGATCGAGTCTTTTATTATCCACCTCAGTTTGAAGATTCGCCGTGGTTCGTGATGGATCGTAGAACGACGTATCGTATCATGGAGGAAGAGCGTCGAGAAGCCTTACGACGTCTTAATATGCCTTAATATGTCTAGATAGAATAATAATAATAATAATAATATGTGGTTAATTATGTGAATAAAAAAATTGTGAATCCCTTTATTTTGAGATGAATAAAGGGATAGTATGAGTATGTAATCCTGAAACTTGTCTAGTTTAGGAAAGTGAATGTTAATAAGCGGTTATGCTATCTTTAATATGTTTTAAAACGTTATGAATGAATAAAATATCAAAGTTTATTTGAAATGTTATGTGTTATAGCTTTAATCTTAGAATGTTTAAGTTAAACTTCAAATACCCAAGAAGTTGAGTAATGAACTAATAAAGTATATATTTTAACGAGAAAATGCCTCCTAGAAGAAGACAACCACGTCAACAACAACCACCTCGAGGGGTCTAATAATAATAATAATGAGGCCAACGCTAATCCGGTTCAAAGTAGTTGGTAGCTGTTGATTGCGGGTGCACTCATGAATCAACCGCAAGCTCAAGTCACGACCTTTAAGGAATTCAAAGCGGTTGGACCGCCGAGTTTCAAGGGTCTATGAATCAAGTGGAAGCCCAAACTGGATCATGGAAATGGAGAAGGTGTTCGACGTTGCTAGAGTTAACGAGGATCGAAGCTGCGTTCATAGCGTTCATCTTTGAAGTGCTGAAGCTAGCTCTTGGTGGCGAAGAAAATAAAGGTCGTGGGGGACAAGGAGTGATAGCGTGGGATAGATTTAAGGAGATGTTTTTGAAATGTACTTTCCGGTGAGTTCTGGAATCGGTTGGAAGTGCAATTTTGGAGAGTTGAAACAAGGAACTATGATGGTGGTGCGAATATCTGCGAAGTTTAACGAGTTGGCAAGGTTTGCCACTTACTTATCAAGTCAATCTTGATGAGCGTAAAAGCGAGAAGGTTCGAACAAGGATTGAAACCCTGGTATGTATAGCAAGGTTTCAATGTTCAATTGAATACATTTTTGTGGTTGTCTTTGGAAAAGGCAATTATATCGGAAGGTGGAAGCGATGCCTTGACCAAGTACAAATCAAGAGAAAAGAAGAAGAGGAAGAATGAGAATGAGAATAAAATTTGGTGGAAGTAATGTTGGAAATAACAATCAGAAGAGGAAGTGGGCGAGAATTCAATTGCGGGGGGGACAACAAGGAAATCAATGAAGAAGAAAAGTTTGAAGAAGCTTGTGCGACGTGCGGGAAGAACCATCTTTGGGGTATGTTTGAAGGGAAAGGGGTGTGTTTCAATTGTGGTCGGGGAGGGACACATTGCACCGAACTATTTTAGTCCGAAGAAAGGAGCATGTTTTACTGCGGTTCAAAGGATCACATGGCTCGTGATTGCCCTAAGAAGCGGTGAAGGAAGTGCAAGTGGTGGAAAAGGAAACAACAACGGTGGTGGTGCATTGACTATCTTTGGACCAACACAGTCAATCAAGCCGACCCCTCTGCGAGGACTTTCAATATACCGTGATGCGGGATCTTTGTATAGATCTAAGGATGTGGTGTCGGTATCATCCGATTAATGGTATTAATGCTTATGTCTTTATTTGATTAGGGTGCTACTTGTTCATTTATATCCGATGAATTTGCTCAGAATTTAGATTTGCCTCAGGAAGAATTAGAATTTCCCTTAAGTATAGAGATTGCGAATAGGGAAGTGATTCCTGTTAAATTCATATATAGGAATTGTAGAGTGGTTATAAAAGGTCACGAGATGATGGTAGATTTGATACCAATTAGACTTGGTGAATTCGATGTTATACTGGGAATGGATTGGTTATTCAATTACGGAGCAGTAATTGATTGCCAAAGGAAGTGTGTTAACCTTATGACTCCGTCAAAGGTTGTGTTCTTTGGCAGCAAGTCACCTCGACAAGCAAGTTGTCTGACGGTGATGCAAGCTAAGAAGTTGTTGAGACAAGGATGTGTAGGATACTTAGCCTACATAGTCGATATATAGAAGAAGAGTGTGAAGTTAGAAGAAATACCGATCATAAGAGATTTTGCGGACGTATTTCCAGATGATTTGTCGGGTCTTCCGCCGGATCGACAAATCGAGTTCGTGATTGACTTACTACCAGGAACGACCCCGATATCTAAAGCACCATATAGAATGGCCCCGGTAGAGATGAAAGAGTTGATGGTGCAATTGCAAGAATTGCTTGACAAGAAGTATATTCAGCCGAGTGTGTCGCCATGGGGAGCACCGGTGTTGTTTGTTAAGAAGAAAGACGGATCGATGCGGCTCTGCATTGATTATCGAGAATTGAATAAGGTCACGATTAAAAATAAGTATCCATTACCTAGAATCGATGACCTGTTCGATCAGTTGAAGGGAGCGAGATATTTCTCGAAGATAGACTTGAGAAGTGGGTTATCATCAGTTGAAGGTGAGGTAGGAGGATGTACAAAAAAATAGCGTTGAGAACTTCGGTATGGTCATTACGAGTTTACGGTTATGTCTTTTGGTTTAACCAATGCACTGCGGCGTTCATGGATTTGATGAACATGGTGTTTAAACTATTCTTAGACAAATTTGTGGTGGTGTTTATTGATGATATATTGGTATATTCCAAAACCAAGGAGGAACATGTTGAACACTTAAGAGTGACGTTGGAGACATTGAGAAAAGAGAAGTTGTACGCTAAGTTCTCAAAATGTGAATTTTGGTTGGAACGTGTACAGTTTCTCGGACACGTTATTGATAAGGACAGAATTTTGGTGGATCCATCAAAAGTTGAAGCTGTAATAAACTGGGATCAGTCGAAGACACCGTCAGAAGTAAGGAGTTTCTTAGGATTGGCAGGTTACTACAGGCATTTTATTCAAGACATTTCCAAGATCGCGACTCCATTGATGAACTTAACTAGAAAGCGGTTAAGTTTGTTTGACGAGAAGAAGTGTGAGGAGAGTTTTGAGAATTGAAGAAGAGGTTGAGTTCAAAACACACTGTGTTGTTGTTGCACGATGATCTGAGAAATTTTGTGGTGTATAGTGACGCATCGCATAAAGGACTAGGTTGTGTGCTTATGCGAGAATGGCAGAGAGTTATTGCGTATGCATCACGTCAATTGAAAAAGATTACGAGAAAGGGTATCCGACTCATGACTTAAAGTTGGCGGCGGTGGTGTTTGCCACGAAAATTTGGAGACATTATCTTTATGGAGAGAGTGTGAGATATATATACGACCATAAAAAAGTAAAAAGTATATATTTACACAAAAAGATTTTAATATGAGGCAGAGAAGATGGTTGGAGTTGATCAAAGACTATGACTACGAGATTTTCTATCATCCCGGAAAGGCGAATGTTGTTGTTGATGCTTTAAGTAGGAAGGGACGGGAGAAGTTAATGTTGTTAATTGCTCAGGAGAAGCTAGTGTCGGAAATGGCTAAGATGGAGTTGGAAATTAAATATCCGACAGAATATGATGAAAAGTTGTTCCAGATGGGAAACGGTTCAACGTTGGTGGATAAGGTGAAAAATGCACAACTTCAGGATGAAGACTGCGAAAAGATAAAACAAAAAATATATTCGAAGGTGAGGAAAACAAATTCAAAATCGATTCGGAAGGGTTACTTTGATTCGAGGTGAATTTGGGTTCCCCCCAAAGTACCGAAGTTAAAGAAGAAATTCTGAGTGAAGCTCATAACTCAAGATATTTGATTCACCACAGGAGTACAAAGATGTACCAGGATCTTAGACATCATTTTTGGTGGCGAATATGAAAAAGGATGTGGCGTGAGTGCGTGGTGAAAGTGCTTTAATGTCGAGAAAGTTAAAATTTGAACATCAAAGGCCAAGCAAATTACTACAACCATTGGAGATACCAGAATGGAAGTGGGAGCATATCACAATGGATTTTGTGGTAGGTCTTCCAACAACCTAACAAGGTTACGATGCCATTTGGGTGATTGTCGATCGATTGATGAAGTTAACACACTTTTTGCCAATCAAGATTAGGTTTACCCTAGATCGTTTAGCAAAACTGTACGTGAAGGAAATTGTGTCAAGACACGGTGTACCTGTGTCCATTATATATCAGACAGAGATCCACGTTTCACATCTAATTTTGAAAGCGATTACAAGAATGTTTGGGAACACAGGTGAGAATGAGCACAACGTACCATCCTCAAACCGATGGACAAAGTGAGAGAACCATCCAAACACTAGAAGATATGCTCAGAGCATGTATCATGGATTTCAAGGGAAATTGGGATGACCATCTACCATTGGTGGAATTTGCTTATAATAATAGTTATCACGTGAGTATTGGCATGCCACCTTACGAAGCGTTATATCTGCGAGAAATGCGAGAACTCGTTATCTTTGGGATGAGGTAGGTGAACGTCAGCTATTGGGTCCAGAATTGGCACAACAGACCGTCAAGATCATCAAGGTTATTCGAGCGAGATTGATCGCAGCACAAGATAGACAGAAGAAATATGCCGATCAACATCAACAAAATAGAGAACTCGATGTCGGTAGTTATATTTTCCTGAAAGTGTCTCCCTGGAAGGGAAAAATTCAGTTTGGCAAGAAGGGGAAATTAAGCCCTAGGTTTATAGGACCTTTTGAAGTGCTTTGACGAGTTGGTGAAGTGGCGTACGAGGTAGCTTTACCTCCGGAGTTGGAACATATTCATAATATTTTCCATGTCTCGGTATTGAGGCCATATAAAACAGATTATAAACATGTTATAGAATATGAGCCCTTACAGTTTGAGAAAGATTTGTCATATGAAGAAGTCCCTGTTCAAATTATTGAGAGAAAAGAGCAAATCTTGAGGAATAAGGTGATACCTTACATTAAGGTAATCTGGAGGAACCACAATCTTTGAAGAAGCTACGTGGGAACTTGAAAGCGTTATGATGAAGAATTATCCTCGAGTTGTTTGCTTGATTTTGTATAGCGATTTCGGGGACGAGAATCTTGTTAAGGGAGGAAGAATGTAACGAATAAAATTTTTTGAGTTGTGATTCTAGGGGACGTAATCCTTTTAAGGAGAGGAAGGATGTAACGATCGAGAAATTTGTAATTTAATTTAAATATTTATTGAATTAAATAAATATTTTAAATAATTTATTTATTGAGAAAATAAATAATTGATGAATTGTGGTGAATTAATTTAGTAACTAAATTGATTAATATTAATTAAATTGAATAATGATAATTTTATTAAAGGATTTAATTTAAGAAATAATTAAATTAAATCAATTGCTTAATATTTAAGAAAATAATTAAATTAAATGAATTGTTTAAATTTAAAGGAAATAAATAAATTAAATAAAGTGATGTTTCTAATTTATTAATTAAAAATTAGATATATAATTATTTATTAATTATAAGTATAATGATAATAAGATTATTATTATTATTATTATAAGTTATTTAAATTAACTAAACTAAAGTTATTTAAATTAATCAAATTAAAGTGTGACAAAAGTAACTATATAATATAAATATTATTAAAATAATCTAGTTTGGGGATTAAGTGGTAGCCAAACAAGGCCTTGTGGCCTTTGGCTTATTTCAATGACGCTCTTTTTTTTTTTTTAGCGATAATTATTGGGAGAATTAATTTATATTAATTTTTTTTTTTTTTTTTTTTTATTTCTCTAACTAAGAAAGATAAGAGAGAGAGAGAGAAGAAGAATCAGAGTATTGAGTGAAAAATTTGAGAGAGTGATCTACTGTGATTTTGCCAAGAGGAAGGAGAGATTCACCATCATCATCTTCTTATATATCAATCAAAAGGATTAAGGTATAATTTTATTCCTAAATTTCCAATTTTAGTTTTTTTTTTTAGTTCTTTGTAAATTGATTTTGTTGATTTGTTGTTCAAACGATGTTGTATATATATGGATTATATTGTAGAATAAATTTGTCATCATATGTAAGTGTGTGTTTTTATTAGTTATCAAATTGTGTAAATTGGTTGTAGTAGAAAAAAGTAAATAACAGTGTTTTTACATTTGAAAAATGGCTTTAGAAAGTACAAAATTTTATGCTCTATATATGTGTTATAATCTATATAATTGAGGTTGGATTGTGTTAGTATGTTAAGAAAAAAAAAAAGGCGTAGTTTAAATCATGTCAATTGGTTAAGAAAGCAATTTAAGTGGTGATCGAATTCGCTAAATATGTAAAAAATGAAGAAATTTAGAAATTGGGGTTTTGATTCTTCAAATTTGTGTATATGTGATGTTTTTTGTAGTTAGAATGGTGTATAGCATGCTTAACTATGTTATTACAAGAGTTTTAGATGATTAAGTTTGTGAATTTTGTAGTGTTGGTGTTGAATTGGAATTTTGATTATATATATGTAATACTTTAGTCGTGCTGTTACATCTTTCATTTTGTGCTTGTGCAATGCATTAGGCCATACTATTACATAATGAGAAGTTGCTGTGCTTGTTAATCGGTTTAGCGAGTTGAACACAAAAGCAAGTAGCAATTTGGGTTGCATATGCTAAGGCAAGGGAAATAAGCAAATTGCTGCGTGCCCGAGCCTGAAAGCAAGTGACTTACATTTATTTGTAGAGGTTATGATTTATGGACTTATATTAGTTAAGCATGCATGTTAATGATGTTAAGACATAATATAAACTATAATAACATGATTGTAATGTGTTGTAATTCAAAGTGTGAAGATTTTTAAATAATTATGTAAATAAGTTATGAAATAAAAACAAATGTGATGTTTTCAAAAGTTAAAGATAAATGATAAGAGTTATGTTGATCGTAATGTGATTTCAGATTCGTTAAGGATGTTAACCAACATGGTTAGATGTTAGGTTAAGGTTATGACCTAAATGATGGTTTAAACCCATAAAGCTAATATTCATACAACTAATTGTTGTTGCGATTTCAATGATATATGTAGGGTAATTGGAGAATGAATATTACATTTGTGTAGCTTACATACAAGGCAAGTTTCTAAACCTTACCTTTTACAATTGAGCAAGTTTCTAAACCTTAACTCTTTTACAATTGAGCAAGCTTTCTAACTTCATTCTTTTATTAATGAATGCAAGTTCCTAAATTTTTATATTAAGCAAGACTATTATTGATTCTATCCTTATGTATGATTGAATAAGCTCTTGTAACCTAATTCGTTACATCGAGCGAGTTTCACTTTCCTTATTATTATTCGAGGCATATATTGTTCTAATACATTGTTTCAAGTGAGATTGTTCTAATTCTTTGAATATAGTACTTTTTGCATGTATATCATGTTTATTCAATTATATATTGTTGATATTCGATCTTTGACTTTGATAACCTTGTTCAAATCTTTATTGTTGTATTAAACCTTCAAGTAGTAAGCAAACCTTTATTGATTGAATTAATCTATAATTGAATAGTGTTCTAAAATTCTAGAAACAACGATAAGTTAGTTCCAAACTAAACTTTCTTTAGTGCGGAAATTCTAAATTCAAATCGAGACGAACAACCCTAATATAGGGATTTTTTATACGTGTAACGTTTAGATGTTTGTGCACAATACATGGTACAAAGGGCTGATCCCTCTAAGTACGTTAAGAAGGGTCTGTATAGTCTAAATGACTATTAAGGTTGAGGTAATAATACCTAAATACCGGAGACATAGTTCGTGGTCTTAAGACCCTCAGATATTAAATTCGAACTTGTTTTCTATTTTGATTCGTAGAACAAGTTCATTATTGTTCAACATTCATTGTTCATTCTTATGTTGTTATCATTACTACTTTCTATATCAGTGAGCAATTGTTTGCTCACTCTTACATTTAACACTGCAACTAAAGTAGAGAAAGTCGATGAGCCATCTACTAGTAACGGAAAGGGCAAGTTGTCCAAGTGTTGAAGACTTATGAGAATTTTATTTTAATGAATTATGTTAAAGGCTTGTTTTATTTTATGATGTATTCCGCAAACTTATGTAATAATTTTAAGGTTAGATTACCTGGGATTATTTTTGAGATGATGATGTAACCCTTTAATGGGAAAAATTATTGTTTAAGTTATTTAAATTATGTCTTTATCCTTTATGATGGGTAGTTAGATGTAATGGTTTTGGATAGTGAACACCAAATTCTGTGGGAATGAAGTACCGGATTTGGGGGTGTCTCCTAATTGTGCCCTGCTTGCACTAAGTGTCAATTCTACTGGCACACATTTTTCTCTCCCAGGGATATAAAACTCAGTATAGGATGTCTTACCAAAATAATTTGGTTTGACACAATAATTTATGCTTGATAAACAATAATTCAATAACACATGAATATATAATTCATTTTGTAGTTATGCTGATGCTATAATAATAACTTCACAATAATTGGTAACAAATTTGGTTTGGTATAATATATCGAACAGTAATCAAGATTGAAATCTTGTTCAACGTATAAGTAAGGTTCAAGAACTTGCATAAATAATAGATTAAGGTTTAGAAGACTTGCCTGAGCGAAGATCGTCTAAATAACGCTACTTGATTCGTTTAAAAATACCTAATATGTTCAAACATATATATATATATATATATATATATATATATATATATATATATATATATATATATATATATATTTAACACATTAGTATTGATAATAATACTCAACTACACAAACTATTCACATTCTGGCCTAAGTTTGATATGATTTCGGTATTCTAAAATCTTACAAGATATTTAATAAGCTAATATCACGGTTAACTTAATTATAAGCTTTATTATAATTTCGGAAGCTTATAATAATTTTTAGATATTCAATTATCTATTAAAATGATTTTTAAATCATTTATTACTATTTTACATAAATAATATTCACTTAGCATATTAATAAAAACCTTTTATTATTTTTTAAATAATTTATAACCATTTCATATGATTTTTAAATCATTAATATGATTTTTAAATAATTATTATTTATTTATAAATGATTTATCTAATTAATTGATAATAAATTAATTATTAATAATATTTTAAATAAATAAATATTTATTTCATTTATACTAAAATATTACTATTTAATTATTATAAGTAAAAATAATTTTTAAAACTATTTTTATAATTATTTATTAATTATTTCTAATTTATTTCATTTAATTAATTAATTTTATTTTCTGTCTGTCGCTAAAGGTCTTTAGCAACAAAAAGTGTGGCTAAAGGTGTTCTTAATTTCTGAGGAACAGCCTGGTCAAGGCTTAGAGGTCATTTTGACCTTGATCTAACTCTCTAATGGTTAAGATTCTGGGTTTGAACGTGTATTGGTTTTGTAGTGCTCATGTAAAACTACAATTTCATACCAATATCAGACTCAAACCTTCACATAACAAGAAGTTATAGAAGCTCAAAGTCACTGTCAAAACTGTTCTTGGGTTTCTGGGTAACCCAGAACAGTGGTCATAGTCGATCAACGCTTTTGTGACTTTAATAATTTTCAATCTGTGTAATAGATAGGTGTTTTGATTGATGTAGTTTGTATTCTATATACCAAGATACAAAGATGATACACTGGCTTGGAGTGAGTAAGACTCTAGGGTGAAGATTTAGATTGGTCAAAGTACAGCCATAGGCTGTTCTTGGTGTTCATCATTTTTATGGGTTTTCCATAAAATGCAGTCATGCTCGATCAACGATATTTGACCATTAATTCTAGTAAACCTATGAATTAATTAAGAGTTTGAATGACATAAATATGTAGTATAATATCAGGGTATCATTACATAACACTTAGACATCCTAACAATAATCAGAAAGCAAATTAAAGGCCAGTCAAAGTACCCTGTTCATACTATTCTTGGTCTTTCTGGGTAACCCATAAATTAAAAACTCGTGGTCAGTTAATGACCTTTGACCACTTATATATTGTAATATATGAATCCAATAGACCTTATTTATCTTCTAGATTACTAACCATATGTAATACTACAACTAGCATACAATTAACAGACCTATATATTAAAAACCAAGGATCTATAGGCTCTGACATTCGATTGTCAAACCTATTTTTCCAGATTTTCCAGATTGCTTAAAACATCATTTGATGCATCTAGATGTTATGAAAAAATGATCTACCAATTTAGAATACTTACTAACATGCTATTACACATATTTAAACAACAAAACAACAAATCTAACATAACATCAAAGATCTAGGTTAAAATTAGGGTTTGCACCTTTCTTGAGTATTTTGGATTTCTAGCTTCTGATTCTTATCTTGCTATCAACAAGGCTTGTATAGGTATGATATATGAGTGTATAGGCTTAAGAATTTCGTGGGTTTGGCTTGAGTTAGGGCTACTATTTATATAATTGAGCAATTAGGGTTTTTGGTTATTTTTTCACCTACTTGCCTCCCTTAATATTTGATCTGGTTAACTTGTGATGCTTGGGGGATGATACCAGGTTATGTGCTACCTTGGAAATTTTTATGGTGACTTGCAACCTATTTGTGAGCTAGTTCATCATAATTAATAGCTTAATTATGCCCTAATCCTCCTTAATTTTGATAAAGGTTTTGGACTTTTATGATTAGGGATACTTAATGATGTTAGTAACACCTAATTGAAGTTTAATAACCATGGTTAGGGTTTAAGACAACCTAACTAGGGTTAGTTCTAACAAATTAGGGTTAGGGTTTTAATTTAAGGTTAAGGTTTCTAAATCTAATATTAGAGTTTTCCTAATTTAGATATTAAGGTTCCTAACTTAGGTTTTTCACAAATCTTAACAAGCACGACAAAGCGTTTTATCAGTGTAAGCACGACAAAGCAGCTTGTCAAAATACATATACCAAAAGGTCCGTTTTTGGAAGAAAATTTTTAAGCACGACATGTCAAGCACGTCAACTTTTGGATAAAAACTTATTTGACCTAATTCTACAATATAGTATATAATAACACAATACACACTCAGAATGGAGAGATTTTATTTAATAACATAGAATTTACATAATCGTGTCTTATTAGGGTTTTTGGGGTTTCACAGTGTAGCTCTCGACAACGGCTTTCTGAAAAGGTACAGAATGCCTCCATCGGATGCCCAGATTGAAAGTTATGAAGGTTCGAGCGGACAGTGCATAACTTGAGTATACGTACTTGGAGACGACAAAACCCGCAAAGCCTGGGGCAGCCCGGGCAGCCGTAGGTAGACCCGCGGCTATCGCGGGTTGATCCGCGACCATCTAGTCTATAAATATGAGCTACCAGCAGCTCATTTCGAAAAAAAAGACAAGAAAAGAGAGAAAACTCTGTCCATTTCAGTGCTTAACCTCTTCTAGAGTGCTCCAAACTGAGTGATTCTTCTTTTTAAACACTTGTGAGCTCGTGATCTACAACATACTTAAGTTTAACCGGAGGAAACTGAGTTTTCCGACCCCAAAAGCTATCTAAAGTCTTCTTGGCAGCCCGCTGTAAGATTTTTTAGATTTTTAAGCTTTTTACTACTTTAATATATATATATATATATATATATATAATTATATATATATATATATAATTATATTTCAAAGTCCTTCCTGAATTCCAAATTTGTGGCAGTTGATCGTCTATATATATACCTATATATATATTTACTACTTTTATATATATATATGCTTTAACTGCTTTCACAATGTAGATATTTAATCTTCCAGCCTGTGGACTAGATTCATATAAATCTAGCTATCTCTAACTTGGACCGGTTCAAAAGTGACTAAACTGGAACCGTTGAAGCTAGAATGGCTTAGATTTCTTTAAAGTTGGTTTTCTTTCTAGCTTTTGTACATATTTCTCTATCATGTGAGTCTAGGAGCCATGTGATCGAAGATTCAGACTGTAAATCTAGATTTGGTTCCTACGATGGACATTTCTCAGCTGCAGCCAGCTTGTAAATTATCTAAGGTGTTTAGATATCCTTGGATGGCTATCATGCTCATAAGTAGTTCAGCACTGCTATGTATCTTATTTTCTCGAAGAGGTTTCGCATGTCAATAATAAAAGCAATCAAGCCGAATACAGAATAAAATGGAAGTATCAAAGGCCTCAATTACTATTGAGCATAAGGGTTTGAAAACCAGTTTTTCAAAACATCACTGCAATATCTTGCCTAAAACTAAACTTTTATACAAGTCAAACCCTTTTTATATGGGTGAAAACGAGGCATAACACTACTTCCAAATAATTGCACATAGGCCCAATACACACACTCACATGCAGATAAATAAGGTAACTGAAAAGTTTCAGTAACCATGTTTTCACAGAAGTCGGGGGGTGCCTAACACCTTCCCTCCGCTTAATTAAGCCCCAGAACCCAATGAATCTCGGTTTCCAAGGCCAGTTAAACAATGTCCAAACATTGGGCCTTTATGTAAACCTTTTCAAAATTGGTTGAGTTGGTACAACCATTTCAAATCTACCAACTGGCAACTCTAAAAGTTAAATCGTCGACATTCACATGTCGGACCTTTTCAAACTCGCCTTTTCAGACAAAACTCAACCAAATAAGAACACAAAAGTGCAAGCACAAAAAGGGACACAAATCTTCCCAACGTCGATAGGTGCCGACTCCGCCGGGGACTCCGGTAAGAGGGCTTAAGCCCCTGTTCAACCTTTTCAAAAAATATTTTTATTTACGTATGTATGAATACTGCATTTACATTGAATGGATGTGTAGTAATGCTTTATTTACTGCACTTTAATGCTTCGCACCATATCTACCTGTGATATTAGTGCTTCGCACATGTCATCATTTCCCTACGGTAAGACACGGTGTATGTGAATGTACATTGTGTGATTCCTCCACCAGGAGGCAAACCTTTCGGTGTTTGATTACTGGACTCAAGGGAGACTAATCCTGCGAAGCTCAGGAAAGGCACCACCCATGTTCTCTCCAGTTGAAAGATCGGATTAACTTCCCATCAAGTAAATTGCGATGATATGGGGACCTTCATGCCGAAAAGTCGCTAGAGTAGCCTCGGATAGGTCAACCTCTGATAAACCAAATGCGAAGGGAAGTCTCTTCATACCTTCCCCTTTCAAATCCATGTAATTTCAATTCCATGTAAATCTTAATGTAATGGAAAATATAAAGGAAGATGTAAATATGCATTCCTTTTTCATATCAAGACCTGTCATGCTATCCTGTCATCAAAACAACTGACATCTGTTTTGCAGTAGAATATTAAAACACTCCTAAAACAGACACATTGCATAGCATACAACATCTTCACGTTTTCCCAAACTAAACTACGTAGTTTTTTTGTAGGGAAACAATTGGTCCCGTTACCCGTTTAAAGTCCAAAAAGGCACTAAGCCCACCATCAGACATGGCTACAAGTGCCCAGCCTGATCCTACTCCTGTTTCCTGAGAGGAGTTCGAAGGATTAAGAAATCAAATAATAGAGTTGGTTGTTCTTCTTAAAGAATTAAACAAACAAACTCAAGGTCCACAAATACCCATCCAAACCGAATCCTCTACACAAGGAGGAATCTAGGGTATGGACAGAGAAGTCCCAATACTTGAGTCTCAGACTGAGAAGTCCAACAAAACCCTTCAAATCACCCATCTTAAAGAAGATCAAGACACTGGTGATATTCGAAAGAAAGTTCAATAAATGGAAGAGACCATTTGGTCAATCAAAGGAACTGGAACACACGGAAGCGTTATCTATTCAGACCTTTGCATCTTCCCCAAGGTTCATTATTCGGACAAATTCAAGGCTCCAGATTTTGAGAAATATGACGAATTGGGAGATCCCTACACGCATTTAAATGTTTTCATTGGAGAACTTAGATCCTACGCCGAGGATGAAAAACTAGGAATACAGTTGTTTCAAAAGAGTCTAACTGGAGAAGCCAGAGCATGGTACGCCAGATTGGATAACTCCAAAATCTATAGCTGGGAGGAATTAGCTTATGCTTTCCTCACTCAATATAACTTTCAAAATCAAATGAATCCAAATAGATATCAAATTACCAAAGTCAAGAAACAAAATAATGAGTCATTCAGAGAGTATGCCCAAAGATGGATGTGTCTGGCTGCGCAAGTAATCCCATCCATGACAGAAACTAAGATGGTAATGACCTTCATAGACATTCAAGAAGGTCCATTTTATGAGAGGGTCCTAGCAGGCATAGGAAAACCATTCTCAAAAATGATCAAGCACGGAGAAATGGTAGAGATGGGGTTAAAATCTGGAAAGATTCAAGACCTCGCCGCTTTAAAAGTCGTAGTTGAGCCTATCCAAGCTGGAAATTATGGGAACAACCCCTGAAGGGTCCATAAAAAGAAAGAAGAGGATGTATCCTTGGTGCTGCAAGGACAAACTTAAAGAGGTAATCAAAACTTGCCTATTTAAAGGAAAAACTATTCCCCTTTTCAAGCACATTCCTCAAATCCTCCATTGCCAAAAAATGGAGAAGTCAGACGTCCAAGAGTGTTCACACCTTTAGGGGACTCATTGGAAAACATCTTTAAACTTCTGACAACACAAAAGAAAATTACCCATCATCTTCCACCAGCCAATCCAAGTGGAAAGGGTTTCAATACAAGCAAGAAGTGTGCTTACCATTCTGGAGCTCCGGGTCACGACACCCAAGATTGTTGGACCCTCAAGCACACGATCCAGGATTTAATAGATAGTGGTGAGATCGTGGTGACAAAGCCTGAGCAACCATATGTTCAAGATAACCCTCTCCCTCAATACAAGGAAGATGATGTTAGCATGATCAACAGAAGGAGTGGAGAGAGTTCCAATTTCCTCAGATACGTGGATGGTTCTCCCAAAATCAACAAAGATAATTATGATAAGTGGGATTATTCAGAGTTCTGGTTTATGATAGAATGAGAGTTGAAGTCTATCGATGAATAGGTCAATCAACTTGCAGAACTAGTGATACATCAGCACCAAGTCACATGACAGTTGTTCAGTCAGGAGCATGCAAGTCTCCTCTCCCTTATAAAAAAAATCAACCACAAACCCAAGAGAATTAAACCTTGAAGGAAAAGCTTGCAAGAAAAGCAAGATCCCAAGCCCGTCGGGACTATGCTAACCAAAAGGAGTTCACCCATTTGGGCCAATTGATGGAAGAAATCTTGCAGATGTTAATCAATGAGGGAAAAATCACAGTACTGCTACCCCCATTCAATCCATATTCAAAGAGATTTGATACTACCGGGGTCTATCAATACCACTCTAATACTCGTGGTCACAGCACTGAAAGCTGCTAGGCACTTCGTCATTTCATCCAAAATATGATTGACAGCGGTGACCTGCAAATGGCAGACAATGAACATTTATTGCCTGAGAGTGGGAAGACATTTCCTCAAGGAGCACCCCTTACAATTTAAGCAATTAAGCTCAAAGGAGTTAAAAACCCTTTTAAAGGTTGCTACACCAGAACCACTGGTATTGCCATTAGGGCCGCAGTACCCTATTACCAGCCTGAAAAAAGTCCCATAGAACTATGGGGAGGTTGAAGGATCAACATCGAATACAACTGATGTGGTATCCAAGAAAAACCCATTGTATCTCCCTCAACGAGTAATGAAGCCAATCATCAGATCTAAGGGGAAAGTGTCCAAGGAGAAAATCGAAGAATTCCTTCGCAAGATGGGACATAATGAAGCCAAGGTGGTGCGAATCTTGAAAGAAGCACCTCAACAGATATCTATTCTAGACTTGGTATTCTCTTCTGAAGATCATCGGAAGGTCTTAATGAAGATATTGGAAGAAGCCCACATGCCAAAGACGATGGATGTTAAAAAGTTTCATCATCTAGTAGATCACATTTTCAACAGTAATATGATATCTTTCACTGATGATGACATACCCCCCCAAAGGGACGGGTAATTGCAAGCCACTGCACATAGCAGTGATGTCTTCCGAATATGTGGTCGGAGGTGTGCTAATAGATGGAGGATCATCCCTGAACATCTGCCCCTATTCCATGTTGGAAATAATGAAGATCCATGTGCCCTGTAGATATCATTACATGTTTACTTTTTTTGCATAGTATTAGCAGTTACTTTTGTCATTCTATGCTCGTACTTTGTATGATCAAACAGTTTCATATATTAAGTGAAAACATTTTTTTCAGGACTCCAGAGTTAGGTTTGTCTAAACTTGCTGATGGAATGCCAATTCTTCACACTGACTGCAAATTTGACGTAAATTTGGACTACGGCTTAATGGAGATTGAGCAAGAGGACTATAAGGTGCCTGAGGAGATTAAAGAATGGGTCGAAGATAAACCAAAACTAAACCTTGATCAAACCACCTCCGTCAACCTTAGAACCTTAGAAAACCCCAAGTAAATCCAGTTTGGCATGGACCTTACCCCAAGCCAAAGGAATGACATGGTTACTTTATTGACCCAATTCCAAAATGTGTTTGCATGGTCTCATGAAGACATGATCGGTTTGTCAACTGATATCTTCATTCATCACCTGCCCATTAAAGAGGGATTCAAGCCAGACAAATAGAAGCTCAGGCGATTGAAACCTGAGTGGAGTTTGAAAGTCAAGGAAAAAATTGTGAAACAATCAAAAGCCGGCATCGTCATGGTGTTAGGTTTGTAAGATTCATAGACACAATCAAATTGCATCAAAGTAAAGTAGAAGCGTAAATTTTTTTAAAAGATTTTACGAACCATATACCCGGATCATCTTTTATGCACAATTATTAATTAAATGAAAAAATGAAGAATAAGAATTATACCCTTGAAGATTCGAGCTTCCTCAAGTACAAATTCACCTCCAAATCTTTTTCGTGTTTAACTTGAATCCACCGAGTTTGGTTCCTTCCTTTGATCTACGTTAGCCACCCAAGTGTTTGGCCTCTAGAGGTGATCCACTAAGGAAGAAGAAAGATTCAAGAAGATGAGTGTTTGGCAAAACACTAGTTTTTCTATCTCTCATAGAAAAAGGTGTACTCTTCTAACTCTTGGAATTGTTATTCACATGTCTTGTGAAAACATTAACCACCCTCACCCATAATAAGACTCATCTTATTTATAGATGTAGGCAACCCTCTTTAACAATTAAGGAATTGAGTTTTATTTTAATTAATTAGTCTCCCATTCTTATTAGGAATAATTAATTAAACTTTTTAATTAATTAGCCTCCTAATCCTATTAGGAATATATGAGAGTACTTTTATTAATTAATTCCCAAACTCCTTTAGAAATTAAAAAATAATAAGACTCCTCTTACTAATTTATATTTAATATTTCCAAAATATTAAAAAATAAATATTAAGTTATTTAATTTATTCTATCACCATGGATTAAATTAAATACACTTGACTTATTATTACGATTATGTCATTTGCTTCTTAAATAAATATTCTTTCTTTTGCGGTGTGACCCTTAAGGTTCTCTATATTAAACCAGTTGTGAATAAATAAATTAGAACAATTCTAATCTTATTTAAAAAAAATAAATTAAACTATTAATTTATTTAAATAAATAATATGTATTTTACAATAGGGATAAGCCTCCCTAGCGATTAACGACTTTCTAGATAATATAGATTTCAACATTAATCATAAAAGAACCTTTGAGTAAATAGTTACTGTACAATTAAATTCTTCTACCATAGAATGTCCTAATTCAATATAAGACATGAAATTACTGTCAAGTCTTATTTTATTTAATTCTATGTATTTTGATTCTCAAATGCGCAACTCCAAATAATGCAAATTAGAAACTTCTTTCTAATTTCATTCTGCCTTGACCAAGGACTACTGGGTTGTCATTTATCGAATCACATAGGATATTTCTCTTCTTTTACTAGAAGCGGTAGATTCTTTATTGGTCATACATTATCTCCATGTACAACTTATTATACCCAAGCATACCCTTTGATATACCATAAGGGTCTTAAGGAATAAGTCAAAGTATAATTCATCATACACAAGATACTATGATGATCTCAAGTCCAAGGATCACTTATACTACTATCACTACAGGAATTCCTATTGACAGGCAAGTAAAACTCCATAAAGTATTCCTTAGCGAGCCACGTTTAGTGTACTTATTCTCCAATAATCACCTATATACTTGCTTTAGTGTCTTCATACAAATGATCATGAGATCAATCGTCCTCATCCAATGAGAAAGCAACGTATGTACCAATCTATTCGGATTCACTAATCCCTTTTTTAGTAATACATTGATTGGAAATATTTTAGTTTTTAAGCTATTTAAGAATTTAGATCTCATTACCATGATCTCATCATGATTCTAAAAGCATTGTTTAAAACTATGAGTTTATCATATATTATTAAAACAACATCATGTAGATAAATTAAAACCTTTAGTAAATGAATACTTTTATTAATAAATTAATTAGATTGTTACAAAGTATATATTTTATCATCAACATTATTGGCTTGTGTGCATACTACTTTCAATCTCCCACTTGCACTAAATCCAATTATCACGATATCTCACACCCTTATTTTCTAAGTGATGATCATCTTGTTGTTGGATAAGCTTCAGTAAATGGATATGTAATGTTGTTCTTGAGAGTCCACTATCTTTAAACTAATTTCTCATCTTTCAATGATTCCTCTAATCAAATGAAGGTGCAATAACCACATGTTTAGATCCAATATGAGACTTAAGAACTATTCCTAGTTCTGTAATGAATTTTTCATCCAAACAATCAACTTGCAACTTCATTTATAGCTATATACTTTGTGTTTATCACTAAAACTACAACTCTTTGCTATTTGGAACCTTTCCAATTCACTGGATCACCGTTCAAGGTAAATATTTACCCTAAATTAGATTTGATGTCGTCTTGGTCAGTCTGAAAAAAAAAACTTGAGTCTATTAAGCCCTCTAGTTTTAATTAAGACACGCCATAAATTTTAATCACATCCTTATTGTCGGTTAAGTAATTATGATTTTTTTCACTATCTTACAATGGTCTTCTACAGAATATGACTGATCATCATCAGGTCTCATATATTTCATTGCATACATGATTGTCACTCATGCGATCTCTCTTTTCAGGAGTTTATGGGGACTATTAGCAGAGATACACTTCATGGCTCATCAACATGAGACATCTCTTGGAGTTTGCCATGCTAAATGGCTTTAGCATCAAATGAATATACGTTTCTTGGGTTAAGCCGAGCATCCTTTTAAATCTATCTTTATAAATTTATATCCCCGATTAAGATACTCTTCCTAAATCATTCATGGAGGAATGTTTAGACAACTTTATCTTTACTAATTATAGCATTGGTATGTCATTCCTTATCCGTACTATATCAACATATAATACTAGGAATGTTACGATGCTCCCATTGACTCTTTTCTACACACTAGGTTCATTCTTGTTTTTGATAAAATCAAACTCTTTTTAATTGTCTCATCAAAATGAATGTTCCATTTTTTGAGAGGCTTGCTTCAATCCATTTCTCTGAGTATCTATAATTCTTACCTCATCGTATGTAACTGGATCATCATCTTCTATGACGCGTACCTCATCATCATCATCATCTATGATGAATCCATACCTCATAGGTATCTTCGGTACTATTCCAGATTTATGATTCGGTTGTGGTACAATAGGTTTATCTACATGTTCCTCTTATTTGATTTATAGTGTTTTGTGGTTCTTGAACTCTTCAAGATTCTATTATCCTCCCACTAGCCCCTTCAATGATAAACACCTTTATCTTAGAAGGCAGCGTGCTTCACAACAAACAACTTTTGCTAAGTAGGATTATAGAACATATACCATAAACTTACTTTAGGATGTCCCACAAATCTGCACTTGTCAAATCTTGCCCCAAGCTTATCCTTTGAAACCTTTTCACATAAGTTGGACAACCCCTTATCTTAACATACTTAAGATTAGGAATCATCCATGTCCATAACTTTTATGGAGTCTTGGGGCCGGATTTTGAGGTTACCTTTTTCGTAGATATGCAGTCATTTCTAGGGCATGACCCAGAAGGATATTGAAATGTCGATAAAAATTATTATGGACCGCACCATGTCCAACAAAGTATGATTTTTCCTTTTAGATACTTCAATCAATTATTGCGTATCAAGAGGCGTCCATTATGAGAAAACCATTTGAGATGATCTAGAAACTTATTTCACAAGTATTCCTTCCTCAACCCGATCGAAGAATTCTAAAACTTTTCAATTAGTTTCACTTCTGAATTATTTAAACCTTTTAAATAATTCACACTTTTATTTCATCAAATACAAGCATTCAACTCTTTGAATGATCATCTCCTTTTCTTATACTAGTTTGTTCAATTTACAAAATAAATTTTCACGTAAGTTAAGTACACAAAATCCATTTAGTAATATTACAGTTCTATACAAAATATTATTATTATAAATAGAACAAAAATTATTCTTAAATATAATACCAATTTTTTTTTTTCCAACAACAAAATGGAAATAATGTTTCTAAAGAGAACTGGAATACAATAACAACTTATTGACTTAATAGACTTGCCCGTAGGCTATGCTAAACTATAAGTTCCAATGGCTAATGCAGCAATCTTTGCTTCATTTCCCACACATAGGATTACTTATCCCTTGTTTAGCTTTCTACTTTTGTTTGGTTCCTTAATAAATCTATATTTATGAGAATTAGAACCGGTATCCAATACCCAAGTAGAACCTTAACTTACAAAAAAGATTAATTTCAATCATGAATAAAATTGTATTTGTAACCGAAACTTCACTAAGCTTCTTCTGGTTAGACTATGCAAGATTCTTCTTGAAGTCTCCTTTCCAGTGTTCTGGCTTATTGTAGTGGAAGCAAACTCCTTTGTTATCCGTATCAATTTTTTTGTTATTATTTATTGTTTTTTCCTTTCTATTTACCTTCTTTAAATCGTTCTTCTTTTCAGAAGATCCTTTGGCCCCTACCAGTAAGACTTGGTCTTTCGTGGTTGGAAAGTGACTCTTAACATTTTCAGCATGTTAAGAAAATTAGCGAGACTAATATCTAGCTTGTTCATATGAAAAATTCATAATAATTGTGAGAAGGAGTCCGGAGTGACTGCAAGATTAAATCTTGGCTCAAATCTCCATCCATGACAAAACTTATTTTCCTATTTGTTCAATCAAATTGATTATGTTAAGGAGTTTTATCTGTACTGTAATGCCATCGGTTATTCTAGATCGAAAGAGCTCCTTAGATATCTGATATCTATCAGTCCTACTTTCTTCACCATCAACTACTTGATGTGCAGGAGTATAGTAGGATCATCCATAGTTTCATGTTGACGCTGAAGCTCATTACTCATGGATGCGAGCATGATGCATTGAGCCAACTGTGAATCATCTTTCCACTTTCTAAATGCAACAATCTCTTCCTTAGAGGCATTGTCTGCAACCATTGCAGGGATAGGCGCATTAAGGACATAAGATAGATTTTCAGCCATGAGAACTATTCTCAAATTCCTTAACCAATCCGTTTAATTCGGTCCGGTTAATTTAGCATCTAATATGCTATGCAGTGATAGTAATTTTAGAAATTGTAAAATTATGTGAATGAATTTATAATTAACAACATTTTTAGCATACATTCTTTTATTAATTACGAAAATAAATTGGGTCTTGTTTTAAATTAGTATCTCACACTATTTTCTTCAAACTATATTACCCTCACTTATATAGTTCGACAAAATCTAATTAAAGATTTGCTAGTGAGAATTAGGATCCCATTTCAAATGTATGTAGCCTTGTGGGGACATAATAAACTATATATAAATGAATAGGTAGACAACTCTCGGCAATTTCATCATCATGTAACTCCTTTAATTTTGCCTCTTAGATTATTTTGATCAAGTGGTGGCACATCTGAATCAAAATTATCTAAGTTAAGTCCAACCTAGAACTCCATATATTCAAAAAAGAAAAATATTGTCCTTGTGGTGACACAACAACACAACATTGTTCAATTTTCTTTATAAGCATCAAATGTGATAAAATTAACATATCAAAAAATTAAGATAAGTCTTGTGGTGACACAACAAACTTATAATAATTAATTGATACTCTATTATTTTTTATCATGCTAGAAGGCGACGTTCGATATTCCAAATATCTTTGAACGCTTACGACTTATTATAAAAAATTTGAGGGGTTTGTTATTAATTTGTCTCATCTCTTTTAGCATGCATGCACACACACACACACACACACACACACACACATATATATATATATATATATATATATATATATAATACGCGTCATATTAATTAACATGCGAAGCATGTTTGCATAATATACAATATATATAGTATAAGTATGCACATATAGAATACTATATTCTACCCGGATTGATTATGAACTTTATTCTAGTTTGGTTCACTAGAGCTACCAAGTGAACCAAAAGGTCAAACCGAGGGTGCAATAACTAAATTTAAATATAACTATTACATTTAAATCCCGGGCTACATTACAAACGAGTTTTCAAGCGCTCCTTGCTCCTTAATCTCTAATTTTTCAAAATAATTCTAACTACTCCTATTACAAAACTATTTAAAATAAATAAAAACATTGATTAACAGTCAAGGAGAAGTACATAGAAGGGAGATAGAATTTACATTAAGAAAAAATTAGAGACGACAAAGTACGCAGATCCCATTTAATAAAATTAATACATTCATGCATCCAACTAAAATAAAAATTCAGTCACATTAGTCAATAGTCCATAATCAATCCCATTTATTATCATACATATCAACATATGCATCAATAAATAACATTCATCTCATGAATAATAAACATTGATATTGATTTAATGGGCAATTTTAATTAGCATAAAATCCAATTTTGAAACAAAATAAACTCCTTTATTTTTAATCAAGATCATAATAAATTTCTTTATTTTATTTTATCCAATTTTGAATAAAAATAAACTCCTTTATTTTTAATCAAATTCTCAATAAATAAAAACTCCTTTATTTTTAATCAACAAGGAATCCAATTTCAAGTACAAAATAAACTCCTTTATTTTAACTTCAAATTGCTGGAAAATAAAATATGTTGAATCATATTCCTTATGTGAATAAACTACTTTATTCTAGGAAACATGGAATCCTATTCCATATGTGAATAAACTCTTTTATTCAAACGAACGTGGAATCCAATTCCAAGTTAATATAAAACTTTTGAATAAACTATTTTATTCAAACGAACATAGAATCCAATTCCAAGTTATTATAAAACTTTTGAATAAACTCTTTTATTCAAACAAACGTGGAATCTAATTCTAATTAAAATAAACAACCTTATTTTAATCCATTTTTAAACCAAAATAATCTTCTTTATTTTTTATTTAGAATTTATGAAAAATATTTAATTTAATTTTAATTAAAATAAACCTTTTGTCTTAAAAAATCAAAAAATCAAAAATAAAGTTTTGTTTCTGGAGAGTGGCTGTGATAACCCACGATTTCGAATAATTCAAATTTTGCGATTAATTTTTTTTTATTTAATATTGATATTGACTATCAATATTGTGCTGAATATCTGTGATACGAGTCTAGAGAAGTGGTCGATTTGTGTATTGTCTGAGAAATACGAGTAGAGTTGTGCTTCATAAAGAATAAAACTCTAACCTTAAGTCTGGATAGGGATTCAGTAGAAAGTACAGTTATTATAATTGTATTGATAAATACGTATTTGTACTGTATAGAATTAATGATTAGTGATTGATCAGATAGGGTACAACATTAGTAAACCCTAATGAGGGATTAGAAACCCTAATCTATGATTGAAAAATCCTAATGCATAGTTAGGAACCCTAATCGAATGCCGATAAACCCTAATTTTAAATTTTAGAACCCTAAACCCTAATTTGGAAACTTTAATCCTAATTAACAAGCCCTAATGTGCTTAGTAAACATTAATATAATTAGGAAACCCTAATTATAATTTAGAAATCTTAATTTCTATTTTAAAAGCCGAATTAGAAATTCTAAAAATTATTTTTTAACCTTAGGGTTAAACCCAAAGGGTCAAACCCTAAGGGTTGCATAAGTTACATTTAAGCCATTAAATTGGTAAGCAAAATGACTAAAGTACCCTTTTTGCATTCTTTAATTGGTTGGAGTATAGATCTTGCCATATTTTGAGTTGGTGACCAACTCTTGACTTAAAATGTGACCAAAAACTCCAACAAATCAGCCAAATACATCAGCTATATACATTATATCATAATATATAGATTAAAGAGAGAGAAAGTGTACAAGGTTGGTTCATTTGATATCTAGCACTCAACTTAATTTTCTCTCTCCCAAACCTCCAAAAATCACAAGTATATCAGTCACAAAATAACCCCTAGAAACACCAAGATCAGTAGTAGAAGGCAAGATCAAAGTATCTTCAAGAGAAGGTATAAACCCTAAACTCAACCTAGATCATGTATGCTAAGATCAAGTACATGTTTATGTGTTTAGAATCATGCTAGAGGATGTTATATGATGATCTATGATGATATATCATAGATCTATAGCATCGAAGGCCTTAAAATGAAGTTTTTCCAAAACTATCAATGAACCCTAAAAGTGCTCTGACAAGCTAATGTCAATGGCCTTAGATCCCTATCTGTTTATGCTTTGTGTTGTTTTAAGCTTTAGATTTGTAGTTTGACATAAGGAATGTGATCTGGAAGTGGAATCATAACTATTCCATGTCCAGGTTACAAGATATTTTTGGTCAAAGTCGGTTGACCGACCATGACCAAGTGATTTCTGGGTAACCCAAAAATCCATAAACAGGGTCTGACAAGATTTTCAAACGCCTTGATTTATCTGATGTTAAGTGTTTTGTTAAGGTTATTGAAGCTAGATTGTAGCCTATTATATGGAATCTAGATACATGGATTTAGATCCCACAAAAAGTCAACAAATCAAGTGTAGTGAGTGGTCAAACTAGACCATCCGGTCACGAAGTGGAGTTTCTGGAAAACACAAAAACCGGATGAACTAAGTTTCTGACAGGGTTTGACCGAATCATAACTTATGATTTTTCTATAATTGAACTGATCTTTTGCTATATATATGTTCTATGACATGAGAACTATAGATTTGAACCATAAGACCACATGCATCATGACCAGAACCTAGAAGAAATCGAGCCACAATATGGGCACTCGAAACTGCCTGGGTTTCTGGGTTACTCAGAAAACCCAGGAATCATCTGACAGTTACTTTGGAGACTCATATATCGTTGATATAATGTTGAATGACCAAAAGAATGGTTGTATCTTGTAGTGTTACACACATACTACAAGATCAAAGTCTAAGTTAGCCCAGAAACAAATTGGACTGAGAATTAGAGTCAGTTAAACATGGCATGTTGAACACTGACTGTCAGTGTTCTTGAAGGTCAAGAACACCAATAGCGACGGTTACTGTCGCTATAGCCTATATTGACGGTTTTAATTAAATTTATTTTTTAAATTTCCAGAAAATGCTTTAAAATAGAAATAAATTTCTAAAAATTACAAAAATGGTTTTAAGAATTATTTTAAGTTATGAAAAATAACTTTTGATAATTTGGAATATTTTTCATTAATATTTATATTTATTTGAATATTAATGGCATTTAATTTATTTTATTATTATATTAAGTAAATTAGAGAAAAATGATTTTTAATATTATATAAAATAATTTTAAATGAGAATAAAGTGTTTAAAAATATTTTGAGTTATAAAATGTAACTTTTAATTTTTGGAGGATTTTCATTAATAATTTAATATTAATGATATTAGATTTATTTAATTATTATATTAAATAAATAATGGAAAAATGGTTTTATTGATTTAAAATTATTTAAAAAGCGAGAAAAGTGATATAAAAATATTTTAAGTTATAATTATTGACTTTTAATATTTTGATGACAAACTCATTAATATTTAAATATTAATGGTAATGGTTTAAAATGATTTTAACTATTTTAAAAATCGTTTAAATAGAATTTTTGGTGATTTAAAATATTCTAAGTTATTATTAATAACTTTAATATTTTGATAAGAATGTCATTAATATTTTAATATTATTAAATATTAATGATGATGGGATTTTTCAATATTTAAACAATTTCAAAATGATTCTGGTGTTTGAAAATTTATTATAAAATATAATAATTGTTTGAAAATTTTTAAAAGCTTCCGAAAAATATTATAAACGATATTTGACTTATCTAAAATAATATTGAAGCTTTGAGACCAAGTTTAGTTGACAATTAATGTGTTAATTGTCGGATAGGGTGACTAGGACATCGAGAATAGACTGAAGTACAACCAGACCGAATTAGTTAGACTTAAGAAGTGTTTATATAGGTTATAAACATTGATAAGACTATTTGGTGATGTGTCTAGGAGAAATATTAACTGTAAATTACAGTGTTATGTGTTGTGAATTATTGTACTAATTGTGAGATCGATATTGTTGATTCTAGGTCTTTCGAAAGTAGATAAGAATATTGTGTAGCAGTAATCAACGCAGAAGGCAAGTTTCTTTAACTCAATCTTGAGTTATTATTTTTCAAATATAGTTGTGGTTAATTATTGATGATTATACCACGTTTGAGAATTATTGTTGATTATTCGCAGTTAGTGCATGTTTATCAATTAAAATTGAATTATTGATTTTGAGAATATGATTGGGGAATAACTGTTGTACAACGATTATATATTGAAATCATTGTATTTCATTGTTGTGATTCAAATTTTGGTTATAAGACTGAGGAGAATAACTTTTTTATATAAAAAGGGGTTCTGTGGTCGTATATTCGGCCGTTGCGCACGTGTAAGTATTATGCAAAATATAAGGTATACTAAAGCTGATCACTTTATATACTTCCGGGGGGGGGGGGGTATGATTTAATCTTTATGGTTATTTGATACACCTGTGTACTTCAAAGCAAAACCTTTGATAGTTACTCGAGAAGTTCAAGATCCTATTGGGTCGCTCAACATAAACTCTAAAAAATATTCTACTTTGTTATTGCATAGAATTGATTCTTGTTATTTAATTGAATATCGTTGAAACTTCGAAAGCATTGTACTCTTTCACTATTAGATTATTGTTTTGCATAAGATGCGAGAAAGACTTGTTATTGATTAATGATTTGTTCAGCTATTTCAAAGTCCTTTGAACTTTGGTGACCTTCTATGGAATCGATAGTTTAATATTCTTGATTCCTATACTTTATTGTATGTTTTAACTTGTGGAGCAAATTTTTTGCTCACCCTTGATTAAATATAATATTTTAGCTGGGAACGAAGTAGCCGGAGGTGCAGATAAGGACAAAGGCAAAGGCAAAGTGCTGGAGTAGTTATAATGAGTATATTTATTATGATGTTTGGTATAACCCTTTTTGTATATCTAAGGGTAAGTTTGTAATGTTTAGGTTAGATAACATGGTATGATTTTGTTAACATATTAATTAATGATATATATGTTTATATTCATCAATGAATGGGTAGTTAGAGGTTATTTATATTATGGATCGTGAGCACCAAACTTGGGGGGTCAGGTAACTCGAATTTTGGGGCGTCACAGGTTGGTATCAAAGTTGTAGGTTATAAACCTTAAGTGGGTGGGGAAAACCTTAGGATTATAACCATAAGCGAGATATAGAATACTCATTTAGATTATTAAGTGAGGGATTGCCGAAGTGTATCGATAGTGAGATATATGGACGCATAGTGTGTGAATTTCGTACTAGTGAAGTACTAATGAAGTTGTTTAAACTGATTGTAGGATGTCAGGAGAAGATGAAATGAGTACGAAGATGCTAGCGGCTGTTGCACCAGTGCCAGTAGCCGAGGTGCCAGCGCAGAGCGAGTCAGTTGAGGAAGTGGGAAAAGATGAACCTATGGTGAATCTAGAGAGTGGTCATGATGATTATCCCGAGATGTATTTAAATGAAGATGAGGAGGTAGATTCTGAAGAATCTAAGGTGGAGTCAAAGAGTAAGACTAAAGTTGGAGAAAAAGATCAAGAATCTGCAGAAATTCAAAAACTCCGGAGTAAAGTATTTTTCTTAGAGAAGTTGTGGAAGACCGAGACAGCGTTATGCGAGAAGACCAAAGAACGAAACTGTGATGCCCCTAAATTCGGGTCTCTTCCAACCCGACAGATGGTGCTACACGGTACTTCCATTCATTCATACATTCCATTGAATAGTCTTAAAAGGACTAATATAACTTATATATATTCAAAATAATATTACATTCCCCAGGTTCTTTGTAACCCTTTCAGTTGTTCTTGTTATAATATCAATATATTACAAACATTCATCCTATACTATTACATAAGTATACTATGGGTTCGTCTTTGCCTTGCCTTTATCCTTGCCGGAGCCTTCGGTCCGCTCGATTTTAGCTGTGTTCATATGGTTCAAGCAAGAGTGAGCATGACTAGCTCAGTAAGTACTACAATTCTAATAAATAACATGCTTAAAACATAGAACTCATATATCTTCAATAACTAAACAATAGTTACGAAGTACTATCGATAATTCAAAATAGCACTTCTTTTCCTTCAAAACATTTTACACAACTATACTTAGTGGAATAACAATTTTAGCTCAAGTATATGAGCATTCATAAGTTCTTTTGAAAAGGACAACCCGACACTAAGTCCGTAAGTCCGACATATCTTACGAGCACTTCTGAGTGATCAGCTCATAGTATTCTATGTTGATCAACACTATATTTATTAAACGTGTATACATTTAAGTTGTGGCAACCTCACGTGCCTGTCGTTAAATGACAAAAACATTTTAGTATACTTGGTCTTCGATTGAAAACCATACCAATATAACTCGGTAAACATTAATCATGCTTAACAGATTCATAATATAAGTCTAGCCGAAAGAAATGGCTTAAGACTTCATCATTCAAAACTTCATGTGAAAGAATACATGAATTACAAAGCTTGTCCAGACTGAACTGTAACAAGGGTTAGAATACTTGCCTTTGACGTCTGATTACTGATTAATATTCATACAGTAATTTAAGTCTTTATGATTCTACAATACATAATCACATAACGTACCGCATTAGGTCATACACAATCAAGTATGATTACTATTATATCTTACCCTTCATCTCAACGTAATTCCTAACTTAGATTCGTTATTAGGGTTTTCGGCTTTCGTTACGTCATTCTCATTCCGCTAATCTTCGATTGATTATAAATTCTTAATCAACATGAAATAGTGTCTTACAAGTACCTTACAATGTCTTAACCATATTATGATTACATCTTAATTCATTACTAACAAGTTCTCTTTCCTTCTACACTTGAAATCATTCTTCACTATCATTTTTCTTGGGTCAGCGTCATGGCGCCAAGGATTGCTTCTGTGACTCGTGATCATGCAAGGCGAGTTAGCGATAGGTATAACCTCCTACCTGCCTCATGTAAGGCGCTGGACTCTGTGCCTCAAATTTTTTTTTCAGTTTTTGACATTTTTACGAACTTCCCGGACGCATAACTTCTTCGTTTTAAGTCTGAATTAGTCTGTTCAAAAGCCTACGGTTCACAAATTTCATAATCTACGCGTTCATGCAAGAATTTTATCTATTTGACTTCATTTGCTAAAAATTCACCTATGAGTTCATTTTTAACGAAAACGATAAACGTTCGTGAACGTTCGACGCTCATTTCTTCGTTTCAAGTCGAAATCCGGTCATTTTTGAGTCCGCAACTCTATAATGACTAAAATGACTTGTCTCCATCGAAAACCAACGTTTCTGACTTCAAACACAAAATACGACTTCCATTACGAGAATTTCACGAATTCGACGTTAATCGTCCAATCGTGTGAATTCCGGTAAATATTCATTACTAAGCGTTCTTAATGGATTTTAATCAACATATGATCATTACAAATTACTTATTAACCCATCTTATACACAAGGTAGGTTTTGACTTATTTTCATAAGTCATTAACTTATTTAGCTTATGAACTAGAAATCTTCATGCACATGACTTATTAATAACTTAAGTCCTTCAATCAAAGTTCTCATGCTATATTCAACATACTAAACATCATATGACAACATATGATAGGTTCTTCATGGTCTTTGCAACTTATTAATGTTCAAGTTTCTTATTCAACTTATTCGGCTTAAGTTCATTCTTTAATAACTTATTACATGTTATCCTCAAACCATCCCCCTTCTCTATCAATCCTATCATAGAAAAGATATAGATAAAAGAAGATGAGTCTTACCCTTGAAGACTTCTATTTGCTTTGGAAACTATCAAAGGTTGAAGTGGCTTATAAGTGCTTAAGTGACTTATTCTCCCTAACCAATAAGTAGCTTTATGTTTGAGAGAAAAGTTGGATGAAAATGATCAACCAACTCATGAAATGAGCTTATTATTTATAGGCTTGGCAAAGTGAGGGTACTTTAGACTTTAAACCTCCCACCTCCTTACTATTCATTTGCTTAACCTTAAAGTCTTCTTGCTAGCCACTTCTTTTGTTTGCTCCCCACAATACTTGATCACCACAACACTTGCTCTTCCCACATAATGTTTGCCCATCAAGACTACCCACTTTCTCACTTGGTTTGACCCATGGATCAAGGTTTTACATTGGGCTTGCTAATTAATCTAATCACTTTCCTAATGGGCTTATGCTACAAATAGTTTGGGCTTATGATAATCAAACACTTGGGCTTGATGATCACATGCATTGGACTTCTATCAATAAGCTAGCAATTCCTACAAGTCCATTACCTATAATTCAATAACTTATCATTTATACCCCACGTATAATCTTCGTATACTAACTCGTATATTAATTCGTAATATACGTTATTTCATTCTTCATACATAATAGTACAATACGTTGTATTATACCTACATCATACTTCACATAATGTATACACATCATATGATCACAATTTTCTTCCTTTAACGCTTAATAACCTAACGTTCTCAAATTAAGTCCGCATGCGAAATATTACGTTTTCCATAATTAGGTTATTATTACATAATCGATATCACCTCGATATTATAACATTACGTATTTCTCAGAAATTCAAAAATAATTCTGGAACAGAAATCGATGAATAGTGTTTTTCGGAAAATTTCTCGAAAAACTTTTATTTTCGTTTTAGAAATTCAAACACTTTAATTCTTCCACGTAGTTAAAATACTACGACGTTCCGACGTTTCTAGGTTATATAACGACATTCATCTTCTCAACACATAATAATAATAAATAATATTATTTTATTCATTATTAAAAGTAATTACAAAATGTTCAATTTTTCGGGGCGTTACACTCTCTCCCCCTTATAAGGATTCTGTCCCCAGAATCTCGTTATATAAAAAAAAATTACACAAATAAATTCGGGTAATTCTTTTTCATCATTTCTTCTAACTCCTACATTGCTTCTTCTGCATCGTGGTTCTTCCATAACACCTTCACCGAAGGTATGACTTTATTTCGTAGAACTTGTTCTTTTCTATCGATAATTTGAATCGGCGTTTTGTCGTACGGTAAGTCCTTCTCGACATGAATAGGCTCATACTCTATCACGTGCTTATAATCCGGCTTATAGGGACGTAACACGGATACGTGAAATACATTATGTATTCGTTCTAGGTCTGGAGGTAATGCTAACATGTAAGCTACCTCACCTACCCGTTTCAATACGTCGAAAGGTCCTATAAACCTCAGACTTAACTTTCCATTCTTTCCGAAATGTATCTTTCCTTTCCAGGGAGATACTTCCAGAAATACATACGTACCTACTTCAAACTCTCGATTCTCTCTGTGCGGATCCGTAAACTTCTTCGTTACATCTTGAGTCGCTAGAAGACGATCTCAATCTTCTTAATAATATCAGCATCTGTTGCACCAATTCTGGTCCCAACATACGGAGTTCTCCTACCTCATCCCAATACAGTGGCATTCTGTATTTTCTTCCATACAAAGCTTCGTAAGGCGGCATACCTTTGTTTGCATGATAACTATTGTTATACGTAAACTCCACTAATGGTAGATGATCATCCCAACTACCCTTGAAATCCATGACGCAAGATCTTAGCATATCTTCTAACGTCTGAATTGTCCTCTCGCTCTGTCCATCCGTCTATGGATGATACGCTGTACTCAGCTTCAACTGCGTTCCCAACTGCTCTTGTAAACTTCTCCAAAACTTTGACGTGAATCGTGGATCACGATCTGACACAATTGATACTGGCACTCCATGTCTGGAGATTATTTCCTTAATATAAAGTCTAGCTAACTGGTCTAAGTTATACTTAACCCTAATTGGCAAAAAGTGAGCCGACTTCGTCAAACGGTCCACTATTATCCAAATTGCATCATACCCTTTCTGAGTAGTCGGAAGTCCTACCACAAAATCCATCGTGATATTCTCCCATTTCCACTCCGAAATTTCTAATGACTGTAACAAGCCACTAGGTTGTTGATGTTCAGCCTTAACTCTCTGATAAGTCAAGCACCTACTAACATACTCGACAATCTCTCTCTTCATGTTCGGTCAATAGAAACTTTGTCGAAGATCTTGATACATCTTAGTGCTACCAGGATGAATCGAAAATCTTGAACTATGAGCCTCTTGTAGAACCTGCTCCTTTAATTCCGTCTCATTCGGAACCCAAATTCTTCCTTCAAATCTCAATAACCCCTAGTTATCAAGACTGTACTTAGTATCTTTTTCATTGGTCAGCTGTTCCTTCATTCGGTCGCACTCATCAGTTTTGAGTTGCACCTCCTTAACTCTATCTATAATGGTAGATTGCATCTCCATCGCAAACAACATTGGTCCTCCTTTATGTGGTAGCTTTACTTCCAACTCCATCCTTGCCATCTCTGTTATTAATTCAGTTTGAGCCGTTAACAAAGACAACTTTTCCTGACCCTTCCTACTTAAGGCGTCGGCAACTACATTGGCTTTTTCAGGGTGATACAGGATTTCACAATCATAATCCTTTATCAACTCCAACCTTCTCCTCTGCCTCATATTCAACTCCTTCTGTGTGAAGATATATTTTAGACTCTTGTGGTCCATGTATATCTCACATTTTTCTCCATAAAGATAATGTCTCCATATCTTTAGAGCAAAAACCATCGCTACAGTTCGAGATCATGAGTAGGATAAACTTTCTAATAATCCTTCAACTGCCTAGATGCATACGCAATGACCTTGCCATGCTGCATGAGCACGCAACCAAGTCCTCTATGCGAAGCATCGCTATAAACTATAAAATTTCCTGTGTCATCGGGTAATGACAAAACAGGCGCTTCACTCAATTTCTTCTTCAATTCTTGAAAACTGTCCTCACATTTCAATGTCCACACGTACTTCACCGTCTTCCTTGTCAAGTTAGTCAACGGAGTAGCTATCTTCGAAAAATCCTGGATAAATCTCCGATAGTAACCCACTAACCCTAGGAAACTCCGCACCTCAGTCGGCGTTTTTGGTTATTCCCAATTCATCACGGCTTCCACCTTCGTTGGATCCACTGAAATTCCCTCTTGGTCAATGACATGACCTAAAAACTTTACCTTCTCTAACCAAAATTCACACTTCATGAATTTTGCATACAATTTCTCCTTCCTTAATGTCTCTAACACTAATCTAAGGTGTTCAGCATGATCTTCTGGTGTCTTAGAGTAGACTAGAATATCATCTATAAACACCACTTAATTTAACTTGTCCAAATATTGTTTGAACACTGCTCATTATATCCATAAATGCATTTGGTGCATTTGTCAACCCAAACGACATCACTAAAAACTCGTAATGACCATAACGAGTCCCGAATCTTGTCTTTGGCACATCCTCCTTCCTAACCTTCACCTAATGATACCTCGTCTCAAGAATCTATTTTAGAAAATACTTAGCCCTTTCAATCGATCAAAGAGATCATCGATCCCGGCAATGGGTATTTATTCTTTATTGTTAACTTGTTCAACTCTCTATAGTCAATACAAAGTCTTAATGATCCATCCTTCTTCTTAACAAAGCAAGACTAAGGTTCTCTACCATGACGACACACTCGGCTGAATCTACTTTCGATCCAGCAGTTCTTGCAACTGTACCATCAACTCCTTCATCTCCACTGGCGCTATACGATACGGTGCCCTGGAAATTGGAGCCGCTCCTGGCACAATGTCTATCACAAACTCTGTCTCCCTATCCGGCGGAAGACCAGGTAATTCACTCGGAAATACATCGGCGAATTCTCTCACTATAGGTATTTGTTCCATGGTTGCTACCACTCTCTGGGTATCAACAACATGGCACAGGTAACCTACGCATCCCTTCCTTAGTAATTTCCTAGTTTGTGTCATGGTTAGACAACACGAACGTCCCGACGATCTATTCCCGTAAACTACTACCTGAGGTTGTTCTAACGTCTTAATATTCACACATTTCTTTTGACAATCTATAATTGCCCCATGTTTTACCAACCAATCCATTCTGAGAATTACATCGAATTCTCCTAACTTTATCGGTATTAGATCTACCGATAATTTACAACCCCGTATATCTACACAACAACTCTTGTGAACATTTTCAACAGGAATTATCTCTTCGTTTGCTACCTTAATATTTAAAGGTATATGCAACTTTTCGGGAAGTAATCCTAATCGTTTAGCAAAATCGCATGCTATAAACGAACAAGTAGCACCCGAATCAAACAGCACGTACGCATTGATATCGTTGATCGGAATAATTCCTGCAACGACGTCCCCTGATGCAACCGCATCTTGGACTGTCATGTTAAAGGTACGACCCATCGGCCTACCCGGCTGCGCTGGACCCCCAATAGCTAACTTACCATTATTAGTGCCCCGGTTCCCGTCTGTCCCCTTCTTCGGGCAGTTCTTTGCCATGTGGTCAGTTGATCCACACACAAAGTATCCATGGTTCTTCTTCGGACTCGGACAATTAGGCGCAATGTGCGCCTCTTGTCCATAATTGTAACAGACGGCCTTCCCCTTGAGACAGACTCCTAAGTGAGTCTTCCCACAGGTCTTGCAGGCCTCCATTCTTCTCTTTGGGTCTCCTTGCTTCACTTCGGTATTCCCAAAGCTAAATACCTTCCTTTTCTGACCCTCGCCACTTACACTGGCTCCCTCAATCTTGACTCTCCCATCAACCTTTCCTTTATTCTTCTTTTCTTTGTGGTATTGGCTCAACACCTCACTACCACCTTCGGCGATTATCGCCTTCTCTAAAACTATTCCAAAAGAAGTACTTTGGAATACCGATATCTGATTATAGAGCCGAGGTTTCAAGACTGCTTTCGAACCATCGCGCTTTCCTCACCCTCAGATCCACTTGATGTGGAGCGAACCTCGCCAGTTCATTGAACTCGGCAGCGTATTGGGGAACCGTCATGTCCCCTTATTTCAACTCCAAAAACCGCATCTCCATCCTTCCCTGCATGCTTGTGTGAAAGTAGTTCTCGAAGAATATCTCCTTGAACCTATCCCATGTTAAATTCTCTATCCCAACCCTAGCCTGATTGGCTTCCCACCAAAAGTTGGCCTCTCCCTTCATCATATAGGTTGCAAAGGCAACCTTCTGGGCCTCATCGACATTTGCTATTACAAATGCCTTCTCTATTTCCTTAACCCACGTTTGGGCTTCAATAAGGTCCGTAGTTCCTTTGAACTCCGGCGGACCCACACTCTTGAAATCCTTAAAGGTAGTAGCTCGTGCTACTCCTGGATTTATAGGGATATTAGCCCCTGTTCTATTAAATGCAGCTGTTAATAAATTTACAAACTCCTGCATTGGGTTAATCGGACCTCCCTCTAGTTGATTTATATTCGCGTCTTGATTACGTTGCACTCTTCTCGGCGGCATTTTTCTGATACAATAAACACATTACGTTATTATTTCTTTATTTATTAGTTATCATTAATATTAAACAATAACATCAACATCCATAACACATTGCTTTCCATGAAAAGAACTTATATTCATTCTTCGTAGTATAATACTACATCGGTTACATACTCAGCCTAAGCTGATTACATTACTTTCCCGCTATCACTTTCCAAAAATTGGGATTTACAAAAGACTACCCTTTACTATACAAAAAGGGCTTTACGTCACTACTACTTACAAAAATATTTACACACTACCTTAAATACCACTAATCTACATCTCCCTCAAGGCATTTTCGAAATCTGCCTTGGCAAGACTGACAATGATATCACGGCTAATAGTATGCCGTGTTTGCCCCACCTCCACCGGATATCTAGCTACCTGCTGCTGGAAATCCGAATGAGAACTCCTATGGATATAGGACATCCTCCCTATCTTCTGCACCTTAGTCTTTAGCACCTCCTTGAGCTCAAAGACCTCGTGCTTCAAATCATGGACTTTGTCCTTATCCAAAATCCTTTCGTCATGTTCTTGTTCCCACATGGACTCGACATCAGTCTTGTCCTCTCAAAGCATTTGGAGCTCTGCCTTCAGCTCCTTGACCTCCTGACAGTAATGGATATTTCTATCCAATACTGACATGAATAGAGATATCATTGACCCCCCAGGAGATATCTCAGTTGCTATAGCCACTGGGTTAAAAGAGACTGTCTCTACCTCCTCCTTTATCATCCCATCGAACACTGACATGAAGTCAGCTTCCTCTGAGTCTCCAGACTCAATGATCACTATATCTAGCTCTGCTGCTATAGGGTTCGGTATAACCTCTACTTGGTTCATAGACTCTTCACTAATGGCCTGGCCATCTACATACATCCTGTTTACTCCTGACATCTACACAAAATAATTAAGTTGATTAGTACACGTCAGTAGAATAATAAAAACATATAACATAATCATAATGCATTTTTATAAGGTTATTTTCTTCTTGTACTTTCTTTGACTTCTCTTAAGGTTATAACTTAAGGTTTTTATTTCCCCCCTTAAGTTTTATAACCTAATGCTTTGATACCAACCTGTGACGTCCCCAAATCCGGGTCTCTTCCAACCGACGATGATGGTGCTACACTTGCACTACCATTCATTCATACATTCCATTGAATAGTCTCAAAAGGACTAATATAACTTATATATATTCAAAATAATATTACATTCCCCAGGTTCTTTGTAACCCTTTCAGTTGTTCTTGTCATAATATCAATATATTACAAACATTCATCCTATACTATTACATAAGTATACTACGGGTTTATCTTCGCCTTGCCTTTATCCTTGCCGGAGCCTTGGGTCCGCTCGATTTTAACTGCGTTCATATGGTTCAAGCAAGAGTGAGCATGACTAGCTCAGCAAGTACTACAATTCTAATAAACAACATGCTTGAAACATAGAACTCATATATCTTCAATAACTGAACAATAGTTACGAAGTACTATCGATAATTCAAAATAACCCTTCTTTTCCTTCAAAATGTTTTACACAACCATACTTAGTGGAATAACAATTATGGCTCAAGTATATGAGCATTCATAAGTTCTTTTGAAAAGGACAACCCGACACTAAGTCCGTAAGTCCGGCATATCTTACGAAAGCACTTCGGTGATCGTTTCATAGTACTCTATGTTGATCAACACTACATTCATTAAACGTGTATACGTTTAAGTTGTGGCAACCTCACGTGCCTGTCATTAAACGACAAAAAAACATTTTAGTATACTTGGTCTTCGATTGAAAACCATACCAATATAACTCGGTAAACATTAATCATGCTTGAAAGATTTATAATATAAGTCTAGCTGAAAGAAATGGCGTAAGACTTCATCATTCAAAACTTCATGTGAAAGAATACATGAATTACAAAGCTTGTCCAGACCGAACTGGAACAAGGGTTAGAATACTTGCCTTTGACGTCGACATCGATTAATATCCGCATACAAGATTTTAAGTCTTTATGATTCTACAATACATAATCACATAACGTACCACATTAAGTCATACACAATCAAGTATGATTACTATTATATCTTACCCTTCATCTTAACGTAATTCCTAACTTAGATTCGTTATTAGGGTTTCTGGCTTTCGTTACGTCATTCTCATTCCACTAATCTTCGATTGATTATAAATTCTTAATCAACATGAAATAGTGTCTTACAAGTACCTTACAATGTCTTAACCATATTATGATTACATCTTAATTCATTACTAACAAGTTCTCTTTCCTTCTACACTTGAAATCATTCTTCACTATCATTTTTCTTGGATAGAAGCATGGCGCCAAGGATTGTTTCTATGATTTGCTACCACATGGCGTGAGTTAGCAGATAGCAAGCCTTGACCTCATACGCTGACCAGCCATTCTAGGCTTAGAGTCGTGTCATGGCCTTGACTGCGGCTCTCGAAAAATTTTTCAATTTTGACATTTTTTTGACTTCCCGGAAGTATAACTTCTTCGTTTTAAGTCCGAATTGGTCCATTCAAAGCCTACAGTTCACAAATTTCATAATCTACGCGTTCATGCAAGAATTTTATCTATTTGACTTCGTTCGCTAAAAATTCACCTATGAGTTCATTTTTAACGAAAATGATAAACGTTCGTGAATGTTCAACGCTCATTTCTTCGTTTCAAGTTGGAATCCGGTCATTTTCGAGTCCGCAACTCTATAATGACTAAAATGATTTGTCTCCATCGAAAACCAATGTTTTCGACTTCAAACACAAAATATGACTTCTATTTCGAGAATTTCACGAATTCGACGTTAATCGTCCAATCGTTTGAATTCCAGCAAATATTCATTACTAAGCGTTCTTAATGGATTTTAATCAACATATGATCATTACAAATTACTTATTAACCCATCTTATAAACAAGGTAGGTTTTGACTTATTTTTATAAGTCATTAACTTATTTAGCTTATGAACTAGAAATCTTCATGCACATGACTTATTAATAACTTAAGTCCTTCAATCAAAGTTCTCATGCTATATTCAACATACTAAACATCATATGATAACATATGATAGGTTCTTCATGGTCTTTGCAACTTATTAATGTTCAAGTTTCTTATTCAACTTATTCGGCTTAAGTTCATTCTTTAATAACTTATTACATGTTATCCTCAAACCATCCCCCTTCTCTATCAATCCTATCATAGAAAAGATATAGATAAAAGAAGATGAGTCTTACCCTTGAAGACTTCTATTTGCTTTGGAAACTATCAAAGGTTGAAGTGGCTTATAAGTGCTTAAGTGACTTATTCTCCCTAACCAATAAGTAGCTTTATGTTTGAGAGAAAAGTTGGATGAAAATGATCAACCAACTCATGAAATGAGCTTAGTATTTATAGGCTTGGAAAAGTGATGGTACTTTAGACTTTAAACCTCCCACCTCCTTACTATTCATTTACTTAACCTTAAAGTCTTCTTGCTAGCCACTTCTTTTGCTTGCTCCCCACAATACTTGGTCACCACAACACTTGCTCTTCACACATAATGTTTGCCCATCAAGACTACCCACTTTCTCACTTAGTTTGACACATGGATCAAGGCTTTACATTGGGCTTGCTAATTAATCTAATCACTTTCCTAATGGGCTTATGCTACAAATAGTTTGGGCTTATGATAATCAAACACTTGGGCTTGATGATCACATGCATTGGACTTCTATTAATAAGCTAGCAATTCCTACAAGTCCATTACCTATAATTCAATAACTTATCATTTATACCCCACGTATAATCTTCGTATACTAACTCGTATATTAATTCGTAATATACGTTATTTTATTCTTCATACATAATAGTACAATACATTGTATTATACCTACATCATACTTCACATAATGTATACACATCATATGATCACAATTTTCTTCCTTTAACGCTTAATAACCTAACGTTCTCAAATTAAGTCCGCATGCAAAATATTACGTTTTCCATACTTAGGTTATTATTACATAATCGATATCACCTCGATATTATAACATTACGTATTTCTCAGAAATTCAAAAATAATTCCCGAACAAAAATCGATGAATAGTGTTTTTCGGAAAATTTCTCGAAAAACTTTTATTTTCGTTTTAGAAATTCAAACACTTTAATTCTTCCACGTAGTTAAAATACTACAACGTTCCGACGTTTCTAGGTTATATAACGACATTCATCTTCTCAACACATAATAATAAATAATATTATTTTATTCATTATTAAAAGTAATTACAAAATTTTTGATTTTCTGGGGCGTTACACTCTCTCCCCCTTATAAGGATTCTGTCACCAGAATCTCGTTATATAAAAAAAAATTACACAAATAAATTCGGGTAATTCTTTTTCATCATTTCTTCTAACTCCCACGTTGCTTCTTCTGCATCGTGGTTCTTCCATAACACCTTCACCGAAGGTATGACTTTATTTCGCAGAACTTATTCTTTTCTATCGATAATTTGAATCGGCGTTTCGTCGTACGTTAAGTCCTTCTCGACATGAATAGGCTCATACTCTATCACATGCTTATAATCCGGCTTATAGGGACGTAACACAGATACGTGAAATACATTATGTATTCGTTCTAGGTCTGGAGGTAATGCTAACATGTAAGCTACCTCACCTACCCGTTTCAATACCTCGAAAGGTCCTATAAACCTCGGACTTAACTTTCCCTTCTTTCCAAAACGTATCTTTCCTTTCTAGGGAGATACTTTCAGAAATACATACGAACCTACTTCAAACTCTCGATTCTCTCTCGTATGGATCCGTAAACTTCTTCTTCATGCATCTTGAAATGCTAGAAGACGATCTCGAATCTTCTTAACAATATCTCCGTCATTGCACCAATTTTGGTCCCAACATATGGCGTTCTCCTACCTCTCATCCCAATACAAAGTATGCTCGCATTTTCTTCCATACAAAGCTTCAGAAGCTAAGATACCTATGCTTGCATGATAACTATTGTTATATGCAAACTCCACTAATGGTAGATGATCATCCCAACTACCCTTAAAATCCATGACGCAAGATCTTAGCATATCTTCTAACGTCTGAATTATCCTCTCGCTCTATCCATCCGTCTGTGGATGATACGCTGTACTCAGCTTCAACTGCATTCCCAACTGCTCTTGTAAACTTCTCCAAAAATTCGACGTGAATCGTGGATCACGATCTGACACAATCGATACTGGCACTCCATGTCTGGAGATTATTTCCTTAATATAAAGTCTAGCTAACTGGTCTAAGTTATACTTAACCCTAATTGGAAAAAAGTGAGCCGACTTCGTCAAACGATCGACTATTACCCAAATTGCATCATACCCCTTCTGAGTAGTCGGAAGTCCTACCACAAAATCCATCGTGATATTCTCCCATTTCCACTCCGGAATTTCTAATGACTGTAAAAAGTCACTAGGTCGTTGATGTTCAGCCTTAACTCTTTGACAAGTCAAACACCTACTAACATACTCGGCAATCTCTCTCTTCATGTTCGGCCAACAGAAACTCTGTCGAAGATCTTGATACATCTTAGTGCTACTAGGATGAATCGAAAATCTTGAACTATGAGCCTCTTGTAGAACCTGTTCCTTTAATTCCGTCTCTTTCGGAACCCAAATTCTTCCTTCAAATCTCAATAACCCCTCGTTATCAAGACTGTACTTAGTATCTTTTTCATTGGTCAGCCGTTCCTTCATTTGGTCGCACTCATCAGTTTTGAGTTGCACCTCCTTAACTCTATCTACGATGGTAGATTGCATCTCCATCGCAAACAACATTGGTACTCCTTCATTTGGTAGCTTCACTTCCAACTCCATCCTAGCCATCTCTGTTATTAACTCAGTTTGAGCCGTTAATAAAGACAACTTTTCCCGACCCTTCCTACTTAAGGCATCAGCAACTACATTGGCTTTTCCAGGGTGATACAGGATTTCACAATCATAATCCTTTATGACATGATTATGCCAGGCATGATGCGCTGATCTAGATTTAATATTTAGGAATCCAATGTCCTAAATACATGAAAATGCTCAATTGAATTGACTGGAGTAAAAACATACCTCACCCTTTCTGAGGCGATTTGGAGTTTTTGTTATTAGGCATGGATTCTGATAGGCCTAGAAGTTCTACTTCCCATAGAGTTTCTTATGGTGTTAGGAGAGCGCGGCTTTGGACGTTCCCTTGCCTAGATCGGCCAGACAGGCTCGTCGGTTAACCGAGTCTGTGATCTGTATTATTAGGTTTGATATGATTGGAGTTCCTGAAGATGAGGAGGAAGTACCTGATGAGGATCCCGCTCCTTCTTCTTTCACTGCTCGCCCAGACCTTCCTGGGATACATATGATTATTCTCGATCTTCTAGGCAATTTAAGCCGCCACCCATCGGTCCATCTCCATGCTAATGAGGTACTAGAAATTTTCAATTTTTTGACTTATTTCTTCTCCCATTTTTTTGGCAATGGTTGAGCCTTGCTTTACAATATAGGTTCCCCGATTTACTCAGCCTAGGGGGAACTGGTTTAGCGTCCATTCTTTGTATAGGAGACTTCATCTTGAGTACTAGGCCATTGTACATTCTTGGGGGTTTCAGTCTTTCTTTTCCATTGCACCGCGACGTTGTCTGTGGGGATATTTGAGACCTTTACCTGAGAGATTGTTTCATCAGACTCAGTCACTCTATTTTCTAGATTATGAGGTGGTGATGATGCTGGTGAATTGGCGATTAATCATTGGTTTAAAATTTTAAGGTGGGAGGGTGCCCCTAGTGATACACATTTCCCCTGCTGCAGTTAGATCCTTATTAGGGGTTCCTCCTTTGGCCCTCAAAGGCCAGTCCATTTGTTCCGGTCCCTTAAACATTGATACATCTAGCAGAACTTTTTTAGAGCCTATTCTTACTAATTAGGTAGAGAGAGATCGCATTCTGCGACGTCTATTTTTGACGATCATTAGAAGCTACAGATAATTCTTCGATTGTCTCCTTTGCACTTATTTGAGCTCTCTGCGATGTAGATCGCATCAAAGATTTTAATTGGGGATCCTTCACTTCTGCCTATTTCCTTTATGGAATGTGTCTACGCTCTTAGGGCGTTATAGAGGATTGGTTAGGCTTCTACCCATATCTGCTGGTGAGTAGTTTGAATCAGTTTTATATTTCCCACCTTCGGGTATTTTTGATATTTATAATGACGTAGTTGATTGATGCCTTTTCAGTTCTAGGCTTACAAGAGGCTTCTTTACCTTCAGCCAGTTACCACCTTAGGCTTAGAGATATATGCGAGGGGACGCTGATGGCACCATTCTACCCTGGATGAGTTCTATGTGGCTGAGGGCTTTACGTATTATCACTTACAGCTGGAGCTGTTGACTACAAATGTCATCACATGGATCCCTTACACCCTAGCAATTTGATAGCAATCTTTGTGAATGGCTTTCTGATATGACTGAAGTATGCCTTGTCGACCCGTCGGATCCCCTTCTTGACTGAGGGAGGCTGAGAGCTCTATTTGGGTGAGCAAGCTATTAAATGCATCACATGGGAGATTCGCATTCCATATCTTCCTCCTGCTCGACGACACTGGTCTTTGTCCCATCATGTTATGGATATTCCCTTGATGGGCTTGGATGGTTTCATGTTGGCTAATAGTCCTCGCTCCCAGGACACTTTTTACCGATGGTGGGCTCCTCTCACTATTGGGGCTCAGACCTGTGCTACCCAGTTCCTAGTGGGCATGGTGTTTGGCTATGTGATGATGACAAACTGGATAGCCTGTGTTCGAGAGCCTACCCATTTGGATCAGATAGTAGATTTGGCCCTGCGGTTGGACAAGGCGCATCTCTTTATATACCACTTAGGCAGAGATCTAGAAGTGGCAGATACTTTTGATCCATTCGGCTCAAAGTCTTTGGTCCTTTTGGTGGCCCATATCTTCGATGACTTGATGTGAGTAGATCCCCATTGTCAAATCATGACATGCCCTCTGGAGATAGATATTATGACTCAAAGTAAGTTGGATCAAAGTTACTCAGCTTAGATTTGTAGATTTTAGGGATTTCTTCCTGTAGGATTTTGTTAGTGTAACGCCCCCGAAAATTTTGATTTTTGAGAATTAAATTTTTATTTTTATTATGTGGATTAAATGAATTTAATTAATTATATATGGGAGTAAGCTAATTGAAGGTAGTTCTATGACCTAGACATATCAGAACGTCGTAGTATTTTGGCTACATGGTAGAATTAAAGTGTTTGAATTTCCAGGATGAAAATTAAAACTTTCCGAGAAATTTTCCAAAAAACACTATTCACGCATTTCTTCTCGGGAATTATTTTTGAACTTCCGAGAAATACGTAATGATAGAATTCTAAGATGAAATGGAATATCCAATAATATTTCAGTTATGGAAAACGCATTTTTTCGCCTGCGAACTTAAAACTTAACGATTATGGAAAGTGAATTCCGAGAAGGAAATTTAATGCGTATAATGAATTAAAGCAATGATCGTATAATACGTAGGTATCGTACGAGGTAATGAATATGAGTATAATACGAGTTATTATATGAGCAAGTATGAGTGATGGAATGTCGTATATATAAATAAGTATCCGAGTTAGAATTAATACAAGATTAATACGTAAATTATACGTTATAAGGTTTTAAGCCAAATGTAATGGACTTGTAGGATTGAGTAAGAAATTGTAAAGTCCAATGAGAATTGGTAAGGCCCAAATGTAGGAATGGATAAGTCCAATAAGAATTAAGGTGTAAGCCCAAGTGGTTGATTAATGAGAAGCCCAAAGTAACTTAATGCAAGCCCAAAATGAGTAAGCTAAGTTAATTAGACTTAATCCCAATGTAATAATCCAATGGATTAGGAGGATCCATGGGGCAACCCATAATCACATGTATAACCCATAGTAGTTACCAAGTAAAGTACTTGGTGGCTAAGTAAAAGTAATGAGCAAGTAAACTTAATGATTAAGCAATGGATAAGTCAAGTGGTGGCCAAGTAAAGTGCTTATGCTTGGTGGCTAAGCAAGAGATAAGTTATGTGATGACCAAGTAACTTAAAAACTAAGTAAAGGATAAGTTTTGTGGTGAGCAAGCAAGAGATAAAAGTTGTGGAGGCCAAGTAAACTTGGTGAGCAAATAAGGAATAGTAAGGAGGTGGAGTTAAGGAGGTGGAATGGCTTATTGACCATTATGCCCTAACTTAGGATTGACTATAAATAGAGAATCCTCACTTCATTTGTTGGTTGATAATTTTCTCCCAACTCCTCTCAAGTTAAGCAACTTATTTGTTAGAGAGAATAAGCACTTATAAGTCAATCTTCCATTGTGAGATTTCAAGAAGCAAGAAGGAGATTAAAGATTAACCAAGTGATCTTCATAGGTAAGAACGTAAACCATAATTCTCTTCCTCTTCAATTGTTAGAGAAGGGGGTAGTGGTAGAACATGTATGCTAAGGAATGATAGGAATGAGTAATCAAAGAGCTTAAGTCTTAATAAGCCGTATAAGTCATGAATAAGCGATTCGTAATCATATAAGTTATGAAGTAAAGAAGAACTTGTAGGAACTTGTTTTATGTTGAAATAATAAGGTTGTATGATAATAAGAAGCAAGAATGGTGGTTAAAAGACTTAATCTATAATAAGTCATGAGAAAGGAAGTTATAAGTAGTTTATACTTTTATAAGTTATAAACTCACAAAGAACAAGTAATAACTTATCATGTTTATAAGTTAATGAGTTATGTATGTCAAGATGTTAGTAGGATGGATTGAATCCAGTTAAAACAATGAACAAATCATAAGAAATGAAGTTATACGGAATTAACGAGTTTGGACGATAATCGTCGAATTCGTAAAATTCTCGGAATGGAAGTTGAATTTTGATATTAAGCTTGGAAACATTGGTTTTCAATGGAGAAAAGTCATATTTGGAATTATAGAGTTGCAGACTCGAAAATGACCGGATTCTGACTTAGAACGAAGAAACAGTCGTTGAACGTTCACGAACGTTTATCGTTTTTGTTAAAATGAACTAATAGGTGAAATTTTAGTAAACGAAGTCAAATAGATAAAATTCTTACATGAACGCATATAGTATGTAATTTGTGAACCGTAGGCTTTTGAACGAGACAAATTGGACTTATAATGAAGAAGTTATGCGTCCGGGAAGTTCACAAAATTGAAAATCTGCAAAATTTTTCTAAGGCACAAAGTTGGTGCCGCGGCGCCAACCCAAGGCCAAATGGTGGTGCCGCAGCACCGGGTACAATGTCATTGCCTACTACTTACTCGCGCCGTGGTGCGAGATGAAGAGTTAAGTGTGGCACCACCGCGCCAGTCCTAGAGTTTTGACAGACAAGAATGTTTACAAGTATAGAATGAAATGTAACTCATTAGTAATGAACTAAGGTGTTAATATAACATTGTTAAGGCATTGTTAGACACTTAATGTATGATGATTAAAGGTTGAATTTAAGTCAATCGAATGTGAACGTGAATGGTAAGCAATAAGTTTATGTAACAAATAATGATCGAGTCTCGGTTAGTGATGTGATAGCATTAGTAAGCCGTGAAGAAGGATGATTAACTCAAACCGAGTTGTATTAATGAAATAATTTCAATTAAGTTATAGAAGAGAAATAAGTTGGTAAGAATGATGTAAGTTATAACGATAAGCTAGAACCAATAATAACAAATCTAATACAGGATTAGATTGAGAAGAAGGGTAAGATTCATTAGGAACCATGTATGTTCACTCATGACCTAATGTTGTATGTTACGTGGTTATGCATTGTAGAGACTGTAAAGACTGAAAGGATAAGTTATTTTACTGTAGCAGACGCTGAAGGTAAGTTTTTCTTAAAACGCTTGTCTAACCTTCGTGTTAGCCAAGTTTTACGTGATTCATGTTATGAGAAGCATGAAATGTTTTACTAAAGGGTCGATGCCAGTTTTATCTCAGCTAGACTAATCTTAAAGAGTTGATTGATTTATTTACAAGTCTTTCAATATAGAATTGTTAACGCTATCCTACACCAATTGTTTGGTACGGATTCAAGGTAAGCCTGAATATGAATAAACAAATGTATTTTCATTGATTATTCGATGGGCACGCGAGGTTGCCAAAACTTAAACGTACACACGTTTAATGGATGTAGTGTTGATCAACATAGAGTACTATGGGCTGATCACCCAGAAGTGGTTGTAAGTAATGTCGGACTTATGGTTTTAGTGCCGGGTTGTCCTTTTCAAAAGAACTTATGAAATGCTCATGGTCTTGGACCAGAATTGATGTTTTACTGAATATTGTTATTGTAAAACGTTTTAAAGGAAAAGAAGTGCTATTTTAAATTATTGATAGTACTTCGTAACTATTATCCAGTTACTGAAGATATACAATTCCTATGTTTCAAGCATGTCATTTAAAAGAAATTGTTGTACTTGCTGAGCTTGTTATGCTCACTCTTGCTTGAACTATATGAATGCAGCTTAGACCGAACGAACTGAAGGATTCGACAAGGATAAAGAAGAGGCTAAGGCGAACCTGTAGGTTACTTATGTAATAGTATATGTTTGTAATAATATTTAATATTATGATAAGAACGAATGTAACGGTTATAAAGAACCTGGGGAAAGTTAGTATTGTTTTGGAATATTGATAAGATATATTCATTCTTTTGAGGCATTTCAATTGAATGTTTGTATGAACTGTAGCACCGTGTAGCACCATATCTCAGGTTGGAAGAGACCCAGATTTGGAGGCGTCACAGTTAGTCCTTGGACGGCTGTGTCCCATTTCCCTATACTTTTTATTTTTCTTTTCAGAGCAGAAATTATGTATTCAGGATGTATGCAATTTTATAGAGATGTATCTATAATGTTTTTCATTTACCGTACCTATTGAATTATCATTTATCATGATGCATGCATTATATGTCATGGATTTACATTTTTATTTTTATGAGTTGGAATCGATCCCTGTATGGTCTGGTGATACGATTTTACAAATGTCTTAGTCATTCGTAGTACGTATTGACCACCTTCCATCCACCCGTATTGCTTGCAGTTAATGTTTGATAGTCTCTCAGATTCAGATCGCTTATTAGCGGGTGGCATTTTGGAACTTTCCATGTCATTTTTTACTTTCCAGATCCCCGAGGGTTTTGTAGATGGTATGTTGTTACGCTGGATACCTGAGAGACAGGTCTTAAGATTTGGTTCATACGAGCTTACTTTGACTTTGGATGAGTATCGATGCATCACCGACTTTCTCTTGGACATGCCTTGTGCCCGGGTAGCCACTGGTCATGTGACAACCCGGAGAATCAGATTGTCCAGAATTTAAGTTTAAAGAATTAGTTATTAATAAAATGAATTTTTATTAATAATATTACGTGCTATGTGTTTATTAATCATTTTAGGACCTAGGGTGATTATAAGACGGAAGGATTTTGGCTACGAGCTAGACTGAATGAGTAAGAAATTTCAAGACGAAAATAAAACTTTTCCGGGAACAAATATATTTCCAAGGAAAAAGACGAAATAGACACTATTTACCTGACGAAACCCTAAGGGTTAGGGTTTGAATAACCTAAGCCTTCCTGAGAGATCGGTATGTCAAAATGACATTCTTTCGAAAGATTTAACGATAAAATATTGTGAAAAGTTAAGTACGCTGATAAAAGTTTTTTCTCGAAAAATGTGCAGAAACCGGAGGAAATAAAAATGACGAAAAGTATCAAAAATGACGAAAAGTATCAAATGACGTTAAGTACGCTCATTTGTTTAACTACATTAGGGGAAAATTTGAAGGAAAACACTTATCATCAAAAAGTGTTTTTCAGTTTTTTGAAGTTTAGAAGAATGCATAAAAGTTAATCTGTAAAAGAAAGACGAAATATCTAAAAATATTTGAATTCCGAGAATCGCAGTTTTTTGAACTGTTAGACGAATTCTGCAAGAAGGAAACACGAAGCTTCCAAGACAAGTTTTGTGAATAGTAAGGAGGTGTGAATAGTAAGGCGATTTTCCGATTAACCAAAATACCCTAACCTTGGTTTTCTATATAAGAAAACCTTAACTCATTTGTTGATGATTTTAAAAATCACCAACACTTGAGAGAGAGAGAGAAGTTAGATGAGGAGGAAAAGGAAGGGGAAAAGCTAGCCCGTGTGAATTTTTTTTCCAACGGAAGAAGATTAAAGAAGAAAGGCAATCCAAAACCTAGTATAATCTAAATTTTCTTTAAGTTATCTATGTCAATATATTTAGCTTAATGAAAATAGGGGAAGAAGATGTTAAGAATGATTTTATATGGTTGAAATCATGAGAAAATGAAGAAATAAGAATTAGAAGTTTAGTTTATAAATTTCTTAAAAGCTTTCTTAAGGAGGTATGAGTTTCATAATGATTTTGAACGATCTGAATAAATTATATGAATGATTCGAAGAAATAAGTAAGGAATGGTGTTATATAACACCAAATTTTAGGAAAAAGTGAAATTGTAATCAAAATATCGATTAAAAATGAAGAACGAACGAAGAACGTGAAGAACACGAAGAACATGTTGTTGATGGACAAATTAAAAACCATTATAATTAGGACTTGTTGTTGATGGACAAGTTTAAAACTATCGCGTATAAGTTAGTTGCTTATTGCTTGGTTAGAAACGATAGAAATGTTCATGAAGAACGAATTGAACTTAGCTATAACGAAGTTATGGCAAAATTTTTGTAAAAGACGAGTGAAGCATAAAAAGTGTGTAAATGAACCCGAACATGTAGGGTTTCATAAGAATATAATAAATCATAGAAAACGTGAGTAGTGGACTCAAGAACGAATGTATTCTGATTTTGGATGACCAAATTACGGACGAATAAACGAAGAACGTTAATAACGTAAAACAAACGAAAAATGAAATTTAAGCCAATTGAATTGCATGTTAATGGATTCATAATGATATTTTGTCCAAGAGGAGTTGAAGTATGTAAGATAAGAAATAAAAAGGCTTTGGAACAACCTCGTTCCGAGTTATAACGAAGAAGTTACGAGATTGCAAAGTAGGTGTTTCGTACGCCTTCCAACACTTAGAAAAAAAATTACTGGAAAAACTGAGTTTTTGAACTGGCGCCGCAGCGCCAGTTTAAACTAGAAATGGAGCACCGCAGCACCAGATCCATGGGGAAGTGTAAAAAAAGATAAAGAACATATAGTTCATATAATTTAACACTTAATTAACTGAATTAAACCATTAGTAAAGTTTGAACAAGATTAAAAGACAAAGAATGTAAACGCTAAATTACGTAACCAATATCTGGAGACCGTAGTTGAAATAAAACGAACATATGGGATTACTATGATTGTGATTCCTTAGATGTTGAGTGATGAGCATTTTGATATTATGATGTCTTAATAAAAGATAAGTGTAAATCGTATAAACTCTATAAACGCAATGTAGTTGCGATGAATGGTTGGCCTTAGCATACAACAAACTGTATGGCTTCGACATTTAGAAAGGATGATGAACATAGTGTTCATGTAATGGATCATGAATGAGAGCGATTAAAACCTTAGGTAAAGGTTGAATGGAATTAAGAGTCGAGCAACGTGAACGATCCTCGTGAATCATATTCGCATCGAGCGAATGTTCTAAGTATTGGTTGTATGACTTAGACATTGACGAAGGTAGTAAGTAAGATATGAATTATCATGAAAGCCATAACGAACGGTAATAATATTAATGAATGTCCGAGTTTGAGTCTGATAGAAAATGTTAAAATAAAATGTAAACGTTAAATACTTTTACCGACGTAAGGGTTGAGTGTACGCGAATATTAAACGGGCAGGACCTACACACTGTGTATGGTTTGACCATAAGGTAATGAAGATAAATGAATAAACCTGTGAACGATGAGGAAATTAAATTAAAGACAATGACATATAACGTTAAGAACTAGAGTTAATAATAATAACTTGGACAACATTCCGAGTCGAATGAACCGAATGTTATAAGATATGAATAAGTTAACATAAAGTGCTTAACGCTATGTAAGCATAATATTAACATTGAATGATCATTTTAAGTATTCAAAAGACTGTATGACTTAGATGATAAAAAAAATAATCCAGAGGAATGGCATTTAGTTGCCAGAAAGCCTTAATGTTTGAGAAATTAACTTAACGAACGTTATAGCTTTAATGGTTCGGATAAGTTAAGCTAAGTTTAGGTTGTGGTACAATCGTAATCTTTAATGGTTGACATATGGGAGCTTGGCTAAACAATTCCTTAAGAGAGCGGAGGTATATATGAAACTGGAAACCTATCTAACTCGCTGTGAAAGATAGTGTAGACAAGACGGGAAACTAGTTTGTTGGTTGTTTGTGGGAAACCACTCAAAGTACCTGTGACATTCCGAAATCCGGGTTAACTGACCCCGAGTTTGGTGCTCATGATCCATAATATAATTAACATCTAACTACTCATTCATTGATGAATAGAATATTACACCACATTAACTGATATAGTTAATACATTCGTCCCAGGTTATCTAACCTTATAATTACAAACTTACCCTTTAGATAAACAAAAAGGGTTTACAAATATAACATAATAATAATGTCATTACACTATTCCAGCAATAAGCCTTTGCCCTTGTTCTTCTCAGCCCCTCTGACTTCTTCGTTCCTAGCTGAAATATTTTATTGAGCAAGGGTGAGCAACAAATTTGCCCCGCAAGTTAAGATATACAATGAATGTATAATAATCAGAACAACAGACTATCTATTTTGATAGAATGACACCAAAGTTTGGAGAACTTTGAAATAGCTGAACAATTTGTTATTCTCTAACCAATCTTCTCGCAACCTATGCAACACAATAGTTCAATAATGAAAGGGTCCAACACTTTCAAAGTTTCTACGATATTTAATTGAATAATAATTTAGAAATATTCTCTAGAGTTTATACCGAATGATCTTAAATGATGTTGAAATTCTCTTCTCGAGTAACTATCAAAGATTTACTTTGATATACCCAAATAACAAGATGAAAATATTTTTCCAGAATTTATGTTGAGTGATCACAAAGGATCTAGAACTTCTCTTCTCGAGTAACTATCAAAGATATACTTTGATATACCCAGGTGTATCAAATAACCATAAAGATTAAGTCATACCCCTCTACAAGTACTTAAAGCGACCAACTTCTTGTACCCTATATTATGCATAATACTTAAAACGCGCGCAATGGCCGAATATACGACCAAAAAAAATTTCCCTTTTTTTTTATATAAAAGGTTATTCTTCTCAGTCTTAGAATCAAAATTTGATTTAGCAACGAAATATGATGATTTTAATTTCTAATCACTTATCTTATCTTCTCTTCTCGAACTTATCAAGTTTACTTTCATGATCTAGCCGAAATAATTGGCATTGATCTATCAATAATAATTTAATTCTCTTATCTTATCTTCTCTTCTCAAACTTATCAAATTCTAACAAATGTTCATCTAGCCAGAACAATTGACTAAGACATTTCTCAACACAATTCATCAATAGATAAGAATTATATGTACTATTTGCAATCACTAATAGTTTTTACGGATGTGAATATTCAATAACAATTATTCTCCAAATATATATTCTCAGAATCACCAATTCAAGTTGAATTAATAAACATGCACTAACTGCGAATAATCAACAATAAATTCTTAGACGTGGTCTAATCAACAATAATTAACCAACATAATATTTGAAAAGATATAACTCAAGGTTGAGTTAGGAAACTTTCCTTCCGCGTTGATTACTGCTACACAATATACTTATCTGCGTTCAAAAGACCTATAACCAATAATATCAGTCTCACAATTAGCACACATATCTTACTTATCACATGTAATCACATAATCAATCATTAAAGAGTACAACTTGTCAGGAATAAACATGTGAATGATATTCCTATTTATATATGATTTGATTATGATATATATATATATATATATATATATATATATATATGAATATGCAAGTATACTTGCATTAAGAAAAGTTGTAAAGTCCTCTGATAGATTATAGAAACATATGTACAAGGACTTAGAATGAATTGATCAAATATGTTAGGTTAATCCTACATAAGAAAAAAACTTTGTAAAGTCCATAAAAAAAATGATGTACAAGGACTATAAACATAGAAAGATTAAGCATTTTAGGTTGATCGTATGATGTAATAGATAGGCTTCTCTGATCATTGAGCACTGCACCAGAAATTGTAGTCTACCAGGAGAGTCAAGGATAACTCAAGAGTTATCAAGGCATAATTGTAGTCTGCAAGATAGTAGATCTCGGAGTTCGTAGACTGCCAGGAGAGATGAGGAAGGATCGTAGTGTGTCGAGTAAAGTTTCCTCGGAGCCGTAGTCTGCTGAGGAAGTCATGTTTAGAATCGTAGAGACAGCCTGCCTGTGAGCCGACCGAGCATTTGCCAAAGCCAAGTCAAGAATAGTAGACTACACTCCGAGTCGTAGAGTCTACTAATGTCAAACCCAAGTTAAGAATCGTAGACTATACTCAGAGTCGTAGAGTCTACTGATAGTATCAAAGGCAGAGATCGTAGTTGAGCAAGATCAGATGAAGACAACAAGCACAACGACAGAAATCATAGTGTCAAGATTTGATCTCAGAGTCGTAGTGTCTGCACAGCCGAAGCTGAATCGTAGAGTGCAGAGCTATGACCTCAACAGATGTGCTCACAAAGCCAAGGTAGAATCGTAGAGAAAACACAATTCTCAACAATTGAGCACTACCAGAATATCCAAAGTAATGAAGCCTCTGGTTGGTACTACAAAGATACATCTCACCTAAAGGAAGCCAAAGATCACTCAACGAATGGCATGCAAGCTAATAGAAGATCTAAGCATTAACCCAATCAGCATCCAGATTGAGTTGTGAAGCCATTCAAGATGAAGTCTTCCACAAGATGATCATAAGAAGACTTCAGTAGCTAACTAAGGAAAGTTAGCATATGCAGTAGCTGTCAAGTAGAAAGATGACAACGATCTTGGAAGTAACCAGGATCGTAGTGTTTGCCAAACGAAGAAAGAACTGATGGAGTATACACAAAGACATTGGCCAACCTCTGAAGAACAAGGATAAATTTATTAAGCATTTGGTCAGTCCATTGATGATAAATGAACGGGAGATCACAAGGAGAAAGCGAGCTGGACACGCCACAAATCTGAAGTGTCTTGTTATTCAGAAGGGGCCACAAATCAGAATCGTTGAGTTTGAATAACTGAGGATTGAAGCATTAGCAACAGTTCAATTTGAAGGCTGGCATTCAGACTAAAGCTTATTGAGAGCATCAATGAAAGGACAACCTCTGATCAAGAAATCAGAAAGGGGAAATAAAGTCGTCGACCTGCCCGAGACATCAAAGTAACATATCTGACGGGGTAGGTAAAAATAGTAGACTGCAGTGTCAGAAAGTCAGAAAAAGATGTCATGTCACATCTGCAGTCTGCCCCAAATAACTCAAGATCTATGAAGCAATTTGCATAGCTTTCAACGGCTACCTTCCAACGGGAAGATTGGAAAGGAGTATAAATCAACATAGCTTCAAAGATTAAGAGTTGCTGATGATTGCTATGTTGCAGAATCGTTGAGTTGTTGGAATGCTATTGTTGACTCTACGAGTTCCACCAGAGAGTAACAGAACAAGTCTCAGTGACAGTAAGACTACATAGGTGGAAGTGAAGTAGCTTTGAAGAAGAACTTAAACAGACTAGAGCTTCACTCAACAAAGATGAGAATGCCACTGAAGATGGAAGCTAAGCTGAGAGCCGAAAAGGCCAAGGAGATAGCATTCAGAAAAGTGGCACAGTACAAAGAAGATCAGGAGAGCCACTCTACGAATCACCATGAACCTAAAGCTAAAACTGAACAAGTGCAGAACCATGTCTGCAAAACATTCAAGAAGGGTTCAGGGATTGCTAAGTGCCAAACGAAGTCTATGAAAAGCTCAGGGACTTAGCAAATCCAGATGGTGATTGTGCACAAGCTGACATCTGATGAAGATGAGCAGAAAAGAGTAAAGATCAGCTGCACCAAAGAAGATGTGGTTCAGACTCGAAGCAGAATTCAAAGAGGACCACACCGAGCTGCTAAATACAGAAGATGTTCAGAGCTTAAAGACATCTTAGCAGCTCAGCACCAACAACATCAATAACTATAACAACAAGAAGCAAGGGTCTGAGGGGTCCTTGTCCAAAGGGACTAAATGAAGTTTCCAAGCCTGCTGGGCTTGAAGAGTTCCTAGGGAACTAGAGAAGTTCCAAGGCTGCTGGCCTTGAAGAGTTCTTAGTGAACTGAAGTTCCAAGGTGGCGGCCTTGAAGGAATCTTAGTGATTGAGTCTTCGCCTTCCTTAGTGGAAATCCTGTTAGTTGAAAGCAGAAGAGTGGATTAGGAGCTTGAGTCTCTGAACCACTTAAAACCCTTTGTGTCTTTTTCTTTATGTCATTTACATTATGTATATTAACTGCTATAACTGCTATGTATGTCTTAACTACTTATCACTGAACTAACTTTATGAACAATGTATGAATGATTATGAATATATCAATGAAGGGGATCTTTTACTTATTCTGCTGTACTTGAAAAGATTATTATGTTTGTCATATGCTAAATTATTATAAATACAAAATGAACCAGAAAAGTATTTGAAATAAAAAGGATCTATTCAACCCCCCCTTCGTACCTACTGGGAACTAACAATTTGTATCAGTGCAGGTTCTCATGCTATATTCAAAAGCTAATCGCTTTGAGTCTGATCCTAGGCACAAACATTGTTCTAAAACTTAGTTTAGCAGTAAGTCACTTGTTATATGTAGATGAGCTCACATGTTAGAAATATTGTGTGCAGGTAAATGTGTATATACACCTGAAGCTGCTCAGATTGGTCCATGTTCTTGATTGTCATATCAACAAGACCAATCCTTGCCCGCGGTCAATCTTGTAGTCTGGAGACCAGGCTAGAAAGTTCAAGAGACATCAACAGAAAAGAATCAAACATCCACCAGCCTGAAAAGATGAAAAGGCCATACATGCTAAGCAATGCTTATCCAGAGAAGAAAGAAGAACTTCTCAAACATTTGTCTAGCCAACCTGCAGCTGGATGTAAACCTTGTGAACTCAAGGATGTCAAAGAACTAAAGATGCTGATATTCTCTTAGCCTGAATATTCAAGACCACGACTGATTGATTGAAGGTCAACTGGAGCAGCTAGCTGTCAAGAGAAATTGAGAAACTATGCACATCAATGCCTAAACTCAGTATATCTTAGATAAATGACTGTTAAAAAATTGACAGTAAAAAGGTACGGTTCCTCACTTATATAAATATGTACATCATGATTGCACCCCTTACGAACTATAACATTACTCTTTCAAGGAATCATAATCTAACTAAAAAGGTGAAGAAAGAAAGTACACTGAGGGTGGAAACTCAAATGCCTATAAACTTTCTCTCCATCCAAGTTTTAGGTTGAAGATAACATCTTGAAAGAAATTTGAAATGGGTCATAATAGCATCACATGTTAAAATAATTTTATGGGAAGCAATCTTTGCTGATGGGTTAGTATGTATGCACAACCTATGGTCTAAGTGTTTAATAACACACAGAGTATGATCAGTTCTACAAAAGCATCTTGAAGACTCGTAGAAACTGATCACCTCCATGAATCAACTAGATACAAATAAATTGTAGAGTTGATTCTCACTCTGTGTACATTTAAACCCTGTGAACATAACCTAGTAAATGATGAAACCATCAAAGAAAAAGAGTGTTGTATTAAAATAGCAAATCTCACACACACTCACCATCATGCATCTCAAAATGTATTATCTAAATTAGCTACATGCATGAATATGACTGTTGGTGATCAATAAGATGATTATCCAAATATATGAGGAACATGGGTTTAGAAAACTAACCTAGCAGGACCCATTTAACCATGGGTACCAAAAATAGAAATTTATAACCTGCAGGTACCTGGTCCATCTGACCACACTAAGGAATGTTGAAGCAGAAGACTTCAGTCAAGAAAATTCAACCAGCAGAAGGCTTAAGACTGTTCAGAAATGATTTTGATAAAACTCCTATATGTCAAAGCCTGCCCTAAAAGACCTGCTGAGCTAATCTGAATGAAGCTCACATTGTTGCGGATCCTTATAAGGAAGCAAGTCATTCAACAAAAGATGAAAAAGGGTCTTAGATGCTCAATCATTCAAAGCAGGTCATATGAGAAGAATCCTCACGGAAGCTCACCACAGAGGATCATCGAGCATCAAACATGAGAAACTCATTACGGGAGCAAAACTCTACAAGTACAAACTATAAAAGAAGACCACGTTCGTAGTGCTGTCAAAGGATCGTAGAATGATCAAACCTGAAGATACTCATTTCTATGATATAAGAAGATTTAATGATTTCATTCAGAATGAGATATGCAGGGATGCTTCATAATGAACATGAAGAAAAAGAAATCACACCTCACTGAAAAGACAACATTAACCATGGGGGAGCAATGATCTGTTAAGGAACAATAACACTAAAATATTCTATGAAGTAATGTACCAGCTACAGAGTCCCAAAACTTTATGGCTGATGAACCAAATAAAGATCCATAGTTAGTAAGAACATCTCAAAATGTACTACTGATAACATATCAGCCACCCAACTCAAAATCATTGAGTGCCTATGATTAAACATCTGATCGTAGTGTAAGAGCAGAAGGACACCATGATTACATCAAATGCAATTGTCTAAAGTTGGGAGAGGACCTCCCCACTAAAAAAGGTCAAATGAGATATCAGTGCAAATTACTTCTAAAGTATTTCTTCTGGAAAGCGCCTCAGGGATAAACCTGACCCTTAGCTCACTCTAAGAGGATGGCCCTTCCTGAGCTACCTTAACCTAGAAGGATTGCTTAGTCTAGTTCATCACAAGGACCAAGACAGTCAATGTTCATAGAGTAAAGGTAGAAGCAAACTTAGCGATCGAGGAGCAACATCAACGATCATAGTGAAACCTCAGCGATCGTAGAAACAGACTCAACGATCGCAGTCTTACTAGAGGTTACTTTAACTCATGAGGAGCTTGAAAGAATGGGACAATTGCTCAACCATTCAGATTATGGGAAGATCAGTTCGAATGCTGATTGGAAAGATGTCCTACTGAAGAGAAGTACATCAGTGGTTTAGCCATGCAGTTTCAAGATGAGGATCAATGTCAAAACCAGCTACTGCAGCATCTCTCAAAAGTTAATCATTGAGTCAACAAAGGAAAACGTAGAGTCCATAGCTGCCTTACCATGCTACTCTATGAACCAAGATGGTCAACGGTCAATCCACGTCATTAACGACAATTTGTTTTAAAGGGACATTAAATTGAAGAGTTAATGGGGGAGTTACAGCTCATTACTGGGCATCGTGCAACCAATGGCTAGTTGACACATCACAACGTATGTAGAGTGAGAAGGAACTGCCTTAAAGACAAATTCAAAATTTGCAAACAGTTATCAAAAACTATTGAACCTCTTTCCCTCTCTTTTCAAACCCTAAAAGCCTCCTCACATACTAAATCCATTAACCCTCCAAATTCTTGCTTAAATCACACTCAACTATCTCTCATAAGACTCCCTAAAATAAATACCCATATTCTTTGAACTCCTCAAATGGCAGATTGGCGAGTAATCACTGGCATTCAGTTAGGAACCAAGACATTCAAAAAATCCAAGAAAACGTTCAGGGATATTCTTGAACTTGTGAAGAAGGCTGGGTTCTCAGAATGTCTTGAGGCAAATACAAGAATATATGGTGACCTGGTCAAAGAGTTTCATTCAAACGCAATCGTAAATTCTGGGATTCTCTCCACCAAGGTTAAGGGTCAGATTCTGAAGCTAAATTCTTCTGAAATCAATCAATGCTTAGGCCTTCCTAACCAATATCTGAAAAGCCTGGAAGAGATCGACACTGAAAAAGTTAAGAAGATTATACAGTACAAAAGAAACCCCAGTCTGAAGGACATGAAGAAAAAGGAATTTCCTAAAGAATATGAGTTCCTTGCTGAAATAGTGGGTAAATGTATCTTATGCAAAGACACTGCACATGATACTGTGATTGACCAACAGCTGAAGATCATGTCTGTTATAATCCTGAAGGAACACATCAACTTTGGAGCTGCCCTGCTTGATCATATGTCTCAGTGGCCGGATAAGGAAGAAAAGAAAAGGTTAATTGAAAAACCACTCACAATGGTTTTTCATAGGAGATTCTTAAGTATCATCTTGAAGAAAAAGTTGAAGAATAAAATTAAGGATGACGAGGGCGAAATTCTTAATGTTCACAAAGTAATGTCTCCTCAGCTGTTCGTAAACTGGAAGAAGATCCCAAAGGAAAGCTGTAACACCCCCATACCTATACACCCGTGGTATCCGGTATGGTGTTTACAGAGAATTAACATAATGCATTTAAATTTATACACCCATGGTATCTGATTAAAATATTACATTAGATAGAGGGACTATCAGATATAATTCCCATAGATTCAAGATTCATAGTATCCCATAACAGATGGTAATTCCCAAGAGAAATATTCCGTGTTTGGATACCCTCACTTGAATATATGAATCGTATTTGTGACTAGAGTCTATCTATCCAGAAATTCAGAGTATCGATAATAACATGAGCGATCCATATTACCAATACCCTCACCCAGATGTATAGTCTATGTCATGCGAATATATACTATCGTATCGATAATAACTATCTATCTGAAATTCAGAGTATTAATAACAACATGAACAGTCCATGCTATTAACACCCTCACTCAGATAAATAGTTCCCAAGGATCTCAACTAGAATAGAAGACATCTAATTTTACATCTATGTATGTAAGAAAAAACGGTTGCGGAAATAAAAGATGTTATATATATATATATATCATAATATTATGATTCGATTACAAAATTCTCATAACAAGTTCTTATTACAAGGTATTCATACATACAAGAATATAATTTAATCTATGTAGGGACGCTTCCCTTTATCTACTCCAGAAGTTCCAGGATTACCATCTAATTGCAAGGGTGAGCTATGACATGCTCAACAAGTTGTATATTTATAACAATATAGGATTTGAAGAATTATAACAATTCAAATTTCAACTGATAGTTGTTACCATTTCTGGATTTCTAATTCCAACTAGTTCTGGAATTTTTATCATTTCTGTCAGTCACAAAGACTTAGAAATTTTGTTCAGATGTGAGATAGGGGATCAGCCTATTCAACATCCTAGGAGTATGCATCTCATCCTACTAGTGCTTAACATACACTAAACTCATTGTCAATATATTCATTGACTAAACATCGTTCCCTTACAGGATACTCAACTTCAGTATAAGATTGTCTTACCAAAATAATTTGGCTTGACATAACTGTTTATGCTCAATAAACAATATCATATGGATAAATAATTCATTTCTTAGTTATGCTGGAACTATAGCAATAACTTTTTAATAATAGGTAATTCAATGTAGGTGTATTATATCAGCAGTATATCAAGATAGAATCTTGTTCAGCGAATAAACAGGGTTGATAAATTTTACATAAGTAATAAAATTGGGTATAAGAGACTTTCCTGAGCGTAGATCAGTCAAGCTATACTATTCGAATGCTAATAAGTACCTATAACGTTCAAAAATATAAATCTAACACGTTAGTATTGATGGTGTTCTTGAGTTTCTGGGCAGCCGTTGGTCATGGTCGAGTGACCAGTTTGACCATCAAATAGCTCGTGACTGGTAATGATTTTTGGTTAGATCAAGTATTGGTGTTGTAGTACTCATACAATAGTACAAGATCAAGTAATAATCAGGCTTTAATCTACATCTAACAAGAAATTATAAAGGTCCAAAGTTACTGTCAGAGCTGTTCTTGGGTTTCTGGGTAACCCAGAACAGTGGTCATGGCCGATCAACGGTTTTGTGGCTTGAATAACTTTGATTCTGTATATTAGATGTATGTTTTGTTTGTTGTAACATGTAGTCTATATGTCAGGGTACATATACATAACATTAACATGAACAAATCTTAATTCTAAGGTCTCTATTTATGCTGGTCAAAGTACAGCTACCAACTGTTCTTCGTGTTCTTCATTTTCTGGAAAAAACCCAGAAACTTAGTCATGCTCGGTTAACTACTTTTGACCAATAATTCCGGTAATCCTATGAGTTGTTTGTTCGATTGAAGATTGTAGATATGTAGTATGTATAACAGGGTACCAGTATATAACAAAAACTTAAACAATTAACAATCAGAAGACGATTAAACATGTCGGTCAAAGTAGCCGGTTCAACTATTCTTGAGCTTTCTGGGCAACCTAGAAAACCAACTTCTGTAAACGGTCAACCCACTTTGACTGCTTATATCTTGGAATCTATGGTTCATCTGAACCTGTTTTCTTTTCCAGATTAAAGACCTACTAACAGGGTACAAATACCAATCAATTAACAGACCAAATCATAAACACACATGAATATAAAAGCCCTGACATTCGGTTGTCAGACCATTTTTTTCAAAATTTCCAGATTTCATAAAATGCTTAATTAAGGCATCTAGATGTTATGAAAATGTGTTCTACCACTCTAGCATACTTTCTAACATCCTAAGATATAATTCTAAACATCCAAACAACAAAATTAACAAAGGATCAAAGAGCTAATTATAAACTAGGATTTACACCTTAATTTGAGCAATTCTTGATTCTATCTTCTGATCTTGTTGCTGTCAACACCCAGGCTTGATATGGTAGGTTTATAAGTGTATCTAGGCTTTGAGAATTCGTGAGTTTGCTCAGCCCTAAGGTTCCTATTTATAGAATTCTTCAACTTGGCTTTTTGGTCATTTTCCCACCTACTTGCCTCCATAAAGATCTGATTTGTGACTCTTCTGCTGCTTGGGAGTTTGTAAGCATGTCATGTGATGTCTTGGAACTTGAAATGGTGACTCCCAACCTACTTGTGAGCTAGTTGATCAAATTAGTATCTTAATTAGGTTTAAATCTTCACTAATCTTGATTAGGGTTTTGTTTCTAATGATTAGGAATGTTAAGTAATGTTAATTAGTACCTAATTAAAGTTTACTAACCATGATTAGGTGTTATCATAAGCTAATTAGGGTTAGATTAGCTAATTAGGGTTTAATTAATAAACTAGGGTTAGGGTTTTGCTAATTAGGGTTAGAGTTTGTTAACCTAGGTTTACTAACTTAAATTTCTCACTAATCCTAACAAGCACGATAAAGCGTTTTGTCAGTGTAAGCACGACAAAGCAACTTGTCAAAATAATTTTACCAAAAAGTCCGATTATAGAAGAAAAATTTAAGCACGAGGTGTCAAGCACGACGTTTTTTGGATAAAAAATTTATTTGGTCAATTTTGTCAAACCAAGTATATAATAACACATAACACATTCAGAACAGAGAAATTTTATTTATATAACGGGGTTTATACATACGAGTCTTATTATGGTTTTGGGCTTTTACAAAAGTAGGAGGCTAACTAAAACTGGGAGCAACAGAAAGGACTCTGCTAAGAAAAGAAAGGCAAAATAAGTGGAAAGCTCTGAGTCTGGTGACTCAGCACTAGTAGCAGCCACACCAGTAAGAAAGAAATCCAAAGGTGTGAAGAAAACTAAGGCCCACCCTAAAAGCCTCTCCATGGAAGACAAGGACAAAGAAGAAAAAGTCCTGACTATAGAAACTAGGAGGAGAAGTAACAGACTGTTTCAAGGGCAATAAAGAAAGAGAGCTAAGGTAGAAAACAAACCAGTCCCAGTTCCCAAGAAAGTACATCTGACGAAAAGGAGAACATAAAGTCAGAGGAAGAAAAGGGAACTGACGATCTCAAGACCGAGTCCCCAAAGAACAAATCCAGCAATGAAGGTGAAGTTGGATTCATGGAAGAAAATGCAGAATCTACCGATGAATAAGAATGCACAAGCCCTGTGGCTAACTCTCAGAGCATTCACTCTGATGATGAAGAAAAGCTGCAAGATCATCCAATTGCATCTCCAAATGCAAATGCTCCAACAAGCTCAGATGGTGGGTCAAATGATGGTGATTCTGAAGAAGGACATGCCCCTGCCAATGCTAATAGTCAAGAAAGCTTGCCTGATGATTCAAAGGCCTCAGAGTCTGAAGAGGAAGAAGTGTCTGACTGTGACGCCCCCAAAATATGTATACATCACCTATTCTGAGTCGCCAAATACATGGTACAAAATTCAAATACAAACTTAAATATACAATGACCCCAAACTTTTATAAGTTTCTAATCTTGGTCATTTACTATTCTTGTTTTACATCACATTCGATGTTATACAAATATGCAGAATAATTTAAAATTTTTCACTCTCCTTTTAAAAATAAATCTTTTATTAATATCTTAACTCGAATCAATTACAAATCCCTAAATCAAATTATTCTATGATTCACTTTATTCAATTTCTGTATAAATCTTTACATCTCGATTCGAATTTCTCTATGTATCATATAGTACAACTTAACATGTATTACACATTATAAACTACTATCATGTACATCTACTAGAACCTAAACATGGTTCAAGAGCATCTAGTTAAATAATAAATCAATCTCCTTCGATACCATTGAACTTTATCAATCAAATAGCACGTAACCTTTACCGTGTATCCTTAACCTGTAAAAGTGGTTATTTGCAAGGGTGAGCTCGATAGCCCAACAATTCTAACAGTTTTCATGCAGCACGTAGCATATAATAACATACACAGTTCATACATTCATAATCAATCAATATTTACTACGCATGTTACTTCTCATATAACAGGCATATAAGTTTATATCACAAGTATATCATCAAAGATCAACTTTCACATTTCATACATATCTCATATACATTTCATATATATATATTAACATTTTCATAACATAATATAGCTCAACTAACAGTTATAGAATTCATATAACAAATAGGAACTGAAAGACTTGCCTGATTCGTAGTTTATCAATTACGACTTAACTGCTTAAAGCTTATCTGCACTTTGTGTATTCCTACACAGTTATATAATCATGGATTCATATCCATTAGTCACATATTTCATACATTCTTAATGTAATAATAATGTTACATTATTTCCTATCTAGGTTCGTAAAAACTATATTTCACTTTCTCATCATACTCTTAGAATAGATAGGTATGTCTAGGTATACCTTACCCACTCATACTTGACATCAACATCCAAAAATCTTTATTACACACTTTACTCGCTATGTGTTCGACACATATTTAAAGTGTATAGATACGCGATCCACATCGTTCTTACATTTTGCAAAATTTAATAAAATTAGCAAATTTGGGTTTTATATAACCATTACATGCTCACATGCTTAAAACATCATTTATGTAAAGTATTATAGCTTTAGACATAGCATAGTTCATACTTTTAAAACATGCTTAAATAACTTATGTCATGCTTGACTAGTTGAGTGCACAAATCATTCATGTTCAAAGGCATAGACAACTCTATCATGCTTGCTTATAAGGTCATAATGCAAGTAATAAAATGCTCATCAAAGTTAGTTTCTAATACTTTTAAATTTCCCTTCAAAACACATACTAAACCGAGCTTGACAACCTTTTATGTGCAATATATCTTGAAATTACATTCCTTATCCATCCGCGCACATAACTAGGCCACATTCACATGTTTCCAAGGTTGAAACTTAAAAGACACAAAGTTCGTTAAGTTTCATTTTTAAAACATTAAGTTTTTCTTTTAAAACACTTTAAACCAAGCTATATTAATCTAGTATATGCAAGGTAACTTTAAAACTACATTTTATGACCATTGATAAGCTTACATAGGGTCCAAGGTCAGAACTCAAAGGACACCATATTCATCAACTTCCGTTTCTCAAAAACTTTAAGAGGTTTCTTTTCAAAACACATACTAAGTCATGCCAATGCTTTCTATTATGAGCAAGGAAATCTTATATGTCATGTCTATTATCATGCATTTTCATGTTACATCACTTAGAATAACATATTCCGTCGTCGGGAGCACTATACTTGCGTATGTGCTCGCTTGACGCCATCCGATCGCCTTCGAATACGTAACAGTCATAAAGATGACTATTTTTACCCTTCGTAACGACTTCAAATTGAAAGACTTAAAGAACAAAAGTTGTAGGTCTATTCGTTCTCATTCCGGATCATCTTTAATCACCTCAATCGGAGTTCGTATGAAAAAGTTATGGCTATTTTAGTAAAACATGTTCTGTCAGATTTTTCTCACATCTGCACAGCAGACCACCCCCCCCCCCCCACCGGGGCGGGCCTAGCTACTGCAAGTCGAGAATTTTATGCCCTGCTATGAGCTATCATGCCAAACTTTCATTCTAACCTTCATAATTTGAGTTATACATGTCCAAATTAGTCCGTTTTCGATTCTATGGATTCGTAATTCATAAAACTATAACAAACTATAATACCCATCAACTAACATAAACATTAACTAACCCAAATATGAATTCACAACTCATGTTCATGCAAATGTTCATGTTTTGGACAATTTAGTGAAATCATTCACTACGAATTCGTTTCTCAACCAATTTGGTTCGTTTAACTTCCGTTGTTTTCATAATTGACTATATTAACAATATCTAACAACAATTCATGGATTATAACAATTCTTACCCATCAATTTTATGACTCAAAAGCTACTTTTTCTAAGAACTATGTAAAACTTGAACTTAAGAACATAGTTTAAGAATTATACCTCTTGAAGCTAAGTTGCCAATCTTGTTTCTAACCTTATGACTTCTCCCTCTTATTCTCATAGTATACTTATATAAGCTCCATTTAGAAATCTCAGCAATTGATTTTGAGAAGAGAGGAGTCCCCATTTATAGAGAAATCATTGTCCATACAATGATTTTGCCCAACAATTTAAACTAAGAGGAAGAAGAAGAAGCCATTGGATTGAAGGAGTTTGGTGAAAAATCATATCAACGCACTCCCCTCTTCATCATTTGGAGCTATGGATTTTGGAGAAGAAGAAGCAAGATAGCTACTAGCGTTTTTGTATTTCACGTGAATGAAATTGACACACAATTTGGGACACTCCCTTCTAATACTCCGCACTTCATATTAGCATATATGGTTTATTTGATATTTTTCCCCAAATGTGCATACATATACACCCACTCACATAGACTTATATAATCCATGTACATTTAATTATTCCAAATAATATTTACATTAGACTAGAATATAACTTAGTTGGGCACCAATATTATTTTCCATAAAATTTATCATCTCAAATATACCCAATTATCATAATGATAATTAATATCAATTATTTATGAACTCACCATTTATTTTCCCATTAAATCCCCATTTGATTTAACTTTTCTAGTTATGCCACACAAGACATAATTATGTGAACTTAGTAATTAATAGCTCACAAGCTTGTAATAATATAATCTCACAAAATAACATTATTCTCAACATTACATCTTATAACATGGTCATGGAAGTGGTCTATTCCACCATGTTACATTTTATTATCTCACTTGTACATAATGCTAACATACTAGTATTTATACATATGTATTCAAATACTTCCTATATTATATAGTTGCCATTAAAATGTCACACTTCATTCCATATCATATAGATGTAGCTACTATATAATATATAATCATTGCACATACAAATTAATTCCTTCAATTATTCATTCATTAAATTATTTAATGAATGCTTATTCCTTCACTTTGTCACATTAGGCTTATTTCACAAGCTTGATCTTAAGCTTCTCTCATTCTCCACACTTATTATTCTTTCAATATAATATCTGTGTGACTCAAGCATTTAAATGCTAAACTACCTTAATTAATTATAAGTGTAACCTTTACGCTTATAATAATTAATATATACTCCATTAGTTATTTAAATGATATCATCCACGATAAAATAATAACTTAAGTTATTTAATATATTAAAATAACTTAGTTTTCTTTCATTAATTAGCTCTCTTGAAAATACATTAGAAATTATGTATTTTGTTATAACATAAGTATTATGCTTTCTATAGAATAAAGATATTTACAATTAGAAATTAATTTGCTTATTGTCTCAAGATATTATTCTTAATATAATATCAATTAACTATATATACGACACATTTACATATATTATATCTGAAAATAGATAATAAGTTTATTTTCTATTATAATAAATTGTTTCCATCAATTTATTTACATATATATAAATCGTTTTAATATATTTACTATATTATTAATCATACCTCATACAAAAATATATAAGGTAATATTATTATTCAAAAATAACATTTTCTCCTTTTATTAAAATAACTCAATATTAGAAATTATTTTAATATCCTCTATTAGAAATATATAATTATTATTTCCCTCTCCCTGTATAAATTGTTCCCAAAACAATTCTTCACATATTAAATATTCATTTAAAGATATAATGATTTATGTCTCCCTTTAATAATGCATATATATTTAACTTTATTTGTACATTAGACTTTCTCACATATTACCATTCTGGATAACATATATAAAGTATCACATATTCAACACACATATTAATTCACTCCTTTACTTAAGTAAATTAAACCTTGTACTATATTACCATAGTTATTTAAGGTTTAACATACACATTATATTATTCCATAACATAACTCTCAACTATCAATTAACCAATATTTATCCTTATTAGTTAATTCTCTCAACTAACTCATGTTTCACTATCCAAACCCATTCGCGGATAACTTACGTATTATCAATAACATATATTACAATCATACCAGTTATTAGTGCACATACACAAGAAAATGACAATTATACATTAATGTCATCCACTTACTAAGATAAAATAATCCTATAAACTATTTAATATCGATAGGAAATTTTTTATCCACTTCTTTTATCTCAACTGAATTATCTCTGCGATCAATAACAATATATAAAAATAATATATTTATTAATCACAAAAATCACATATTACATGGTTCATATTACCCTATGTAACACATTCCTACATATCTCGTATCACATAAATGTTTTTATTTGAACCCATCTCATGCTTTAAGAATTTTATTTACTAAATTCTTATTTTAATATTTTCTAAAAATTCAGGTTCTTACAATGGCTATGGTTGTGATTCCTTAGACGTTAAGTGACGAGCGTAATGTATAACATTTTGATGTTATGACATGGTAATGAGAGATGAATGTAAAGCGTTTAGACAGTTGTGGAACTTAAATATTTATTTGCGATGAACGATCGGCCTTAGCATACAATGAACCGTATGGCTTTGACATTAAGAAAGAATAATGAAGATGGGGTTCATGGGATGGATAACGATTGAAAGCGATTAAAACCTTAGTTAAAGATTGAATGAGAAATTAAGGGATGAACAATGTAAACGTTGAATCCATAAACGATCCTCGTGAATCGTATTCACGTCGAACGAACGTTCTAAGTGTACAGTGGTTGTATAACTTAGACATTGACGGAAGTAGTAAGTAAGATATAAATTATCAAGAAAACCGTAGCGAACGGTAATAAGATTAACGAAAGTTTATTGTGAGTCAGATGAGAATGTTAGAATGAAATGTAAGCGTTGAACACTTTAACCGACGTGAAGGTTGAGTGTACACGAATATTAAACGGGTAGAACCTACACCCCTTGTATGGTTTGACCGTAAGGTAATGAAGATCAATGATTAAACCTGTGAACAGTAAAAGCAGCTGAATTAAAGACAAGTACGTATAACGTAAAAGAAGCCGAGTTAATGTTTATAACTTGGATGCCGTTCCGAGTCGAATGAACCGGACGTTGTAAGATAAGAATAAGGTAACGTAAGATGTTTAACGCTATAAATGCGTAGAATGAATATTAAATGATCGTTCTGAGTATACAAAAGACTGTATGACTTAGACAATGATGAATAAATCCTGAGGTATGACATTTAGTTGCCAGAAAGCCATAAGGAATAAGAATTTGACTTAACGAACATTATAGTTTAATAGTTCGGATAAGTTGAGATAAGTTAGGTTGTGGTACAATTGTAACCTTTGATGGTTGACATATAGGAGCTGGGCTAAACACTTCCTTCAGAGAGCGAAGGTATATACAAAACTGGCAACCGATCTAACTCACTGTGTGGGCAGTATAGATGAGACGGGAACTTATTTGTTGATTGCTTGTGGGAAACCACTCAGAGTACCATATGGACTACTAGCAAAGAAACGATGTGTGCTGAGTCCTAGGAGAATTATAAGAAGAAGATAAGAATGTAAATCATCAAAGATGATGAACGTATTGAGTAAGACATCTCTGTATGTCATGAAGCCATTAACCGGTAAAGGAAGTTGGTCGCGTAAACTTAGTTTGTAAGAACGTGAACCCTAAGAAGTAAAGTTAAGTAAACCAATGCGTAAGTCAAGTATATGACTAATTGGTGTATGTGTTATTTCTTTATGTGCTATATAGGAATTGGAATCAGCAGTTCATCATAAACTATAAGTTGTAGCTGTGCGTAAGGCAAGTTTCCTAACTTCATTCATATTCTAAATGAATGCTAGTTTCTAAAACTTCTCAGATGTTGAACTTGAGAAGTTCTGTCTATGTGTGAATGTGTGATATTTGTACAATGTGTTAGAATGTATGAGGCCTTGTGCCACAATGTGAACACTTTGGTGTTTTTATGATATAAACTGTTCTGTGATTGAACTGTTCAATATGAGCATATTCTATTTATACATGAACCATTATTGTTAAGTCTGTGCTATTGATACAGGCCAGACAGAATGTGTATGAAAGAAAGTAGAGAATGAAAGTATTTCATTCTCTAATATGAATGTGATAAATGAATAAAATGATAGGAATCGAGATTATTCCTATTATTCAAGCTGCTTCATAAACTTTGTTCGGTTATTGAGGTCTTAAAAGAATGTTTGAATTCTTAAAGTTGTTTGTTCAACTGTTATGACTTGCTGGGCAATTGAATGCTCACACTTTCTATAAATAAAAACATTTTCAGCGAACGATGTTAGAAGAACTTAAGGATCCCGTAAAGATCAAGATGATCGGTATACAAAAGAGATGCCATTCATTATATGAATGAGCGTGAAGATCAAGCGAAGACTTGTAATATAGAATGATAGAATTAAACTATAGAATAGTTTAATGAACGATTATGTATCCTTGGTGGCAGATAAAAGCCACTCGTGCAAGATGTAAAGAATAATGTAATTATCATTATTTGTAATGAAAGGGGTTTTAAGGTTTTAGAACCTGGGATTTGAGGATGTATGTTGTTATATTTTGCTATATAATGATGTATGTTTAGAAGAAGATGGGATCGTGACGTACGAAATACGGATGTGAAAATAGACTGGATTTTGGGGCGTTATAAGTAGTCATGTCCCGCTAACCTATCCAACATTTGGTCTATGAGCGGGAGAGGGAAATGGTCCTTTCTTGTAGCTTTGTTCAATTTGGGATAATCCATGCAGACCCTCCATCCTGTGACTGTTCTGGTAGGTTTCAGTTCATTATTTTCATTGGACACTACTGTCATGACCCCCTTCTTCGAAACGCATTGCACTGGGTGTTGGCTTGTTTCGGTGTTAACAAAACAGACACACACGTGCAAGTATACACGGTCAACAAGTAATATAGAGTAAGTCAAGTATCATTCCCATGGAGAAAAGTAATTATCTCTAATCTATCATGCAACAACCTTGTAGCTATTTCTGGCTTCTTAAACGAGTGAATGTAATGTGATTTAAAAAAAACTAAAATAATTATCAACTAAAAATAACTAATTAACAAGTGAATTGATTCAAATTGGAAAGACATGGGATCCTAATGTCACTTAATGTATCATCCTGATTACACACCTCTTGTTAAACCTAATTAATTACTATGGATTGCTAGTCGAGAGCAGGAAAGTGAAACATGACTATTTTTCAATACACCATGCCTATATCACATAAAATCACTAAAATAGATAGAATTCATATGAACATCAATATTACCTAACTCACTATATATCTATGTGACTTACAAGTAATATTAATTTAAGTGCAATCTCTCTCAAATGACTACACAAGGTAAGTCGATATATGTTTATTCGGATTACGAATCACAAAACCCATCATATGAAAATTTCATGAACATATGCTAGCAAGGACAAAATCTGATGTTGTACTTCCTTTTTCAATTCCATACAAACTATTAAGGTAGATGGTGATCAAGCATCTAAGCAATACACATAACCATGCTAGGCAATCCAAATACAACCAATCAAATATAATAAAGAGGCATCTAGATCTGAACTAAACAATAAGCTTTATTAGAATCCTATAGATGTGATTAGTTCATCTTTGAATCAACAACGATTATGGGATTTGAGCTAAGCATGAGAAAATACAATGTAAACAAAGAGAAATCTGATAAATATCTATCCAAAGTAAGCTTCCAAACTCAGTTCAATCAAAAATCAAACCAAAATAGAAATCCTCACAATTAAAAGCTACTAAGATCTAAAGAGAGAAGCCAAATAGTAGAGTATAGCTAAGAACTCTCTCTAGCTCTATAAAACCCTAAAATGGAATATAAAACTTCTCAAAAGTATGTTCGTAACTTGCAAATACACCCCTTTTAAATAAAAGCGCTACAACAGATTTTAAGTGAAAAGTTAACATTTGCTGAGTCTTGACTAGTGCGGCCGCGCAGCTCCATATGCTAATTAGGGCGCGGACATGCCATGTTGGTTTCTGGATTCTTCACCGCACATCTGTGTTGCCTTTGTTCTTCATCTTTGTCTTGGCTATGTAGCTAGACTTTTCTCCAGTTTACTGCAGTTCTTTTGCTGGTGCTATGCTGCTACTTAGTTACTGCTTTCCTCTTCCTTTTTCTTTCACTTGACTTGCTCAGATGCCCTTCCCATATGCACATGCCATTCTTCATTCTTCAGTTCATCACATGCTCACCATCTTTGCCAACTCCAAGCCATTGCCATGCCTTTCGAGCTTCCTTAATGCAACCTATAAAACCAAGATAAAAAACATAAAATACACTAAAATAATTGAGATTAAGCCACAATTCTAGCAAGTTGATAGCCAATAAGAAGGTATAAAACCTACTTATCACTAGGCTCACCCATGAGCTATTTGAGATTGGATATATGATTCCGGCATCCAACCACATTAGGATTTCTTTCTTGACGACCTCTTTCATTATAGGATTCAATCTCCTCTATTGCTCTACCGTCGATTTACTATCATCCTCAAGAAGTATCTTATGCATGCAGAATGAGGGGCTGATCCCCTTGATATCTGTTATGGTCCAACCAATAGCTGATTTGAATTCTTGCAGCACTCACAGCAACTTACTTTCCTGACAAGATGTTAGTGCATCATCAATTATAGCATGCAACTTTGAAGATTCACCTAAAAATGCATTCCTTAGATGATTTGGAAGAGGTTTAAGGTCAAGATTGGGAGGCATCTCAAGAGAAGGCTTAAGTCGATCTGATGTCTCCCCTGTATGTTTGAGTGGTTCAATGGGAATGTTGTATTTTCTCATCTCTGGTATTATGTTCAAAATTTATACATACTCCACAACATATGTATCCTCCATATCAGATTTTCCCAATAGAGCACTTTTTAATGGATCAATGCTCATCAAATGTTTGGCCTTTTCATTTAGTACCCTATTGACTACATCAACTCGAAAACACTCTTCTTCATCAGTGGGGAACTTCATAGCTTTGAAAACATTAAACGTTACCTCTTGGTCTTGGACTCTTATGGTCAGTTCTCCCTTCTGTACATCTATGAGTGTTCGCCTAGTAGCTAGAAAAGGTCTCCCAAGAATGACCGGTATGTCTTTGTCCTCTTCGTAGTCCAGAATAATAAAGTCGGTAGGAAAGATAAACTTTTCCACTTTCACCAAGACATCTTCTACGATACCTCTCGGGTATGTGATGGACCTATCGGCAATCTACAATGATATGTTTGTCGGCTTAGGAGTTAGAAATCCCAACCGTGTGAATACCTATAAAGGCATCAGATTTATACTTACCCCCAAGTTACATAAGCATTTATTGAAAGATAGTCTTCCAATGGAGCAAGGTATCGTAAAACTTCCTGGATCTTTGAGCTTTGGAGGCAGTTTACGTTGCAACACTACACTACATTCTTTTGTTAAGGCAACTATTTCATAGTCCTCTAACTTTTTCTTCCTTGACATAATGCCTTTCATAAACTTCTCATAGCTTGGCATTTGTTCCAATGCCTCTGTGAAAGGTATGTTGATTTACAGCCTCTTAAAGACCTCCAAGAATTTCGCAAACTATTTATCTTCTTTTTTTTTCTGAAGTCTCTGAGGGTATGGTACTGGAGGATACACAAGTGGTGGTGTGGCTTTGGATTTCTCAGCTACTTCCTTCTGATCTGTCTCAACTACCTGCTACCCATCACCTTCATCAGACAAGCCTTGCTTAATTTTCTCTGCACCTTGGCGCAGGAGCGCCATGTTCCCTTCATCTTGGGGCGCGGCCATGCCAGGCCCTGGCTCTGTAGTCTTTTTCCCATACTTCAATGTGATGGCCTGACATTATTCCTTTCCTTCCCTTCTCAGACTTGCCTTTGTGTTACTTGGTAGAGCTCCTTACAGTATTTTGTTCAACATGCAAGCCATTTGGCCCATTTGGTTTTCTAAATTCTTAATTGCCACCGCTTGGCTCTTGATTAACACTTCGGTATTTGCCATATATTTCAACATCATCTCTTCTATCTCAGATTTCTTTTCCAATTGAGGGGCAGGAGCTTGATGATGTTGGTGTTTCTGTTACTAAAATCCGGGAGGATAAGAAGGTTTAGGTGCATACTACTGATGAGACTGTTGTGGTTGGTATTGTTGTTGTGGTTGTTGGTGTTGTTGAGAACCTTGATTATTACTCCAGCTGAAGTTTGGATGATTTCTGTTGTTGGGATGGTAGGAGTTCTGAAATTGATTATATGGCTTTTGATAGTTGCTTATGAACTGAAACGACTCTGCAGTGATATCACATTGTTCTGTCAGGTGTGATCCCACACATATCTCACAGACGAAGACAACTTACTTAACCTTATTTTTAGCAAAAGAGTCAATTTTCTTCGCCATCGCCGCCATTTGAGCTGATAGTGCCGTGATGGCATCCACTTCCAATACCCTGACAACTCTTGGTTGAGGCATTCTAGCTGTCGGATTCTGGAAGTCATTTGCTGCCATGGTCTCAATCAATTTATAGGCTTCCTCATAACTCTTAGCCCATAAAGCTCCTCCTGCGACGACATCAATTATTGGCCTAGATTGCCATCCCAAACCATTATAGAAGGTATTGATCACCATCCAATCTTGCATCCCATGGTGAGGACATTTCTTTAACATCTCCTTATATCGTTCCCAGACCTCATACAATGACTTTCCTTGTTGTTTCTCAAACTGAGATAGAGCACTCCTCATCTTCGCTGTTTTAGCCATATGAAAGAATTTGTCTATAAATTTCTAGGCTAAATCCTCCCAAGTAGTCACGGAACCCGGTGGTAGCGAATGTAACCAACTCCTTGCCTTGTTCTTCAAGATGAAAGGAAACAGTTTGAGCCGCACTACATCATCTGACACACCGTTGTACTTAAATGTGTCATAAATTTCAATAAAACTCAGAAGATGCTCGTTAGGATCATCAGTTGCCACACCTCCAAATTGAACCGTATTCTGTACCATATGGATTGTTCCCGATTTAGTCTCAAAAGTGTTCCCGGCTATTTCTGGCCTGACTATGTTTGACTGTAGCTCATTGATGTTCGACATAGAATAATCTTTCAATGCTCTATGTTCTTCTGCCATTTGTGCATGTGTTTCAGTGTCTTCTTGTGTATTAGCAGTACGTGTATTCTCTCTCCAAGCTTTCCCGTTGATGTTATCCTGCCTAGGTACCAACACAGAATTTGTAGATCGAGTGTGCATATACTATCCACAAGTACCTGAAACACAAATAAAGGTAAAATTGAAATGAGATAAGATGTGAATTGTTCACGTCAGAGAAATTTAACTTAAATCGATGACGATAGTAATAAAAACAACAAATTATCCCCGACAATGGTGCCAAAAACTAGTTAGCTTGTTTTGGTGTTAACAAAACAAACACACACGTGCAAGTATACAAAGTTAAAAAGTAATCTATGATAAGTTAAGTATCGTTCCCACGGAGAAAAACAATTATCTCAAATCTATCATGCAACAACTTTGTAGCTATTTCTGGATGCTTAAACGAGTGAATTAGATGCGATTTAACTAAAAATAACAATTATCAACTAATAAGCTAATTAACACAAGATTGATTCAAATTGGAAAGATATGGGATCTTAACTTTACTTAATGCATCATCCAAATTATACACCTCTTGTTAAACCTAATTAATTACTTCGGATGGCTAGTCGAAAGCTCGAAGGTAAAACATGGTTATCTTTCGATATACCATGCCCACATCACATAAAATCCACAAAATAGATAGAATTCATATGAATATCAATATTACCTAACTCAATATATTTCTATGTGACTTACAAATAATATTAATTTAAGTGCACACTCTCTCAAATGACTACACATGGTAAGCCGGTATATGTCTATCTGAATTACGAATCACAAAATCTATCACATGCAAATTTCATGAACACATGCTAACATGGCCAAATCCGAATTTGTACTTCCTCTTTCAATTCCATACAAATTATTAAGGTAGATGGTGATCATGTTAGGTTTGTAATATTCATGAACGCAATCAAATTGCACAAATTAAGCGGAAGCATGAAAAAATAGAGTTTAAAAATTTTACAAACCATATACCCGGATCATCCTTTATACGCAATTATTAATTAAACGAAAATAAGAAGAACAAGAATCATACCCTTGAAGTTTTGAGCTTCCTCAGGTACAAGTTCACCTCCAATCCTTTTCGCGTTCAACTTGAATCCACTAGGTTTGGTTCCTTTGATTAACGTTAGCCACCCAAGTGTTTGGCCTCTAGAGGTGATCCACCAAGGAAAAAGAAATATTCAAGAAGAAGGGTATTTGGCTAAACCCTAGTTTTCTATCTCTATAGAAAAATAGCGTACTCTCCAACTTTTGGAATTGCGTATATTGATATCTGATATAAGACTCACCTTATAAAGATATCAGGTAACCCTATTTAATTAAAATAAGGTATTATTTATTTAATTAAACTCTTTTAATTAAATGGGCTCCCAAATCTTATTAGGGATAATTAATTAAACTCCTTTAACTAATTTTCCCTCCTAATCCTATTAGGAATAAATGAGAGTACTTATATTAAATTAATTCCTAAACTCTTTTAGAAATTAAAATAATAATAATTGTAATAATATTAATAAGAATCCTCTTATTAATTTATATTTAATATTTCTAAAATATTAAATAATAAATATTAAGCTATTTAATTTATTTTATCGCCATAGATTAAATTAAATATACTTAACATATTATTACGATTATACCATTAACTTCTTAAATAATTATTCTTCTTTTTTATGGTGTGACCCTTTAGGTTCTCCATATTAAACCGGTTGTGAATAAATCAATTAGAACAATTCTAATCTTATTTAAATAAATAAATTAAATGATTAATTTATTTAAATAAATAATATTTATTCTACAATAGGGATAAGCCTCCCTAACGATTAACGACTTTCTAGATTTCAACATTAATCATAAAAGAACCTTTGAGTAAATAGTTACCGTGCAATTCAATCCTTCCACCATACAATGTCCCTGTTAAATATAAGACATGAAATTACTGTCAAGTCTTATTTTATTTAATTATATGTATTTCGACTCTTAAATGCACAACTCAAATAATGCAAATTAGAAACTCCTTTCTAATTTCATTACGCATTAACCAAGGACTCTTTGGGTTGTCATTTATCGAAACACATATGACATTTATCTTCTTTTACTAGAAGTGGTAGATTCTTTATTGATCATACATTATCTCCATGTACAACTTATTATACCCAAGCATACCCTTTGATATACCCTAAGGGTCTTAAGGAATAAGTCAAAGTATAACTCATCATACACAAGATACTATGATGATCTCAAGTCCAAGGATCACTTGTACTACTATCACTGCAGAGAATTCTATTGATGAGCAAGTAAAACTCCATTAGTTATTCCTTATGAGCCACGTTCGGTGAAGTTATTCTCTAATAAGCACCTACATACTTGTTTTAGTGTCTCCCACGGAAATGATCATGAGATCAATCATCCTCATCGATGAAAGCAAACAACGTATGTACCAATCTATCAGGATTGATAATAATTCCAAATTTAGTAATCCAACGATTGAGAACTATTTTAGTTTTAAGCTTTCTAAGAATTTAGATCTCATTAGAATGATCATCATCATTATTCTAAAAGCATTGCTTAAAACTATGGGTTTATCACATATTATAAAACAACATCATGTATATAATTAAAAGCCTTTAATAAATTAATACTTTTATTAGTAAATGAATAAGATTGTTACATAGTATATGCTTTATCATCAAACATGATTTGGCTTATGTGTAAGACCCGAATTTTATAAAATAAAAGTATTCAATTTTTCTTATAATTATAATTAGGTAAATGGTTAAATTGATAGTTAAAGCCCATGGAAAGCGATTGGATGAAGAAAGCGACAAATATAAGTTGTTTATAAATGGCAGGCGTAGTTATTACCAGATTATCTTTGTTAAAATACTAGGTGGTTAAAAACACGGTGCTTTGCGGTATTGCACCAATTATTGATTCTTACGTGAAGACACTACTCGATAATTGTTATAGTAATTCTTTATTCGATATTTTATTTTATTGATTGATAATTCTTTGCATTGATATTTTATATTCTTTGTTATTTGAAATAATTGTCACTACTACGATATTTTCCATTATCGGACAATAATTCATATTATTTGAATAATATTATTAGATAGCATTATTGGCGATGTCTAGAAAGTTACATCTAAGGAGAGGTTTGGTCACTAATTACTTGCGATGAGGAGAAATTCTTATTGGAAAGCCCCCTCTTTCACAGGAGCGCTTTGGTTGTCGATATTGTGATTATGTAATATTATTTGTGAATAATTAATTATTGATTTTTATGATGATGAAAATATTCATTTTATGTGGATATAGATGGAGAAAATTTTTAATGTGACAATTGTTGAAAATTAATATTTTATCTTTTTACGATAAAATAATTCATTTAAATATATTATTATTTTTTAATAATATAATAATGGTGATATTTTTACGATGAATGTGGGATATATGAGTATATGAGGAGGAAGAGTATTTTGTTACCAAAAATGTTTAAAACATGTTAAACATGTCGGTGGACCCCATTTCTTGTTGAAATTTGATTATAGCTTTGTAAAATCGTCAGTTTGTGGATTTTGGTCAATTTTTGTTTGGAATTTGGAAAAACTTTCTTACGCAAAGTTGTAGAAATTGAATTTCCTATAAAAACTCATGAGATTGAATTTTGGATAAAAAGGCTATTTATTATGAATTATTGAAGTTTGAAGCTCAAAATAATTGATTTTTGGAAGTTTAAAATATTTAAAGTGTGAAAAACGTTTTTTTTTTTTTTTGTAGGCAGCCCTAGCATGTATTTATTAAGCTAAAATCAGATTTCTAGAGGCGTAGGAATCTTGATTTATATATATATTATTATTATATTAAATTTTACGCTTTGGTGTTCTAAGCGTTTTTCTATAAATAAGTGCTTAGGTTATAATTGAAAATCACACTGAAGCTGAAGTTTTTCTCTCTATATTATCGGCGTATTCTTGTGAGTATTTTGAGTATACTTTGAGTATTGCTATCTGATTGCAAGTTAGATTCGACGTTATTCGATCGGAAATCTGCTTTCTTTTGAGGTAAGGGATAATAAAGGGATTTTAAGGGTTATTATTTGAAATTCTTCTGAACCTTCAAAAATTCTGGAAAAATTTGAAATGATATTTTGATGAGTTTTATAGATTGTGTCCAAAAATGGCGATTTTTGGATGTATAGATTAGGAGTTATGAATTTTATGAGAAAAGACTATTTTAAAAGTAAAAGCTTATAACTCCTTGTGATTAACTCCAAAATTGATGAAATTTTTATTGGGAGTACATCTATATAATATATAAGTATACCCTGTGTAAATTTCAAAATTTTTGGATAAAAGTACAATTTATGATAAATGTCTGAATATTCGGTGGTTTTGGCCATATGAAAAATAGTAAATGAATTTTAAAAATTTTGAGAAAAATATATATTCAATATGGGACTATATTCTTCTAAATCTCAGAAAAGAAATATTTTTAAAACTGATTTGATATTTTTCATGAAAATGTTCTAGTTATGAGTAAATGAATTAAATATGTTTTGTGAAGTAAGAAAATTAGAAAATATGATTTTATGGCTTGAGAATCATATATATGAGGTATATCTGATTTTTGATAAGGGTTTTGGTTATTGATGATGAGATCTTATGAGTTTGGCATTTTAAGATGATTAAATGCATTTATTAGTAAAGTGTAAACAATTAAAATAAATTGTTTATAAGTTTAAGAAATGATTAAAATATTGTGGTAGTATTAATAATATTAGATTATGAGATTATTAAGTGATTTATAACATTTTGATTAAGTTGTTATGAAATCATTGATTTATGAATCTTACTCTTGAGATTAAATCTATATGTTGATTATATTATTTTTTATATAACATTTTTATAACCACGATGTTGAAATTCTCTTTCCTTTGAGTGTAAAGATGGGTAGATTATTGGTATGATCATGACTAGGGTTCTCTTTGGCGATGGTGAAAAGTTGAATTGTATTTGGTATGATCATGACCATTGAATTTATAATTGAATATCTTTAGCTTAAGTGCAAAGGTGAATTGAACATACATGGTTATAATTATTGTTTATATAAATTACGAAATGATTATATATTTCTTTGAGATATTAATATATTTGGCTGTAATGCAAATATGATTATTGAGGAATATCTTTGGCTTTGTGCAAAGATGAATTGTTGATGAATATCTTTGGCATGTAGTGCAAAGATGAATTGTTGATGAATATCTTTGGGTGCGTAGTGCAAGAAGATGACTGTTGATGAATATCTTTTTTAGTGCAAAGATGGCTTGTTGATGAATATCTTTTTGTAGTGCAAAGATGAGCTGTTGATGAATATCTTTGGCCGTAGTGCGAAGATGAATTTATTAGTATGATTATGAGCGAGAGGCGTGATTTGGTATAACCATGATCTTTGATATTTCGAGGTAAAGACAAGTGATGAAAATTATCTTACGTCTGAATGAGAAAAGGAATTTAGAACAACAATTACGATTATGAGTTATACATGTGATTGTGGGCGGGAATTGTTGATTGATGTTACGAGGATAAAACATTGTTGGTGGACTTTTAACATGGAGAAGATAATAGACTTTATAGTCTATTTGACTCTTCTAATGGATTGCTCGTTCATTTTATGACTATGGTTGAAATTTTTTTATCATCTACCGTATGTTCTAAATCTACGATTTATTATTGATGAAGGCTATTGATAATTTAATTATCTTTAGTCATGATATATTTTCTTGAGCTAGTTGTGCTCACCCTTTTGCTTCACAATTCCTTTCGGGTAATAAAAAAGTGTAATTTGGGGTGGAATGAGGGAATAACGAGGGAATAGAGCGGTGGTCTATAGATGTTGAGGGTGAGGTGAATTTAACTTGGAAGGGTGTTTTGCCACTATCATACAAGATGTTTAATGACATCTGACCTCGTGTCATCATAAAGGCGGGGTTGTGCTCATCCACTTCTTTGAGTATATCTACGGCCTTACTATATGATCTTGGAGTCTATTTGAAATTTAACTCTCAATTAGAGGCAGTAGAGATAATGATATGTCGAGAGAAAACTCACCATTGGGAAGAATATGATAGTAATCTTCTCGTTTTTCTTTGGGGTCTATTAGGATTGACGAGGATAATTACGTGGCCATATGATATCTATCATAACCTAGAAGCATGGCCTCCCCTGTATACGAAGGTTTTCTTGAGCACTTCCCAAAGATTCTAATTTCTAAAAGCAGGTTTTCGACTATACCTTTATGTAAGGTGTCATTGTGAGGTGTTGTCCACGGTTGGGACGTCTTCTGAGTTGGTATATATTTGTATCAAACTCACGACATATGTGTTGTTGTGTTTTTTGCACGACAATTGTTGTAATAAAGTTGTAGTTATTTTTACGTACCATGTATTTGGCGACTCGAGAATGGGTTGGATGGAATGGACCTATTTTGGGGTTGTTACATTTGGTATCGAGCTTAGGGATATGATCTCTGGCGGAGATCGGGGAATAGAACTAGGAGGGAGAGATGAGTAAATCCTTGCTAGTGTGTCTACCTAAGCTTATTTGTTGTTGGTCGGTCATAATATCGGGATATTATGTGATATATTAATTTGTTCAATTAACCCTTGTTTTGAAATTTGTATTCTAGAATGATATCGAAATACGGGGAGATGAGCATTGGAGAAATTATGATGGCGGGGAAGATGGAATCTGAAATGAAAGCAAGGTATTCTCAACTCTTTGAAATACCAGTGCGTAAATTTCGGGGACGAAATTTCATAAGGAGGAGATTGTAAGACCCCGAATTTTATGAAATAAAAGTATTCAATTTTTCTTATAATTTACAATTAGGTAAATGGTTAAATTGATAAAAAGTTAAAGTTATGGGTGATATATGAAATTTTTTTCAAAAAATACATGAGTGGTTATAAAATATTCATTGTTGTCGGAGAATATTCGTTTGGTGGTGGAATATTCTTTTTTTGTTGGGAATATTAAATGCAACAGCTTGACCTTTTGTGGGCCCCATGTGAAAAGCGATTGGATGAAGAAAGCGACAAATATAAGTTGTTTTATAAATGGCAGGCGTAGTTATTCTGAATTAATCTTTGTTAAAATACTCGGTGGTTAAAAAAAATGTCTGGTGTTGTTGCGATGGCACGTATTATTGCACCAATTATTGATTCTTACGTGAAGACACTACTCGATAATTATTACGATAATTCTTATTCGATATTTTATTTTATTGATTGATAATTCTTTGCGTTGATATTTTATATTCTTTGTTGTTTTGATAATTGTCCTTTACGATATTTTCCATTATCGGATCAATAATTCATATTATTTGAATAATATTATTAGATAGCATTATTGGCAATGTCTAGAAAGTTACATCTAAGGAGAGGTTTGGTCACCTAATTCTTGGCATGATAAGGAGAAATTCTTATTGAAAGCCCCTCTTTCAGGAGCTGCACTGGTTGTCGATATTGTGATTATGTAATATTATTTGTGAATAATTAATTATTGATTTCATATGATGAGGAAAATATTGATTTTATGTGGATATAGATGGAGAAAATTTTTAATGTGACAATTGTTGAAAATTAATATTTTATCTTTTTACGATAAAATAATTCATTTAAATATATTATTATATTTTTTAATAATATAATAATGATGATATTTTTACGATGAATGTGGGATATATGAGTATATGAGGAGGAAGAGTATTTTGTTACCAAAAATATTTAAAACATGTTTTAAACATGTCGGTGGACCCCATTTCTTATTTGAAATTTGATTATAGCTTTGTAAAATCGTCAGTTTGTGGATTTGGTCAATTTTTGTTTGGAATTTGGAAAAACTTTCTTACGCAAAGTTGTAGAAATTGAATTTCCTATAAAAACTCATGAGATTGAATTTTACGGATAAAAGGGCTATTTATTATGAATTATTGAAGTTACGAAGCTCAAAATAATTGATTTTTGGAAGTTTAAAATATTTAAAAGTGTAAAAAAACGTTTTTTTTTTTTGTGGGCAGCCCTAGCATGTGTTTATTAAGCTAAAATCAGATTTCTAGAGGCGTAGGAATCTTGATTTTATATATATTATTATTATATTAAATTTTACGCTTTGGTGTTTAAGCATTTTTCTATAAATAAGTGCTTAGGTTATAATTGAAAATCACACGAAAGCTGAAGTTTTCTCTCTCTATATTATCGAGCGTATTCTTGTGAGTATTTTGAGTATACTTTGAGTATTGCTATACGTTGCAAGTTAGATTCGACGTTATTCGGTCGGAAATCTTGCTCTTTTGAGGTAAGGGATAATAAGGGATTTTAAGGGTTATTATTTGAAATTCTTCTGAACCTTCAAAAATTCTGGAAAAATTTGAAATGATATTTTGATGAGTTTTATAGATTGTGTCCAAAAATGGCGATTTTTGGATGTATAGATTAGGAGTTATGAATTTTATGAGAAAAGACTATTTTAAAAAGTAACCGCTTATAACTCCTTGTGGTTAACTCCAAAATTGATGAAATTTTTATTGGGAGTACATCTATATAATATCAGTATCTTAGTGTAAATTTCAAAATTTTTGGATAAAAGTACAATTTATGATAAATATCTGAATATTAAATTGGTTTTGGCCATATGAAAAATAGTAAATGAATTTTAAAAATTTTGAGAAAAATATATATTCAATATGGGACTATATTCTTCTAAATCTCAGAAAAGAAATATTTTTGGAACTGATTTGATATTTTTCATGAAAATGTTCTAGTTATGAGTAAATGAATTAAATATGTTTTGTGAAGTAAGAAAATTAGAAAATAGGATTTTATGGCTTGAGAATCATATATATGAGGTATATCTGATTTTTGATAAGGGTTTTGGTTATTGATGATGAGATCTTATGAGTTTGGCATTTTAAGATGATTAAATGCATTTATTAGTAAAGTGTAAACAATTAAAATAAATTGTTTATAAGTTTAAGAAATGATTAAAATATTGTGGTAGTATTAATAATATTAGATTATGAGATTATTAAGTGATTTATAACATTTTGATTAAGTTGTTATGAAATCATTGATTTATGAATCTTACTCTTGAGATTAAATCTATATGTTGATTATATTATTTTTTTATATAACATTTTTATAACCACAATGATGTTGAAATTCTCTTTCCTTTTGAGTGTAAAGATGGGTAGATTATTGGTATGATCATGACTAGGGTTCTCTTTGGCGATGGTGAAAAGTTGAATTGTATTTGGTATGATCATGACCATTGAATTTATAATTGAATATCTTTAGCTTAAGTGCAAAAGGTGAATTGATCAACATGGTTATAATTATTGTTTATATAAATTACGAAATGATTATATATTTCTTTGAGATATTAATATATTTGGCTGTAATGCAAATCTGAAATATGCTGTTGAGGAATATCTTTGGCTGTAGTGCAAAGATGAATTGTTGATGAATATCTTTGGGCTGTAGTGCAAAGATGAATTGTTGATGAATATCTTTGGGTCGTAGTGCAAAGATGACTGTTATTGAATATCTTTGGCACTGTAGTGCAAAGATGAGCTGTTGATGAATATCTTTGGCTTTGTAGTGCAAAGATGACTTGATGATGAATATCTTTGGCCGTAGTGCAAAGATGAATTTATTAGTATGATTATGAGCGAGGCTGTGATTTGGTATAACCATGATCTTTGATATTTCGGTAAAGACAAGTGATGAAAATTATCTTCGTCTGAATGAAAGGAATTTAGAACAACAATTACGATTATGAGTTATACATGTGATTGTGGGCGGGAATTGTTGATTGATGTTCTGAGGATAAAACATTGTTGGTGGACTTTTAACATGGAGAAGATAATAGACTTTATAGTCTATTTGACTCTTCTAATGGATTGCTCGTTCATTTTTGCAACTATGGTTGAAATTTTTTATCATCTACCATATGTTCTAAATCTACGATTTATTATTGATGAAGGCTATTGATAATTTAATTATCTTTAGTCATGATATTTTCTTGAGCTAGTTGTGCTCACCCTTTTGCTTCACAATTCCTTTCGGGTAATAAAAAAAGTGTATTTGGGTCGTGACGGGGAATAACGAGGGAATAGAGCGGTGGTCTATAGATGTTGAGGTGAGGTGAATTTAACTTGGAAGGGTGTTTTGCCACTTTATCATACAAGATGTCTAATGACATCTGACCTCGTGTCATCATAAAAGCGAGGTTGTGCTCATCCACTTCTTTGAGTATATCTACCGGCCACTATCTATATGATCTTGGAGTCTATTTGAAATTTAACTCTCAATTAGAGCAGTAGAGATAATGATATGTAAGAGAAAACTCACCATTGGGAAGAATATGATAGTAATCTTCTCGTTTTTTTTTGGGGTCTATTAGAATTGACCAAGGATAATTACGTGGCCATATGATATCTATCATAACCTAGAAGCATGGCCTCCCGTATACGAAGGTTTTCTTGAGCACTTCCCAAAGATTCTAATTTCTAAAAGCAGTTTTTCGACTATACCTTTATGTAAGGTGTCATTGTGAGTCGTTGTTCTGGGACATGAGTTTGTATATATTTGTATCAAACTCATGACATATGTGTTGTTGTATTTTTTTTACGACAATTGTTGTAATAAAGTTGTAGTTATTTTTTTACATACCATGTATTTGGCGACTCGAGAATGGGTTGGATGGAATGGACCTATTTTGGGGTTGTTACATTTGGTATCGAGCTTAGGGATATGATCTCTGGCGGAGATCGGGGAATAGAACTAGGAGGAGAGATGAGTAAATCCTTCGCTAGTGTGTCCTACCTAAGCTTATTTGTTGGTTGGTTATAATATCGGGATATTATGTGATATATTAATTTGTTCAATTAACCCTTGTTTTGAAATTTGTATTCTAGAATGATATTTGAAATACGGAGATGAGCATTGGAGAAATTATGATGGCGGGGAAGATGGAATCGAAATGAAAGCAAGGTATTCTCAACTCTTTGAAATGCAGTACGTAAATTCGGGGGACGAAATTTCATAAGGAGGGAGATTGTAAGACCCGAATTTTATGAAATAAAAGTATTCAATTTTTCTTATAATTACAATTAGGTAAATGGTTAAATTGATAAAAAGTTAAAGTTAAGGGTGATATATGAATTTTTTTTTCAAAAATACGCATGAAGTGGTTATAAAATATTCATTGTTGTCGGAGAATATTCGTTTGGTCGTGGAATATTCTTTTTTGTTGGGAATATAAATGCATGACAGTGTGACCTTTTGTGGGCCCCATGTGAAAAAGCGATTGGATGAAGAAAAGCGACAAATATAAGTTGTTTATAAATGGCGGGCGTAGTTGTTACAGATTAATCTTTGTTAAAATACTACGGTGGGTTTTAAAATGTCTGGCGTTGTTACGATAGCTGCGGTATTGCACCAATTATTGATTCTTACGTACGTGAAAGACACTACTCGATAATTATTACGATAATTCTTATTCAATATTTTATTTTATTGATTGATAATTCTTTGCGTTGATATTTTATATTCTTGTTGTTTGATAATTGTCCTACTACAATATTTTCCATTATCGGACAATAATTCATATTATTTGAATAATATTATTAGATAGCATTATTGGCGATGTCTAGAAAGTTACATCGAGGAGAGGTTTGGTCACCTAATTTGCGCCCGATAAGGAGAAATTCTTATTGGAAAGCCCCCTCTTTCCTGGGAACTGCTGGTTGTCAATATTGTGATTATGTAATATTATTTGTGAATAATTAATTATTGATTTTTATGATGAGGAAAATATTCATTTTATGTGGATATAGATAGAGAAAATTTTTAATGTGACAATTGTTGAAAATTAATATTTTATCTTTTTACGATAAAATAATTCATTTAAATATATTATTATATTTTTAATAATATAATAATGATGATATTTTTTACGATGAATGTGGGATATATGAGTATATGAGGGAGGAGAGTATTTTTTGTTACCAAAAATATTTAAAACATTTTAAACATGTCGGTGGACCCCATTTCTTGATTTGAAATTTGATTATAGCTTTGTAAAATCATCGTTTGTGGATTTGGTCAATTTTTGTTTGGAATTTGGAAAAACTTTCTTCTGCAAAGTTGTAGAGAATTGAATTTCCTATAAAAACTTGCGAGATTCAAATTTTCTGATAAAAGGGCTATTTATTATGAATTATTGAAGTTCCGAAGCTCCGAAATAATTGATTTTTGGAAGTTTAAAATATTTAAAGTGTGAAAAACGTTTTTTGTTTTGTGGGCAGCCCTAGCATGTGCTTATTAAGCTAAAATCAGATTTCTAGAGGCGTAGGAATCTTGATTTATATATATTATTATTAAATTAAATTTTACGCTTTGGTGTTTAGCATTTTTCTATAAATAGAAAGTCTTAGGTTATAATTGAAAATCACACGAAGCTGAAGTTTTCTCTCTATATTATCGGCGTATTCTTGTGAGTATTTTGAGTATACTTTGAGTATTTCTATCGGTGCAAGTTAGATTCGACGTTATTCGATCGGAAATCTTCTTTGCTCTTTTGAGGTAAGGGATAGTAAAGGGATTTTAAGGGTTATTATTTTGAAATTCTTCTGAACCTTCAAAAATTCTGGAAAAATTTGAAATGATATTTTGATGAGTTTTATAGATTGTGTCCAAAAATGGCGATTTTTGGATGTATAGATTGGGAGTTATGAATTTTTGAGAAAAGACTATTTTAAAAGTAACCGCTTATAACTCCTTGTGGTTAACTCAAAATTGATGAAATTTTTATTGGGAGTACATCTATATAATATCAGTATACCTGTGAATTTCAAAATTTTTGGATAAAAGTACAATTTATGATAAATGTCTGAATATTCGGTGGTTTTGGCCATGTGAAAAATAGTAAATGAATTTTAAAAATTTTGAGAAAATATATATTCAATATGGGACTATATTCTTCTAAATCTCAGAAAAGAAATATTTTTAAAACTGATTTGATATTTTCATGAAAATGTTCTAGTTATGAGTAAATGAATTAAATATGTTTTGTGAAGTAAGAAAATTAGAAAATATGATTTTATGGCTTGAGAATCATATATGAGGTATATCTGATTTTTGATGAGGGTTTTGGTTATTGATGATGAGATCTTATGAGTTTGGCATTTTAAGATGATTAAATGCATTTATTAGTAAAGTGTAAACAATTAAAATAAATTGTTTATAAGTTTAAGAAATGATTAAAATATTGTGGTAGTATTAATAATATTAGATTATGAGATTATTAAGTGATTTATAACATTTTGATTAAGTTGTTATGAAATCATTGATTTATGAATCTTACTCTTGAGATTAAATCTATATGTTGATTATATTATTTTTATATAACATTTTTATAACCACGATGTTGAAATTTCTCTTTGACTTGGAGTGTAAAGATGGGTAGATTATTGGTATGATCATGACTAGGGTTCTCTTTGGCGATGGTGAAAAGTTGAATTGTATTTGGTATGATCATGACCATTGAATTTATAATTGAATATCTTTAGCTTAAGTGCAAAGGTGAATTGACATATATGGTTATAATTATTGTTTATATAAATTACGAAATGATTATATATTTCTTTGAGATATTAATATATTTGGCTTTTTTGTAATGCAAATATGATCTATTGAGGAATATCTTTGGCACTGTAAAAGATGAATTGTTGATGAATATCTTTGGCATGTAGTGCAAAGATGAATTGTTGATGAATATCTTTGGGTCAGTGTAGTGATGAAAAAGATGACTGTTGTTGAATATCTTTGGCTTTTGTAGTGCAAAGATGACTTGTTGATGAATATCTTTGGTGTAGTAGTGCAAAGAGCTGTTGATGAATATCTTTGGGCGTAGTGCAAAGATGAATTTATTAGTATGATTATGAGCAGGAGGCTGTGATTTGGTATAACCATGATCTTTGATATTTCGGTAAAGACAAGTGATGAAAATTATCTAGATCACGGATGAGAAAAGGAATTTAGAACAACAATTACGATTATGAGTTATACATGTGATTGTGGGCGAGGAATTGTTGATTGATGTTCTGAGGATAAAACATTGTTGGTGGACTTTTAACATGGAGAAGATAATAGACTTTATAGTCTATTTGACTCTTCTAATGGATTGCTTTCGTTCATTGCAACTATGGTTGAAAAGTTTTATCATCTACCATATGTTCTAAATCTCTGATTTATTATTGATGAAGGCTATTGATAATTTAATTATCTTTAGTCATGATATTTTCTTTACTGAGCTAGTTGTGCTCACCCTTTTGCTTCACAATTCCTTTCAGGTAATAAAAGTGTATTTGGGTCGAAGCGGGGAATAACAAGGGAATAGAGCGGTGGTCTATAGATGTTGAGGTGAGGTGAATTTAACTTGGAAGGGTGTTTTGCCCTTTATCATACAAGATGTCTAATGACATACAACCTCGTGTCATCATAAAGGCGAGGTTGTGCTCATCCACTTCTTCGAGTATATCTACCAAAGACTATCTATATGATCTTGGAGTCTATTTGAAATATAACCTCAATTAGAGGCAGTAGAGATAATGATATGTCAAGAGAAAACTCACCATTGGGAAGAATATGATAGTAATCTTCGTTTTTTTTTGGGGTCTATTAGGGTGACCAAGGATAATTACGTGGCCATATGATATCTATCATAACCTAGAAGCATGGCCTCCCATGTATACGAGAAGGTTTCTTGAGCACTTCCCAAAGATTCTAATTTCTAAAAGCAGTTTTCGACTATACCTTTATGTAAAGTGTCATTGTGACGTTTATCCACGGTTGGGACGGTTGAAGTCACGATTGTATATATTTGTATCAAACTCACGACATATGTGTTGTTGTATTTTGCACGACAATTGTTGTAATAAAGTTGTAGTTATTTTCGTACCATGTATTTGGCGACTTTCTCGAATGGGTTGGATGGAATGGACCTATTTTGGGGTGTTACATTTGGTATCGAGCTTAGGGATATGATCTCTGGCGGAGATCGGGGAATAGAACTAGGAGGGAGAGATGAGTAAATCCTTCGCTAGTGTGTCCTACCTAAGCTTATTTGTTGGTCGAGTATAATAATATAGGGATATTATGTGATATATTAATTTGTTCAATTAACCCTTGTTTTGAAGTTTGTATTCTAGAATGATATGAAATACGAGGAGATGAGCATTGGAGAAATTATGATGGCGGGGAAGATGGAATGCGAAATGAAAGCAAGGTATTCTCAACTCTTTGAAATACCAGTGCGTAAATTTCGGGGACGAAATTTCATAAGGAGGGAGATTGTAAGACCCGAATTTTATGAAATAAAAGTATTCAATTTTTCTTATAATTACAATTCGGTAAATGGTTAAATTGATAAAAAGTTAAAGTTAAGGGTGATATATGAAATTTTTTCAAAAATACATGCAAGTGGTTATAAAATATTCATTGTTTGTCGGAGAATATTCGTTTGGTCGTGGAATATTCTTTTTTGTTGGGGAATATTAAATATGATGGTATGACCTTTTGTGTGGGCCCATAATGGAAAGCGATTGGATGAAGAAAAAGACAAATATAAGTTGTTTATAAATAATGGCGTAGTTGTTCAAATTAATCTTTGTTGGAAAATGGGTGGGTGGTTAAAATACGCGTTGTTGCACGATAGCATGTGTATTGCACGGTATTGCACCAATTATTGATTCTTACGTGAAGAAGACACTACTTTCAATAATTATTACGATAATTCTTGTTCAATATTTTATTTTATTGATTCAATATTTTTTGCGTTGATATTTTATATTACTGTTATTTCAATAATTGTCATCTACACAGTATTTTCCATTATCGGACAATAATTCATATTATTTGAATAATATTATTAGATAGCATTATTGGCAATGTCTAGAAAGTTACATCGAGGAGAGGTTTGGTCACCTAATTTGGCGCCTTGATGAGGAGAAATTCTTATTGGAAAGCCCCTCTTTCACAGGAGGCTGCTGGTTGTCAATATTGTGATTATGTAATATTATTTGTGAATAATTAATTATTGATTTTTATGATGAGGAAAATATTCATTTTATGTGGATATAGATGGAGAAAATTTTTAATGTGACAATTGTTGAAAATTAATATTTTATCTTTTTACGATAAAATAATTCATTTAAATATATTATTATATTTTTAATAATATAATAATGGTGATATTTTTACGATGAATGTGGGATATATGAGTATATGAGGAGGAAGAGTATTTTGTTACCAAAAAATATTTAAAACATGTTAAACATGTGGTGGACCCCATTTCTTGGTGAAATTTGATTATAACTTTGTAAAATCGTCCGTTTGTGGATTTGGTCAATTTACATTTGGAATTTGGAAAAACTTTCTTACGCAAAGTTGTAGAAATTGAATTTCCTATAAAAATCATGAGAGATTGAATTTTTCTGATAAAAAGGCTATTTATTATGAATTATTGAAGTTAGAAGCTCAAAATAATTGATTTTGGAAGTTTAAAATATTTAAAAAGTGTGAAACGTTTTTTTTGTTTTGTGGGCAGCCCTAGCATGTGTTTATTAAGCTAAAATCAGATTTCTAGAAGCGTAGGAATCTTGATTTATATATATTATTATTAAATTAAATTTTACGCTTTGGTGTTCTAAGCATTTTCTATAAATAAAGTCTTAGGTTATAATTGAAAATCACACTTAAAGCTGAAGTTTTCTCTCTCTATATTATCGAGCGTATTCTTGTGAGTATTTTGAGTATACTTTGAGTATTGCTATCTACGGTGCAAGTTAGTTTCGCGTTATTTCGATCGAAATCTTTGCTCTCTTTTGAGGTAAGGGATAGTAAAGGGATTTTAAGGGTTATTATTTTGAAATTCTTCTGAACCTTCAAAATTCTGGAAAAATTTGAAATGATATTTTGATGAGTTTTATAGATTGTGTCCAAAAATGGCGATTTTTGGATGTATAGATTGGGAGTTATGAATTTTATGAGAAAAGACTATTTTAAAAGTAACCGCTTATAACTCCTTGTGGTTAACTCAAAATTGATGAAATTTTTATTGGGAGTATCTATATAATATCAGTATACCCTGTGAATTTCAAAATTTTTGGATAAAAGTACAATTTATGATAAATGTCTGAATATTCGGTGGTTTTGGCCATATGAAAAATAGTAAATGAATTTTAAAAATTTTGAGAAAATATATATTCAATATGGGACTATATTCTTCTAAATCTCAGAAAAAAATATTTTTGAAACTGATTTGATATTTTTCATGAAAATGTTCTAGTTATGAGTAAATGAATTAAATATGTTTTGTGAAGTAAGAAAATTAGAAAATATGATTTTATGGCTTGAGAATCATATATGAGGTATATATCTGATTTTTGATAAGGGTTTTGGTTATTGATGATGAGATCTTATGAGTTTGGCATTTTAAGATGATTAAATGCATTTATTAGTAAAGTGTAAACAATTAAAATAAATTGTTTATAAGTTTAAGAAATGATTAAAATATTGTGGTAGTATTAATAATATTAGATTATGAGATTATTAAGTGATTTATAACATTTTGATTAAGTTGTTATGAAATCATTGATTTATGAATCTTACTCTTGAGATTAAATCTATATGTTGATTATATTATTTTTTTATATAACATTTTTATAACCACGATGATGAAATTCTCTTTCTTTTGAGTGTAAAGATGGGTAGATTATTGGTATGATCATGACTACTAGGGTTCTCTTTGGCGATAGTGAAAAGTTGAATTGTGATTGGTATGATCATGACCATTGAATTTATAATTGAATATCTTTAGCTTAAGTGCAAAGGTGAATTGATCAACATATATGGTTATAATTATTGTTTATATAAATTTCGAAATGATTATATATTTCTTTGAGATATTAATATATTTGGCTTTATGTAATGCAAATATGAATTGTTGAGGAATATCTTTGGCTTTGTGCAAAGATGAATTAAAGATGAATTGTTGATGGATATATTTGAATTGTTGATGTAGTGCAGAAGATGAATTGTTGATGAATATCTTTGGGTCGTAGTAAAAAGATGACTGTTGTTGAATATCTTTGGCTTGTAGTGCAAAGATGAAGCTGTTGATGAATATCTTTGGCCCGTAGTGCAAAGATGAATTTATTAGTATGATTATGAGCGAGGCTGTGATTTGGTATAACCATGATCTTTGATATTTGGTAAAGACAAGTGATGAAAATTATCTTTGTCCGAATGAGAAAAGGAATTTAGAACAACAATTACGATTATGAGTTATACATGTGATTGTGGGGCAAGAATTGTTGATTGATGTTACGAGGATAAAACATTGTTGGTGGACTTTTAACATGGAGAAGATAATAGACTTTATAGTCTATTTGACTCTTCTAATGGATTGCTTTCGTTCACATTTGCAACTATGGTTGAAATTTTTTATCATCTACCATATGTTCTAAATCTCGATTTATTATTGATGAAGGCTATTGATAATTTAATTATCTTTAGTCATGATATTTTTTCTTGAAGCTAGTTGTGCTCACCCTTTTGCTTCACAATTCCTTTCGTGTAATAAAAAAGTGTATTTGGGTCGAGCGGGGAATAACAAGGGAATAGAAGCGGTGGTCTATAGATGTTGAGGGTGAGGTGAATTTAACTTGGAAAGGTGTTTTGCCACTATCATACAAGATGTCTAATGACATACAACCTCGTGTCATCATAAATGCGAGGTTGTGCTCATCCACTTTTGAGTATATCTACCAAAGACTATCTATATGATCTTGGAGTCTATTTGAAATTTAACTCTCAATTAGAGATAGTAGAGATAATGATATGTCAAGAGAAAACTCACCATTGGAAAGAATATGATAGTAATCTTCTCGTTTTTCTTTGGGGTCTATTAGGGTGACCAAGGATAATTACGTGGCCATATGATATCTATCATAACCTAGAAGCATGGCCTCCCGTATACGAAAGGTTTTCTTGAGCACTTCCCAAAGATTCTAATTTCTAAAACAGTTTTCGACTATACCTTTATGTAAGGTGTCATTATGAGGTGTTATCCACGGTTGGGACATAGTATATTTGATATATATTTGTATCCAAACTCACAGCATATGTGTTGTTGTATTTTGCACGACAATTGTTGTAATAAAGTTGTAGTTATTTTCCACATCGTGTATTTTGACGACTCAGAATGGGTTGGATGGAATGGACCTATTTTGGGGTTGTTACATTTGGTATCAGAGCTTAGGGATATGATCTCTGGCGGAGATCGGGGAATAGAACTAGGAGGGAAGAGATGAGTAAATCCTTCACTAGTGTGCCCTACCTAAGCTTATTTGTTGGTTAGTTATAATATCGGGATATTATGTGATATGTTAATTTGTTCAATTAACCCTTGTTTTGAAGCTGTATTCTAGAATGATATTTGAAATACAGGAGATGAGCATTGGAGAAATTATGATGACAGGGAAGATGGAATCTGAAATGAAAGCAAGGTATTCTCAACTCTTTGAAATACCAGGTACGTAAATTTCGGGGACCAAATTCATAAGGAGGGGAGATTGTAAGACCCCGAATTTTATGAAATAAAAGTATTCAATTTTTCTTATAATTACAATTTAGTAAATGGTTAAATTGATAAAAAGTTAAAGTTAAGGGTGATATATGAAATTTTTTCAAAAATACGCAAGTGGTTATAAAATATTCATTGTTGTCGGAGAATATTCGTTTGGTCGTGGAATATTCTTTTTGTTGGGGAATATTCCGTATGACCTGCCGCAGATTTTTGTGGGCCCCATAACTGAAAAAGCGATTGGATGAAGAAAACGACAAATATAAGTTGTTTATAAATGATACGTAGTTGTTACTGTTAATATCGTTGGAATAAAATGGGTAAAGTACTAGTGGTTAAAACACAAGAGATTACATACCAGATTGCACCAATTATTGATTATTTCTTACGTAAGAAGACACTACTCAATAATTGTTACAAGAATTATCGCTCAATTATTTTATTTTATTGATTCAATAATTGCCGATTGATATTTTATATTATCGTTATTTCAATAATTGTCTCTACGCATAAAGATTTTCCATTATCGGATCAATAATTCATATTATTTGAATAATATTATTAGATAAGCATTATTGGCAATGTCTAGAAAGTTCGTCAAGGAGAGGTTTGGTCACCTAATTATGCGCCAAGAAGGAGAAATTTTTATTGAAAAGCCCTCTTTCCGGAACCGCCGTCGTCATTAATATTGTGATTGTGTAATATTATTTGTGAATAATTAATTATTGATTTTTATGATGAGGAAAATATTCATTTTATGTGGATATAGATGGAGAAAATTTTTAATGTGACAATTGTTGAAAATTAATATTTTATCTTTTTTCGATAAAATAATTCATTTAAATATATTATTATATTTTTAATAATATAATAATGGTGATATTTTTACAAATGAATGTGGGATATATGAGTATATGAGGAGGAAGAGTATTTTTGTTACAAAAATATTTAAAACATGTTAAACATGTCTGGTGGACCCCATTTCTTCGATTGAAATTTGATTATAGCTTGTAAAATCGTCTGCTTGTGGATTTTGGTCAATTTTTGTTTGGAATTTGGAAAACTTTCTTCGTAAAGTTGTAGAGAATTGAATTTCCTATAAAAACTTGCGAGATTGAATTTTTTCGGATAAAAGGGCTATTTATTATGAATTATTGAAGTTCAAGTTCAAATAATTGATTTTGGAAGTTTAAAATATTTAAAGTGTGAAAAACGTTTTTTGTTTTGTGGGTTTATTTAGCATGTGTTTATTAAGCTAAAATCAGATTTCTAGAGGCGAGGAATCTTGATTTATATATATTATTATTAAATTAAATTTTCGCTGCTTTGGTGTTCTAAGCATTTTCCTATAAATAGAAAGTGCTTAGGTTATAATTGAAAATCACACTTAAACTCAAGTTTCTCTCTCTATATTATCGAAATATTCTTGTGAGTATTTTGAGTATACTTTGAGTATTGCTATCTGATGCAAGTTCGATTCAACGTTATTCAAATGTAAGTCTTGCGCTTTTGAGGTAAGGGATAATAAGGGATTTTAAGGGTTATTATTTGAAATTCTTCTGAACCTCAAAAATTCTGGAAAAATTTGAAATGATATTTTGATGAGTTTTATAGATTGTGTCCAAAAATGGCGATTTTTGGATGTATAGATTGGGAGTTATGAATTTTATGAGAAAAGACTATTTTAAAAGTAACCGCTTATAACTCCTTGTGGTTAACTCCAAAATTGATGAAATTTTTATTGGGAGTACATCTATATAATATCAGTATACCCTGTGAATTTCAAAATTTTTGGATAAAAGTACAATTTATGATAAATGTCTGAATATTCGGTGGTTTTGGCATATGTGAAAAATAGTAAATGAATTTTAAAAATTTTGAGAAAATATATATTCAATATGGGACTATATTCTTCTAAATCTCAGAAAAGAAATATTTTTGAAACTGATTTGATATTTTTCATGAAAATGTTCTAGTTATGAGTAAATGAATTAAATATGTTTTGTGAAGTAAGAAAATTAGAAAATATGATTTTATGGCTTGAGAATCATATATGAGGTATATGCAGATTTTTGATAAGGGTTTTGGTTATTGATGATGAGATCTTATGAGTTTGGCATTTTAAGATGATTAAATGCATTTATTAGTAAAGTGTAAACAATTAAAATAAATTGTTTATAAGTTTAAAAAATGATTAAAATATTGTGGTAGTATTAATAATATTAGATTATGAGATTATTAAGTGATTTATAACATTTTGATTAAGCTGTTATGAAATCATTGATTTATGAATCTTACTCTTGAGATTAAATCTATATGTTGATTATATTATTTTTATATAACATTTTATAACCCTCGATGTTGAAATTCTCTTTCACTTGAGTGTAAAGATGGGTAGATTATTGGTATGATCATGACTAGGGTTCTCTTTTGGCAAAGAGTGAAAAGTTGAATTGTGACCGGTATGATCATGACCATTGAATTTATAATTGAATATCTTTAGCTTAAGTGCAAAGGTGAATTTCGATCAATATGGTTATAATTATTGTTTATATAAATTCGAAATGATTATATATTTCTTTGAGATATTAATATATTTATTCGTAATGCAAATATGAATTATTGAGGAATATCTTTGGCCGTGTAGTGCAAAGATGAATTGTTGATGGATATATTTGGCATGTAGCAAAGAGATGAATTGTTGATGAATATCTTTGGGTCGTAGTGCAAAGATGATGACTATTATTTTGAATATATGAATTTGGCTTGAAGCAAAGATGAATTGTTGTTGAATATCTTTGGCCCGTAGTAAAAGATGATGAATATCTTTGGCCCGTGAGCAAAAGATGAATTTATTAGTATGATTATGAACAGAACCGTGATTTGGTATAACCATGATCTTTGATATTTCGTAAAGACAAGTGATGAAAATTATCTTCATTCCGAATGAGAAAAGGAATTTAGAACAACAATTACGATTATGAATTATTAAAGGGAATGGTGAACAGGAATTTTTGATTGATGTTACAGGATAAAACATTGTTGGTGGACTTTTAACATGGAGAAGATAATAGACTTTATAGTCTATTTGACTCTTCTAATGGATTGCTCGTTCCGCTGCAACTATGGTTGAAATTTTTTTTATCATCTACCATATGTTCTAAATCTCTGATTTATTATTGATGAAGGCTATTGATAATTTAATTATCTTTAGTCATGATATTTTTTATCGAAGTTAGTCAGGTTTCACCCTTTTGCTTCACAATTCCTTTCGTGTAATAAAAGTGTAGTTGGTCGAAAGTGGGAATAACAAGGAATAGTAAACGGTGGTCTATAGATGTTGAGGTGAGGTGAATTTAACTTGAAGGGTGTTTTGCCACTATCATACAAGATGTCTAATGACATACAACCTCTCGGTCATCATAAGATGTGGGTTGGTTTCATCCACTTACGAGTATATCTACCAAAGACTACCTATATGATCTTGGAGTCTATTTGAAATTTAACCCTCAATTAGAGATAGTAGAGATAATGATATGTCAAGAGAAAACTCACCATTGGGGAAGAATATGATAGTAATCTTCATTTTTTTTTGGGGTCTATTGGGTCAACCAAGGATAATTTTGTGGCCATATGATATCTATCATAACCTAGAAGCATGGCCTCCCATGTACGAAGGTTTCCTTGAGCACTTCCCAAAGATTCTAATTTCTAAAACAGTTTTCGACTATACCTTTATGTAAGGTGTCATTATGAGGTGTTGTCCACGGTTGGGACATGAGTCACAGTTGATATATATTTGTATCCAAACTCACAGCATATGTGTTGTTGTATTTTGCACGACAATTGTTGTAATAAAGTTGTAGTTATTTTCCGCATCATGTATTTTGACGACTCAGAATGGGTTGGATGGAATGGACCTATTTTGGGGTCGTTACATTTGGTATCGAGCTTAGGATATGATCTCTCAAGTGAGATCGGGGAATAGAACTAGGAGGGGAGAGATGAGTAAATCCTTCGCTAGTGTGTCCTACCTAAGCTTATTGGTCAGTTATAATATCGGGATATTATGTGATATGTTAATTTGTTCAATTAACCCTTGTTTTGAAGTCGTATTCTAGAATGATATCCTGAAATACGTGAGATGAGCATTGGAGAAATTATGATGACAGGAAGATGGAATCGAAATGAAAGCAAGGTATTCTCAACTCTTTGAAATACTGTGCACGTAAATTTCGGGGACTAAATTTCATAAGGAGGGAGATTGTAAGACCTCGAATTTTATGAAATAAAAGTATTCAATTTTTCTTATAATTACAATTCAAGAAATGGTTAAATTGATAAAAGTTAAAGTTAAGGGTGATATATGAAATTTTTTTCAAAAATACGCAAGTGGTTATAAAATATTCATTGTTGTTTGAGAATATTCGTTTGGTCGTAGAATATTCTTTTTGTTGGGAATATATTCGACGACGCCAGTGCAAATTTTTGTGGGCCCCATAACGAAAAGCGATTGGATGAAGAAAACGACAAATATAAGTTGTTTATAAATAATGGCGTAGCCAGTTAGTTGTTATATTGTTGGAACTAGAATTAATAATTGTTAAAATACTAGGTGGTTAAAAACAAGAAGATTACAGTATTGCACCAATTATTGATTCTTACGTAAGAAGACACTACTCAATAATTGTTACAAAGAATTATCGCTCAATATTTTATTTTATTGATTCAATAATTTGATTGATATTTTATATTATCGTTATTTCAATAATTGTCTCTACATAAAGATTTTTCATTATCGGAGCAATAATTCATATTATTTGAATAATATTATTAGATAGCATTATTGGCAATGTCTAGAAAGTTCATCAAGGAGAGGTTTGGTCACCTAATCATTGCGCCAAGAAGGAGAAATTTTATCGAAAGCCCCTCTTCCGGAACCGCCGGTTGTCAATATTGTGATTATGTAATATTATTTGTGAATAATTAATTATTGATTTTTATGATGAGGAAAATATTCATTTTATGTGGATATAGATGGAGAAAATTTTTAATGTGACAATTGTTGAAAATTAATATTTTATCTTTTTCTCGATAAAATAATTCATTTAAATATATTATTATATTTTTAATAATATAATAATGGTGATATTTTTTTACAATGAATGTGGGATATATGAGTATATGAGGAGGAAGAGTATTTTTGTTACAAAAATGTTTAAAACATGTTTAAACATGCTGGTGGACCCCATTTCTCGATCGAAATTTGATTATAAATTGTAAAATCGTCTGCTTGTGGATTTCGGTCAATTTTTGTTTGGAATTTGGAAAAACTTTCTTCGCAAAGTTGTAGAGAATTGAATTTCCTATAAAACTTCGCGAGATTTGAATTTTCCGATAAAAGGGCTATTTATTATGAATTATTGAAGTTCAAGTTCAAATAATTGATTTTGGAAGTTTAAAATATTTAAAGTGTGAAAAACATTTTTTTTTGTTTTGTGGGCAGCCCTAGCATGTGCTTATTAAGCTAAAATCAGATTTCTAGAGGCGAGAGAATCTTGATTTATATATATTATTATTAAATTAAATTTTTCGCTTTGGTGTTCTAAGCATTTTCCTATAAATAGAGTGCTTAGGTTATAATTGAAAATCACACCGTAAACTCAAGTTTTCTCTCTATATTATCGAGTTTATTCTTGTGAGTATTTTGAGTATACTTTGAGTATTTCTATATACTGCAAGTTCGTTCAAAAAGTTATTCCAAATGTAGGCATCGCTCTTTTGAGGTAAGGGATAATAAGGGATTTTAAGGGTTATTATTTCGAAATTTTCTGAACCTTCAAAAATTCTGGAAAAATTTGAAATGATATTTTGATGAGTTTTATAGATTGTGTCCAAAATGGCGATTTTTGGATGTATAGATTGGGAGTTATGAATTTTATGAGAAAAGACTATTTTAAAAGTAACCGCTTATAACTCCTTGTGGTTAACTCCAAAATTGATGAAATTTTTATTGGGAGTACATCTATATAATATCAGTATACCCTGTGAATTTCAAAATTTTTGGATAAAAGTACAATTTATGATAAATGTCTGAATATTCGGTGGTTTTGGCCATGTGAAAAAATAGTAAATGAATTTTAAAAATTTTGAGAAAAATATATATTCAATATGGGACTATATTCTTCTAAATCTCCAGAAAAGAAATATTTTTGAAACTGATTTGATATTTTTCATGAAAATGTTCTAGTTATGAGTAAATGAATTAAATATGTTTTGTGAAGTAAGAAAATTAGAAAATAGGATTTTATGGCTTGAGAATCATATATGAGGTATATGCAGATTTTTGATAAGGGTTTTGGTTATTGATGATGAGATCTTATGAGTTTGGAATTTTAAGATGATTAAATGCATTTATTAGTAAAGTGTAAACAATTAAAATAAATTGTTTATAAGTTTAAGAAATGATTAAAATATTGTGGTAGTATTAATAATATTAGATTATGAGATTATTAAGTGATTTATAACATTTTGATTAAGTTGTTATGAAATCATTGATTTATGAATCTTACTCTTGAGATTAAATCTATATGTTGATTATATTATTTTTATATAACATTTTTATAACCCTGATGTTGAAATTCTCTTTCACTGGAGTGTAAAGATGGGTAGATTATTGGTATGATCATGACTAGGGTTCTCTTTGGCCAGTAGTGAAAAGTTGAATTGTGACTGGTATGATCATGACCATTGAATTTATAATTGAATATCTTTAGCTTAAGTGCAAAGGTGAATTGATCAACATGGTTATAATTATTGTTTATATAAATTGAAATGATTAAATATTTCTTTGAGATATTAATATATTTGGCCCATGTAATGCAAATATGAATCTGTTGAGGAATATCTTTGGTTGTGTAGTGCAAAGATGAATTGTTGATGATATATTTGGCATGTAGTGAAAATTATGAATGAATTGTTGATGAATATCTTTTGGGTCGAAAGTGCAAAGATGACTGTTGTTGAATATCTTTGGCATGTAGTGCAAAGATGAATCTGTTGATGAATATCTTTGGCCCGTGAGTGCAAAAAGATGAATTTATTAGTATGATTATGAACAGAACTGTGATTTGGTATAACCATGATCTTTGATATTTGAGGTAAAGACAAGTGATGAAAATTATCTTCATTCCGAATGAGAAAAGGAATTTAGAACAACAATTACGATTATGAAGTTATACATGTGATTGTGGATGTGAATTGTTGATTGATGTTTACAGGATAAAACATTGTTGGTGGACTTTTAACATGGAGAAGATAATAGACTTTATAGTCTATTCGACTCTTCTAATGGATCGCTTCGTTCTACCGCAACTATGGTTGAAATTTTTTTATCATCTACCATATGTTCTAAATCTCGATTTATTATTGATGAAGGCTATTGATAATTTAATTATCTTTAGTCATGATATTTTTTATCGAGTTAGTTGTGCTCACCCTTTTGCTTCACAATTCCTTTCGTGTAATAAAAGTGTATTTGGGTCGAGCGTGGGAATAACAAGGAATAGAAGCGGTGGTCTATAGATGTTGAGGGTGAGGTGAATTTAACTTGGAAGGGTGTTTTGCCACTATCATACAAGATGTCTAATGACATACAACCTCGTGTCATCATAAGATGAGGTTGTGTTTCATCCACTGCTTGAGAGTATATCTACCAAAGACTACCTATATGATCTTGGAGTCTATTTGAAATTTAACTCTCAATTAGAGATAGTAGAGATAATGATATGTCAAGAGAAAACTCACCATTGATCCTGCCGTTAGATAAGCTTCAAAGAAATGGATATGTAATGTTGTTCTTGAGAGTCCACTATCTCTATAGTGATTTCCCATCTTTCAATGATTCCTATAATCAAATGAAAGTGCCACAACACATGTTTAGATCCAAGATGAGACTTAGGAACTATTCCTAGTTCTATAATGAACTTTTCATCCAAACAATCAACTTCCAGCTTCATTTATAGCTATATACTTTGTCTTTATCACTAAACCAACAATTCTTTGTTGTTTGGATCCTTTCCAATTTCACTGCACCACCGTTCAAGGTAACGCTTTACCTTAAAGTAGATTTTATGTAATCTTGGTCTGTCTAAAAAACTTGAGTTTGTTAAGCCTTCTAGTTTTAATTCAGACCCACCATAAATATGATCACATCCTTAGTGTCGGTTAAGTACTTTAAGATGTTTTTCACTGACTCATAGTGAACTTCTCCAGAATATGACTGATCAACATCAGGTCTCGTACATTTCATTGCATACATGATAGTTACTCATACAATATCTCTTTTGGAGTCTTTGGGGACTATTAAGAGAGATACACTCCATGTCTCATCAACATGAGACATCTCTTGGAGTTTGCCATGCTAAACGACTTTAGCATCAAATGAATATACGTTCCTTGAGTTATGTCGAGCATCCTCTTTAACCTATCTATATAGATTTGTATCCCCAATTAAGATACTCTTCCCAAATCATTCATGGAGGAATGTTTTGACAACTTTATCTTTACTGATTCTAGCATTGGCATGTCATACTTTATCCGTATTATATCAACATATAATACTAGGAATGTCACGACGCTCCCACTAACCCTTTTTTACACACTAGGTTCATTCTTATTTTTGATAAAATCAAACTCTTTTGATTATTTCATCAAAACGAATGTTCCATTTTTGAGAAACTTGCTTCAATTCATTTCTATGAGTGTCTACAACTCTTACCTCATCGTATGTAACTGGTTAATCATCTTCTATGATGTGTACCTCATCATCATCACATAAGATGAATCCATACCTCCAAGGTATCTTTGGTGACTATTCCGTTATTTATGATTTGTTGCCAGGTACAATACAGTCTATCTACATGTTACTCTTATTTGACTTATAGTGTTTTGTGGTTCTTGAACTCTTCAAGATCTGTTATCCTCCCACTAGCCCCTTCAATGATAAACATCTTTATCTTAGAAGGCAACATGTTTTGTGTAAGACCCCAACTTTTATGAATAAAAATGATTTTTCTATAAATATCATTTTTGAATATTATGGAATAAATTTGATATAATGTTATAGTTGTGGGTAATATTTATAAATTTTGCAAAGGATGCAAGTTGTTGTATTATATTCGATTGGTCGGGGAATATTCGCTTTAAGCGGGAATATTCGTGATAACCACAAGCAATCATTGGTGGACCCCTACAACGGAATTATTATCGGATCGAGAAAATGACAAAAATATTTTTATGAAAATAACGGCGGGAAGTTTTACCGTTAATCTGCTGAAACACCTAGATTAGCATGTGGTGAATACGCTGTGGTTGCATAGTAGCACACGGTATTGATTATTAATGCTTACGTGAGAAGTCACCGATTTTGTTCAATTATTATTTCAAAGAATTGTTGCATAGTATCTCACGTTAATTGATTCAATTATTGTTGATATTTTATAATTGAGATGACAAAGTTGTTAATATTATTATTTGCATTATTAACGATGTCTAGAAGTTCAAACCAAGGAGAGGTTTGGTCACCTAATTGCGCGCCTAATAGGGAGAAATCCTTATTGAAAGCCCCCTCTTCCAGGAACGATTCGGTCGATTAATAGTGTGAATAATAATAATGATGATGAAGTTTTGTTTTATTAGTATTATTAATGTAATAAAATGGAAAAGCTTTTTTATATAAAATGTAATACTTTTTATAAAGTTATTCATTTTATTAGGCTAATAGTAAAATCTTTTTATATAAAATAGAATACTTTTATAAAGTTATCTCGTTTTTATTAGACAATAATTAAATTATATTATATTTTATTATGCATAGTGTTTGCATAGTGCTCTGATATAGTGTTTGCAGATAGTAAAATCTTTTTAAAAGTTATTCGCTTTATTAGATTATAAATAGAATATATTATATTTTATTGTAAACCAACTGGATCGTCCGCTTAAAGTAAATCAATCTGGACCGTTCATGGATTGGTTACTATTCAGATCCATTCTTCTATAAATAGAAGCTCATTCCTTCATTATTTCTTATTTAATTCATGAAACTCTAGAGAGATAAAGCGTAGAAAGAAATATTCTTTTATAATCTTGAGCGTCTTTCTTTAGCGCTTTAAGAAAGCTTTGAGTGTAGTGCAAGTTTCTTCAAGTATATCCCCGCCTCTACCATCGGAGTACTCTTTTTATAAGGTAAGGGTATTATTTTTCATATTCATGAAGAGAACTTCGTTATTCCATTCTTTATTATTCATTGGAATAACTCAGACACGCCTACCTTATACTTGGTGATTTTGTTGTTATTCCATTCTTTATTATTCATTGGAACATCTGTATGCAAGCGTTTCTGCCGTAACACGGGTTCAGTGTTTATTATTCTATTGGAATATCCTATCGTGCGCTTTTTTAGGACGGATCCGGTTCCATCTTCATTATTCATTGAATATCACATGCATGCGCTTTTACGCTGGACTGATTCCGTTATTTATTATTCTTTTGGAATAACCTGTCTATGCGAAGTACCGCATGCATGGTGATTTCTTTTGTTATTCCATTCATTATTATACTCAGTTGGTTAATGTTTTGACTTCTATACTCCATGAAATTAGTAGAATATCCTTGATATTTGCGCTTCATCCAGTATCTTTTCATGGAAATCTTCTTCTGAGCATTCTTAAATTTTACTCTACAAAGAAGTATCATGTTGACAATTTGGACATTACTAGTTCTTGGATAAATTAATTCTTGAACTTGTTTTATTGAATTCTTATATCATTTTCATCATCCTCAGGTTTATATTTTTGTTGAAAGTCATCGCGGCTTTTGCATGCATAGATGGACTTGGTATGATTATGACCGAGAGATTATTCGGTGTAATCATGACCGTAATGTTACAAATGATGTGGTAAAAGTCCTCATTGGCCCGTAGTGCATTGATGGACAGTTGTTGGCATGATCATGAATACACGAATATCCTTGGCCCGTAGTGCATGGATAATTTGTGGTCGTGATACTAATGAATATCCTTGGCCGTCAGAAGTGGGGGATGATGTGGATTATTAATTTGTCGAGTCCCAATGATAAAAGTGATGAAAAACCTTTTAAATCATAAAAGATAGTAGATTTTATTCTCTACTTGACTCTTTTAATAGATTGCATGTTCCGCTGCAGTTAAACTTGATGTTTATTGTATTTTATCAGTTTAACACTGTTGAAGACTAATGATAAATTATTCTCGCATTATCTTAGTCATAATATTTCTTCTTGGGCTAGTTGAGCTCACCCTTTCTTTTTCACTATTCTCTTCGTGAAATGAGAACGAATGGACTAGTGCAAAGCGGAGTGACGGTCCGAGATGATAGTATTAGTAGTCCTCACTATTCTATTAAATAGTGGGACAATAAATGTAATGAGGACTTATTCTGAGAGTGGATATTGTCTAGAAGATAATATTTGTATTAAAACTCACGGCTTTCTTGTTGTATATTAAAGATTGTATTTGTATTCTGTACCATGTATTTGGCGACTCAGAATAGGTGATGTATACCTATTTTGGGGGCGTCACATTTTGCAATAAACACCTTTTGCTAAGTAGGATTATAGAACATATAACCTAAGCTTACTTTAGGATGTCCCACAAATCTGTACTTGTCAAATTTTGTCCCAAGATTATCCTTTGAAACCTTTTCACATAAGCTGGACAACCCCTTATCTTAACATACTTAAGATTAGGAATCCTCCATGTCCATAACTTTTATGGAGTCTTCAATGGATTTTGAGTTTACCTTTTTCGTAGATATGCGTGACCATTTTAGGGCATGATACAGAGGGATACTTTGGAATGTTTCAGTAAAATCATTATGGACCGCACCATGTCCAACAAGGTATGATTTTTCCTTTTAGATACATCAATCAATTATTGTGTATCAGGAGGCGTCCATTGTGAGGAAACCATTTGAGATGATCTAGAAACTCATTGTACAAGTATTCCTTCCTTGATCCGATCAAAGAATCCTAATATTGTGCCAATTTGTTTCACTTCTGAATTCTTTGAACATTTCAAATAATTCACACTTGTATTTAAACAAATACACACATTCAACTCTTTGAATGATCATTTCCTTTTCTTATACTAGTTTGTTCAATTTGCAAAATAATTTTTCATGCGAGTCAAGTATACAAAATCTATTAAGTAATATTCTAGTTCTATACAAAACATTATTATTATAAATAGAACAATAATTGTTCTTAAATATAATACCAAAGATTTTATTTTCCAATAATAAAATGAAAATAATGTTTCTAACGAGAACTGGAATGCAATAACAACTTATTGACTTAATAGACTTGCACGTAGACAATGCTAAACAATAAGTTCCTATGGCTAATGTAGCAACTTTTGCTTAATTTACCAGATATATGATTACTTATCCTTTACTTAGCTTTCTACTTCTGCTTGGTCCCTTCATAAATCTATATTTATGATAACCAAAGTCGGTATCCAATACCCAAGTAGAACCTTGACTTAAAGAAAAAATTATTTTAAACATGAACAAAAACTATATTTGGAACCGAAGATTTACTAAGCTTCTTCTGGTTAGCCTCTACAAGATACTTCTCCAGTTTCTTTTCCAGTGTTCATGCTTATTGCAGTGGAAGTAAACTCCTTTGCTATCCGTATCAGTTTTGTTCTTATTATCCTTTGTTTTTGCCTTTCTATTTACCTTCTTTGAATCATTCTTCTTTTCAGAAGATCATTTGGCCCCTACTAATAAGACTTGGTCTTTCTTGGTTGAAAAGTGACTCTCAGCTGTTTTTCAACATGTTAAGCAAATCAGCGAAGCTGATATCTAGCTTGTGCATATGAAAAATTCACAACAATTGTTAAAGGAGTCCGGGAGTGAGTGCAAGATCGAATCTTGGTTCAACTCTCCATCCATGACAAAACCCATTATCCTAATTGTTCAATCAAATTGATCATGTTTAGGACATGTGTCTATACTGTAGTGTCGTTGGTCATTCTAGATCGGAAGAGCTCCTTAGATATCTGATATCTATTGGTCCTACTTTCCTCACCATCAACTACTTGACGTGCAGGAGTATAGTAGGAGTATCCATAGTTTCAAGCTGACGCTGAAGCTTGTTACTCATGGATACGAGCATGATGCATTGAGCCAACTGTGCATCATCTTGCCACTTTCTAAAAATAGCAATCTCTTCCTCGTGAGGCATCGCTCGCAACCATTGCAGGATATGCGATTAAGGACATAAGATAGTTTTTCAAACCATGAGAACTATTCTCAAATTCCTTTACCAATCCGCTTAATTAATCCTCAAGTTAATTTAGCATCTAATATGCTACGTGAAGGATAGTAATTTTAGACATTGTAAAATTTTGTAAATGAATTTGTAATTAACAACATTTTAGCATACATTCTTTTATTAATTACCAAAATAAATTAGGTCTTGTTTTAAATTGGTATCTCCCACTATTTTCTTCAAACTATATTACCCTCAATATGTATAGTTCGGCAATATCTAATTAAAGATATGCTAGTGAGAATAAGGATCCCATTTCAAATGTATATAGCCTTGTGGTGACACAACAAACTATATAAATAAATAGGTAGACAACTCTTGTTAATTACATCAACTATGCAACTCCTTAAATTTTGCCTCTTAGATTATTTTGATCAAGTGGTGGCACATCCGAATCAAAATTATCCAAGTTAAGTCCAACCTAGCACTCCATATATTCAAAAAAGAAAAATATTATCCTTGTGGTGACACAGCAAAATAATATTGTTCAATTTTCTTTATAAGCATCAAATGTGATAAATTAATATCTTAAATACTTAATACTTGCCTTGTGGTGACACAACAAACTCATATTAAATATTTAATACCCTATTAATTTTATCATGCTAGAAGGCGACGTTCGATATTCCAAATATCATTGAACATTTAGGACTTAATATAAAATCTTTGAGGTTTTTTTTATTAATTTGTCTCATCTTGTTTTAGCGTGCACACACACACACAAACACACACACACACACACACACACACACACACACATATATATATATATATATATATATATATATATATATATATATATATATATAAAATACGCGTCATATTAATTAACATGCTAAACATGTTTTGCATATATATATATATATATATATATATATATATATATATATATATATATATATATAGTATAAGCATGCACATATAGAATACTTTATTCTACCCAGATTGATTATGGGCTTTTATTCTAGTTTGATTCACTAGAGCCATCAAGTGAACCAAAAAGGTCAAACCCTAGGGGTGCAAGAATTAATATTTAAATATAACTATTACATTTAAACTCGGGCTCTATTACAAACGGATCTTTAAGCGCTCCTTGATCCTTGATCTCCAATTCTTCAAAATAAATTCTAACTATTCATATTACAAAACTATTTAAAATAAATAGAAACCTTGATCAGCAGTCAAGGGGAAGTACATAGGAGGGATATAGAATTTACATTAAGAAAAAATTAGAGAAGACGAGGTACGCAAATCCCATTTAATAAAACCCATACATTCATGGATCCAACTAAATAACATACACATCACCATATGCATCAATAAATAACATTCATCTCATGAATAATAAACATTCAATATATATATTGATATCATTTAATGGGCAAATTTAGTTAGCATAAAATCTAATTTTGAATCAAAATAAATTCCTTTATTTTAATCCAAATTTAAATCAAAATAAAACTCTTTTAATTTAATTTATCCAATTTTGAATAAAATAAATTATTTTATTTTAATCAAAATCTTTAATCAAAATAAACTCAGTTATTTTAATTAATTATGGAATCCAATTCCAAGTAAAAAAAAACTCCTTTATTAAAGAAAACACGAATTCTCTTTCCTATTCATAAATAAACTCCTTTATTTTGAATAATATGAAATCTTATTTCATATCTAAATAAACTCTTTTATTTAAGGAAACATGGATTCACTCTACTATTCACAAATAAACTCGTTTATTTTAGGAAACATAAAATCCAATTTCAACTCCAATTAGTTATCATGGAATCCAATTCCAACTCTAATTAGTTAGCATGAAATTTAATTTTAAAATTAAAATAAACTTTTTATTTTAAGATTAAAATAAACCTTTTATTTTAAGATTAAAATAAATTTTTATTTTAATTTTAAAATAATTAAGAATAATATATATATATATATATATATACACGGTAAGGATCAAGAGCATAATCCTTAAATAGCATAACGCCTTAAATAGCATAATTTTATCAAAATGACGTAGTTTTGATAAGATGCGGTGGTATTTTTGTAAATACGCGATGACATGGTATTTACAAAAATGCCACCGCGTCTTATCAAAATTACGTCGTTTTGATAAAATTATACTATATATATATATATATATATATATATATATAAACCGTATATATATAACCACGTGAACTCGTATGTTATATTATATATGATATTATATATATAATGATACAAAGTAAAGATTATATATATAAATAAATATATAAATTATTTTGTTGTTGGTCGTGCCACGCAAATACATATGTGTCACATATAACAAAAAGATTCCAAGTAGGCATGCTTCAGGAACTTAACATACTAACCACGTGGGAACCTGTTAACAATTAACGTGCGAATACATATTATGTTTCTTTTTGCTTCAATGATTCACGTGAATCATTGGAATTTCCTTTCCGGGACCACATTATTATATATATAATTACGTAAACATACATCAGAATGCATGTATAGGATCGGTTTTTTTTTTAATAAATTTTATACAACAAATTATGTTCAATTAAATTATTCTAAACACATATCAATATACATATCAAATTAAAACAATTAATAATTTGTATAAAGGTTTGGCTCTGATACCACTGTTAGGTTTGTAATATTCATGAACGCAATCAAATTGTACAAATTAAGCGGAAGCATGGAAAAATAGAATTTAAAAATTTTACAAACCATATACCCGGATCATCCTTTATGTGTAATTATTAATTCAACGAAAATAAGAAGAACAAGAATCATACCCTTTAGGTTTCGAACTTTCTCAGGTACAAGTTCACCTCCAATCCTTTTCGCGTTCAACTTGAATCCATCGGGTTTAGTTCCTTCTTTTGATCAACGTTAGCCACCCAAGTGTTTGGCCTCTAGAGGTGATCCACCAAGGAAGAAGAAATATTCAAGAAAAAGGGTATTTGGCTAAACCCTAGTTTTTCTATCTCTATAAATAAATAGCGTACTCTCCAACTTTTGGAATTGCGTATATTGATATCTGATATAAGACTTACCTTATAAAGATATCAGGTAACCCTATTTAATTAAAATAAGGTATTATTTATTTAATTAAACTTTTTTTAATTAAATGGGCTCCCTAATCTTATTGGGGATAATTAATTAAATTCCTTTAACTAATTTTTTCTCCTAATCCTATAAGGAATAAATGAGAGTACTTATATTAAATTAATTCCTAAACTCTTTTAGAAATTAAAATAATAATAATTGTAATAATATTAATAAGAATCCTCTTATTAATTTATATTTAATACTTCTAAAATATTAAATAATGAATATTAAGCTATTTAATTTATTTTATCGCCATAGATTAAATTAAATATACTTAACATATTATTACGATTATGCCATTAACTTCTTAAATAATTATTCTTCCTTTTATGGTGTGACCCTTTAGGTTCTCCATATTAAACTGGTTGTGAATAAATCAATTAGAACAATTCTAATCTTATTTAAATAAATAATATTTATTCTACAATAGGGATAAGCCTCCCTAGTGATTAACGACTTTTCAGATAATATAGATTTAAACATTAATCATAAAAGAACCTTTGAGTAAATATTTACCATACAATTCAATCCTTCCACCATACAATGTCCCAATTAAATATAAAACATGAAATTACTGTCAAGTCTTATTTTATTTAATTATATGTATTTCGACTCTTAAATGCACAACTCCAAATAATACAAATTAGAAACTCCTTTCTAATTTCGTTCTGCCTTGGCCAAGGACTACTGGGTTGTCATTTATCGAATCACATAGGACATTTCTCTTCTTTTACTAGAAGTGGTAGATTCTTTATTGATCATACATTATCTCCATGTACAAGTTATTATACCCAAGCATACCCTTTGATATACCCTAAGGGTCTTAAGGAATAAGTCAAATTATAACTCATCATACACAAGATACTATGATGATCTCAAGTCCAAGGATCACTTGTACTACTATCACTACATGAATTCCTATTGACAGGCAAGTAAAACTCCATTAGTTATTCCTTAGCGAGCCACATTCAGTGAACTTATTCTCTAATAAACACCTACATACTTGCTTTATTGTCTCCACACAAATGATCATGAGATCAATCATCCTCATCTAATGAGCAAACAACGTATGTACCAATCTATCCAGATTCACTAATCCCCAATTTAGTAATCCAACGATTGGGAACTATTTTAGTTTTAAGCTTTCTAAAAATTTAGATCTCACTAGAATGATCATCATCATTATTCTAAAAGCATTGCTTAAAACTATGGGTTTATCACATAATATAAAATAGCATCATGTATATAATTAAAAGCCTTTAATAAATTAATACTTTTTATTAATAAATGAATAAGATTGTTACAAAGTATATGCTTTATCATCAAACATGATTGGCTTGTGTGCATACTACTTTCAGATCAAGCATCTAAAAAAATATACACAACCATGCTAGGCAATCCATACATAATCAATCAAGTGCAACAACGAGGCATAAAGATCTGAATTAAGAAATAAGCTCCATTAGAATCCCATAATGGTGATTAGTTCATCTCTGAATTAATAACCATTATGGGATTTGATTCAAGCATTGAGATAATACAATGAAAGCAAAGAGAGTTAAGAGAATAGGAAATTGCAAATCTGACAAATCTCTGTCCAAAGTAAACCTTCCAACTCAGTTCACATCCACAATCAAACCAAGTTGAAACCCTAATAATCAAAATCTACTAAGAACCAAAGGGAGAAGCCAAAATAGTAAACTATAGCTAAGAACTCTCTCTAGCTTTTCAAAACCCTAAAATGGAAAAATAATACTGATTGAATAAAATCTCGTAACCTGCAAATACACCCTCTTTAGGAAAATACGCTACATTAAATTTTAAGTGAAAAGTCAATCTATGAAGAATTTGGGTGGCGCCGCCGCCACCCCGTGAAACCTTTTTGGGGCACGGCGCCTTGAAATGCTAGATCGGCCTCCTCACTGCACGGGCTTGCCACTTTTACTCTTCATTTCGGGCATTGCCGCATTATTCTATATTTTTACGCTTCTTTGGTGCATTATTGTCCCTTTGCTGCTGCTATCCTCTTCTTTCTTCTTTCACTTATCCCTGCTCAGATGCCATTTCCATACGCACATGCTATGCTCTATCTTCAGTTCACCATGTGCTCACCATCTTAAAAAGTCCATCCCCTTTCCATGCCATTGCTTGTCATTTGAGTTTCCTTAATGCAACCTATAAAACAAAGACAACAAGCATAATATGACACTAAAATACTTGAGATTAAGCCATAATTCTAGCAAGTTGATAGCCAATAAGTAGGTATAAAACCTACTTATCACTCATCACAACAAACAGAACCACCCTTAGTCGTAAAGCCAATCTCCACCGTCCCGATGACGTCATCAATTAGCAGAAGCCCGTTAGAGATGAGTCGAGCAGAAAAGTTATCTCTGATGAGAGTTAAGAAACGTCGACTGGTAAAGTTATCCAACAAAAATCTTTTACATTCAATAGAATATTAACCTAACCATCTCCTAAAAAATTACATCTGAAACTCACACCGAAGAAACATTTGACGAACTTCCCTTGAAGAAATCTCGAATCAAATAAACTAGCCAAAACCTCCCCCCTGCCTCCTCTTCCCGAAGAGCCCACATCTTCCTCGAATCCACCTAAAGTATTTTTGAATACCGCCTGGCCTCAGGACATGCCTAATAATTTTCCATACGAGAATTTCAACGCCTTTGTCTTGCCAGGAGACGACAAAAAGTTTGAGGGCCTTGAACCTGAGGACTTAGCAATCGCCACTGCCATCCACCAGGGTTGAGTAAGAACAATTATCCTCTCCCCTTCTATTTTAAGAGTTCTCATATACCCACCTAACGTACTTATACCCTTTTCAAGGATTATCATTTTTTGGCCAACTTTTGCTTCGAGTTAAGGAGATATTGGCTCAAAAGAAAGAACTAGAAAGTACTACTGAACGCCTCCAATCATAACTTGATAAGGCCACTTCTGAACTGATGGAGGAGGGAGGGAAACATAATTTCGCCTTGCTCCACACCAATGAATTATCTCGAGAAGTAAAGGAGCTAAAGTGAAAAATCTTTGAGCTCTCAGAGAGAAGGGAAAAACTTCAAGTGGAGCAGGCCGAACTGAAAGAAGACAACGAGCCCTTGCGAAAAAGCCTAGTCAACCCTCAAAGGTTAGTTCAAACAACTCCATCAGAATTTGACAAACCTTCTAAAGGCAACGTTGGACTTGGAGAAAGAGTACAACCGGATGAAAATTAAAAAATAAACTATCTTCAAAGTCGGTTTGTTATAACTGTGGGCAGGAGGGTTATATTTCACCCAATTGTCCTAACCCTAAGAATAACTAGGGGTGTTTTGTATCGATGGACCACATGGCAAGGAATTGCCCAAAGAAGGGGTCAGAGGGTAGCAAGGGTACTGAAAGTAGTATGCACACAAGCCAATCATGTTTGATGATAAAGCATATACTTTGTAACAATCTTATTCATTTATTAATAAAAAGTATTAATTTATTAAAGGCTTTTAATTATCTACATGATGCTGTTTTATAATATGTGATAAACCCATAGTTTTAAGCAATGCTTTTAGAATAATGATGATGATCATTCTAATTAAATCTAAATTCTTAGAAAGCTTAAAACTAAAATAGTTCCCAATCGTTGGATTACTAAATTGAAGATTAGTAAATCCGGATAAATTGGTACATACGTTGCTTGCTCATTGGATGAGGATGATTGATCTCATGATCATTTGTGTGGAGGCACTAAAGCAATTATGTAGGTGCTTATTAGAGAATAAGTTCACTGAACATGGCTCGCTAAGGAATACCTAATGGAGTTTTACTTGCCTGTCAATAGGAATTTCTGTAGTGATAGTAGTACAAGTGATCCTTGGACTTGAGATCATCATAGTATCTTGTGTATGATGAGTTATACTTTGACTTATTCCTTAAGACCCTTAGGGTATATCAAAGGGTATGCTTGGGTATAATAAGTCGTACATGGAGATAATGTATGATCAATAAAGAATCTACCACTTCTAGTAAAAGAAGAGAAATGTCCTATGTGATTCGATAAATGACAACCCAGTAGTCCTTGGCCAAGGCAGAATGAAATTAGAAAGAAGTTTCTAATTTTCATTATTTGGAGTTGTGCATTTAAGGATCGAAATACATATAATTAAATAAAATAAGACTTGACAGTAATTTCATGTCTTATATTTAATTGGGACATTGTATGGTGGAAGGATTGAATTGTACGGTAACTATTTACTCAAAGGTTCTTTTATGATTAATGTTGAAATCTATATTATCTGGAAAGTCGTTGATCGCTAGGGAGGCTTATCCCTATTGTAGAATAAATATTATTTATTTAAATAAATTAATAGTTTAATTAATTTATTTAAAACAACAGGTTTAATATGGAGAACCTAAAGGGTCACACCATAAAAGGAAGAATAATTATTTAAGAAGTTAATGGCATAATCATAATAATAAGTTAAGTATATTTAATTTAATCTATGGTGATAAAATAAATTAAATAACTTAATATTTATTATTTAATATTTTAGAAATATTAAATATAAATTAATAAGAGGAGTTTTATTATTATTATTACTATTATTATTATTTAATTCCTAAAGGAGTTTGAGAATTAATTAATAAAAGTACTCTCATATATTCCTAATAATATTTGGAGGTAAATTAATTAAAAGATTTTAATTAATTATTCCTAATAAGATTAGGAGCCTAATTAATTAAAGGAGTTTAATTAATTAAAATAAAACTCAATTTCTTAATTGTTAAGGAGGGTTGCCTACATCTATAAATAAGAAGAGTCTTATTATGGGTAAGGGGTTGTTAACGTTTTCATAGAATATGTAATTCCAATAGTTGGGAGAGTATACCTTTTTCTAAGAGAGATAGAAAAACTAGGGTTTTGCTAAACACCCATCTTCTTGAATCTTTCTTCTTCCTTGGTGGATCACCTCTAGAGGCCAAACACTTGGGTGGCTAACGTTGATCAAATGAAAGAACCAAACCTGGTGGATTCAAGTTGAACGTAAAAAGGATTGGAGGTGAACTTGTACCTGAGGAAGCTCAGATCTTCAAGGGTATGATTCTTGTTCTTTCTTTTTCGTTTAATTAATAATTGTGCATAAAGGGTGATCCAGGTATATGGTTTGTAAAATTTAAAACTTTGATTTTCCAATTTGATTGCATTCATGAATATTACAAACCTAACAGTGGCATCAGAGCCAAACCTTTATGTGAATTATTAATTTTCAAATTTGATATGTATATTGATATGTGTTTAGAACAATTTAATTGGGCATAATTTTGTTGTATAAAATTTATTCAAAAAAACAAAAAACCTTGAAATATATATATATATATATATATATATATATATATGGGATATATTATATCAATCAGATTATAGTTCTATATGTCTTGATCTTAATGCTAAAACCCTTTTTTGGACCGTTGATAAATTGAATTGATGGTTGCGATTAACTTTTTATTTGATAATAAACAGAACGGTGTTGTTGTGCCTAATTATTTTACTATATTTATTTTACTATTTTAATAAGTGAGGCCCACGTAAAATTAATTGATTGTCTTTATAGTTATAAAAATAATATTTATTATTAAAATTAAAATAATCTAGTTAAGAGTTTTGAATATTTATTAACTAACTACATATTATTTTTTTTTTTTTTATTTCTCCATTATATGTCATGACTCAGCACATTAAAATGGAATAAAAAAATAAAATAAATTCCTATTTAAGACAGTCAGATACGTCTGGTTGGCATTAAAATAATAAAAAAATTTTACTTAAGACAAATGATACTCTGGTGGCATTAAAATAATATTAAAATGCTTAAATAAAATGTGATTTGATCTGACTTATAATAAAAATGAAAAAAAAAATAGCCGTAGAAGACAATTTGTCACACGGACAATAAAAAATTGAAAAAAAATGATTTTATTCAAGCAATTCGCTGCTAAACTGATTCGAACTCGCAACCTCAAACTCCATACACTCACTCATATATGACCACCCGAGAGCACCACGGGCCTAGTTATTAATTTCAACCAAGGATATATCTTTATATTAAAACTTCACCATCCCCAAAATCTATATTCTTGCATTATTATTATATTACGATTTATTATTATTAATAAGTCTATATATAATACATATGGGGGTTTTCTATTTAGAAATAAGTTAATATCTATATTTATTATTATCCCTTTAATATTTTTTTTCTTATTTTTGTAATAATATCAATAAAAGGATTATTAATATATTAAAAAAATATCATTCTTTAATAAAATATAAATAATGATTTTATATTCATGTATTACTATTATTATTATATTCATGTATTACTATTATTAAAAATAATATTAATAATGATTTTTAATATTAATATAAATAATGTGATTATTAATATTAGTCAGAATAAAAATATCCATACAGATTCAACAAAATAGATAATTTTTTTTTTCATTATTAATAATATGAAGTGGTTTTATGTGATTCAATAATATTCATATTACTAAGTTATGAATTTGAAAATCCCATAAAGTTCAACCAAATAGACATTCTTATTAATTAATATGTACATTAGATAACGTTGGATAAGTTCTATATCTCGAGGTAGGAAGTAATCTTATGGATTTCTTGTAGAGCTCCTATGCGACGTGATAACGAAAAGATCGTGACATCTTCCAAGGACCACTTCTCTTGAAATATTACCATTGGCCCTAACGAAACAAATCAACATACTTGCATACAAAAATGCCCACGATCGAGTTGTTGTGTTGTTATATTCGAATCTTTTAAAGTCTCTGACAGTAGGATTACCATTTGGGCCACTCACGATCGGATTACCATTTCGCAAACAAAATGGTATCAAATGTACTGCATGTACAAAGTAGTTGGTTAATAATTTTTTAATATTAAAGGACATTATAAAATTAAAATATTTTAAAACTAAACATACCGCAACTTTAACTAATTTCGAGTACATTTCATGTAACTTAATATACATAGTGTCATTCAGTAGTGTGGGTCAATTATGGTAACCATCCAATCTTCAATCTGCGAATAGGAACAAGACAAAATGGCGTTGATTGGTACTACACACCGGCATGAATATGTATTTGCATTCGTGTAAAGGTGGACCAACATCTTGGTTAACATACGGATTGCAAAAACTCCATGCAGTATTCACGTTAGTGCAGGCACATGCATACCGCTTAAGATGCATGAAGAATGAATTCATGAAACCAAATTGGGACCACCTTTGTATTCCCCGCGACCTGTAGTATTCCTCTCTGTCTCGTAGCAACAACATATAAGCGTCGATGACATGCTCGAATATCCAACTCCCAGGCCCTAAGGATTGCACTGCATTGTGTTCTAATTCATATAACGGGCGCGGATGTGATAAAGGATATAAATCCTCTTCTGGTGCCACCACGTTTCCAAACATATGTTTATTTATAAATGTCTCCTTCCAATCTTTAAGTCTTTTGGATAAAGACCCTTTTGGTCCATAAGAGATGTGGTCTCCCGCATCTTGTACTTGATTGAGACCCAAATGTACATTATTATTATATAGCAATAATAATTAAAACCATCACTATTAACATAACTATATATACCTTTTGTGAACTAGATCCCTTGGCGTCAGAAAGTCCAGCAAATGAAGAGTTGGTTGGAATGTAACACTCCTCATAGGTTTGGAAGGTTGGAATGTAACACTCCTCGTAGGCTTGGGTGGTGGGAATGGAGCTCTCCTCGATTACTTGTGGGGTGGGTATGTAGCTCTCTTGTACAACATAATCAGTTTGTTTCCCAAGCCCTTCATTGAGTTGTGTGTATTGGGACTGTGGTCCAAAATTTGTGGGACCCCCCTGTCGAGGTATTTGTTTACCTCTTGCTTCGAAGTCGTATAGGGCGTATTGGAAATCCCAATTATTTTTTTGCAGAACCAACTCGGGAGGCAGCTGAGTAAGTACTGAAAATTTATCAAGTAACGACTTTGCACTCTCAACCTGTCATGTAAGATAAACACAAACAAATATTATTAACAATAAATATGAATAAATGTAATATTAAGTATTTACTCCAATACATGATTTATTAAAGAAGAATATAATTTTATACCATTTGAATAAGGTGTTGTTGGTTGTAAATGGCCCGAGGCTCATAACAACTGTCGTGGTCGCTTGCCTGTCGAGGTCGGTGGATTTTCCAACGTGTAATTTTCCTATACCAGACCATGTAATCATCTATTGGGACATAATCGAAATTTCGGTTTTTGTTGTCCTTGAGATGATCCATGTATGCCTCCCACATCGAAATATATTCCCTCTCAAGGCCATGCAATCCTCGACATCAATAAATTTAAACTTTTTCTCCTTCCTAAGGTCACCGTGGTTTTTGGCTATTGATGGTATGCCTTGCATGAACCCGAACTGTCTCATCACACGGTCCAGCATCTGAAATTCCACAATATCAAAGTGGATCAAGGGGACCCCACCAGATCCCAACAACCTGCCTTCAAAATTAAATCCACTGATATCATCATCCCACATTATGTAAGGCCGCCAAACCACATCCCACATAGACTTAATATCTAACTCCCCTCGGTAAAATGACAAATGGTGATGGGGATTCTCACGTCTACCAGGGTAACTGTGGGCTCCAAAATAGGACCATGCTAAAGCCCTAGGTAACCATAAGGATGATTGTGGCCAAGGGTTTGGCTTTCCAATACTTACACGCTCATAAGCCCAAATTTGTAACAATGTAACACAACCATTAATGTATTTAACTCCTTTCCTAGTAGCAGTATATAAAGATCTGTACAAATATGCTAACACTGCCGCGCCCCAAGAGTAAGTTACACAATCTTCAGCGTTGGCAATAAAAGACATATATCGTGGGTGCACACTATTTCTATTCCTATTAGGGAATAATATTGCCCCACACAACCACAACATGTATGCCTTTGTGTGTCGCCCTACAACATCTTTACTTGCATTCTCGGGACATTTATTAAAATGTTCGTGCAACCACACTAATGAAATTGCACTGCATTTTTTTGAACTAAAATATTCACCAGCTAATTTATCTCCAAAACAATCCCTAAAATAATTCAAATTGGTGATGTGCATGAGGGACCCGTTAAGGGCTTTCCCACCACCCAGTAACAAAAAAATAAAGTGAACATCCTCTAACGTGATTGTTATTTCTCCACAGTTTAAATGAAAAGTATTGGTCTCCCAGCGCCATCTCTCGACTAAGGCGAGGATATCGGACCAAGGTGGGTTTGGTGTACAACACCTTGAAAACTAAATACTCCAAATCCACATTTATCTAAAAGGATTTTTTGTTCTTTTGTCAAAGCCCACTGATTATATTTCTGATCAGTATATTGATTGGAGCCTAGTTTTCCCCTATCTCTCCCATGATATATGTCATCTGATACATGATCTTGTTGATCATGCAGAACACTTGGATCAATTGGCCCATATTCCCAACTATCCATCTTTTACCTAAAAAAATACATCAATTCCATATTAGTATTAAGATGCATGACAAAATGAAGTTGAAAGTAACATCTTTGCTGCAAAATGACAGTAATAACTAATTCAGTAATAACATGCTTTAATTTTAAAAGCACTACTCATTATAAAATTTATTGTTTACTAATAATTTTTAATGAATCATTTTTAATTTTGAGTTCCAAAATATTTTAAATTGAATTTAAAAAAGTAATAATAATTTTGTTATTTAGAAAGGAGGAGTCTGTTAGCGGTGTGACTGTCGATTGGGGGATTGAAAAAATTTCAAATAATAACATGCATGCATAATATGCAGTGATAACATGCATTAATGACAACAAAAACAAATACATGCATGGTATTATATCCCCTTTAATTCAGTAATAACATGCAGTGATAAAAAAAATGGCTTGATTGAGTACACTGTAATAAGTTTTTTTCATTTATATAATGTAATAATATTATTTTACTATTATACGAAAATAATAACAACAACAGAAACTATTAAAAACTGAACAAATAACAATAAATAAAAACTTACTTGTTGAAGTTTTTTGCTCCTCTCTTCCGAAATACTCCCTCTCTCCACTCTCTGTTACTGTAATTTTATCTAGTTATATACTGAACTTTAGGTTGAACAACGTGTGTTCTCAATAGATCACTATAGATGGTTAAATAAGCTCATGCAAGCCGGTACATGAAATACATTTAGGACCAAATTCAAACACTGATACTGTTGTTTAATTCAGCTTTTTAGTTTACCGAGCTTGCAGGTGTTCTTTCCCGAGGCGATGTGGCAGAAAAAGTGGTCAAAAACATTATTCAGTGCATTTCCCGAGGCGATGTGGCAGACAAAGGTTTGGCACTTTTGTTAAGTAGATAAGACAAAGCTTAACCTAATTTGGAAATATATATTATTAATAAATTTTTTCGGCCGGTAGAGGCTATAACATTTGGAAAAAAAAAATATATATATTATTAATAAAAAACCGATTTAAGTAGGTAGAGGCTATATAATATTTAGGAATAAATCAAATTTTTATTTTATTGCATTTAGACTCGAACCCGCGACCTCAAGCTCCAAACATTCGTCATGATATATGACCACACCGAGCACCACTTGGGCCTAGTCATCATATCGGACCTTGGATTTGTATATATCTTAAAACATTCCATCTCCCCAAATTAAATTTCTCAATATTTTATTATAATTATTCGATTATTATTATTATTATTATTATTATTATTTACGAATTGAGTATAAAGCTCCATATTTCCATATTCTAAATGGCTTATGTACTTTTATTATTATTATTATTATTATTATTATTATTATTATTATTATTATTATTATTATTATTATTATTATTATTATTATTATATTAAACATTCGGTGAATAAGTAGTCAAACATAATAATACAACACTATGGGAATAGAAAAAAAGTCGACATTGATTATATGGGAAAAGTACATTAGTTTGACTTCTTGAGCATTAATAGCGACAAAATTTATGTCGCATTTCTACCGGTCTTTTTACCTTTAAATATTGTCTAGGAAGTCGCTATTTTCTCATGTTTATTTCGAGCACCCATCTTCTTATCCTTCCATAGAATTTGTTCTCTCGATATTATTTTTTCTTTTCTCCTCTACTCATAATTTGTTTCATCCGGTTGCCCACTTTCACTTGAGAAAATCAAGTTGAAGTTCGATCGAGCAAAATTCATCACTATTATTCACAAGTAAGTTTTTCAAAATGTCATATAATACATCCGAATTTGTTAGTGAAGTTGAAAGTAATAAATCGATATTGTTAAAATGACGTTGGTCAATTATTTTATACGTTGGAAGAGGTTGAATATTTTTATAGATCATATGCTCATAAAAATGGATTTGAGATTAGAATTGCAACTAGTCATAAACATGCTAATCTGAATGATATCGGATCTAGGCAAGTATGTATGTAAGAAAGCGGTACACCAATTGTTGGCAAGAGTTTACACGATGATGAAGATAGTAGTAATAAAATAACTAGACAGAGAGACTCTATAGGACGAACAATGTGCAAAGCTAGAATATATGTTGTCCACAATAAGAAAGAAGACAATTGGCATATATCTACTGTTGAATTAGAGCACAATCATCACTTAGTGACCCCCACCAAAGTAGATTTGATCGAGACTCACAGAAATATTACTCCTGTTGCAAGAAATTTAATTGACACTTTAAATAAGTCCGGTATTGGTCCTAGTAAGATGATGAATGTTTTGAGCACAATGGGAGGTGGGTTGCAAAATGTTTCTTTCTCTACTGCTAATGTTGAGAATGTGGTGCGAGATTTAAGGCGTGATTCTGCAGATGAAAATGATGCACAAGCTGCTGTCAATCATTTGAACAAACTTGCATCCGGAAGTGCCAACAAATTTTTTTTCCGAGTGAAACCCGGTGAAAACAACCGCATAGCTTGTATTTTGTGGGTTGACGCCCGATCAAGGTTTATATATCAACGGTTCGGAGACGTTGTGACATTTGATAGTACATACCGGACAAATAAGTATGGCATGCCGTTTGTTCCATTTGTCGGGGTCAACCACCATTATCAGTCTATATTGTTTGGATTTGCACTATTACGAGACGAGACAGAGGACACTTTCGTTTGGGTATTACAGACATGGCTTGAAGCCATGGACTACAAGGCACCTACAACCATCATCACTGATCAAGACAGAGCCATGAGTAATGCTATTGCTACGGTACTTCCAACTAGTTATCATTTATTGTGTTCTTGGCATATTAGCAATAATTTTCTGAAAAATTGCATCATGTTTATTCTGAGCACCCATCGTTCAAAAATGATTTTAACAATTGTGTGTATAACTCATTGTCCATCGAGGAATTTGAAGAAGCGTTGGCATATTCTCGATAAGTTCCTATGAATTGTATACTAATGAATGGCTTGGAAGTTTGTATGATGTACGGACGAAATGGATTCAAAGATATACAAAGAGATATTTTTTTGTGCGGAATGACTACCACCTGGAAGAAGCGAGAGCATGAATGCCTTTTTTTGATGAGTATGTTAATGCATCATGGTATGCTATGTTTTGTCTTCGCAGAGTCAAAAAGGCGTAGAAAGACAGGTTTATCGAGGAGAGGAAGGCCGACTACATAACAAAAACATCGTAAAAGGATTATGGTACTTTCGGTTCATCTTTAGAAGTTCATCTTTGCACAAGTGTACACAAAAGAGATGTTTAGAGCGTTTCCAACGTCAATTCGTCGATTCCATGAAATACAATGTTCATAAACTTAGTGAGTTGTGTGTCACCGATACTAAGGTTTATGCGAGTGTATAAATGATCTGGCCTGAAAGTGGTGGAAGATATAAAGAAGTTGTCAACAATCGACAACTGGGATCGGTAACATGTAACTGCCAAATGTTTTCTCACTCTGGTGAATTATGCAGGCACATCTTGAGATATTTCATAGCAAAGAGTATTTCACAAATACCAACCGACATGATCCTTCATCGGTGGACAAGAGACGCGAACAAAAGCAATGGTGAAGACTTACTCTTTAACTCCACATCTGCTGACTTCGAACAAAATCAAGCAATGCGCTATAATCATTTGATGGGTGATTACCAGGAGTTAGCGAAAGCAAAGCGGCTGGCTTTTCAATCGAGGTTACAAAACTGTTCTTAAACTGAATGCACGAGGAAAAGAGTTGGTTGACCAGTATGATCCGGATGAGAATATTACTGAACTGGCAGATGACGACATTGATTGCACAGTTGGAGATCCAAATCATGATATGGGATACGATAATGACGATGAAGATGCAGAGGTGGAAGAAGAAGAAGAGTTTTTGCCGCCTAATATTTCTCAAACAAAGGGCCGCAAAAAACAATCTAGATTCAAGAGTGCACTCGAGAAAATCATTCCTTCTAAGACTCATCGAAAATGTGCAATTTGTGGCTTTGAAACCGACCACGATAAGCGAAATCACTATCGAGTGCTAGGGATTCCTGAGCCAAAAAAAATAGGCGTCGGTTGTATTAATCATTCTATGTTTTTTTTATTTTATGAAAATGAACATGTAATATGTACTATTCCTCTTAATGTTATGCAGTACTAGTATTGGTATAATCTGTACTTCTAATATTGATAATCACATTATTATTATTATAATAATACTTCACTACTTTTATAAATTCGATAAGTAAATTAATTTCCTGAAATGACTTGAAAAATTATCATCATTACTTATTAGACTAATTGAACTAGTTTTATTAATAATAAAATCATTTCTTAATAATAAAATCATTGCTTAATATATAAAATCATTACTAATAATCATTGCTTAATAATAAAATTATTAATACTAATAATGCAAGATTTATAATGATCACTTTATATTTTATTAAAGAATGATATTTTTTTAATATATTAATAATCCTTTTATTGATATTATTACAAAAATAAGAAAAAATATTAAAGGGATAATAATAAATATAGATATTAACTTATTTCTAAATAGAAAACCCCATATGTATTATATAGACTTATTAATAATAATAAATCGTAATATAATAATAATGCAAGAATATAGATTTTGGGGATGGTGAAGTTTTAATATAAAGATATATCCTTGGTTGAAATTAATAATACTAGGCTCGTGGTGGTGCTCGGGTGGTCATATGACGAGTGTATGGAGTTTGAGGTCATGAGTTTGAATCATTTTTAGCAATGAATTGCTTGAATAAAATTATTTTTTCAATTTTTTTTATTGTCAGTTTGTGTGATGTTGTCTTAAGTGGCTATTTTAATTTTTTTCATTTTTTTTTCAGTAGTATTATGGCCGTATGACTGTCTTAATAGATTTTAATATTATTTTAAATTATATATGGACAGATTCAATTAAAAATATTGAATTTTAATTGAATTTTTTTATTATTTTAATGGTAGTATCAGATTATTGTCTTAAGTAGGAATTTATTTTATTTTTTTATTCCATTTTAATGTGCTGAGTCATGACATATAATGGAGAAATAAAAAAAAATAAAAAATATGTGTAAGCCGGTACAAGCTCTTCCGGCCAGATTATTTTAATAATAAATATTCATTTTTTATAACTATACTGACAAGTTAATTTTACGTGGGCCTCACTTATTAAAATAGAAGCCGGTACAGGTAAATAATTAGGCACAACAACCTGTGTCGGCTTATCAAATAAAAAAGTTAATCGCAACCATCAATTCAATTTATCAACGGTCCAAAAAGTATATATATATATATATATGGAAAGGGCTCCTATATATATATTTATAATATATATATATATATACAATATATTTATATTATAATATAAAATATTTAAAAGTTTATAATAATTTTAAAAATAAAGTTTATTATAATTTATAATTATTTTAATGAAAAAATTGATTCCATATCCGCATTTTAGTTAATTGGAGTTGATAATTGGATTATATGATAACTTAATTGGAGTTTAAATTAGATAAAATAAGATGTTTCTTAAAAAAATAAAGGAGTTTATTTGTGAATAGGAAAGTGAATCCATATTTCCTTAAATAAAGGAGTTTATTTAGATATGAAATAAGATTTCATATTATTCAAAATAAAGGAGTTTATTTGTGAATAGAAAAGAAATCGTGTTTCCTTTAATAGAGTTTCCTTTAATTTTTTTACTTGGAATTGGATTCCATAATTAATTAAAATAAAGGAGTTTATTTTGATTAAAGATTTTGATTAAAATAAAATAGTTTATTTTATTAAATTGGATAAATTAAAATAAAAGAGGTTTATTTTGATTTAAATTTGGATTAAAATAAAGGAGTTTATTTTGATTCAAAATTAGATTTTATCTAACTAAATTTGCCCATTAAATGATATCAATATATATATTGAATGTTTATTATTCATGAGATGAATGTTATTTATTGATGCATATGGTGATGTGTATGATAATAAATGGGATTGATTATGGACTATTGACCGATGTGATTGGATTTTATTTTAGTTGGATGCATGAATGTATGAGTTTTATTAAATGGAATTCTGCGTACCTCGTCTTCTCTAATTTTTCTTAATGTAAATTCTATCTCCCTCTATGTACTTTCCTTATTTTTTTGATCAAGGTTTCTATTTATTTTAAATAGTTTTGTAATAGGAATAGTTAGAATTAATTTTGAAGAATTGGAGATCAAGGAGCGAGGAGGCGCTTGAAGACCGTTTGTAATGGAGCAGGGTTTAAATGTAATAGTTATATTTAAATATTAATTCTTGCACCCTAAGGTTTGACCTTTTGGTTCACTTGGTGGCTCTAGTGAACAAACTAGAATAAAAAGTCCATAATCAATCCGGGTAGAATATAGTATTATATATATGCTTATACTATATATATATATATATATATATATATATATACATATATATGCATATTATAATATATTATATATATATATATATATATATATATATATATATATATATGTATGTGTGTGCATGTATGTGCTAAACAAGATGAGACAAATTAATAACAAACCCCTCAAATATTTTATATTAAGTTGTAAGCGTTCAAAGATATTTGGAATATCGAGCGTAAGCCTTCTAGCATGGTAAAATAATAGAGTATTAAATATTTAATATGAGTTTTTGTTGTGCACACACAAGGCAAGTATTAAATATTTAAGATGTTGTTTTATCACATTTAATGCTTATAAATAAATTGAACAATCTTTGTTTTGTTGCACACACACAAGGATGGTGTTTTTCTTTTGAATATATGGAAGTGCTTGGGTATGACTTAACTTAGATCATTTTAGTTAGGATGTGCACACACTTGACCATTATGATCTAAGAGAGGCAAAATACAAGGAGTTACATAGTTGATGTAATTGACAAGAGTTGTCTACCTATTTATTTATATATAGTTTGTTGTGCACACACAAGGCTATATACATTTGAAATGGGATCCTTATTCTCACTAGCATATCTTTAATTAGATTCTTAGAACTATATATATTGAGGGTAATATAGTTTGAAGAAAATAGTGGGAGATACCAATTTAAAACAAGACCTAATTTATTTTGGTAATTAATAAAAGAATGTATGCTAAAATGTTGTTAATTACAAATTCATTTCTGAGAATTTTACAATGTCTAAATTACTATCATCTGCGAAGCATATTAGATGCTTAATTAATAGGACCGAATTAAATGGATTGGTTAAGGAATTTGAGAATAGTTCTCATGCATTTGAAAAGCTATCTTATGTCCTTAATCGCCTATCCTGCAATGGTTGCGAGACAATGCCTCGAGGAAGAGATTGCTACTTTTAGAAAGTGGCAAGATGATGCCTGATTGGCTCGATGCATCATGCTCGCATCCATGAGTAATGAGCTTTGGCGTCGACATGAAACTATGGATGCTCTACTATATTCTGCACATCAAGTAGTTGATGGTGAGGAAAGTGGGACTGATAGATATCGAGATATCTAAGGAGCTCTTAGATCTAGAATGGCCAGATGACACTACTGATACAGAGATAAAGTCCTTAACATAATCAATTTGATTGATCAATTAGGACAACGGGTTTTGTCATGGATGGAGAGTTGAGCCAAGATTTGATCTTGCACTCACTCCGGACTCCTTTCACAATTGTTGTGAATTTTTCATATGAACAAGCTAGATATCGACCTCATTTGATTTGCTTAACATGTTGAAAAATGTTGAGAGTCACTTTTCAACCAAGAAAGACCATGTCTTCTTGGTAGGGGCCAAAGGATCTACGAAAGAAGAGCGATTCAAAGAAGGTAAATAGAAAAGGCAAAAATAAAGGATAATAAGAACAAAAGCGTACGGATAGCAAAGGGTTTGCTTCCTTTGCAATAAGCACTGGACTTTGGAAAGAAAGCTGCGAGAAGCAGCATCTTGCGAGAGGCTAACGAGAAGAAGCTTAGTGAAGTTTGATTACAAAATATAATTTTGTTCATGATTTAAAATAAATTTTTCTTTAAGTCGAGGTTCTACTTGGGTATTGGATCACGAGCTTTGGTTATCATAAATATAGATTTATGAAGGGACAAAAGAAGTAGAAAGCTAAACAAAGATAAGTAATCTATGTGTGGGAAATGAAGCAAAAGGTTCTTTACATTAGCCATAGAAACTTATAGTTTAGCAATACTACTGGGCAAATCTATTAAGTCGATAAGTTGTTATTGTATTTCAGTTCTGTTAGAAACATTATTTCCATTTTGTTGTTGGACAATGAAATCTTTGGTATTATATTTAAGAACAATTGTTGTTCTATTTATAATAATAATGTTTTGTATAGAATGGAATATTACTTAATGGATTTTGTATACTTGACTTACGTAAAAAAATTATTTTGCAAATTGAACAAACTAGTATAAGAAAAGGAGATGATCATTCAAAAGAGTTGAATGTGTGTATTTCTTTGAAATACAACAAGTGTGAATTATTTGAAAGGTTCAAAAAATAGAAGAGAAGTGAAACAAATTGGCAAAGTATTAAGATTCTTTGATTAGATCGAGGAATAAATACTTGTGCGATAAGTTTCTAGATCATCTCAAATGGTTTTCTCATAATGGGCGCCTCTTGATCTGTGATAATTGATTGATGTATCTGAAAGGAAAAATCGTACCTTGTTGGACATGAGTGCGGTCCATAATGATTTTACTGACATTCGAGTATCCTCTAGGGTAATGTCCTAGAAATGGTTTGCATATCTACTGAAAAGGTAACCTCAAAAATCCGACCCCAAGACTCCATAAAAGTTATGGACGGGGAGGATTCCTAATCTTAAGTATGTTAAGATAAGGGGTTGTCAACTTATGTGAAAAGGTTTCAAAGGATAAGCTTGGGACAAGATTTGACAAGTGTCTGATTTGTGGGACATCTAAAGTAAGTTTAGGGTATATGTTCTATAATCCTACTTAGCAAAAGGTGTTTGTTTGTGAAACACGCTACCTTCTAAGATAAAGGTGTTTATCATTGAAGGGGCTAGTGGGAGGATAATAGATCTTGAAGAGTTCAAGAACCACAAAACACTATATAAGTTAAATAAGAGGAACTTGTAGATAGACCTATTGTACCTGGCAAGAATCGTAAATCTGGAATAGTGCAAGAAGATACCTAGGAGGTATGGATTCATCATAGATGATGATGATGAGGTACACATCATAGAAGATGATGATCCGATTACATACGATGAGGTAAGAGTTGTGACACTCGGAGAAATGGATTGAAGCAAGCTTCTCAAAAATGGAACATTCGTTTTGATGAAACAAATCAAAAGAGTTTGATTTTATCAAAAATAAGAATGAACCTAGTGTGTGTAAAAAAAAGGTCGGTGGGGGCGTCGTGACATTCCTAGTATTATATGTTGATATACTATGGATAAGGAATGACATACTAATGCTCTAATCGGTAAAGATAAAGTTGTCTAAACATTCCTCCATGAATGATTTGGGAAGAGTATCTTAATTGGGGATACAAATCTATATAGATAGATTTAAGAGGATGCTCGACTTAACCCGAGGAGCGTATATTCATTTGATGCTAAAAGTCGTTTAGCATGGAAAACTCATGAGATGTCTCATGTTGATGAGCCATGGGTGTATCTCTCTTAATAGTCCCCATAGACTCGAAAAAGAGATCGCATGAGTAACTATCATGTATGATGAAATATATGAGACTGATGTTGATCGGTCATATTACGGAGAAGTTCCTTTATGAGTCGGTGAAAAACATCTTAAAGTACTTAGCCGGCACTAAGGATGTGATCATATTCATGGTGGGTCTAAATTAAAACTAGAGGGCTTAACAGACTCAAGTTTTTCAGACAGACCAAGGCGATAGAAAATCCACTTTAAGGTAAAGCATTACCTTGAACGGTGGTGCGATGAATTGGAAAGGTTTCAAGCAAGCAAAAAGAGTTCTTTGGTTTAGTGATAAAGACAAAGTATATAGCTATAAATGAAGATTTTGCAAGTTGATTGTTTGGATGAAAAGTTCATTCTGAGAACTAGGAATAGTTCTAAGTCTCATCTTGGATCTAAACATGTGTTGTGGCACTTTCATTTGATTATAAGAATCATTGAAAGATGGGAAATCACTATAGAGATAGTGGACTCTCAAGAACAACATTACATATCCATTAACTAAAAGCTTATCCAACGGCGGGGATAATCGTCACTTAGAGAAGAAGGGTATGAGATACCATGGCGATTGGCTTTAGTGCAAGTGGGAGATTGAAAGTAGTATGCACACAAAAGCCGATCATGTTTGATGATAAAGCATATACTTTGTAACAATCTTATTCATTTATTAATAAAAAGTATTAATTTATTAAAGGCTTTTAATTATCTACATGATCTTTGTTTTATAATATGTGATAAACCCATAGTTTTAAGCAATGCTTTTAGAATAATGATGATGATCATTCTAATGAGATCTAAATTCTTAGAAAGCTTAAAACTAAAATAGTTCCCAATCGTTGGATTACTAAATTGGGGATTAGTGAATCCGGATAGATTGGTACATCGTTGCTTGCTCATTGGATGAGGATGATTGATCTCATGATCATTTTTGTGTGGAACACTAAAGCAAGTATGTAGGTGCTTATTAGAGAATAAGTTCCTTTGAGCGTGGCTCATTAAGGAATACCTAATGGAGTTTTACTTGCTGTCGATAGGAATTCTGTAGTGATAGTAGTACAAGTGATCCTTGGACTTGAGATCATCATAGTATCTTGTGTATGATGAGTTATACTTTGACTTATTCCTTAAGACCCTTAGGGTATATCAAAGGGTATGCTTGGGTATAATAAGTTGTACATGGAGATAATGTATGATCGATAAAGAATCTACCACTTCTAGTAAAAAAAGAGAAATGTCTATGTGATTCGATAAATGACAACCAGTAGTCCTTGGCAAAGCGAGAATGAAATTAGAAAGGAGTTTCTAATTTGCATTATTTAGAGTTGTGCATTTAAGGATGAAATACATATAATTAAATAAAATAAGACTTGTGGTAATTCCATGTCTTATATTTAATTGGGACATTGTATGGTGGAAGGATTGAATTATACGGTAACTATTTACTCAAAGGTTCTTTTATGATTAATGTTGAAATCTATATTATACGAAAAAGTCGTTGATATTTAGGGAGGCTTATCCTATTGTAGAATAAATATTATTTATTTAAATAAATTAATAGTTTAATTTATTTATTTAAATAAGATTAGAATTATTCTAATTGATTTATTCACAATAGGTTTAATATGGAGAACCTAAAGGGTCACACCATAAAAGGAAGAATAATTATTTAAGAAGTTAATGGCATAATCGTAATAATAAGTTAAGTATATTTAATTTAATCTATGGTGATAGAATAAATTAAATAGCTTAATATTATTATTTAATATTTTAGAAATATTAAATATAAATTAATAAGAGAGTCTTATTATTATTATTATTATTATTATTATTTAATTTCTAAAGGAGTTTGGGAATTAATTAATAAAAGTACTCTCATATATTCTAATAAGATTAGGAGGTAAATTAATTAAAAGAGTTTAATTAATTATTCCTAATAAGATTAGGAGCCTAATTAATTAAAGGAATTTAATTAATTAAAATAAAACTCAATTCCTTAATTGTTAAGGAGGTTGCCTACATCTATAAATAAGAGAGTCTTATTATGGGTGAGGTGGTTGTTGACTTTTTCACAGACATACGTGAATATGATTTCAATAGTTGGGAGAGTACACCTCTTTTCTATGAGAGATAGAAAAACTAGGGTTTTGCCAAACACCCATCTTCTTGAATCTTTCTTCTTCCTTGGTGGATCACCTCAGAGGCCAAACACTTGGGTGGCTAACGTTGATCAAAGGAAAGAACCAAACCGGTGGATTCAAGTTGAGCGAAAAAAGATTGGAGGTGAACTTGTACACGAGGAAGCTCGAATCTTCAAGGGTATGATTCTTGTTCTTTATTTTCGTTTAATTAATAATTGTGCATAAAGGATGATCAGGGTATATGGTTTGTAAAATTTTAAAACTACGATTTTTCCACGTTTTCGCTTATTTTATGCAATTTGATTGCGTTCATGAATATTACAAACAGTCGAAAGAAAAAGTGTGAACCTTCGGATTTCTAAGAAACCTAAGGTAGTGTTCTACGGTAGTAAATCACCGGGACTATCTTATTGTCTAACTATGACACAAGCTAGCAAGATGTTGAAGAAGGGGTGTATAGGATACCTGTGCCATGTTGTTGATACCCAAAGAGTGGGAGCATCATTGGAACAGATACCTATAGTATAAGAATTTGCGGCTATATTTCCAAATGAGTTACCAGGTCTTTCGCTGGATAGGGAGGTTAAATTTGTGATCGATGTGCTACCAGGTACAACACCAGTTTCTAGGGAACCATATCGCATGGAGCCGGTAGAAATGAAGGAGTTAATGGTTCAATTACAAGAATTATTAGACATAAAGTACATTCAACCGAGTATTTCTCCGTGGGGAGCACCAGTATTATTTGTAAAGAAGAAGGATGGATCGTTACGACTTTGTATTGATTATTGTGTGTTGAACAACTTAACGATTAAGAATAAATACCCATTGCCCATGATCGATGATCTTTTTGATCAGTTAAAAGGGGTAAAATATTTTTTTAAGATAGATTTACACACGGGGTACCATCAGCTAAAAGTGAGGAAGGAACATGTACCTAAGACAGCGTTCAGGACTCGTTATAGTCATGACGCCTTTCTGGTTATGTCGTTTGGGTTGACAAATGCGCCAGCTGCATTTATGGATATGATGAACAGAGTGTTCAGACAATACTTAGATAAGTTTATCGTAATGTTCATTGATGATATTCTAGTCTATTATAAGGCACTAGAAGATCACGCTGAACATTTAAGGTTAGTGTTGGAAACACTACGGAAGGAAAAGTTTTATGCAAAATTTATCAAGTGTGAATTTTGGCTTGAAAGAGTGCAGTTTTTAGGGCACATTATTGATAAAGATAGAATTTCAGTGGATCCAGCGAAGGTGGAAGCAGTTAATAATTGGGAACAGTCAAAAACACCAATCGAGGTGCGAAGTTTTTTGGGCTAGCGAGATACTATCAAAGGTTCATTCAGGACTTTTCTAAAATAGCTATTCCATTGAAAAATTTGACGAGGAAGTCTGTAAAGTATGTGTGGACGAAGAAGTGTGAGAACAGTTTTTAGGAACTGAAGCAGAGGTTAAGTGAAGCACCTGTATTATCTTTACCAGATGATACATGGAATTTTGTAGTTTATAGCGATGCTTCGCATAGAGGATTGGGTTGCGTGCTCATGCAGCATGGAAAGGTCATTAAGTATGCGTTACGTTAGTTAAAGGATTATGAGAAAGTCTATCCTACTCATGACCTAGAATTAGCAACAGTAATTTTTGCATTAAAGATATGGAGACACTATCTATATGGGGAGAGGTGTGAGATATGTACGAACCATAAAAGTCTGAAATATATCTTCACATAGAAGGAGTTGAATATGAGGTAAAGAAGGTGGTTAGAATTGATAAAAAATTACGGTTGCGATAGCTTATATCATCCAGAGAAGGTTAATGTTGTGGCCGATGCATTAAGTAGGAAGGGTCAGGGAAAGCTATCAATGTTAATAACTCATAATGAGTTAGTAACAGAGATGGCAAGGATGGAGCTAGAAGTTATATTGCCGAGTGAATCGATAGGGAAGTTATTTACAATAGAGACTTGACCAATAATTGTGGAACGAGTTAAGGAAGTTCAACTGAGAGATGAGGAATGCGAACGAATGAAGAAGAGAATTGAGGATGGAGAGAAGACTAAGTATAGCCTTGACAAGGAGGGGTTTCTACATTTTGAAGGAAGAATTTGGGTTCCGTGTGATACAAAATTAAAAGAAGAGATAATGGGAGAGGCCTATAGTTCGATGTACTTAATACATCAAGGTAGTACCAAGATATATCAGGAGCTTCGACAGAACTTTTGGTGGTCGAACATGAAGAGAGAAATAGCAGAATATGTTAGTAGGTGCTTAACTTGTCAAAAATTTAAGGCCGAACACTAATGACCGAGTGGATTATTGCAATCACTAGAGATGTCAGAGTGGAAGTGGGAGCATATCATGAAGGGATACAAGGCTATTTGGGTAATAGTAGATCTGCTGACGAAGTCAACTCACTTTTTGTCGATAGGAGTTAGATATAACCTAGAGCAATTAGCTAAGATTTATGTCAAGGAAATCATTTCAAGACATGGGGTACCAGTTTTGATTGTGTCAAATCGTGATCCACGATTCACATCAAATTTCTGGAGGAGTTTGCAAGAGCAAATGGGAACGCAGTTGAGGTTGAGTACAACATACCATCTACAGACTGCTGGACAAAGTGAATGGATAATTCAAACATTAGATGATATGTTAAGATCTTGTGTTATGGATTTCAAGGGGAGTTGGGGACGAACATCTACCTTTGGTTGTGTGAAACCCCAAACACCCTAATAAGACTCGGTTATGTAAATTTTGTGATATAAAATAAAATCTCTCCATTCTGAATGTGCATTGTGTTATTATATACTCTGTTGTAGAAATTAGGTCAAATAATTTTTTTTTCGAAAGTTGACGTGTTAGACACATCATGCTTAAAATTTTTCTTTCGAGAATGAACTTTTCGGTATATGTATTTTGACAAGCTGCTTTGTCGTGCTTACAATGACAAAATGCTTTGTCATTCTTAGTAGGATTTGTGTAAACAACTAATTTAGGAACCCTAATATCTAAATTAGGAAACCTTAACCCTAGATTTATAAACCATAACCCTAATTTTGAAACCCTGACCTTAATTAGTTAGAACTAACCCTAGTTAAGTTATCTAAAACCCTAAACAAGGTAATTAAACTTCTATTAGGTGTTAATAAACATCATTAAGTAACCCTATTCATAAAATCCAAAACCCTAATCAAGATTATGGTGGATTAGGGCATAATTAAGCTACTAAAGTTGTTAAACTAACTCAGAAGTAGGATGCAAGTCACCAAAACAAGTTTCAATGATGCACATGACCTGGTTTCACCTCCCAAGCAGTACAAGTACACAAACATATGTGAATGATATTCTATTTATATATGATTTGATTATGATATATATATGAATGAATATATGAAGTATGCTTGCATTAAAAAAGCTTGCATTAAAGTCCTTTGATAGATAGATAATAGAAACATATGTACAAGGACTTAGAATGAATTGATCAAATGTGTTAGGTTGATCCTACTTAAGCAAAAATAACTTTGTAAAGTCCTTAAAAAGAAATGATGTACAAGGACTATAAATATAGTAAGATCAAGCATGTTAGGTTGATCTTATGATGTAATAGATAGGCTTGTCTGATCATCGAGCACTGCACCAGAAATCGTAGTCTGCCAGGAGAGTCAAGGAAAACTCGAGAGCTATCGAGGAAAGAATCGTAGTCTGCAAGATAGTAGATCTCTTGAGTTCGTAGACTTTCTGAGAGAGACGAGGAAGGATCAGTAGTGTGTCGAGGAGAACTTCCTCAGGGCCGTAGTCTGCTGAGGAAGTCATGTTCAGAATCGTAGAGACAACCTGCCTACGAGCCGACCGAGCATCTGCCAAAGCCAGTCAAGAATCGTAGACTACACTCGGAGTCGTAGAGTCTACTAATGTCAAAGCCAATTCAAGAATCATAGACTGCACTCAGAATCGTAGAGTCTACTGATCGTATCAAAGGCAGAGATCGTAGTCGAGCAAGATCAGATGAAGACAACAAGCACAACGATGTAAATCAGTAGTATCAAGATCCGATCTCAAAGTCGAGTGTCTCGTGACAACCAAGTGAATCGTAGAGTGCAGAGCTAAGACCTTAACAGATGTGCTCACAAGGCCACAGTAGAATCGTAGAGCAAACACGATTCTCAACAATTGAGCACTCCCAGAATATCCAAAGGAATGAAGCCTCTGGTTGGTAATGCAAAGATACATCTCACCTGAAGGAAGCCAGAGAGCACTCAATGAATGGCATTCAAGCTAATAGAAGATCTAAGCATCAACTCAATCAGCATCCAGATTGAGTTGAGAAGTTATTTGAGATAAAGTCTTCCACAAGATGATCATAAGAAGACTTCAAGAATCGACTAAGGAAAGTCAACATATGCAAGAGTCATCAAGTAGAAAGATGACAACGATCCTGAAAGTAATCAAGATCGTAGTATTTTCCAAATAAAGAAGAAACTGATGGAGTATACACAAAGATACTTTGGTCACCCTCGAATAACAAGGCTAAAGTGATTAAGCATTGGGTCACCCATTGATGATAAGTGAACGGAGATCACAAGGAGAAAGCGAAGTTGGACACGCCACAAATGAAGTGTCTTGTTATTCGGAAGGGCCAAAGCAAAGAATCAAGCCATCAAGATTCGAGAAACAATGAGGCAAAAAAAGTGTTAAAGCATCAGACAAGAGAAGGAAGAGGTGTTCTACATTGGAGATCTAATGAACACTTTTTCAAGATCGTAGTGTTAACTCCACAAGTCCAAGACACTATCAACAAGACACTACGATCAAGTCCAAAAAGATATGCATCGAAAATCGTAGAGTTCGAACAAAATCAAGATTGAAGCATTGGCAACGGCTCAATCAAGAATTAATATTCGACAAAAGCTTATTGAGAGCATCGATGCAAAAAGGACAACCTCGATCGAGAAATCAAGGGTGAAATAAAGTCATCGACACCCAAGATATCAAAGTGACATATCGATGAGGTAGGTGAAACAAAGAGACCGCAGTGTCGGAAGTCAAAAAAGATGTCATGTCACATCTGCAGTCTGCACCAAATAACTCGAGATCTGCGAAGCAATTTGAATAGCTTTCAACGGCTACTTTCCAACGGGAAGATTGGGAAGTAGTATAAATCAACAGAGCTTCAAAGATCAAGAGTTGCTGATGATTGTGAAGTTGCAGAATCGTTGAGTTGGTGAATGCTATTGTTGACTCTACGAGTTCCACCAAAGATCAATAGAACAAGTCTCAGTGACAGTGAGACTACCAAGGTGGAAGTGAAGCAGCTTTGAAGAAGGACTCAAACAGATCAAAGCTTCACTCAACAAAGATGAGAATGCCACTAAAGATGGGAAACCAAGTCGAGAGCCGAGAAGGCCAAGAAGATAGCATTCAGAAAGTGGTTGAGTACAAAGAAGATCAAGAGAGCCACCTACTAATAATCACCATGAACTAAAAAGTCGAAAGTGAACAAGTGCGTAACCATGTCGCAAAGTATTCAAGAAGGGTTCAGTGGATTGCTAAGTGCCGAAAAAAGTCTACTAAAAAAGCACAGAGACTTAGCAAACCCAGATGGTGATGGTGCACAATGACATCAGATGAAGATGAGTCAAAAAAGAGAAAAGATCACCGCACCAAAGAAGATGTGGTCCGGACTCAAGTCGAGAAGCAAAGAGGATCACATCAAGTCGCTAAGTACAAAAGATGTTCAGAGCTTAATGACATCTTAGCAAAGACCAACAACACCAACAACAACAACAACTACAACAACAAGAAGCCGTGGATTCGAGGGGTCCTTGTCCGGAAGGGACTAAATGAAGTTCCAAGCTCATTGGCTTGAAGAGTTCCTAGGAACTAGAGAAGTTCCAAGGATGCCTGGCCTTCAAGAGTTCTTAGTGAATCAAGTCCCAAGGGTTGGCCCTGAAGGAATCTTAGTGATTCTGTGGTGCCGCCTTCCTTAGTGGAAATCCTCGCTAGTTGAAAAGCAGAAGAGTGGATTAGAGCTTGAGTCTCGAACCACTTAAAACCCTTGTGTCTTTTTACTTTATGTCATTTACATTATGTACCTTAACTGCTATAACTATTATGTATGTGCTAACTGCTTACTACTAAGTTAACTCTACGAACAATGTATGACTGACTATGAATATATCAATGAAGGGGATCTTTTACTTATTCCGCTGTGCTTGAAAAGATTCTTATGTTTGTCATCTGCTACTTAATGAGCAATACAACTTAAAAGAGAAAAAGTATTTTGAAAATCAAAGGATCTATTCAACCCCCCCCTTCTAGATCTATATTGTGCCTCACGGGAACTAACAAATGGTATCGAAAGGTGTTCTCATGCTATATTCAAAAGCTAATCGCTTTGAGTCTGATCCTAGGCACAAACATTGTTCTAAACTTAGTTTAGTAGTAAGTCACTTGTGATATGCAGATGAGCTCACACGTTGGAAATTTTGTGTACAGGTAAATGTGCATATACACCTGAAGCTGCTCAGATTGGTCCATGTTCTTGATTGCCATATCAACAAGACCAATCCTTGCTCTCAGTTGTCAATCGTTGTTGTTCAAGACAAAGCTAGAAAGCTCAAGAGACATCATCAATATAAAAGATTCAAACATCCACCAGCTTGAAAAGATGAAAAGGCCATACATGCTAAGTAATGCTTATCCAGAGAAGAAAGAAGAACTTCTCAAACATGTGTCTGGCCAACCTGCAGCTGGATGTAAACCTTGTGAACTCAAGGATGTCAAAGAATTAGAAATGCTGACACTCTCTTAGCTTGTATCTTCAAGACCACGATCGATTGATCAAGATCAACTAGAGCAACTAGTCATGTCATAAGCAAATGAAAAAACATGCACATCAATGCCTAAACTCAGAATATCTAAGATAAATGACTGTTAAGAAACTAACAGCAAAAAGGTACGGTTCCTCACTAATATAGATATGAGCATCATATTTGCACCTTACTTATGAACTATAACAGTTTTCCTTCAAGTATTCATAATCTATCTAAAAAGGTGAAGAGAGAAAGTACATCGATAATGGAAACTCAAATGTCTATAAACTTTCTCTCCATCCAAGTTTTAGGTTGAAGATGATAACTGAAAAGAGACCAAAATGATTTTAAGAGCCTCACAGGTCGATTGAATGTGAAGTAATCTTTGCTGATGGGTTAATGTGCTTCGTACATCCTACGGTCTAAGTGTTTAATGACACACAGAGTATGATCAGATCTACAAAAAAATCTTGAAGATTCATAGAAACTGATCACCTCCATGAATCAACCAGATGCTAATAAATCGTAGAGTTGATTCTTACTCTGTGAACATTTAAACCCTGTGAACATAAATTAGCAAAAGATGAAACCATTAAGGAAAAGAGTGTTTTATTAAATGACAGCTTTTCTCTCACACTCACCACCCATGCATCTCAAAATGTTTTATCTAAATGAAGTATATGCATGAATACGACTGATGGTGGTCAATATGATGTTTATCCAAATATATGAGGAACAGGGGTTTAGTAAACTAACCTAGCAGGACCCATTTAACCATGGGTACCAAAAATAGAAATTTATAACCTGCAGGTACCTGGTCCATCTGACCACACTAAGGAATGCTGAAGCAGAAGACTTCAGTCAAGAAAATTCAACCAGCAGAAGGCTTAAGACTGTTCAGAAATGATTATGATAAAACTCCTATTTGTCAAAGCCTGTCCTGGAAGACCTGCTGAGCTAATCTGAATGAAGCTCACATTGTTGCTGATCCTTATAAGGAAGCAAGTCATTCAACCAAAGATGTAAAAGGGTCCTAGACGCTCAATCATTCAAAGCAGGTCATAAGAGAAAACTCCTCACGGAAGCTCACCACAGAGGATCATCGAGCATCAAACATGAGGAACTCATTACGGGAGCAGAACTCCACAAGTACAAACTGTAAAAGAAGACTACGTTCGTAGTGCTGTCAAAGGATCGTAGAATGATCAACCTTGAAGATGCCCATTTCTACGATATAAGAAGATTTGGTGATTCCAGTCAGAAGGAGATATGCAAGGCTGTCTTCTAATACACATAAAGAAAAAGGAATCACATCTATCCGAGAAGACAAGATCAACCATGGGGATAAGTGATATGTTAAGGAACAACAATATCGAGATATACTATAAAGCAAAGTGTACCAAACCACAGAGTCCCAAAACTTTGTGGTCGATGAACCAAATGAAGATCCATAGTCAAGAGGAACATTTCAAAACGTACTCATCGATAACTTTTCACCACCACCCAACTCAAAAACCGTGGAGAGCCTACGATCAAACATCCGATCGTAGTGGAATAGCGTAAGGACACCACGATTATAGCAAATGCAATTGTCTAAAGTTGGTAAAGGACCTCACCACCGTAAAAGGTCAAATGAGATATCGGTGCAAATCACCTCTAAAGTACTTCATCCGAAAGCGCCCGGGGACAAACCTAACCCTTAGCTCACTCTAAGAGGTTGGCCCTTCCCGAGCTACCTTAACCCCTGGAAGAATTGCTTAATCAAGTTCATCTCAAGGACCAAGTCAGTCAACGATCGTAGATTAGAGGTTGAAGAGAACTCCACGATCGTAGTACAACCTCAACGATCGTAGAATCAGACTCGACAATCGCAGTCCTATAAGAGGCTACTCCTAACTTACGAGGAGTTGGAAGAACAGGAAAATTGCTCAATCATTTAAAATAAGGGAAGACAAGCTCGAATACTGGTTGGAAAGATGTCCTGCTAAAGGAAAGTACCCAAGGCTTCATAAAGCACAACAGTGGATGAGGCGTGGAGGTTCAAAATGAGAAGTAATGTCAAAACCATCCACTGCAACATCTTTCAGAGAATTGATCGTTGAGTCAACAAAGGAAAATGTAGAGTCAATAGTTGTCCTATCATGCTACTCTATGAACTAAAGAGGTCAAAGGTCAATCCACGTCAATCAAACGTCCACTCTTCTAAAAGAGACAGCTAACTGACAAGTTACTGGGGAGTTACAGCTCGTTACTGGGCATCGTGCAACCAATGACTAGTTGACACGACATAGCGTATGCAGTGTAAGAAGGAACTGCCATAAAGACAAATTCAAAATCTGCAAACAGTTACCAAAATCCATTGAACCTCTCTCCCTCCCATTTTCAAACCCTAGAATTCTCTTCGAAGCCAAACCACTAAAATTTATAGAGTTTAAATCACAATCAGCCATACTCCATAAATCTGCCTGAATCAATCTCCATATTCCTCGAATCATTCAAATGGAAGATTGGCGAGTAATCACTGGCATTCAACTCTGAACCAAGTCATTTGAAAAACCCAAAAAGAAGTTCAAAGACATTCTTGAACTCGTGAAGAAAGCTGGATTCTCAAAATGTCTTGAGGCAAGCACTCGAGTACACACTGAACTGGTTAAAGAATTCTACTCAAATGCATCCGTAAATTCCAAAACTCTTTCAACCAAGGTTAAAGGTCAGTCTCTAAAACTGAAATCATCCGATATCAACCAATGCCTAGGTTTTCCTGACCTAGGACTGAAAAACCTTGATGAGATTGGCACTGAAAAAGTAAAGGAGATTATGGGGTACCAAAGAAACCCTAGCCTGAAGGATATGAAGAAGAAGGAATTTTCGAGGAATTTGAAGTTCCTTCTTCGAGAGATAGTGGGAAAATGTATATTGTGCAAAGACATCGCACATGACACTGTACTCGACCAACAGTTGAAGATCATGTCTGCCATAGTTCTGAAGAAGAAAATCAACTTTGGAGCTATTCTGTTCGATCAAATCTCCAAATGGGGTAGAAAAGGCCGAAAGTTAAAGAAGTCTCATGAAAAACCTCGACAAAAGTGTTTCATGGAAGATTGTTGAGCATTGTGCTAAAGAAGAAGCTGGGAAACAAAATCAAAGATACTGAAGGAGAGCCTCTAAATGTTCATAAAGTAATGTCTCCTCAGTTGTTCATAAATTATAAGAAGAACCCAAAGGAAAATAGGAGGCTAACACAAACTGAAAGCAGCAGAAAAGTCTCTGCAAAGAAAAGAAGGCAAAGGAGGAAGAAAGCTCTAAGTCTGATGATTTCTACATCGATTCTTGACACGACACAACTGCAAAGAAGAAGTCTAAGAATGTGAAGAATGCAAAGGTTTTGTCAAGCTTTGTCTCCACTGATAAAATGAAACAAGAAGCAAAAGAAAAACGAGCATCAATTGTTGTAAACCCAAAAAGAAGAAGAAGCAACAGATTGCTTCAAGTGCCTTCAAGAAAGAAAACTAAGTTGATAAACAAACCCAAATTTAGTTCCCCCAGAAAGTTCATCCAACAAAGAAGAACATGAAGAGTCTCAAGATGGGAAGGAACCGAAAGTTCAAAGATGAACCCTCAAGGAGAAAATTCAACAATGAAGAAGAAGTTGAATCTATGGAAGAAAGAACCAAGGTTGATGATGAAGAAAAGGAAAATGCAAGCCCAGTGACCAACTCTTAGAGTACTCACTCTGAAGATAAAGAGAAGCTGCAAAATGACCCATCAGAATCTCCAAATAAAAGTGCTCCAACAAGCCCTCATAATGGCTCAAAAGATGATGAATTCGAAAAAGAATCACCTGCCCCTGTCAATGATGAAAATCAAGGAAGCTTGCCTGTTAACTCCAAGGCCTCAGAGTCTAAAGAAGAAGAAGAATCTAATTCACCCATAGCTAAACCTCCAAGGAGAAGGAAGAGCTATAGACTACTGGCTAAATTTGACTCTAACGAGAAAAATGATCGCTCTACTGCAGTCATTGAAGTAAGTGATAATGAATCTGATGAAGAAAGTACTAAAGATGGAACCAGTGATGAATCCAAGGAAGATACTGTTGAAGAAGGTTCTGAAAATGAAATTCAACAAGAAGAATTCATTGATGAATCTGATGAAAGAAATCAGCAAAATTCAAGCTCAAAAAGCGAAGAGATAGAGAAAGATTCTGATTCTGCACATCAGGAATCTGAGGAACTAGAATACTATCATCGTTCTCTCTCCTACTGTAATTAGCGTAAGAATTGTAGTGGAAGTCTTTGATGAGCCACCAAACAGAGCCAAAGAAAGAAGATGGATAAATCATGGAAATGAACAACTTCGAGTTGTAAGGATGACTACTGATGAAGTGCTTCATAACTGGAAAAATATGGAGTTAAATTGCACAACTATACTGTAAAATTTTGAAGACTTTCTGATGAGGTGGTTCTTCCCATGGATGCCATGGTTAAAGGCACATACTGAGAGGGATGAAAGTTACTTCAGCTGGTGCTACTCTCAGTTTCCAAATTTGGAACTGGTGTCACAAAATTTCCCCAGGGTAAAGAAGTTTGCAACCATGATGATCAATGACAAGCCCCACTACAAGATCTACCGACATGCTGAAAATCATTATATTCCTTATGATCGTAGAGTGGACTCTGATGGGAAAAGGAATATGGCGAAGACATTGATAGTAGAGTCTATTCACTCTACCACTAATGATGATCAAGTCCAGATTCAGATGTCTCTATCTGCCCAAGCACAACTATCTGACATTCCTACATCCTCCCACGATTGGTATTCAACGATTTCTAAGATTCTCAATACCTTCAAAAATCTGTCCAAGGATGAGAATCGTAGAGTTCAATCTAGTGTTCCACAAGAGGCTCCCCAACCAGATGATCAAATTTCCATGGAGCAGGAATTATTAAAGAATTCTGATAATCTGATTGAGAAGATGTCTCAAATCAATGAAAAGTCAAAGTTGCTGACCACAACAGAAGATAATTCAGTTCAAAATAGACTTCAGGCTACTATGGCTGATATATCTCTCAAAATCAAAGAGAGAGATCACATCTATTTAAAGGCCATACATGATCAAAAGGTTGAAGCTCTGCGAGCACAAAAAGCAAATGAAGAACAACTAAAAGTCCTCTCTGACAAGATTGACAACATGAATCAATCCTTCTCTATGCAACTTGAGCTGAGCCAACAAGAACTCAAGTTTGAAGTTGCTCACTCCTCTTATCTAATGGAGCAGCTTATGTCCAACATGGAACAGCTCTCTCAAGTGATTAATGACAAAAAGGGGGAGAAAAAGAGGCATAGAAAAAGGCAAAGTAAGAGGCATTCAAGAAAAGGCAAAGAGAGCAGGAGCAAACAAGAAAGGAAGACAAAGAAGAAGAAAGAAGAAGAAGAAAATAGTTCATCATCCGAGGGGGAGCCAAAGGATGATTAGCCTAAGGCTGAGGGGGAGCCAGAGCCAGAACCATAAAAAAAAGAAAGGAATAGCTCCACATCCTAAGAGGAGCAGGAGCAATGGAATCAAACAGATGAATAGCTGATCAACAGACATCCTGGAAATATACATGGAGCCAAAGAGGTACATCTCTAACTAGTTAGGTATGTTCTGGATCCAGGATATAAATTGTCACAGTATATTAAATTCCATATTATTATAAATGACATTAATGATTATCTATTTTATAAATACAACAGCTCACTGTATATAAGATTCATTCATAACATGCATATGCACTTATTGTTTTTGTCATAATCAAATAGGGGGAGATTGTCAAGAATATGCATGTGAGTGATATTCCTATTTACATATGATTTGATTATGATATGTATATATATGAATGAATATGCAAGTATGCTTGCATTAAGAAAAGTCAGAAAGTCCTTTGATAGATAATAGAAACATATGTACAAGGACTTAGAATGAATTGATCAAATGTTTAAGTTGATCCTACTTAAGCAAAACAAACTTTGTAAAGTCCTTAAAAAGAAATGATGTACAAGGACTATAAATATAGTAAGATCAAGCATGTTAGGTTGATCTTATGATGTAATAGATAGGCTTGTCTCGATCGTCGAGTTAATCGCACCAAAAATCGTAGTCCGCCAGAGAGTCAAGGAAAACTCGAGAGCTATCGAGGCGTAATCGTAGTCTGCATGAGATAGTAGATCTTGGAGTTCGTGAGACTTCCGGAGAGAGACGAGGAAGGATTGTAGTGTCGAGGAGAACTTCCTCGTACGTAGTCCGCCGAGGAAGTCATGTTCGTAATCGTAGAGATACCGCCTCCCACGAGCCGACCGAGCATCTCGCCAAAGCTACCAAGAATCGTAGACTACACTTGAGTCGTAGAGTCTACTAATGTCAAAGCCAATTCAAGAATCGAGAGATCGCACTTCGTAATCGTAGACTTCACCGATCATATCAAAGGCAGAGATCGTAGTCGAGCAAGATCGATGAAGACAACAAACACAAGATGTAAATCGTAGTATCAAGATCTCGATCTCAAAGTCGAGAGTGTCTGCGCATGCAACCAGGTCAATCGTAGAGTGTAGAGCTAAGACCTTAACAGATGTGCTCACAAGGCCACAGTAGAATCATAGAGCAAACATGATTCTCAACAATTGATCACTCCCAGAATATCCAAAGGAATGAAGCATCTGGTTGATAATGCAAAGATACATCTCACCTAAAGGAAACCAGAGAGCACTCAATGAATGGCATGCAAGCTAACAGAAGACCTAAGCACCAACCCAATCAACATCAAGATTGAGTTATGAAGCCATTTGAGATGAAGTCTTCCACAAGATGAGAAGACTTAAGAAGACTTCACAAGTCGATGGTAATTGTAAGAAGAAAGATGACCTTAGATCTTGGAAATAATCAAGATCATAGTGTTTTCAAGAAGATGGAGTAAGATTTGAGACAATATCTAAAAAATTAAGCATCAAGGAACACATAACAATGGACTTCGTGGTAGGCCTTGCCTGCACAAAGAAGGCCCATGATGCCGATGGAGTAATACACTAAGATCAACTCATTTCCTACCTATTAAAGTTACTTATAATAACAAGGCTAAGTTATATATTAATGAAATTAAAACATCACCTTAAAATGGATGGGAAGAGTGAGAGAATCATTCAAACACTAGAAGATATATTAAGAACCTGTATCATTGACTTCAAAGGAAGTTGGGAGGATCAGTTACCTTTGGTAGAAATTTCCTACAACAATAGTTATTATGCTAGCATTGGTATTCTCAGGACTTAGAAATAGTTATTATAGTTGAACAATCCTTGCTAAAACATAGAAATTGTTTTGGAATTCTCAGGACTTTTCTCTCAAACTCTTTCTCTCTATTCTCTCTGGAAACTCTGTTCTTTTCTCTTCTTAGGCCTAGGCCAATGCTAATTCTTTTCATGTAACATAAACTAAAACCAACGCATAAACTCAAACGTCTAAAACCGACGTTGTAATAATAACAATAATAAGTTATCAGCTATAAAATTTAATATATTTTATTTAAATTTATATTTATTTTATTTATATTATTTATTATAATTCAAATTCAAAATTCAAAAGTTATAAGGCTTTGTTTGGCAAAAATACTTTTAAAATAATTACTTAACATCTTTAAACCTTGTTTGGGTAAATTCATTTAAAACTACTTTAATTTATTTTAATAAATAATTTATACTATAGTTTATAGTCCAAGTATTATTTCTTTGGATTTCCATATCCAATCTTAGTAAAATAAACTAATTACAACATACTAAATAAATTTCCCACTTAATCCAAATATCCCAAAATTATAATCTCATTATAATTTTATTTAATAATTAACGTACCATTTTAAATTATTAAATTAAAAGCAACAATATAACATGTCATGTTATTTTTAACAACTCTCTAACTATTAAATTAAATTAGAGTATTATCTAATAAATTTAATTCATAATTATCTACTAAAAACAACCACATAAATAAAATATTCAATAAAATATTTATTTAATTTAATAAATATTTTAAATTACAAATAAAATCTTGGATTGTTACACCTTTGTGTTGGGATGAGGTCGGGGAAAGACAAATGCTAGGACACCCCAAATCTAGGTACTTCATTCCCACAAGACTTGGTGTTCACTTTTCATGCATTCACATCTAACTACCCAAATATAATAAAATTTAAACCATAGATCCTCCCATTAAAAGGGTTACATCAGTAAATCCATAAGTCTCCCAAGTTATCTAACCTTTAACAGAAATCAAGTGCGGAAATGAAATAATTACATCACATCAATAAAACTAAAGTCTATCATCATGACATTAAATAAATTGCAAGTCTTCATCACTTGTTAATTTTCCCTTTACCCTTGCTAGTGGTAGGTTCATCAACCTTCTCAACCTTAGTTGCAATGAGTAAATATATGCAAGAGTGAGAAAAACAAATGCTCACTTGAAATAGCAATGAATAACAACAACATAATAAATACCAATGAATAAGCTCATCAAAGTTCAATAATACTCTATCAATGATAATCAAAAAACTGGTATCAACATATAAAATGTAACTGAGGGTCACAAGACCATGAACTATATCCACGGTTACAACTAATCTGTCAACTTTAATCTAAATAGTAATGTCGTAGGACTCCCCGTACTTAGGGTGATCAGCCCTTTGTACCATGTATTGTGCACAAACATCTAAACGCATCGCGTAAAATAACTCCCCTATAATAGGGTTGTTCTTCTCAGTTTTAGAGTACAAGTCCGCACCAAAGGAAGTTTGGTTTGGATAAGCTTCAAGGGTAATTTAGAGTTTCACGATCATCAACTAAAGGATTAGTTGAATCAACAAGACTTAACAGCACTATGAGTGATCAATAACAATTTAATGTAAAATGATTAAGAATCAAAAGTGAACCAACTATACATTAAACTCATGCTTAGAAATAACTAAAAAGCATAAGCATTGAATTAAACAATAAACCTTGTTTGAACGATATTAAGATAAGGCTATGATCTTGTCAAATAAGAAATTAAATTACTGAACATGCATTAACTGATAACAAGCTGGAAACAAAACTTGCTCAACATGATAATAAAGATTTTGATGCAAAGTAAATGAAATATAACAACTCAATATTAGAGATTAGAGTTCAAGAAGTTGCATTCATTATAAAAAGAATGAAACTAAAGAAACTTGCTTAACTATAAACAAGTTAGAATAAATCAACAATGATTAGAATTCAAAACTTGCTCGAAATAAAGTTAGGGTTAGAGCTTGCTCAAATAAAGTTTAAGGATAAAAGAACTTTGCTCAATTAAAGTTTAGGGTAAGGAACTTGCCTCATCGTAAGCTATAAATTACAACTCACGTTCACTACACATATTATTAGAATCACAATATCTATTAGATATACTAACATCCACTTTCCAAAATAGAACTCACTTTTTGTTAAACTTGTTACTTTAATACAAGTTTTACTTTATACCATATGCATTTCAGAATTCACAACTGTTAACTTCACAACACTTATTCACTATTCATTGTGTACCATAAATCATAACGTATCGCTTTCATAACTTACTAGTCTTTTTATAACTTTGGAATTACTAATCACATGATACGATTCTGTTTTAATCTCTTCATTACGTGTTTATCACATTAACATCTCATTAGACTAAGTTATAATAGGTTTTCAAGGTTTGTATAAGTAGCAGGCATCACTTGCCTCTCGATCGAGGGGTGGTATGGCAATTGCTATACATACTTAAGCACAGGACCCGGTAGCAACTTGTTTGCATTTTAAGCCTTGACACGGTAGCAATTTTCTTATTTATGCACAAAAAAAAAACTATCTATGAGTCTATTTTAGTACTCTCTGTTTAGCCCAACTATCATGAATTTCATTCACAAAATAGTGATTTAAACACACCCAAATGTTATAGAACTCATATAAAGATTGTTCCTTACATATATGATATCTTACAACAATTAAACAACAATTTCAATTAATTTAAATCCTTGAATTCCAATTTTTATACCAAAAACTCCATTTCTGACATCCTTGACAAAAATTAACACTGAGATCATAATTCTACACCAAATTAACTCATGCAAACTATTTTCTCTTCGTTTCTTACTGAATTAACATATTCAAGGCTCAATTTATAGATTAGTTTACAAATTAACCACCAAATTTGGTACTTTCACAAGCCGTATATATATATATATAGTCATTATAAATTATTTTCTTTCTCTTTTAACGTAATTAGCACACTAATTCTTGTCTAAATGCTAATTCTAACATCACAATTACACACAATTTCAAATAATTAGGTTTATATAACAACAATTAAATCCAACTTGAATTCATAAAAATTTAAAATTAAGTGAATATAAAATATTCATATATATAATATTAAGGTTTTAGAAGTATACCTTCAATTGCTTGAATAATCCTTGCTAAAACAAAGAATTTTTTTGAAATCATAGAACTTTTCTCTCAAACTCTCTCTCAAATTCTCTCTCTCTCTCTCTTCTCTTCTCTTTTCTTCTTAGGCTTAAGCCAATTCTCTTTTCACGTAAAAATAAACTAAAACAAATGCATAAACCCAAACGTCTAAAAAATCGACGTTTTTAATAATATAATAATAAGTTATCGGTTTATAAAATTTAATATATTTTATTTTTTTTTTATTTTTTTATTATTATTTATTATAATTCAAATTCAAAATTCAAAAGCCATAAGGCTTTGTTTGGCAAAAACACTTTTAAAATAAAGACTTAATATCTTTAAGCCTTGTTTGGGTAAATCCATTTAAAACTACTTTAATTTATTTTAATAAATCATTTATACTATAGTTTATAATCCCATATTATTTATTTGGATTTTCCATATCCAATCTTAGTTAAATAAACTAATTACAACATATTAAATAAATTTTCCACTTAATCCAAATATCCCAAAATTATAATCTCATTATAATTTTATTTAATAATTTAACATATCATTTTTAATTATTAAATTAAAACAACAATAATATAGCAATTCATCTTTAATTATTTTAATAACTCTCTAACTATTAAATTAAATTAGAGTATTATCTAATAAATTTAATTCACAAATATCTACTAACTAAACAAACAACCACATCAATAAAATATTTATTTAATTTAATAAATATTTTAAATTACAAATAAAATCTTGGATTGTTACATCCTTCCCTCCTTACAAGGATTCTGTCCCTAGAATCACAACTCAAACAATTCATTCGTCACATTCTTCCCTCTTTATAAAGATTTTATCCCCAAAATCGAAGACACAAATTAAACAAATAACTTAGGGTAGTTCTTCATCATTTCATCTTCGAGTTCCCACGTAGCTTCTTCGACATTGTAGTTTCTCCATATCACCTTCACAGAAGGTATCACCTTATTCCTGAGAACTTGTTCTTTCCTGTCGACTATATGGATAGGAACCTCTTCATAAGATAAATCCTTATTGAACTGTAATGGTTCGTACTCGATCACATATTTGTAATCAGGTTTATATGGTCCCAACACCGACACATAAAAAATGTTGTGAACATGTTCTAATTCTAGAGGTAAAGCTACCATGTAAGCTACTTCTCCCACTCTTCGTAGTAACTCGAAGGGTCTAATGAATCTCGGGCTTAACTTTCCTTTCTTACCAAAATGAATTTTCCCCTTCCAAGGAGAAACTTTCAGGAAAACAAAATTTCCCACGTCAAATTTGCGATTTTGCATGTGTTAATCAACATACTTCTTTTATCTATCTTGGCGGCTACGGTCTTGCTCGATGAGTTTGATAATTTTAGTGATTTGTTGTTGTACGATTTTGGTCCTAACAGTTGACATTCACAAACTTCATCCCAACATAGTGGAGTTCTACATTTCCTGCCGTATAATGCCTCGTATGGCAGCATGCCAAAGCTTGCATGGTAACTGTTATTGTAGGTGAATTCTGCCAATGGTAGATGATCGTCCCAGTTTACTTTAAAATCCATGATGCATGCTCTAAGCATATCTTCTAACGTCTGGATTGTTCGTTCGCTTTGACCATCGGTTTGCGGATGATATGCCGTACTCATCTTCAGTTGTGTTCCCATGCATTCTTGTAGTCTCTTACAGAAGTTTGGTGTGAATCTCGGATCTCTGTCTGATATAATTGACACTGGAACTCCATGTCTCGACACGATCTCCTTAACATATAATTTTGCCAGCTAATCAAGATTAAATCTAATCTTTATTGGCAAAAAGTGTGTTGGTTTTGTTAATCTATCCACTATTACCCATATATCATTTTATCCTTTCTGAGTCGTTTGAAGACCTACAACAAAATCCATTGTGATATGCTCCCACTTCCATTCTAGTATATCCAATGGTTGAAGTAATCCACTTGGTCTTTGATGCTCGGCCTTCACTCTCTGACATGTCAAGCACTTCGCAACACATTCGACAACATCTCTTTTCATATTTGGCCACCAAAAATGTCACCGCAAATCTTGATTCATTTTTCGTACTTCCCGGATGGATCGAATATCTTGAGTTATGAGCTTCTGTCAAGATTTCTTCTTTAATCCAAAGTCTTTCTTTGGAACCCAAATTCGTCCCTCGAATCTTAGCACTCCTTCGGTATCAACCTTGTACTTCACCTCACTACCCTCGACCATACTTTCCTTTATTTTTCTGCATTCTTCATCTTGTAGTTGAGCATTCTTTATCTTGTCCACCAAAGTTGGACTAGCTTCCATCTGGTACAATCTTTCATCGATTCTTTTGGAAATTTGATTTTTCAACTCTAGCCTTGCCATTCTTTGAAATGAGCTCTCTCTCTGGTTGGTTAACAACATCAACTTTTTCTGACCTTTCCTACTCAAGGCATCTGCAACCACATTGCTTTTTGCGGATGATAAAAGATCTCACAATCATAATCTTTTATTAATTCCAACCATCTCCTTTGGCGCATGTTGAGGGTCCTTACGTGTGAAAATATACTTGAGACTCTTATAGTGCGTGTAGATCTCACATTTCTCTCCATAGAGATAGTGTCTCCATATCTTTGAGCAAATACCACCACCGCCAACTCTAAGTCATGAGTGGATACCCCTTTCTCGTAGTCTTTCAATTGCCTTGATGCATACACAATGACTTTTTGTCATTTCTGCATAAGGACACAACCTAATCCTTTATGTGAGGCATCACTATACACCACAAAGTTTCTGTATTATCACGGTAATGACAACACACACAGGTGCCACACTTGAGCCTCTTCTTCAATTCCAGTAAAACTCTCTTCACACTTTTTTTCGTCCAAACAAATTTTCTGATTTTCTCGTCAAATTTGTCAATGGAGTGGCAATCTTGGAAAAATCTGAATAAACCATCTATAATAACTTTTGCCAATCCCAAGAAACTTCTCACTTACGATGGAGTTCTTGGTTGTTCCCAATTTATCACGACTTGACTTTTGATGGATCCTTTGAAATTCCATCTTTGTCAATTACATGCCCAAGAAATTGTACACGTTTCAGCCAAAATTCACATTTAGAGAATTTGCGTACAACTTTTCTTTTCTTAGCGTCTCCAACGTCGGGCGTAAGTGTTCCACGTGTTCTTCTTGAGATTTGGAGTACACCAAAATATCATCAATAAATAATACCACCACAAACTTATCTAAAAATGGTTTTAAACACCTGTTCATCAAATCCATCCATGAATGCGTGAGGCGTTTGTCAAACCAAAAGACATTACCGAAACTTCGTAATGTCCATACAGGAGTTCTGAATGCCGTCTTTGGTACATCCTCCTTCCTTACTTTCAATTGGTGATACCCACTTCTCAAATCTATTTTTGAAAAATATCTAGCACCCTTCAATTGATCAAACAAGTCATCTATTCTTGGCAATGGATATTTATTCTTAATAGTGACTTTGTTTAACTCCCTATAATCAATCAAAGACGCATTGACCCATCCTTCTTCTTCTTCACGAATAACTTGCGGCGCTCCCCACGGTGATACACTTGAAATTTGAATATATTTCTTGTCTAGTAGTTCTTGCAATTGCACCAACAGTTCCTTCATCTCTACTAGGAGCCCATTACATATGGGGCCTTCGATATTGGAGCGTTTCTGGCGCTAAGTCGATCACGAACTCGATCTCTCTGTCGGTGAAGTCACGGAAAATCTTCAGAAACACGTCCACAAAATCCCTAACCACTTTGGTATCTCTCTCGGTTTCACACCCTTCTTCTTACGAGTATCGACTATGTAAGCTAAGTATCCTACATACCTTGACTCAATAACTTCTTGGCTTTGCATAATCGTTAGGACATCTCGCTTCTAGGCGATTTGCTACCATAGAAAACTACCTTGATGGAGTCATAAGGTTTATACATTTCTTTTGGCAATCAATTATCGCTCTATAATTGAATAGCCAATCCATTCCCAATATAACATCAAACTCTCCAAGTTTTATCGGGATTAAATCTACTGTCATAACATTCCCCTTAATATTCACCCTACAATTCTTGTATACGAACTTAACAGGAATTACCTCCCTATTTGCAATTTCTATGTGTAAAGGGAAATTCAACTCTTCACTAGGTAATTCTAACCTCTTAGCAAATTCATCAGATATAAACGAGCAAGTAGCACCCGAATCAAATAATACATATGCATTTATATCATTGATTGGGATAATACCTGACACAACATCTTTTGATTGCACCGCATCTTGCACCGTCATGCTGAAGGTTCTGGCTGTGGGTTTGTTTGATAACGTTTGTCCCGCAATAGTCAATGTACCTCCACTACTACCTCCCTTGTTTCCTGTTGTCTTACCAAATATCTTCTTAGGATACTCGCGAGTAAAATAATCATTTGACCCGCAGGTGTAGCAAGCATTCTTCTTGGGTTGATTGCAATTTGGGGCAATGTGACCCTCCTAGCCACAGTTAAAGTATACTCGTTTCCCCCTTAAGCACATACCCGTGTGAAACCTTCCGCATGTAGCACATGATTCAAACTTCTTCTTCTATTGGTTACCCCACTGGTTTCCAGCACCCACATTTCCATTCCATTTTCTCTTTAATTTATTACTACCATTTCCACCACTACCACTACCATTCTTAGCTTCACCCTCATTCTTCTCCTTTATCTGCTCTTGATTGTACTTTGTTACAGCCTCGCCTCCGCCCTCAACGAGAATTGCCTTCTCTAGTACCGTTGTACATGTCTTCAATTGAAACATGGAGACTCTGCTATACAACCTGGGTTTCAGTCCATGTTCAAACCTCCTAGCCTTGCGCTCATCTGTGTTGACTTGATATGGCGCAAACCTCGCCAATTCGTTAAATTTTGCGGCATACTCCGATACTGACATTGATCCCTGCTTCAGTTCTAAAAACTGCACCTCCATCTGATTTTTTGAACTCTCTGGGAAATAAGTCTCAAAAAATATCTCCTTAAACCTATCCCAAGTCATCACCCCTTGACCTCCTCGAGTTTTATTGGCTTGCCACCAATAACTAGCCTCTGCTTTCAACATAAATGTTGCAAAAGCAGTCTTTTGATTCTCACCTACTCTAGCAACATCAAAAACTTTCTCTATCTCCATGATCCGGTCTGTGCCTCAATCGGATTCATGGACCCATAAAATTCTGGTGGCCCAATCGCCTTGAAGTCCTTAAATGTCATGACTTGATTTCTGCGGTTGATTTTGTAATGCTCCCGTCGATGCGTCACTAATTCTTTAAGCTGGGTTAGCCTCAACATTGTTGTTATTGGTAGATCCCTCAGGGGTCCTTTGTCGTGGTTGACGTCTTGGAGGCATTTTTTGTTAAAATATTCTCATTAGATTATTATTCAATCTTTTAAGTATTATATACTCAACTTGCACATCACAAAAAATTACCACATAGCACACAATATCTTGAATAAATAGTAACTTTTATTTATTCATCATCTTTTTAAAAAAAAAAACATGATATGATAGCATCCTGCTATCTACATTACTTTCTGAACTACAAAAGTTTTAGGATAACATCATCATCATCATATCCCATTGGTTTATATAATACCAGGATTTGCATCTTATTTACTCATTAATCACACAATAATTACATTTCTTATGACGACCTACTAAAATGTTGCATAGCCTTACGACGCTCATCTTCCATAATACGGAACATTGTTCGGCGGTCTAGCATGTACCATGGCAGCGTCTCGAACTGAATCGGATAATACATGATTCGGTCTTGAGCTTGGTTTACAACGGTGTTGAAAATGCTATTCATCTCCTCCATCTTGATCTTCTTTACTTGTACCTCTCTCTCTACTACTACCCGGCTCGTTGAGAAGCTTCCTCGTATGCGTCTTCGGCTCTTGCCCTCTTAGTAGACTCTTCTTTCAATTTGTTCTTCAGCTCTGCAATCTCCTTTGTCATTTGCTCGTTCTCTCCTTCAGTGTGAATCAGCTTCCATTCGACATTACTTAGACGTCCATCTAGATCTCAGATCTCATCATCCTTCTGCGCCATCGAGGTCTGTTGTTCAGCTACTATCTCTTCCAACTCCTCAACTCTATCCTAAAGTTCCACATTGTTATTGTATACTTCGTTGTACATACATGCAGCGATAGAGTTTGGCTGAAACTCTTCCTCCACGTCCTCCTCATCCCCATTCGACTGTGGTATCTCCACGGGATCCTCCTCATCTGTCTCTACCTTATCATCCTCATCAGGTAAGCCCTCCTCCTCAACCACTGTGACCAATGGAGATGACTCCCGTGGCAGTAGTTGTTCCCAAACTACCTGAATATCTCGAGGCTCCTCCTCTCTAGGCATCTGGGGTCCTTCCTCCCTAGCCTGACTGGATTCTCCTACATTAGCCATCCTGACAACAAAATTTTAAGTTTTAATTACTAATCATTACTACTCGACACTCACGAGCACATATGTTGCAATCACATAAGCACATAAAGTGTTTTATTACTTCTTTCTTAAAACTCGATAAGAGTTTATCACCACTATCTTTTCAAATCTTCTATAAGGTTACTTCCTAAGGCTTTTCCCCACCTAAGGTTCATAACCTAAAGCTTTGATACCAACTTTGTGACACCCCAAATCTAGGTACTTCATTCCCACAAGACTTGGTGTTCACTTTTCATTCATTCATCTAACTACCCAAATATAATAAAATTTAAACCATAAATCCTCCCATTAAAAGGGTTACATCATTAAATCAATAAGTCTCCCAAGGTTATCTAACCTTTAACATAAATCAAGTGCGAAAATAAAATAATTACATCACATCATTTAAAAATAAAGTCTATCATCATGACATTAAATAAATTACAAGTCTTCATCACTTGTTCATTTTTCCTTTTCCTTTGCTAGTGGTAGGTTCATCGACATTCTCAACCTTAGCTGCAATAACTATATATATGCAAGAGTGAGCAAAACAAATGCTCACTTGAAATAGCAATGAATAACAATAGCATAATAAATTCCAATGAATAAGCTCATCAGAGTTGAATAATACTCTATCAATGATAATCAAAAAATGGAATCAACATACAAAATGTAACTGAGGGTCATAAGATCACGAACTATGTCCACGGTTACAAGTAATCTTTCAACTTTAACCTAACCAATAATACTGTAGGGACTCCCCGTACTTAGGGTGATCAACCCTTCGTACCATGTATTGTGCACAAACATCTAAATGCATCGCGTAAAATAACTCCCCTATAATAGGGTTGTTCTTCTCGGTTTTAGAGTACAAGTCCGCACTAAAGAAAGTTTGGTTTGGATAAGCTTATACCAAAAACTCCATTTTTGAAATCCTTGACAAAAATTAAGATTGAGATCACAATTCTACACCAAATTAACTCATTCAAACTACGTTCCCCCTGTAAACTCTCTTCTTTTCTCTTCTTAGGCTTAGGCCAATGCTTTTCACGTAACATAAACTAAAACCAACGCATAAACCTAAATGTCTAAAACTGACGTTGTAATAATAACAATAATAAGTTATCAGTTATAAAATTTAATATATTTTATTTATATTTATATTTATTTTATTTATATTATTTATTATAATTCAAATTCAAAACTCAAAAGTCATAAGGCTTTGTTTGGCAAAAACACTTTTAAAATAAAGACTTAACATCTTTAAACCTTGTTTGGGTAAATTCATTTAAAACTACTTTAATTTATTTTAATAAACAATTTATACTATAGTTTATAGTCCCATATTATTTCTTTGGATTTCCATATCAAATCTTAGTTAAATAAACTAATTACAACATACTATATAAATTTTCCACTTAATCCAAATATCCCAAAATTATAATCTCATTATAATTTTATTTAATAATTTAACGCACCATTTTAAATTATTAAATTAAAACAACAATATAACATTAAAATAACAATATAACATGTCATGTTATTTTTAACAACTCTATAACTATTAAATTAAATTAGAGTATTATCTAATAAATTTAATTCACAATTATCTACTAACAACAACCACATAAATAAAATATTTATTTAATTTAATAAATAATTTAAATTACAAATAAAATCTTGAATTGTTTCACCTTTGTGTTGGGATGAGGTCGGGAAAAGACAAGTGCTAGGACCCGAGATAATCCAACAAACTACTAAGACAATCTGAGTTACACGCGAACGATTACAAGCGTCTCAAGATCGACATAAGAAATACGATGATCCACATCATCAACAACAAAACTTTATTGTAGGAATCCATATACTCTTGAAAGTGTCCCCTTGAAAGGGCATGATACGTTTTGGCAAGAAAGGAAAATTGAGTCCGAGATTCATTGGACCATTCAAAATTCTGAGGAGGGTAGGTGAAGTTACTTATGAGATAACACTACCTCCTGAATTAAATCATATTCATAATGTGTTTCATGTGTTTGTTTAACGACCATACAAACCCGATTATAAAAACGTTATAAACTATGAGTCGATCCAAATAGAAGAAGATCTATCTTATGTAGAAGAATATGTGCAGATCATCGACCGGAAAGAGCAAGTCCTAAGAAATAAAGTGATAGCATCGTTCAAGGTTATTTGGAGAAATCAGAACGTTAAAGAGGCTACATGGGAGCTCAAAGATAAAATGCGAGAGATGTAACAATTTAGAATTTTTTTTATGTAATTTCAAATATTTATTGAATTAAATAAATATTTTTAGTTGATGTGTTAGTTGATGTATTTATTGTTAAATAAGTATTTGTTTATTTTGATTATTTATTAATTAAATAAATAATTCATGATTTGTGAGGAATTAACTTGATTAAATGTATGTGACACCCCCAAATCTTGGTACTTCATTCCCACAAGACTTGGTGTTCACTTTTCATGCATTCACATCTAACTACCCAAATATAATATAATTTAAACCATAAATCCTCCCATTAAAAGGGTTACATCAGTAAATCAATAAGTCTCCCAGGTTATCTAACCTCTAACAGAAATCAAGTGCATAAATAAAATAATTACATCACATCATTAAAACTAAAGTCTATCATCATGACATTAAATAAATTACAAGTCTTCATCACTCGTTCATTTTCCCTTTTCCCTTGCTAGTGGTAGGTTCATCGACCTTCTCAACCTTAAGTCTTCATATATTCAAGAGTGAGCAAAACAAATGATCACTTAAAATAGCAATGAATAACAGTAGCATAATAAATGCCAGTGAATAAGCTCATCAGAGTTGAATAATACTCTGTTAACGATAATCAAAAACTAGTATCAACATACAAAATGTAACTGAGGGTCACAAGACCACGAACTATGTCCACGGTTACAAATAATCTTTCAACTTTAACCTACATAGTAATACTGAAGGGACTTCTATTACTTAGGGTGATCAGTCCTTCGTACCATATATTGTACACAAACATCTAAACGCATTGCGTAAAATAACTCCTCTATAATAGGGTTGTTCTTCTCAGTTTTAGAGTACAAGTCCACACCGAAGAAAGTTTGGTTTGGATAAGTTTCATGGGTAATTTAGAGTTTCACAATCATCAATTAAAGGATTAGTTGAATCAACAAGACTTAATAGCACTACGAGTGATCAATAACACTTTAATGTAAAATGATCAAGAATCATAGGTGAACAAACTATACATTAAACTCATGCTTAGAAATAACTATAAAAAAAATAAGCATTGAATAAAATAATAAACCTTGCTTGAACAATATTAAGCTAAGGCTATGATCTTGTCAAATAAGAAATTGAATTACTAAACATGCATTAACTAATAACAAGATGGAAACAAAGCTTGTTCAATATGATAATAACTTGCGCAAAGTAAATGAAATATGACGGCTCAATATTAGAGATTAGAGTTCAAGAAGTTGTATTCACTATAAAAGAATGAAACTAAAGAAACTTGCTTAACTATAAACAAGTTAGAATAAATCAACAATTATTAGAATTCAAAACTTGCTTGAATAAAGTTAGGGTTAGAGCTTTCTCAAATAAAGTTTAAGGATAAAAGAACTTGCTCAATTAAAGTTTAGGGTAAGGAACTTGCCTCGTATGTAAGCTATAAATTACAACTCACGTTCACCTACACAGATTATTAGAATCACAATATTTATTAGATATACTAACATCCACTTTCCAAAATAGAACTCACTTTTAGTTATACCATATGCATTTAAGAAATCATAAGTGTTAACTTCAAAACACTTATTCATTACTCATGTGTACATTAAATCATAACATATCGCTCTTATAACTTACTAATCTTTTTACAACTTTAGAATTACTAATTACATGATACAATTCTGTTTTAATCTTTTCATTACATGTTTGTCACATTAATATATCATTAGACTAGGTTACAATAGGTGTTCAAGGTCTACATAAGTAACAAAATCCATCGCCTCTCGATCGGGTAGCATGCAATTGCGCCATACTTAAGCACAGGGGCCAGGATCTTGATTGCTTGATTTACAGCCTTGACACCGGCGTCATTCTTATTTGGTGCTGAGATAGAAACTACGTGATCTATTTCGATACTCTATTTAGCCCAACTATCACGATTTTCACCCATAAAATAGTAAATTAAACATACCCAATTGATATAAAACTGATATATACATGGTTCCTCACCTATATGATATCTTAGAATAAATAAACAATAACTTCAATTAACTTAAATCCTTATATTCCATGTTTTTGTACAAAAACTCCATTTTTGACATTCTTCACAAAAATTACTATTGGGTTCACAATTATACACCAAATTAACTCATTAAAACTACGTTCTCTTCGTTTCTTACTGAATTAACATATTCAAGGCTTAATTTACAGATTAGTTTACAAATTAACTATCAAATTTGGTACTTTCATAAGCCATATATATACATATAGCCACTGTAATTAGTTTATTCCTTTTTAACTTAATTAACACACTAATTTCTTGTCTAAATGCTAATTCTAACATCGTAATTACACACAATTTCAACAATTCAGTTTATATAACAACAATTCACCCAACTTGAATTCACAGAAAACGTAAAACTCGTGAATATAAAATATTCATACATATAATATTAAGGTTTTAGAAGTATACCTTCACTTACTTGAACAATCCTTACTAAAACACAGAAATTGTTTTGGAATCACAGAACTTTTCTCTTAAACTCTCTCTATATTTTCTTTTCTCTGTATTCTTCTTCTTCTCCTCTACTCTTAAGCCAATACCAGACCTTTTATGTAAGAATAAAACAGATGCACCAAAACGTATGAAACTGCCGTATAATTATTATAATAATTATATATCAGCTATAAAATATTTAATATATTTTATTTATATTTTTATTTATTTTATTTATTATAATTCAAATTCAAAATTCAAAAGCCATAAGGCTTTGTTTGGCAAAACACTTTTAAAAATAAAGACTTAATATCTTTAAGCCTTGTATTGGTAAATCAATTTAAAACTACTTTAATTTATTTTAATAAATTATTTATACTATAGTTTATAGTCCCATATTATTTATTTGGATTTCCATATCCAATCTTATTTAAATAAACTAATTACAACATACTAAATAAATTTCCCACTTAATCCAAATATCCCAAAATTATAATCTCATTATAATTTTATTTAATAATTACCATATCATTTTAAATTATTAAATTAAAAAACAACAATATATCATTTTATGTTATCTTTAACAACTCTCTAACTATTAAGTTAAATTATTAAAACAACTCTATAAATATTAAATTAAATTAGAGTATTATCTAATAAATTTAATTCATAAATACCTACTAATAAAAACCACATAAATAAAATATTTATTTAATTTAATAAATATTTCAAATTACAAATAAAATCTTGGATTGTTACATCATTCCTTCCTTACAAGGATTCTGTCACCAGAATCACAACTCAAACAATTCATTCATCACATTCTTCCCCCCTTACAAAGATTCTGTCCCCAGAATTGAAGACACAGATTAAACAAATCACTTAGGGTAGTTCTTCATCATTTCATCTTCAAGTTCCCACGTAGCCTCTTCGATATTGTGGTTTCTCCATATCACCTTCACAGAAGGTATCACCTTATTCCTGAGCACTTGTTCTTTCTTGTCGACTATCTGGATAGGAACCTCTTCATAAGATAAATCTTTATTGAACTATAACGGTTTATATTCGATCACATGTTTGTAATCGGGTTTATACGGTTGCAACACCGACACATGAAAAACGTTGTGAACATGTTCTAATTCTGGACGTAAAACAACTTTGTAAGCTAATTCTCCCACTCTTCGTAGTACCTCGAAGTGTCTAATGAACCTTGGACTTAACATTTCTTTCTTGCCAAAATGAATTTTCCCCTTCCAAGGAGAAACTTTTAGGGAAAAAAAATTTCCCACGTCAAATTCGCGATTTTGCCTGTGTTGATCAGCATACTTCTTCTTTATATCCTGAGCAACTATCAGTCTTGCTCTGATGAGTTTAATAATTTCAGCGGTTTGTTGTACTAGTTCCGATCCTAACAGTTGACGTCCACCAACTTCATCCCAGTATAGTGGAGTTCTGCATTTCCTCCTGTATAATGCCTCGTATGGCGGCATGCCAATGCTTGCGTGGTAACTATTATTATAGGTAAATTCGGCCAATGGTAGATGATCGTCCCAGTTTCCTTTGAAATCCATGATGCATGCTCTAAGCATATCTTCTAACGTCTGGATTGTTCGTTCACTTTGACCATCGGTTTGCGGATGATATGCCGTACTCATCTTCTGTTGTGTTCCCATGCATTCTTGTAGTCTCTTCCAGAAGTTTGATGTGAATCTCAGATCTTTGTCTGATACAATTGACACTGGAACTCCATGTCTCGAGAGGATCTCCTTCACCTACAGTTTTGCCAGCTGATCAAGATTAAATCTAATCTTTATTGGCAAAAAGTGTGTTGATTTTGTTAATCTTTCCACTATTACCCATATCGCATCGTATCCTTTCTGAGTCATTGGAAGACCTACCACAAAATCCATTGTGATATGCTCCTACTTCCATTCCGGTATGCCCAACGGTTGAAGTAATCCGCTTGGTCTTTGATGCTCAGCCTTTACTCTCTGACATGTCAAGCATTTTGCAACACATTCTGCAACGTCTCTTTTCATATTCAGACACCAAAAATGTCGCGAAAAATCTTGATACATTTTCGTACTTCCCGGATGAATCGAATATCTTGAGTTATGAGCTTCTGGTAAGATTTCTTCTTTAATATCCGTTACTACTGGAACCCAAATTCGTCCCTCGAATCTTAATGCTCCTTTAGTATCAACCTTGTTTTTCATCTCACTATCCTCGACCATACTTTCCTTTATTTTTCTGCATTCCTCATCTTGTAGTTGAGCATTCTTTACCTTGTCCACTAAAGTTGGACTAGCTTCCATCTGGTACAATCTTTCATCAGATTCTTTTGGAAATCTTACTTCCAACTCTAATCCTGCCATTACTGAAATGAGCTCCTCCTGGTTGGTTAACAACATCTACTTCTCACGACCTTTCCTACTCAAGGCATCTGCAACCACATTTGCTTTGCTTGGATGATAAAATATATCGCAGTCATAATCTTATGTCAACTCCAACCATCTCCTTTAACGCATGTTTAGGTCTTTCTGTGTGAAAATATATTTTAAACTCTTATGGTCTGTGTAGATCTCACATTTCTCTCCATCAAGATAGTGTCTCTATATCTTCAGAGAAAATGCTACTGCTGCCAACTCTAGGTCATGAGTCGGATACCCTTTCTCATAGTCTTTTTGTTACCTTGTTACCTTGATGCATACGCAATAACTTTGTCATTCTGCATAAGGACACAACCCAATCCTTAATGTGAGGCATCACTATACACCACAAAGTTTCCTGTATTATCTGGTAATGACAACACAGGTCCCACACTGAGCCTCTTTTTCAATTCCTTAAAACTCTCTTTGCACTTTTCTGTCCAAATAAATTTTACAGATTTTCTTGTCAAATTTGTCAACGTAGTGGCAATCTTGGAAAAATTCTGAATAAACCGTCTATAATATCCTGCCAGTCCCAAGAAACTTCTCACTTCTAATGGAGTTCTTGGTTGTTCCCAATTTATCACATCTTTAACTTTTGATGGATCCACTAAAATTCCATCTTTGTCAATTACATGCTAGAGAAATTATACAAGTTCCAGCCAAAATTCACATTTAGAGAATTTCGCGTACAACTTTTCCTTTCTTAGCGTCTCCAGCGTTAGATGTAAGTGTTCCACGTGTTCTTCTTGGGATTTGGAGTACACCAAAATATCATTAATAAATACAACCACAAACTTGTCTAAAAATGGTTTAAACACCATGTTCATAAAATCCATGAATGCAGCATAGGCGTTTTTCAAACCAAAAGACATTACCAGAAACTCGTAATGTACATACCGAGTTCTAAATGTTGTCTTCGGTACATCTTCCTTCCTTATTTTTAATTGGTGATATCCACTTCTCAAATCTATTTTTGAAAAATATTTAGCACCCTTCAACTGATCAAACAAGTCATGATCTATTCTTGGCAACATATATTTATTCTTAATAGTGACTTTGTTCAATTCCCTATAATCAATACAAAGACGCATTGACCCATCCTTCTTCTTTACGAATAACACTGGCGCTCCCCACGGTGATATACTAGACTGAATATATTTCTTGTCTAGCAGTTCCTGCAATTTCACCAACAATTCCTTCATCTCTATCAGAGCCATTCTGTACGGGGCCTTCGATATTGGAGCAGTTCCTGGCGCTAAGTCGATCACGAACTCGATCTCTTTGTCAGGTGGAAGTCCTGGAAAATCTTCTGGAAACAAGTCCACAAAATCCCTAACCACTAGTACCTCCTCCAGTTTCACACCCTTCTTCTTCTAAGTATCGACTATGTAAGCTAAGTATCCTACACAGCCTTGACTCAATAACCTCTTGGCCTACATAATCGTCAGATATCTCGCTTGTCTAGGCAATTTATACCATTGAAAACTACCTTTGACGAAGTCATAAGGTTTACACATTTCTTTTGGCAGTCAAATATCGCTCCATAATTGAATAGCCAATCCATTCCCAATATAACATCAAACTCTCCAAGTTTTATCGGGATTAAATCTATTGTCAGAACATTCCCCTTAATATTAGTCCTACAATTCTTGTATACGTACTTAACATGAATTACCTATTTATTCGCAATTTCTATGTGTAAAGGGAAATCCAACTCTTCACTAGGTAATTCTAACCTTTTAGCAAATTCATCAGATATAAACGAGCAAGTAGCACCCAAATCAAATATTACATATGCATTTATATCATTGATTGGGATAATACATGACACGACATCTTTTGATTGTACCGCGTCTTGTACCGTCATGTTGAAAGTTCTGGCTATGGGTCTGTTCGATGACGTTGGTTCAACAATAGTCATTGTACCTCCACTGCTACCTCCCTTGTTTCCTGTTGTCTCACCAGATTTCTTCTTAGGACACTCGCGAGCAAAATGATCCTTTGACCCATAGGTGTAACAAGCATTCTTCTTGTGTTGATTACAATTTGGGGCAGTGTGACCCTCCTGGCCATAGTTAAAACATACTTATTTCCCCCTTAATCACATACCCGTGTGAAACCTCCCGTATGTAACACATGCTTTGAACTTCTTCTTCTGTTGGTTAACCTCAGCAAGAATTGCCTTCGCTAGTATCGTTGTAAATGTCTTAAGTTGAAACATGGAGACTCTATTGAACAACCAGGGTTTTAGTCCCTATTCGAACCTTCTAGCCTTGCGCTCATCTATGTTGAATTAATATGGCGCAAACCTCGCCAACTCGTTAAATTTCATGGCATACTCCGATACCATCATTGACCCCTACTTCAGTTCTAAAAACTACACCTCCATCTGATTTTTCGAACTCTCTAGGAAATAAGTCTCGAAAAATATCTCCTTAAACCTATCCCAAGTCATTACCCCTTGACCTCCTCAAGTTTTATTGGATTGCCACCAATAACTAGCCTCTACTTTCAACATAAATATTGTAAAAGCAGTCTTCTAATTCTCACCTACTCTAGCAACATTGAAAACTTTCTCTATCTCCATGATCCAGGTCTGTGCCTCAACCGAATTCATAGACCCACAGAATTCTGCTGGCCCAATCGCATTGAAGTCCTTAAATGTCGCAGCTTGATTCTATTGATGATTCTGTAATGCTCCCATCAGTAATGTCACTAACTACTGAATGGGGTTAGCCTCAACATTGTTGTTATTGGTAGATCCCTCAGGGGTCCTTTGTCATGGTTGACGTCTTGGAGGCATTTTCTGTTAAAATATTCTCATTAGATTATTATTCAATCCTTTAAGTATTATATATACAACTTGCACATCACAAAAATTTACCACATAGCACACAATATCTTAAATAAATAGTAACTTTTATTTATTCATCATCTTTTAAAAAAACATAGTCATGATAGCGTACCTGCTATCTACATTACTTTGCTGAACTGTAAAAGTTTCAGGATAACATCATCATCATCATATCCCATTGGTTATATAATACCTGGGATTTACATCTTATTTACTCATTAATCACACAATAATTACATTTCTTATGTTGACCTACTAAAATGCTGCATAGCCTTACGACGCTCCCCTTGCATTATACGGAACATTATTCGGCGGTCTAGTATGTACCATGGCAACGTCTCGAACTGAATCGGATATTACATGATTTGGTCTTGAGCTCGGTTTATAACGGTGTTGAAAACGCTATTCATCTCCTCATTCTTGATCTTCTTTACTTGTACCTCTCTCTCTGCTACCCTGGCTCATTGAGAAGCTTCCTCATATGCATCTTCGGCTTTTGCCTTCTTAGTAGACTCTTCTTTTAATTTGTTCTTCAGCTCTGCAATCTCCTCTATTATTTGCTTATTCTCTCCATCAGTGTGAATCAGCTTCCATTCGACATTACTTAGATGTCAATCTAGATCTTGGATCTCGTCGTCCTTCTGCGTCATCAAGGTCAACTGTTCATCTACTATATCTTCCAGCTCCTTGACTTTATCCTGCAATTCCACATTGCGGTCGTGTATTTCGTTGTATATACGGGTAACGATAGAGTTTGGTGGAAACTCTTCCTCCTCGTCCTCCTCATCCCCATCCGATTGTGGTATCTCCATGGGATCCTCCTCATCCATCTCTACCTCATCATCCTCATCATGTAACCTCTCCTTCTCAACCACTGTGACCAACGGAGAAGACTCCCGTGGCAGTAGTTGTTCCTAAACCACCTGAATATGTCGAGGCTCCTCCTCTCAAGGAATCTGGGACCCTTCCTCCCTAGACTAACTGGATTCTCCTACAGTAGCCATTCTGACAACAAAATTTTAAGATTTTATTACTAATCATTACTACTCGACACTCACGAGCACATATGTTGCAACCACATAAGCACATAAAGTGTTTTATTACTTCTTTCTTAAAACTTGATAAGAGTTTATCACTACTATCTTTTCAATATTCTATAAGGTTACTTCCTAAGGCTTTTCCCCACCTAAGGTTCATAACCTAAGGCTTTGATACCCCCAAATCTAGGTACTTCATTCCCACAAGACTTGGTGTTCACTTTTTATACATTCACATCTAACTACCCAAATATAATAGAATTTAAACCATAAATCCTCCCATTAAAAGGGTTACATCAATAAATCCATAAGTCTCCCAGGTTATCTAACCTTTAACAGAAATTAACTGCGAAAATAAAATAATTGTATCACATCATTAAAACTAAAGTCTATCATCATGACATTAAATAAATTACAAGTCTTCATCACTTGTTCATTTTCCCTTTTCCCTTGCTAGTGGTAAGATCATCGACCTTCTCAACCTTAGCTGCAATAATTATATATATGTATGAGTGAGCAAAATAAATGCTCACTTGAAATAGTAATGAATAAAAATAGCATAATAAATGCCGATGAATAACACTACAAGAAAAAGGCCTAACAGCTACCAATACTATCAGCGACTGCATGTGCGGTCCTTGAGATTAGTAATAGCAATCGTCATCTGCGACCGTGATTTAATCCAGTCGCTATTTAATATCAACGACCGCATGCGGTCGCTAGAAAAAATTTGCCTCCCAAAATTTGGTAGGAAATGTTGGTGCGAAGGTTTTGTGCGACCACTTAACATCAGCGACCGCATGCGGTCGCTGATAAGTCCATGTCATTAAAAATTAACGATCGCCTATGGTGGCGGTCGCTGATCAAACTTAATGTAATTAGTATCAGGCATTCGCTCGACACAGCAGACGGAAGAAAAAAAAAAGAGGGAGCTCAGAATAGAGAGAAGAGGGAGAAAGGGGGAGAAGAGAAGAAGGAGAAGCTGAGACCGCACCACTGGTCCACCACCGCCACCGGCCAGCCGCTGCCACCACCAATCACTGGTATTTATATCTTATGTTAGATTAGATTAAATACTGTTAAATTCTTCAAGTAGCCGTTTGATTTGATTGGGTTTCCAAACTTTACAATTTTTATTCTTGAATGTGGTGTGTAATTGTTTTGATTTAAAGACCTAATTTTTATTCATGAATTCTGATGTGTAATTGCTTGTGATTACATACTGTTGAATTACTTGTGATTTAAAGACCTAATTTTTATTCTGGAATGTGGTGTGTAATTGTTGTACTTGAATGTGGTCTGTTATATATCATTGGTATTCCATCTTTAAGCCTCTTTACATTTTTCAGGCCTATACTTCCTAGTCCAACTGTCCCAATTCGTTTGCCTCCCAACTGAAATCATCAATTGCGTCACTAGATTAACTTAAGAACTGTTGTAGCTCATCAATCAACATGACAATGTTTTTCTTACTAAGAATTACCCACATCAATGTTTGAATAAACACTGAAGCAAAATAAGATTATTTTTCACCTTTTCCAAACCCAGTGTTTAAATGAAACTCCAACAAGTACAAGGTGTTCTCTTACAAAATTAATTTTCTCTTAAAAGAAAAAATGAAAAATTTATTAAATAGATAAAGATACTAAAAGAAGAGGACAGTGAATCATCAAAAATAATTAGAAAAGATAAGAAATCCCTCAAAAAGAGACTGTATGACAATCACTAATAATTGAAAGCCAATTATATCTCAAGACTACTAGTATCAAAACAGTTCTTTTATCAAAGTTTAAACAAATGAAGCCGAATCGCACTAATCATAGATGAAAAATTTACCATCTTCAGTGCAATTTACGATATTTAATACACAGTACAATTCTCTAATTGCATCATTTGAGCTGGAAATGGAACTTTTGTTCTTGGAAATATCAGCTCTCTAATCTCAAGTTCAAATATTAGTCTTATATTTGAAAATACACACACACACACACACACACACACACACACACACACACATATATATATATATATATATATTTATATATTTATATATGAACAAAAAGAGAGATGACATTGGGAGTTGATGTTGAAGCTTTTACTAAATCCCCAAAGAATAATGTCATTCTTTGACTAAAATAACAACTAAGCTATTGCGACAAGGCATATTTCAGAAAGTACGATTAGCCAATTAGTTACTAGCTTGCAACAAAGTTTCGAATTGCATGACTTATCTTTCTTTCAACATTGCTGTCAATTGTCAATCACTGATAACAATGTTGATTTTAGAATCAAGCGTTAAAAGATGTGAGGCTTGGCTATAAAACATACTCTTCTCATAAACTAACTGTCATGGATTTTATTAATTAGCTGGATACCCTTCAGTGAATTTTACTGAATGTGGCGTGTAAGTATATTGCCCAAGTTTAGTGAATAATATCCAATATTTCTGATCCATTGTTAGTATAAAAGAATATCTAAATTATAGGGTCAGAAAGATATAAATTACTTGAACTTTGATGTAGATATCTAATTGTTTTGGTCTTATTATATTGGGAATTTATATATTTCTCTTGGTTTGTGTCTTGGGTGCCTAGAAATGACCATATATGCATGTCGTCGTGCATGTGGCTAGTCCATATTAGAGGGGAGACTCTGGCAAAATATTTTTGTTGGTCGGGTAATTGCGAACATTTAAATTTTTTTGTTTTATAAGGAAAAAGAACAGATGAAAAGGTGCACATTTTGCAGTCATGACCGGTTTAGGTCTAATAAAAAGGGTGTGACTACAAAAAAATCAAGTATACCATTTAAAATTCTAAGGTATTTTCAAATAACACATCGGCTAAAAAGATTGTACATGTCTTCAAGAACAGCTGAACATATGAGTTGGCATACGAAATCTACAGCTAAAGATGGAGAACTAAATCATCCCACAGATGGGCAGGCTTGGAAAGAATTCAACTTAGCACATCTTGGGTTTGCATTGGAACCTAGAAATGTGAGGCTTGGATTGTCCACCGATGGTTTCAACCCATTTGGCCACTAAGCTGTTCCGTACTCATGTTGGCCTGTGATTGTTACTCCGTACAACTTGCCTCCATGGATGTGTATGAAACGGCCATACTTGTTTCTTTCACTCATGTTCTTGGTCCTAAGAGTCCTGGAAAGAATTTAGATGTTTACTTGAGACCTCTTATAGATGAGTTGAAGGTATTGTGGGAGGATGGAGTACAGACTTGGGATGTTGCAACGAAAACAAATTTCAACCTTAGGGCAACGGTTATGTGGACTATAAGTGACTTCTCATCTTATGGTATGTTAGTTGGATGGAGTACACATGGGAAGTTGGCTTATCCGTATTGTATGGAGCATACAAAGTATTTTATTCTATCAAAAGGTTAAAAGCCTTGCTGGTTTGACTGTCATCGTCAGTTCTTACCGGTAGATCACCCGTTTCGAAAAAATAGAGAACACTTCAGGAAAGGGAAAGTAGACAATAATATGCTTGCACCGCAATTATCAGGAAAGGAGATGCGAGACCGTGTGATGCGATTCCCGGTCATCCTATTTGGTAAGATTGATGCCACAAACATAATCAATGGGTTTGGCTAATCTCATAACTGGGTTCGGGGAAGCATCTTTTGGGAACTGCCTTATTGGTCTACAAATTTGATTCGTCATAATCTAGATGTGATGCATATTAAGAAGAATGTGTTCGACAATGTGTTTAACACCGTGATGAATGTTACGGGGAAGACAAAAGATAATGATAAAGCACGTTTGGACATGAAAGATATTTGTAAGCGTCCTAAATTAGAACTTTATGAATCTCCTAATGGTAAGATTGTCAAACCACATGCAAGGTATACATTGTCCAAAAAGAAAGTTGAAGACGTGTGCACATGGGTTAAGTCTTTGAAACTATCAGATGGATATGCGTCAAATATTGTAAGGTGTGTTACGGAAATTATAAGGGATGAAGAGTCATGATTGTCAGGTGTTCATGGAGAGACTTATGCCTAGCATTTCGGGATCTTCTTGATAAACCAATATGGAATGCTTTGATGAATCTTAGTCATTTCTTCAAATACTTATGTTCAAAAACATTAAATGAGAAGGACATGTCTATACTTGAGAAGAACATCATAGAGATCACGTGTAAACTGGAAAAAAATTTCCAACCTAGTTTTTTTGACTCCATGGAGCATTTGCAAATCCATCTTCCCTATGAAGTTTGTGTTGGGGGTCCAGTTCAATATAGATGGATGTACCCTTATGAGAGAATGATGGGAAACCTTAAGAGGAAGGTGAAGAATAGAGCTCATGTCGAAGGGTCTATATGTGAGGCATAAAGTTTTGATGAGATATCTACGTTTGTCTCAGATTATTTTCCGGACGAAGTCTTGACAAAGGCTAATCGAGTCTTGAGACATAATGATGGGGGAAATGTTGAACTAAATGGTCGGCTTTCTGTATTTGGTCTATCGGGTCGCACTTATGGAAAAGGGAAGTGCATATTCCTCTTTGAGCAAGAATTACGTGTTGTACATACTTAAATTCTTTTTAATTGCGAGGAGACTGACGAATTTGTGAGGTACACATGTAGACTTGAAAATTTATCCCTTAACTTTTTTTAACATGTAATATACATTCCAATATGTTAATGTTTATAACATTATATAGATTGTACGATGACGAGTTAAAAGTGAAGCATCCCGGCATAACTGATAAAGATATTCAAATCAATCGTGATAAAAAATTTGCACTTTGGCTAAAGGACAAAGTAAGTTCAATTTCTTAAACGACGATATATATATACACTCCATATTAACTATGACTTCATTTAGTAAGATGGAGTTTTGTAGGCTTTGATTGAGGATCAACGATTAGGTTAATGTACAAGTCTAGCTATAGGAGGACCGAGGACCAAGTCACCGCAATGGTTACAAAATAAATGGTTTTGAATTTCATACAAAGGCATATGGGCGCGGTAAAAGAACAATAAACTCTGGAGTGTGTGTCCAAGGAGATTGTTACAATGAGCTTGGTCATGCCTTTTATGGGGAGTTGGAGGAAATCGTAGAGTTGTTATACAAGGGCAAGTACGGGGGTCATATTAACTTGTTTAAGTGTCGTTGGTTTGATTTAGAAAAAGGGATACGTGTTGGCAGACATGGAATCGTCGATATTGACCTCCAAAGGTATGCGTACTCCAACGAACCATTTGTTTTACCAACTCAAATAGTACAAGTATACTACACTCCTAGTCTTGTTAGGAAAAGGGATAGACCACCTAAAGATTGGCAAGTTGTAATTCATACTCCCGCGCGCAATCGGGTAGAAGTAGTTAATCGGGAGATTTACCAAGAGCAGATGCTTCATAGACAAACTATAATAAATTTGGAGGACGATAATGAAGTAATCCAGTTAGATGGTGGAGAGGAACCACATAAATTAGATCATGAGTCAATACTTGTGTCAGATGACATTGATACTGAGGAGGAAGTGTTATTGACTAAATCTGACATTGAATCTGAAGCAGATGATGGTTATGAATCTGCAATATATATACAAGATGATTCTGAATCAAACATTGACACTTGAACAAATGAAATATATGTTTAGCATTACATGTTAAGCATTTTCTATCATTATTGTCATTTTATATTTATATATAGAGCAAGGATCAAGAGCATTCCCCTTAAATAGAATTGGCGGCCCCATTTATTTTTTAAAAGAAACTCCAAAATGATGTAGTTTTAATAACGAAGTGCTATTTAAGGATGAATGCTATTTAAGGGGAATGCCCTTGATCCTTGCTCTTTATATATATACTAACATCTCTATATCTCTGTCATGTTTATGTACTTAACTATGTAAATGCAATTTCCTATCATTATTGTCATTTTATATTCATATATACATGTAATCAAATATAACTCATACTAACATCTTGAAATTTGTAATATATAGATGGCTTACAAGCGGTATGAGAAAAGCTTGACTTGGGTGGGGACCTAATCATGTGCCCAATGCCCCTACTAATCCGGATGATCGGATTCTTATTCAGATTCGTCCTTCTCCGAATAGCACGTATGTCCCGCATCATTTATATATATAAGCATTTTAGATTCTATTTATACAAGACATATAACTAATGTAAATTGCTTTAATATATCTGAAAGTAGTATGCACACAAGCCAATCATGTTTAATGATAAAGCATATACTTTGTAACAATTTTATTCATTTATTAATAAAAAGTATTAATTTATTAAAGGCTTTTAATTATCTACATGATGCTGTTTTATAATATGTGATAAACCCATAGTTTTAAGCAATGCTTTTAGAATAATGATGATGAACATTCTAATGAGATCTAAATTCTTAGAAAGCTTAAAACTAAAATAGTTCCCAATCGTTGGATTACTAAATTGGGGATTAGTGAATCCGAATAGATTGGTGCATACGTTGCTTGCTCATTGGATGATGATGATTGATCTCATAATCATTTGTGTAGAGACACTAAAGCAAGTATGTAGGTGCTTATTAGAGAATAAGTTCACTGAACGTGGCTCGCTAAGGAATGTCTAATGGAGTTTTACTTGCTTGTCAATAGGAATTCCTATAGTGATAGTAGTACAAGTGATCCTTGGACTTGAGATTATCATAGTATCTTGTGTATGATGAGTTATACTTTGACTTATTCCTTAAGACCCTTAGGGTCAAAGGGTATGCTTTGGTATAACAAGTTATACATGAAGATACTGTATGATCAATAAAGAATCTACCACTTATAGTAAAAGAAGAGAAATGTCCTATGTGATTCGATAAATCACAACCCATTAGTCCTTGGCCAAGGCAGAATGAAATTAGAAAGGAGTTTCTAATTTGCATTATTTGGAGTTGTGCATTTGGGAATCGAAATACATATAATTAAATAAAATAAGACTTGACAGTAATTTCATGTCTTATATTTAATTGGGACATTGTATGGTTGAAGGATTGAATTGTACGGTAACTATTTACTCAAAGGTTCTTTTATGATTAATTTTAAAATCTATATTATCTGGAAAGTCGTTGATCGCTAGGGAGGCTTATCCCTATTGTAGAATAAATATTATTTATTTAAATAAATTAATAGTTTAATTTATTTATTTAAATAAGATTAGAATTGTTCTAATTGATTTATTCACAACCGGTTTAATATGGAGAACATAAAGGGTCACACCATAAAAGGAAGAATAATTATTTAAGAAGTTAATGACATAATCGTGATAATAAGTTAAGTATATTTAATTTAATCTATGGTGAGAGAATAAATTAAATAGCTTAATATTTATTATTTAATATTTTAGAAATATTAAATATAAAGTAATAAGAGGAGTCTTATTATTATTATTATTATTATTATTATTATTATTATTATTATTATTATTATTATTATTATTTAATTCCTAAAGGAGTTTGGGAATTAATTAATAAAAGTACTCTCATATATTCCTAATTGTATTAGGAGACTAATTAATTAAAGAGTTTAATTAATTATTCCTAATAAGATTAGGAGCCTAATTAATTAAAGGAGTTTAATTAATTAAAATAAAACTCAATTCCTTAATTGTTAAGGAGGGTTGCCTACATCTATAAATAAGAGGAGTCTTATTATGGGTAAGGTGGTTGACACTTTCTCAAACACGTGAATACGTAATTCCAATAATTGGGAGAGTACACACTTTCTATGAGAGATAGAAAAACTAGGGTTTTGCCAAACACTCATCTTCTTGAATCTTTCTTCTTCCTTGGTGGATCACCTCTAGAGGCCAAACAATTGGGTGGCTAACGTTGATCAAAGGAAGGAACCAAACCCGGAGGATTCAAGTTGAACGCGAAAAAGATTGGAGGTGAACTTGTACCTGAGGAAACTCGAATCTTCAAGGGTATGGTTCTTTTTCTTTCATTTTCGTTTAATCTTAAAATAAAAGTTTATTTTAATTTTAAAATTAAATTTCATGCTAACTAATTAGAGTTGGAATTGGATTCCATGATAACTAATTGGAGTTGAAATTGGATTCCATATTTTCTACAATAAAGGAGTTTATTTGTGAATAGGAAAGTGAATCCATGTTTCCTTAAATAAAGGAGTTTATTTAGATATGGAATAAGATTTCATATTATTCAAAATAAATGAGTTTATTTGTGAATAGGAAAGAGAATCCGTGTTTCCTTTAATAAAGGAGTTTTTTTTACTTGGAATTGGATTCCATAATTAATTAAAATAAATGAGTTTATTTTAATTAAAGATTTTGATTAAAATAAAATAGTTTATTTATTCAAAATAGGATAAATTAAAATAAAAGAGGTTTATTTTGATTTAAATTTGGATTAAAATAAAGGAGTTTTTTGATTCAAAATTAGATTTTATACCAACTAAATTTGCCCATCAAATGATATCAATATATATATATATATATTAAATGTTTATTATTCATGAGATAAATGTTATTTATTGATGCATATGGTGATGTGTATGATAATAAATGTGATTGATTATGGACTATTGACCAATGTGATTGAATTTTATTTTAGTTGGATGCATGAATGTATGAGTTTTATTAAATGGCGTCTGCGTACCTTGTCTTCTCTAATTTTTCTTAATGTAAATTCTATCTTCCTCCTATGTACTTTCCCTTGATTGCTGATCAAGGTTTCTATTTATTTTAAAATAGTTTTGTAATAGGAATAGTTAGAATTAATTTTGAAGAATTAGAGATTAAGGAGCAATGAGCGCTTGAAGACCCATTTGTAATGGAGCCCGAGTTTAAATGTAATAGTTATATTTAAATATTAATTCTTGCACCCCTAGGGTTTAACCTTTTGGTTCACTTGGTGGCTCTAGTGAACCAAACTAGAATAAAGTCCATAATCAATCCGGGTAGAATATAGTATTCTATATGTGCATGCTTATACTATATATATATATATATATATATATATATATATATATATATATATATATATTATGCAAACATGCTTCACATGTTCATTAATATGACACGTATTTTATATATATATGTGCATGCGTGCTAAACAAGATGAGACAAATTAATAACAAACCCCTCAAATTTTTATATTAAGTCCTAAGCGTTCAAAGATATTTGGAATATCGAGCGTCAGCTTTCTAGCATGATAAAAATTAATAGAGTATTAAATATTTAATATGAGTTTGTTGTGTCACCACAAGGCAAGTATTAAGTATTTAAGATGTTAATTTATCACATTTGATGCTTATAAAGAAAATTGAACAATATTGTTTTGTTGTGTCACCACAAAGACAATATTTTTCTTTTTTGAATATATGGAGTGCTAGGTTGGACTTAACTTGGATAATTTTGATTCGGATGTGCCACCACTTGATCAAAATAATCTAAGAGGCAAAATACAAGGAGTTGCATAGTTGATGTAATTGACAAGAGTTGTCTACCTATTAATTTATATATAGTTTGTTGTGTCACCGCAAGGCTATATACATTTGAAATGGGATCCTTATTCTCACTAACAAATCTTTAATTAGATTTTGCCGAACTATATGAGTGATGGTAATATAGTTTGAAGAAAATAATGGGAGATACCAATTTAAAACAAGACCAAATTTTTTTTTGGTAATTAATAAAAGAATGTATGCTAAAATATTGTTAATTACAAATTCATTTACAGAATTTTACAATGTCTAAATTACTATCATTGCGAAGCATATTAGATGTTATTTAACTGGACCGTATTAAACAGATTGGTTAAGGAAATTGAGAAAAGTTCTCTCGGCTGAAAAGCTATCTTATGTCCTTAATACGCCTATCCCTGCAATGGTTGCAGACAATGCCTCTGAGGAAGAGATTGCTACTTTTAGAAAGTGGAAAGATGATGCACAGTTGGCTCAATGCATCATGCTCGCATCCATGAGTAACGAGCTTCAGCGTCAGCATGAAACTATGAATGTTCTTACTATATTCCTGTACATCAAGTAGTTGATGGTGAGGAAAGTAGGACTGATAGATATTAGATATCTAAGGAACTCTTTCGATCTAGATTGACCAATGACACTACAGTACAGATAAAAGTCCTTAACATAATCAATTTGATTGATCAATTAGGACAACGGGTTTTGTCATGGATGGAGAGTTGAGCCAAGATTTGATCTTGCACTCACTCCCAGACTCCTTTCACAATTATTGTGAATTTTTCATATGAACAAGCTAGATATCAACCTCGCTGATTTGCTTAACATGTTGAAAAATGTTGAGAGTCACTTTCAAACCAAGAAAGACCATGTCTTACTAGTAGGGGCCAAAGGCTCTTCTGAAAAGAAGAAAGATTTAAAGAAGATAAATAGAAAGGCAAAAAAAAAGGATAATAAGAACAAAACTAATACGGATAGCAAAGGAGTTTGCTTCCATTGCAATAAGCCTGGACACTGGAAAGAAATTGCGAGAAGCATCTTGCAGAGACTAACCAAAGAAGCTTAGTGAAGTTTTGGTTATAAATATAAATTTGTTCATGATTTAAAAATAAAATTTTCTTTAAGTCAAGGTTCTACTTGGGTATTGAATACCGACTTTGGTTATCATAAATATAGATTTATGAAGGGACAAAGTAGAAGTAGAAAGCTAAACAAATATAAGTAATCCTATGTGTGGGAAATGAAGCAAAGGTTGCTACATTAGACATAGAAACTTATAGTTTAGCACTACCTACGGGCAAATCTATTAAGTCAATAAGTTGTTATTGTATTCCAGTTCTCGTTGGAAACATTATTTCCATTTTATTGTTGGACAATGAAATCTTTGGTATTACATTTAAGAACAATTGTTGTTCTATTTATAATAATAATGTTTTGTATAGAATTGGAATATTACTTAATGGATTTTGTATACTTGACTTACGTGAAAATAATTTTGCAAATTGAAAAAACTAGTATAAGAAAAGAAGATGATCATTTAAAGAGTTGAATGTTTGTATTTGATGAAATACAAGTATGAATTATTTGAAATGTTCAAAGAATTCAAAAGTGAAACTAATTTGAAAAGTATTAAGATTCTTTGATTAGACGAGGAAATAATACTTGTGCAATAAGTTTCTAAATCATCTCAAATGGTTTTCTCACAATTTATGCCTCCTGATACGCAATAATTGATTGATGTATCTAAAAGGAAAAATCATACCTTGTTGGACATGATGCGGTCCATAATGATTTTACCAACATTCCAGTATCCCTCAAGGGTCATGTCCTAGAAATGGTTGCATATCTACGAAAAAGGTAACCTCAAAATCTAGCCCCAAGACTCCATAAAAGTTATGGACAAGGAGGACTCCTAATCTTAAATATGTTAAGATAAGGGTGTAGACAATCAAAATTTTTTGCACTCCTGTTACTAACATTGCAGGAGGGCAGATTCGTCTTTCGGATATAACCGTGGAAGACAGCTCACATCCATTTCGGATACTACCGGAAGTTCAGTCTCAAACCCGGAGCACACACCGGGAACATCATTTTCAAACTCAAAACACACACCAGGAACATCATTTCCAACCCCGGAACACACCAGAAGGATCAGTTCCAATCTCGGAGATAACCCCGAGTTTCGTCCTTGGCGATAACCCCAAGGAATGTTGTTACAGTTCCGGCGATAACTCTGAAAATTCTTGTTTCAACTACATGCTATCAACTTCAATCAGACCTACCGCCGAGGCACTCATACCTCAGACCCAGAGCTAACACCGGGCAGACATGCATTCTCACAGATGACCTTGTGACATTCAACACTTGCAGCAGTCTAATCAGATGTAACCCTGGGCAACATCTGCTTTCAACTAAAATCGGTGATAACCACGGTGAGGAGTCACACTTCATCTTGCTACCTCAACACCTGCGCGTCTTCTCAACACTTCATACATATATACATACAACAATGTCCTATAAGAACTAAGAAGTTCCAATCCCGAGTGACTAATACGCGTGGCAGCACACCGAATAGAATTTGAAGCTTGAAGACCATGGGCATAGTCCCCTCTTCCTAACTTCGTACAACCTCTAATCCATGTCATTGCGTAAGTCTCGACACAAGCAGCCCGAATAAGGTCTTATATACCTCGTTCGGATGCTCGGATTGAAGTTCTGCAAGTTTGAGCGGACATTACAGGGCACGAGTGCACGTACTTCAAGATGACGGGACCCGCAGAACTCGGGGGGACCCGGCATGCAGCAGAGATAATCATTGGTAGGCCAGTAGTACCCTGCTACTCCCCTTCTATAAATAGAGGCCTTGGGGTAGCCATAAAAAAAAGAAAAGACAAGGAAGCCCTGCCTAATTTGTTCTTTACACACCTATATTGAGTGTTTGCTCTTTTTTAAACACCTGTTAGCTCACATATAGCTAAACATTTACCGGCAGGAGCTGAGTGTTTGTCCATATAGAGTCATAGAAGTCTGCATTGGCAGCCCACTGTAAGCCTTCTCAGACTCTATAAAGCCTTTCTCTTCATCTTTGCACACACTATTCTACACATTGAGAGTCGTGTTGTGTGCGTTTGCTCGGACTTCGGTCCATGGTTTATATTTCTGTCTGTATATATATACTTATATATGTATATATTTATATATGGACTAACATTATCGAGTTATGCCTCGATTGAGCTAACTTATGTGCGGAGCATTTATTTGTTTTATATATATATATATATATATATATATATAATTGTTGTCGTATATATCTCGATTAGTCCGGATTTTACATCCCGAGCGTTTATTGCTTTTATATATATATATATATATATATATATATATATATATATATATATATATGTGTGTGTGTGTATATATATAATTGTTGCCGGACATATCCGATGAGCCTGGATTTTACATCCGGTGCGTTTACTACTTATATATATATATATTTACATTTTGTCCTGCCTGGAGTTTACTTCGCAGCGGTTGATCGCTTTTACAGCTTTATTTACATTTTGTCTCGCCTAGAGTTTACTTCGTGGCGGTTGATAGCATTTATTGCTTTATTTACATTTCTGATCCCCCATGGAGTTGCTTCGTGGTGGTTAATCACGTCTGTATATATATATTTATAACTTTTATATATATACAACTGCTTACTACTTTCCATATAAACTGCAGTATCATGTGTGCCAAGGAATCATGTGATCACAGATTCAGTTTACTGAATCTAGATTCGGTTCCCGTGATGGACATTTTTCAGCTGTAAGCAGCTTGTACATTATTTACAGTGTTTGAATTTCCTTGGATGGCTATCATGCCCATAAGGAGTTCGGCACTACTGTATATTATTCTCTCGAAGATGCTTCGCATCTCGAAAATAAAAGCAAACAAGCCGAACATTTTAATAATAAAATGGAAGTATGAAAAGGTTTCAATTCCTATTGAGCACAGGGTTTGAAAAACCTCTTTTTACAAAACTTCATTGTTATATCTTGCTTAAAACTGATTTTTTTTATAAATTCAAACCCTTTTTATATAGGTACGAACGAGGCCTCGCACTACTTTTAAATAATTGCACATTGATCCACACACACACACATTCATATAACAGTTTCTTTGAAAAGTTGTGGTCACTGTGGTAACACGGATGTCGGGGGGTGCCTAACACCTTCCCTCTGCATAATTAAGCCCCCAAACCCAAATGAATCTTGGTTTCACAGACCCGTTTAGCATTGTTACATCACTTGGTCAATGTGCAAACCTTTTCGATTGCGTTGATGCAACCAGTTAAAAACACCAACTGGAGACTCTTAAAGTCAAATCATCGACATTAAACATGTCGGACCTTTTTCACTTATTTTTTCAAATAAATCTCACATTAACATGAGAACACCAAAAGAATAAGTAACGAAAAGGGACAAACAAAAATCCCGATGTCGACAGGTTGCGACTCTGCTAGGGACTCCAGTAAGAGGGCTTAAGCCGCTATTACAAGCTTTTCAAAATTGTTATATGCTTGTGTGTGAATGTTGAATTTACATTTATGATGAATGTGTACGAATGCATTTTACTTACTGCACTGCTAAATATCTATCTGTGATATTAGTGCTTCGTACATATCATCATTTTGCATAAACGGTGAGACACGTTGTATGTGAATGTATGTTGTGTGATCCCTCCACCAGGAGGCTATCCTGTCGGTGTTTGATTACTAGACTCGTAGGAAGACTAATTCCAATGAGGCTCATGAAAGGCACCACCCAGATTCGCTCCAGTTGAAAGACCGGATTAACTTCCCGTCAAGTAGATTATGATGATCTGGGAACCTTCATGACAAAAAGCCGCGAGAGTAACCCTAAGATAGGTCAACCTCTGATGAACCAAACGCGGAGGAAAGTCTCTTCATGCTTCCCATTTACAATTACTTGTAAAAGCATTTACTTGTAATTTTATTCCATGATCATCAATATGTAATGGAAAATATGAAAAATACCTGTGCATACATGACATGTTATCAATTAACAGCCGTTTTTGCAGGACTATATTCCTAAAACGGGCACGTCATGATAACATTTACATTATCCCTAAAACTAAACTACATAAGTTTTTTGTAGAGAAGCAATTGGGCCTGTTACCCGCTCAAAATCCAAAAAGGCCACGAGCCTACAGCCAATCATGTCTTCTTCTGACCAGTCTAATACTATTTCTTGAGAAGAGTTTGACGGATTGAGTAAACAAATTATAGATTTGGTTGTTCTACTGAAAGAATTGCATCAATCTGCTCAGGGTACGAAGATGCCTATACATACAGAATCCTCTTCATAAGGAGGAGCTCAAAGTTTGGAAAAAACAATTCCAGAACCTCAGTTGGATACAACCAACCTCAGTTGCACATTACAGTTTTGTCTTCCGGGTATATGCTAGCTGGAGTTTTGATAGATGGAGGTTTGTCTCTGAATATCTGTCATTATGCCACTTTGGTGAAGAAGAATGTCAATCTTAAATAGATCCAAAGCAGTCATACAGTCATCAAAGCTTTTGATGGATCCCGACGAAATTCTGTTGGAAAGATTGAGCTGCCAATTGAGATTGGTCCAAATACATTCAATGTATCCTTTCATGTCCTCAGAATAGACTAAGGATACAACCTGCTATTGGGGAGACCATGGATACACATGGTTGGAGCTGTTCCCTCCACACTACATCAGAAACTCAAATACATTATCAACAACAGTCTAGTCACTGTTAACGTTGAGCCGGAATGTCCTGAACAAGGAGATCTGCCAATCATCAGCTTCAACTCAGAAGTTGAGCCGTCCAGTTTTCATACCTTGGAAGTGAGTAACACACAATACCATCCTATTGGAGCGTCACTTCCTTTAACCAATATTTCTGGCGAGGTTATGTCGGCCACTCAAGAAATGATGTTATTGGGTCATCAGCCTGGACAAGGGCTTGGTAAAGATGACCAGGGTATTAAGCACCCTATTCAAGTGTCCAGTCAAACTGGGACAGCCGGACTAGGCTACTTTTCCAGTTCCAGTCACAGGAATCCTCATAAGCATAAATAGGTTCCTCAAGCTTCCGCCACACGGTGATTTATTCCATCTGCACCGCATGAGCTGAGACAGTCTCCCGTTAAGGTGCCGACCCCTGTTATGGCTATGCTGTTTCCCAAACTAGTACCATTCAAAGAAAAAGATGTGCTGATTCCTGATCCCGAAGTGGAAGAAAAGGAGCAAAAACGTAAACACAACATCGCCTTGATGATGTCAGGCATACGTGTCATTGTTCATGATGAATATACCAACAGATATACCCCAGACGATGATTGCCCATATGTCATGGTTATCATTCGGGAGAAGCAAGACAATGACAATCCCTCCATCACTGCAGTCTATCAGGACTTTGCCCTCGACAATTGGAACAGCACTCCATGCATTGGTCGACGAGGGTAAAATGGGCAGAAAATCCCTCTTCCCTGTAGATAACTTTAATTGCTTACTTTTCTATACAGTACTAGCAGTTATTTTATCAACTACATGCTAACACTTTTGTATGATCAAACAATTGCATATATTAAGTGAAAGCATATTTTGGTTTAAGGACTCTGAATTTAGATGTGCATGTACTTGCTGATGAGGTGCCTTCTCTCCACAAGAGCTGTAACTTTGATGCAAAGTTGGACTCAGACTTGATGGACATACAAGAGGACATTGAGACACCTCAGGAGATTAAGGAATGGGTCACAGATAAGCCTAAAACCAACCTTGACCAAACCACTTCTTTCAATTTTGGAACCTTAGAAAACCCTAAGCTAATCCAGATTGGTTCAGACCTCACCCCAAACCAACGGAATGACATGGTTGCATTATTAACCCAATTCTAGGATGTGTTTGCATGGTCTCATGAAGACATGGTGGGTTTGTCCACTGACGTTGTTCTTCATCGCCTTCCCATTAAAGAAGGATTCAAGCCAGTTAGGCAGAAGCTCAGGCGATGAAACCTGAGTGGAGTTTAAAGGTTAAAGAAGAAATTGTGAAACAATTTCAAGCTGGCATTATCATGGTGTCTACATATCCGGAGTGGATATCCAATATTGTTCCCATGCCTAAACCTGGAAAGGTGCGAGTTTGCATGGATTATCGAGATTTGAACAAAGCTTGCCTTAAAGATAGCTTTCCCATTCCCTTTATCCACATTCTCATTGACAATACTGCTCAATATGGTATGTACTCCTTTGCGGATTGCTGTACGGGGTACCATCAGATTATGGTTGATGAGGAAGACCATGAGAAAACTGCTTTCATCATGCCTTAGGGAACCTTTTGCTACAGACGATTGTCATTCGGCCTCATCAATGCCGGGGTAACCTACTAGCGAGGTATGATGGCTCTTTTCCACGATTTAATGCATAAAGAGATAGAGGTCTACGTGGATGACATCATTGTCAAGTCCCGAAGGGAGGAAGACCACTTAGACCATCTCAGAAAGCTTTTCAACAGGTTGCATAAGTATAACTTGAAGTTGAATCTATCCAAGTGCACCTTTGGCGACAAATCAGGCAAGTTGCTAGGTTTCCTAGTCAGCCACAAAAAGATTGAACTGGATCCTACCAAAATCCAGGCCATCAAGGAAATGCCCTTTCCTCAGACAGAGAAGGAAATACGGGGATTTTTGGGAAGAATCAACTTCATTAGCAGGTTTATTTCTCAACTCACAGCAACCTATGAGCCCATCTTCAAGCTATTAAGGAAGAACTCCTCCATAAAATGGAACGATGTATGTCAGAAAGCCTTCATTACAATTAAAGAGCAACTGGTAATTAACGCTCCTGTTTTGGTACCACCCAGGGATGATGTTCCCCTATTCATGTACCTGTCCATTAATGACAATGCCATCGGCTGTATGCAGGGGCAAAAAGACGATAGAGGCCAAGAACGAGCTATCTATTACCTCAGCAAAAGATTCAGCATCAGTGAACACAAGTACACTCTGATTGAGAAGACTTGTTGTGCTTTAGCATGGGCTTCCATGAGGTTAAAACATTACCTCCATGGTCACATAACCCATCTCATATCCCGCATGAATCCTCTCAAGTATGTGTTCAAGAAGGCCGTCTTCAATTGTCATTATCGCCCAGATGGCGTTGATCCTACAACAATTTGACATCGTCTACGATTTAAAAATCTGGCCAAAGGTCGAGGAATTACGGATCAATCTGCCACCACTTTTGCAGGGATTACAAACCCTTAGAAACATACTTCCCCGATGAAGGGGTAATGGCAGTTCAGCAATACCATCAGTACGAATTATACAAAGGATGGTCTGACTTGTTACCTCTGACTTTATTAGCCTACAGAACTTCAATCCATACTTCCACTAAGGCAACCAAGATCAATTTAAGGGAAAATTTGCTCAAAACTGGGAAGGCCCATTTGTTATTAAGGAGGTATTGATAGGAGGCGCTCTCAAACAATAGGAAATGGACGGCAATGAATTTCCACAACTCATCAACTCGAACACCGTGAAATGGTACTATGTCTGAGGTTACCATCAAGCAAACATCCTGGTTTTGGATCATCAGATCACCAGTCATTCAGGTTTTCTAACCCTTTCTTACATACAAAATCTTCTTCATACTCTTCTGCCCCATTAGGGAAACATACTTTTTAAGCCAGCTGCATGGTTTCACTTCATTTCAAACCTTTTATACAATTTCGATTATCCCACCAGGGATTGATCCTTTCACACCTGCAGTTTGTCCTGAACATAGGATCAAACTTTTCACACTGCGATTTGTCCGAACATAGGATCAAACTTTTTTCACACTGCAGATTTGTCCCAAACATGGGATCAAACTTTCTTCCTCATGATTTTAGCCTGCACATGGGATGAAACTTTTTTTCGGCTGTAGATCGTCCTGAGGGGCGAACTACGTCGACTTGATCTCCCTGATACCCGGGAGTACGTAGGCAACCATATTCTATATGGCCTGGTCGCAATAAAAAAAATAAAAAAAAAAAACAAAAACACTTTTACCCTTTCTCTACAAAAATAAAAAAAACAACGAAAACATTTCTACACCTTTCTTCCCTTACACCATTCAGCGTTGAACCTTTTACACCAGGTTCAAACTACGCGGACCTGATCTCCTCTTCAATAGGAGTACGTAGGCAGCCATTTATGGTTCGGTCTAACCCCCTACCAAAACACAAATACTTGTCACCTGGTACTGGGATCAAACTTCAATCCACCACATTTCATCGGCTTCAGACCAAAGGGATGGAACTACCTGACCTCCCCATAAATGGGAGAGTTGGCGACCATCTAAGCTGCGGTTGATTCCTTGAAGGGAATCACCAATCCATAAGAGATGGAACTAACTGGGCTCCTCTTAAATAGGAGTACAAGCGACCATCTGTGGTACGGTCAATCTCAGAGAGGAAAAGCTACACTCCTCTACATATTTCCATACAGAAACTAGTCCCAAGACACCAAAGAGGGTAGGGATACATACATATTAGTGATCCATTCTGAAAGATCCTGCGACATCTTAATGTCCACACATCAAGGATGAGTTCAAAATACATCAAGATCACAAACCCTGAAGAAAAAGGCAAATATCAAGCAAGTATTAAGGCACAACTAAAAGGGAAGTGAATCAAAATATATTTCCCTGCCATATATAATGTTGTTTGATATATACATATGTGTTGTATATGATAAAATGGCTAAGCTAGTCTATGCAAGAAAATACAAGTCTATCTACGAATCTGTACGTATGCAGACTATCAGATCTAACATAGCATCCCTCTCTGAAGAAGGAGGTAATGCTGCAAGCTCCTGCCCAATGGTATCTATATGAGCTAGCAGATCTGAGGACAACTGCATGGTGGCATGATGCTCATCAATATAGGAACTCATATCGGTAAGGATGTCAGTCGTAAGGGATCTCACTGAAGTACTATCTGTGACGGCCACATCCCGGACAGATAGGGCAACATCCCGCTCTACAATTAATGCATCTTTGGCTGATCTGGCCTTGTCTCTCTCTAATAGAGTGGCGTCTCTCCCATCAAGAGCTGTCAAC